>CM062813.1:253931780-254531780 GCA_031772625.1 Pinus tabuliformis | reverse complement strand
GATAACCTAGTCGGGTCTCCCAGCATATACTCGACTGTACATGGGAGCACAATTCCGTGCTAGACAACTATTGAGTCACAGAAGGAGGGATCACCCAACCTTGAGTGGAAACAAAAGTGACTAGGTTTAATGACGCCAGAGCATGTCTCTAGACTAGACCTCTAAATAGTTTGTGTTATGTTCCAATGCATTGTTAGATTTATTCAGTTCATTTTAGAGTTGGTCTTGGATTATGTTTCAGTTTTCAGGCCTTACCGTATGTATATAACAAATCCTAGGATGCAGCTAGAATGAATGAAAAATCCTTTTCTTCGATGAACACCTACCTACAAGAGGGTAGAGAGATCATTCCCAAACCGAGAAAACCAAGACAACAAAGCAGTCACTCAATGCAAATAGACATCAATTCCTAAAGTGCATGGATACTACTAATGAGAGATTTAAACATTCACTTTCCAATATGTAAACTTGAAATGTAAATTCACTTTCACTTTCGTATACCAAATGAATGCAATTCTTTTGATTTTAATGTCTCTAATTCTAGAAGAAACAAATAAGCAACAAGAAAGTGTAGAAAAATGGTTGATCCAAACAATTTTGATCTATGTTCGGGTAGTGAAGATAAATCGAATCAATGCCAGAGATTGGTTCAATAATAGTCACTAAACAATCAACCAAAAGCAAGAAAAGGGGAAGGCTCAATCAAACCAACAGTAAGCTGCAAACGAATCTTTGAGAAAACAAGCAACCAAGCGAAACTGATCCATGAAACAATGAAACTAGGCCACAGAAGCAAGAAAACAAGATTCATTCAACAAAGCTCACACGAGAGTGCCACAACCTATAAAAAGTGAAAAACAAGTCATCAAACAAGTGAGAACAGCAAGGGACTAGTAGGACTGATGGACTCAAGAGGCAGAATTGAGAAAATCAATTCTACAGCAATCAGCACGGGTAATACACAAGCAACAAGCGTTGATAAAGCACTAGCCGCAGCAACAAAGCGATGTCAGCGCGGAAGTACACGACTTTTCCACGATGGTCTGATTTTCAGAACCGTCGCGACTGTTAGGCGTAATTACGCGATGAACAGGATACTACAAAAGGGTGAGCGCGATGACAGCGCGACTGTTAAAATTAAATCCGCGATGACTTTCAAAACAATAACAGGTGAACCAAAACTCCCAAATCAAAAACAGTCAAATCTTCAATCAAATAAGGGCATTTCCCAGATCGGGCCAGGAAACTCAAAAGACTGGTAACTAATCCCCAAAAACTTCAAAAGAGACCAAAACAAAAAATTCAAGACAAGAGTAAACAAGAAAAGAACAAAGGCCAAAGGTCCCCAGTGGAGTCGCCAATTTGTGATGCAGGAAAGTGTTCCCTCTGTGGACAGAGGAAACCCCTCTAGCCCTAGAGTGGGTCTAGTCACAAACAAGGACAGATCTACAATAGCTTTCCTTAAACAGTCATAGTTGGAGGCCTGCCTCAACCGGTGGTCGATGGAGTTCCGTTGCGCTGCTCCAGCTTCCGCTTCCTTACCCTAATGAATAATCCACCTGAAACAATGTAAAGGAAATACAACAAAGCACGTAACCAGAACAACAATGATCTATTTACTCACAAAGTCAAGAAGTCATGAGCTATCAAGTACATTACATACAAGACATAGGAAAACATCATTGATTGCATTAATAATGAAATAAGAGTAAGCTTACAACCAAAGTCTTGACATCACAAGCCTTCTCAGAAGGGTCCAGCCAGCATGTTCCTCAAGCATTCACTCTTTGAAGATGGATCTCCCAACATACAAGTCTCTCTCACTCACAAGTTTTACACAAGATTAAGGGAACTTCACAACCTTCCACAAGCTATCAACAATCCCACACTTGTCACACTCACACCAGCTATCTAGCAAACTCACAAACACTAACAGCACTGCTCCACTAGCCAACTATCAACAACCATTCCAAAAAACTAGCAGCACATAGCAATGGTGAGAGTTTAAATAGGAGGAGTCTCCATGAAAGGTGGAAGAGTGAGCTTATCTCCAAGGAAGGTAGCACAAATGACAGAACAACCATGCCAGAGAAAGGAGGGCGATACAAACTATGCCAACAACCAAGTCTAGAGTCATATGGAAGGCCGATTGTTGGAACAAATTCGCCCAATCTGGATCATCAAGGGTACATAACTGATCTATAGCGCTGACATCGCTATTGAATAACGTAGCTAGTCAAGTCATCGCTGAAGATTACAAGCAACATCGTGCTGGCACATAAAATCGAACCATCATGGGAATCAGGTGTACTTCCGCGATGGTAGCACTTCTGGACTGTTTAGGAGCGCCCTTCAGTGTGTTTATTTAGCCAACAGACACGATGAGGAAGATAACTTAGGAAAAGTGGGTCATTTGGAAACATTAGAGAGCATTTGTCAAATATGAGCATGTTAGGCTTGAACACATGACACAGTAGGAAGACTAGGGTGAAGACAGTGACAAATTATTGTGTAACACTCCCCCCGCCCCCCGCTCCTTTTAACAGAAAAATCACCATCCAATCAACTACAAAGCTTCCAATGGTCACTTTTTGGCCAGGTTGCGTGGTACCCACCATCAGAGCACATCACCTTCATCACATCTCTACTCTATGCCTGCCCTTGATTCGTTGCACAGCCCAAACACTTCACCCAACCTTCCTTTTGGTAGTGTAGTTTATAGTCGTGTGCTCCCTTGCATCTTCCTGGAGCACTAAGACTATCCCGCAACCATATAGTCATTGCGTAGGGGTGGGATCACCCATGTACAGCTTTAACCAACTCCCATTTAATTTTCTCAAAAATAATTCTCCTTTCAGCTTTGCGAGTTGAACTATGCAAGTGTCATTCAACTTCCTTAAGTCTACACATATCCGATTTTCACCCTGTGACTTCTTCTCCTGAACCACCATGGGACTAACCTAGTCCAATTCTTCAATAGGTTCAGTAATCCTAGTTGCAAGCATCTTATTTAATACTTTGTGCACCTTTTCTTTCTACTTAGGATTCAACTGATAGGGGCGTTGCTTTACTGGATTCACATCTAGTTTTAGAGTGCTCTTCATGGCGCTCAGATCCCCTACTATCCCTTTCAAATCGGAGAACATGGTGGGAAACAAGTCCTGATACTCTTGTAGTAGCATCGTGACTTTGTCCATTGTATCTTCATCCTAATAGTCACCGATGTTTGCAACCTTCGGCTGCACTTCTGATCCAATATTCACCTGCTTGGTCTTCAAGGGTTGTGAAATATCAGGAACTTTTGCCTCTGGCCTTTCAACTTCTCGTTTTCATTATGATTCAGGAATATTGATTTTCCTAGGATCTTATTCACCTTCCTCCATGGTTATATTGTTGCATTCGAGCATGTGGCGTAGTTGCATGTTTCAATATAGTTGTACCCAAGCAATAGGGTCCTCAGGAATTCTGGATATTGCAGCTTTGATCTCTTGTAACACCTCATCAATACGTTCAAACCCATCTTCAAAGCTAAAAGTTCACAGAAAACTTCCTTTTAGAACATCCCATTCTATGGTTCCATGTCATAGCTTCGTTTCCAGATACAAGTGCATCGGAATCGTATCCAAAGTATGGTATAATATATGAACCCATTCTGGATGTGGTTCTTCACCCATGCTTTCATCCATCAAGCCAGATGGTCACGTATATTGTCCTTCCATGTGTATTTCTCCATAATGCGGGTATTGCCATATCCAAACCGCAGCTTCATCATCCGTCGATATTCCTTCCAATCTGCAAAGCACCAGCTGGTAGGCATAGCTCTCAACATGATTTCTAACACCTGGAATCGATGTTCCTCTGGTACATCTCTTTCAAATTTATCCAGAAATAAATTGACATCTTCTGAACCATCATAATACAGTAAGTTACATACCTCAATGGAGATACATTGGAGTGACTTTGTAATCTTGTTGCATCGCAACGATGATACCTCATGCAAACCATTTTTCCAGTGTTCAACCTCCTCATCTAAATCTGAATTGCAGGAGTTGTCCTTATCCCACATAATTCACCCATCGGCCATAGGGTTGATCCAATCTCATCTCACATAGTCAACTTATAGATCTGCTCAATATCGTCATCCTCTTCATAATTGTGAATTGGTTCAGTATATCGCACACCCTTGGCTAGATGCAATGGCTTAGTTCTTTCTTTTCAAATGTCATACTGTTCTTCTTCAGTTTGATGACTACATTCATATCAAATGCCCAATCAATTCCAAGTAGGTTGGGTATAGGTTATTATCATCCACTATTTCGGTCACTTCAAAATTAGCTATGGCGCGTGCCCCTTCAATGTCCACAATGACTCCATGTAGGTGCCCCAGAGGAATAATCTTTTTCTGATTCTCCATTCTCAGTTGGATCAGAGACCACTATAGCACTGCTCTTCCCATTCATTCCCAAGTTTTCTTTGGCAGAACATTTGCATTAGTCCCCAAATCAAGAATTACCTGGTCCATTTTGTATTCTCCAATCTAGGTAGTCAATCTCATTTTGTGACTAGTCATTTTCTTGCTTTTGTCCACCTTATGTACTGCACCTATTCTTGCCATTGCAATTATCTATCAATTCTTGCAGTGCCTCTACTGCCTTTTTATCCCTTAGGAGCTTCATGAAGGTTTGTAAGAAAGATGCCAGCAATGAGGGATCTGTTTCTGGCATAGTACTGACTCCTTTAGGTTTCTCCATGCATGTACTCTGAGTTCTTGAAGTAGAAGCTCTTGCATCCTCAAAGCTCATTTTTTCTTCCATAAATGTTCCCTTTACCTTATTTACATCGAATCCAGTCTCCTTATTAGTAGCCTTGCTAACCCATACATTTTCCTCTGGTTTCTTCCCTTTATCTTCCTGGGTAGTTATGCCACTTCGGGTGACAATATTAATACTAGGACCCTCTCCACGCAGTTCAAATATCATCATCTGGGTGTTCTAGGTAGGTTGTTGAGTCTGTTAGAGTCGGTCTGGTCAGCCCTCCGTCAGAGATCAAAACTCTTTGTGCATTTCAATTTTAGGTGTCTCGCTCCATTCACTCAGCTGCATTTCGCTAGGGGCATGCCATGATCTGACGGAGAAAGTCATGCTAATCATTTTCCCTCATGTTCGGCTCATGTTGGCTCGGGTCTTTGGTCCATAATCACCGAAGTTCATGACAGTCAAGGTTTGGTCCTATTACAGGACAAAGTCATTTTTATGTTTGGGTCTAGGAATTCGTCAATTTGGTCTTTGAAACATGTCCAGTAAAGCCATGCAGGCCAGAGGGAGGCCATTACACAGCTATGGTTCAGAGAGCTTCACCGTCACGTGGATAGACTTCGACTCTTCTTCAAAACTCTGTTTTGAAGAAAAGTCAAACAAGGTCATTTATGACTAAAATTTTCCAAAAAATCACCAGTTGACTTTTCAGATGCAGTTATGATTTACATGGCCAAATGCTCTGTCATACAGTCCCTGCAAAGATGTGCCGAAAATTTCATCATTTGAGCCAAAATGTCAAAGGAAAAGTGAAAATCAGTGTGTTTAAAAGTCAGTGAAAAAGTGCAAAACACAACATTAGAAAAATGGGTTTTCAAGGAGGCAAAAATTAAACCCATCTCCTCCAAGGCTATAAATACATGTTTTGACCCAAAGCAAAGGCATTGTGCTACTACAAGACTTGGAGAAGACATTTGCAAAGGCGTGAAGGTGAGATTGGAGAGTTTGAGTGAGTAGGAGCAGGTTGTAGAGCGCGCGGCGCACATACCCAGGAGCGCGGCGCACTCACCGGGCGCGACGCACACGCAGCCAGCCCGCCGTTGAAGCTTTACACAGGCGCGACGCATACCCAGCGTGCGGCACACTGGGAATTGCCCGCGGCGCACATAGACCAGCGGCCGAGAAACAGTGCCAAACCACTTCAAACTTTGGTGAAGGCTATCAAATTGAGAGGTAAACCTTATGACATTGCCTTCTCATCAAATTTTGTCAAGGATATGGTGTTTGTGAAGAGGTTTGAATGTCACCCAAAAATGCATAAGGTCAATCATGAGAAAATCACCAAGAAAATGATTGTTGGGGTTGTAAACTTGTGATTGTTAGTGCCAAGGTTTCACTCCAATCACCTATTCCCCTCACCTATCATTTTTCCCCATCTGGTTGAAGGGAAAGTACCCCTAGAGTCCTTTGGGCTGAGACTCTACCAGACTGAAAATTGCTTATACAAAGAAACACACACACACAGCCATCTTTTTTACTTTTAAGCAAATCCTAATGTTTAGGGTACATACCTAAGGTCCTATGTCCGAGAAGACCGTTAGGGTGCAAACCCTTCTTGGAGTTCCCTTCTTCTTTCTCTGACCTGCAAGACAAACAAATCAAAGAACACAACAGTACATGTATAGAAGTTTATGTATAAATCATCTTTATGCTAAAGTTAGTTATAAATAATCTTTAAGTAACTACTTTCATAAGTATTCAACACAAGAATCTCATAAGCATAAAGAAAGATTATTCGGGAACAAAGACGTGTTTCTTTATATATAAAGGCAAATAAAGTACATATATCGGAAAGATATCACCTGAACACCTTCAGCAGGCTCCAAGCAAGCTTCCTCCCGGATTCGTTCCAGCCTCCAGCCTTCAACAAGAGCTCCTTCCAAGTCTTACTCAATGATGATGTCAAGGATGAAAGATCACCAATACACATGGAAACAAGGGTTTCCTATGCAAAATGGGGGAAGTGCAGGATGCACCAAGGACTTCAGACCTGGTCTAAGGGAAAAATCTCAGCATAATAATCTTGCTCTCCTTTCTCTCTCCCCTTGGCCTTCCCTTTGATGTCTTTTTATACCCTCTCCAAAGTAGTTTTTTAGTTAGGAGTTGGTTGGGAACAGTTGGGCCACAGGCACTAACAGGTGATCCAGCAGGTAAACCCGCGATCACCGCCCGAAAAAGAGGAAATTATATTTTTTTAAGTGTTTTAATAGATACACGCGGGTTGGGTATGACAGACCCGCGTGTACACGCGTTTAACACAGGGCAAAGTCGCGTACAGGGAATAAAACACTGTTTTTTAAATTTTTGGACCAGGTCTGGAAGGAGGGGTTGCCCTAGGCCATAAGTGCAGCATCACAAACCATAAGAGTGAGATTTGGAGCTATAACAGATGCCCCCTAATGTATGAGGTCAGAAGGGGAACATGATGGCCGAAATACATTAAGTAAGTACAAGGAAAGGAACTCTGCCGAAAAACCGAGGAGGACTTCACCAGAATTCAGCCTGCCAAGCCACCGAAAGGAGATCAGAAAGAAACACTGTCTGAGGCGGGCATACCCATGCTCAGGAAAAGTAAAGCATGTCCGCATATCAAGTACAAGCGGATCCACTAAGTATACAAGTATAAATGACTGTAAAAATACATAATGGATCATCTGATCATAATGAGTAAGTACATGTCTGAATATCACATATAAAACTGTCAATGATGCTGAAAGATGCAACGGATCACTGAAATCAAAGACTGATCCCATAAGGTACCAACTGAACATGATGGAATAGGATGGTACTACACTGCAAACTCAGGTGCCAGCATATAGAATGTCGCCATGACTGACTGCAACATATAAGGTGGAATGGTATCAACTAGCAGCAACAGGAGCAACTGTCAAGTGAACCAATGAATGCTGATACAACCTGAGGTCTTCACCGACCGCCGTGGTACATTTCTACACCATGGGAATAAATGATCTGAAGTCGACCATGTGAGAAATCATTTGATTACCGGTCATTGATGTATACCGTTAACAAACGCGAGACTACTCACCGATAATGATAATGAGCGTCAAGGTACCCAGTACAATCTAACAAGTGTGAATAGATGAGCTGAAGTCGAACACCTGTAAGAATCTATCAATCAGGAGACAATGATGGTGTCCCACTGTCGATAGCGAGGAATCTGCCACTAATGACTGCAAACCCCAAGGTACTGCCAAATGGACTCTAGATCTTTGCCCCAGAGCAATGAGTCGGAGTCGATAGGGAAAGATCCGCTAGAAGGAAGGCATTAAGGCATCCTCCATCAATCTAGCGCGAGTGTAACCCGTAGGCCAATAATGTGGAAGGAATCGGACGAAAAAGATGTAGTAACCCAACCGAAGTACGTTTCCGGCGTACACAAGATGTGGCTAGCGCACGGCAGAAACCCTCTGAACCAACCAATAATGAAAGCTGACACAGAGGCGAGGTATCCACCAATAGGGTCAAATGGAAACCAAGGTACTGCACGAATCCCAATGTGTGATAATGTATGCTGATGTCGAACACAAGGGAAACCACTCAGTCAAAGACCCATGATACTGATCGATGCTGAGCACAAGGTGACCTATCAATAATGAAAATAGGGCCAGGGTGCAGTCTCTAGGTCTGCCCTCAGAGCAATGTGTCGTCGTCGATAAGGACAAGACCCGCCAGCAAGAAGTCAATGGGGACCTTCTCAAACCGGCACGAGTGAAGGACCAATATAACTGATGTGATGATAGACATGACACTGACAACCAGGGATGGCCGACTGAAAAATGAGTCAAGAGACACCGCAGAAAGGCCGACTCAGGCTAACTTCCCTTGAACAAAAGCACGACTCAATGTGACTATGTGGCAGCATATAATGAATCTGTATAAGTTCGTCATGCAGGAGGCACGAACGAACCCTCCATATGACTGGAAGAGATAACCAATCGGGGGAGAACTGACTCGATAACAAGGTTATGGCTTACCTAAGTCAAACTAAATCCCACCCATGCGGAGGAGACTTTGTTTTGAGTGCTTTGTTCAAGGGCGACACGACTGACTCTAGCTGCCAACAATAAATGGAAGTAATGTCCCTGTTCCCGCTCTTTTGGAATATTTAATTTTTTTGTCTTTTTCTGATAAGCCGGAAAAAGAATAAAAGAATGCTATGGTACAGTGGAAAGAACGAGTGTCGGTGAAACAGATGCTCTAGTTCCTGGGAAAGGAACGTTCCTATGCTCAATGCAGGGAGGTGAAAAACTGGTCAGTGACACTCAGAGGTATGTCCCTTCCACGGATCTGGGTATGTCAAGCTGCAGAGGTCAAGGGTATGCAAGGTTGATTTTTGCAGACGTCATGGTCAAAAGTGGGCTTAAACACGAGTCCAAGTGAAGCCGGTTATAGGCCAAAAGGTGCAAATGGTCAACATGCAATGCAGAAGTACAACTCAACACACATAGGAGCCTCTAGGGTATAAGGCCAGAACGAAGCGAAGAAGCAAGGAAGAATGAGTCTTCAACGCATAAGTCATGGCGGGACTACAGAGGACTCCCGAGCCTACTCAAAACGAAGCAGCATGGGCAACAAATGTCAGTGAGGTGCTAACTAGGATGCCCATGTAAAAGGATGGCTCTACCATCATGTCATGATTTAAAGAATCGGCGAGTGAAAATGGCTTGCGAACCATAACATGATGGGGTCGACCCTACGGCAGATGTATCGGTCAAATGGAGGCTAGTATGCATAATGCAACGGAAAAATGGTGTCCCTAACCTATATGCCAGTGAGAACACGATACCTGCCATGACGGGTCAGCAGTCATGGAACCGTCTCGAACCGTCGAAAAAATGTCCAAAATGTCCTGAAAAACAACTCAATCTCGACATTCCAAGCTCCCAAGTTAAAAGTGACATGAAACCAAACAAAATAAAATTTTGAAAAAATTTTGCATTTTCAAAACTTATAAAAAGAAATTTTGGACTTACCATTTTCACCGTTTGACTTGGAGAGCAAATTGTGGAGCAAAAGGAGCAAACTTTCCCCGTGACTTATTCAACCGTTCAAACTTGCCGAAAACTTCCAGGTAAGCACTAAACTTGTCTTGCAATCAATTGTGATAGTTTTTAGGAAGTTTAATTAATGTTTCACCGTTAGATTTTTTGCAAAAAATTGCTCTGCGGCGTACACGCGGGTTGGATGTATATAAATCGCGTATACGACGGCCCTACACGCGACTGTGTATAGGGTAAACCGCGTGTGCGCAGCGAAAAATTTTTATATAAAAAACTAATGGATGAAATTGATTTTTTCTTCCAGGATGACTCTCACATGGCGTGAAAGAGAGCACTCAGCTGTAGATAATGAAGTTATGGAGAATGATGAGGCATTAGATGCCTTACGGGGATGCGGATTGTTAAAATTCTTTAAGTTGCCGAATATGAAAGCAAATGTGCGTCTGCTCGAGAGACTTATTGATTACTGGGATGTCGAGGAAGAAGCTTTTATGATTGATCAAATGCCACTCAGGATAGAAGTGGAAGATATATATTTCATCACGGGCCTTTCCCGAAGGGGAGAGGTAGTCCACTCCCGGGGCAGGACCCGGAATAGTCTCAGCGTAGACGACTATGTACAACTTTACTGCCCAGGTCATCGGAAGGTCGGGAGTCAGATCTCGATCCCACACGTGGCGAGTTTGTCACTGCGGATAATCCTGTTCACCATAGCTCGAGTGAACGGGTCATCTTCGCTACATCAGGCATCACGAGTAAACATGAGCGTAGCAGTGGACTGTCTCACCACGGTGTTTGACTGGTGTACTCCTCTACTTGCCAACATGAAGGAGCAGCTTGCTTCTATCAGGAAGGGACAGACCAAGAACTTTGGGTATGGAACCATTTTATGCACATTTTTCTTCGAGAAGGTTCCTGCACTCCGCCCCAGGGTAGCAGTTCCCATCAGTAGTCCACGTGATCCACGTATGGGCCGGTGGGCTGACTTGATGAAACGTCTGGGGGGTGGGGAAGTGCCCAGGAATGCATTCGACGACGACTTTTTTGCTTGGTGGGAGCAACAGATCATCGCCATAGACGACTACCCCTATGCTGGACTGGATTTCCGAGGAGATCCTGACCTAGTGCTGCCACCAGATGCAGCATGGGGCGAGATCGGTAAGATTTTTTGATTTTTATGATTTTATGATTTTTAGGATTTTTCAAGCATAATGATGAACTTTGAAAAATATATTTTTTTTGATGAGATTCAAATGACTGATATGATGATCATGTTCCAGACATTGGGCCTGTGCGACCAGATGGATTCCCACGGCACGGACGGCGTGGCCGAGGAGCCGAAGAGGCGGCTGCGGATGCGGAAAGGACCCTCGCCAACGTGCAGCGACACTTGGCGAGATTGAGCTATCAAGTACCGATGGCCGAGATAGAGGACCTTCCTCCAGATATGCAGCGTCATGTGGTTGGGATGCCACGTGACTGGGTTCACGTTTTTCGGCGCGTGGCCAATGCTATAGTTAGTTATTTAGCTGCTCATCCAGAGCCGAGGCATTAGATATGCCTGACATGATTATGGGCATTTGAGTCCCAATTTTGTATATTTTTGGACACACATATGTACACTCGAGACGCTTTGTGATATATATATATATACAGTTTGACTTTTTGATGCATGATTTTATGATGATGAATGATTGATATGCCAGTCTAATGCTTGATTAGCGATAAAATCAGCTAACCAATTTTGAGATCTTGGAATATGCAAATAATTAATGTAAGTAAATGATCTTTGCAACAACCTCACCCTTAAATATTGGCGATATAATGATGGATCTCTAACCCGATAAATGTTATTTAACTGAGACACTATCAATTGAGAATCAAGATACACTACCAACGAGTCGATCCCGTAAGAGATTGCCTCGGATAATAAATTGATAACAGCTGTATACTCGGCCATATTGTTCGAAGCAGGACCGATACACATGCCTCTCGATGTCATCAACTGACCAGTTGGGTAATAAAGTACCCAAGCTGCGGAAGCAAGATTCCGAGTGTGCCGACTAGCACCATCGGCGAATCCAAAATAAACCAAATCATCCATCAACACCTGCCAAAGCAGACCAAAAGTGTTGATATCAGAAAAACGCTCGATAAGATATGTACAAATATACATAAAATACAAAGAAGCCATTGCCTGGTAAAACTAAGCAAAATACTTCTTTAAATAGAGCCCATTTCGGGGCTCCGCCAGCTTGTTTCCTTCGAAATCAATTAACTCATACGATCCTTTTTCTAAGACTCGTTTGATAATGAAAGGACCGTACCACATAGGCTTGAATTTTCCTGCCCCCAAGGCGTCCTTATCTTGGTCATAGACCAAGACAAGGTCACCTTCAGAAAAAACACGAGGTCTGACAGACTTATCATACTGAGTTTTGACCCTTTTCTTATGGGCCTCATTCGTCGTGGCGGCATCTCGACGCTGCTCATCGAGATGTTCCAGATGAACTAGGCGCTCCTCGAGACTCGAAGTCTCAGGAAGAAGCTCGACAGCCAATTTCAGAGATGGAATTTCACATTCGACCGGAAAGATAGATTCCACCCCGTAAACTAACTGAAAAGGAGTAAAACCAGTAGCCGTTTTAACGGAGGTTCGGTATGCCCAAAGAGCCGGATACAACATAATGTGCCAATTGGACCGATTTTTATCGATTGTCCGTTGGAGTATCGTCTTAAGAGTTTTATTGACCGCCTCGACCTGTCCATTGGCCTGAGGATAGTAAGGAGACGAATGCTCTTGACGGAAGCCTAATTTAAAAGCCAATTCGGACATTAGCTGATTTTGGAAATGACTGCCATGGTCAGTGACAATCTCTCTTGGGATACCGAATCTTGAGATAACTTGATTGAAAAGAAACAAAGCTGCCGTGTCACTGTCGTTCTTATAAGTAGGCATGGCTTCAGCCCACTTCGTGAAGTAGTCTACAGCCACGATAATGTACTTGTGATTTGCCGCTGAAGGCGGATTACAAGTCGTAAAATCAATACCCCACTTAGTAAAGGGACCGACGGTGACAACGGGAAAAAGGGGAGCTGGATGCGCGCGCATCTTGCGAGTAAAAATTTGACACGGGTGACAGCGTTTTACCGCTTCCACACAGTCCTTAAAGAGTGAAGGCCAAAAGTAGCCGGCACGTAAGATGCGCTGGGCTGTAGCAAGCCCAGATAGATGACCACCACAAGCTCCACTGTGGCAATCATTAAGAACAGACTCTGCTTCCTCTAAGGTTAAACAACTTCGAAGAATTGAATCAACCCCTCGACGGTATAAAGTGTCACCAATGATAACATAGTTTTTAGCCAGGTGACGTAACTTGCGACGTTCATCCTTGGAGGAAGTAGAGGGAAACTTCGAAGTCTGGAGATAAACAATGATATCTCCATACCAAGGGTCTTGTGAAGAGATGAGGAATATATGTTCGTCGGGTAAACTTTCCTCATAAACAACATCCTCTCCACAAGGAAGCTCAGAAATTAGCTCCGCGAAGACCATAGATTTCTTAGACTTGGCGGACAAGAACTCGAGGTCGAATTCTTGTAAAATGACTATCCATCTATTATATTTGCCCCCAATCACTCGCCTACTGAGGACAAATTGGAATGGATTGACCGCCGCTAAGACAAAAGTTTTGCGTAGCAAAATGTAATGACGGAGCCTCTGGACAGCATGGACTGCTGCCAAGGCCAACTTCTCAACAGGAGAATAGCGGAGTTCAGGGCCTATCAAGCCTCGGCTCAAATAATAAATCACGTGCTCGACAAGAGCATCGTCTTCCTGAACTAGAACCATACCAATGGTAGATTCTGCTGCAGCGAGATATAAAAGGAAGTCTCTACCGTAATCCGGTGGACTCAAAAGCGGGGCAGAGACTAATGCCTTTTTCAAAGCATCAAACGACCGCTGCGCAAAGTCGTCCCACAGGAATGGAACTCCTTTCCGTAGCAAACGCATGAACCCTTTAGTGATCTCGGCATAGTTTGCTATAAACCTTCTTAAGAAATTGGCCTTCCCTTGAAGACTTTGAAGTTGACGAATTGAAGACGGGGGAGGCAACTGAACTATTGCCTCAACCTTGAAGGGATCAACCCGAATCCCTTCATTGGAAACTATAAACCCTAACAACCGACCTGATGTAACCGCGAAAACGCACTTATTAGGATTCAACCGGATTTTGTAAAAACGACATCGCTCAAAGACTAATCGAAGATGACTAGGATGATCAGTTCTCTTTCGAGAACGAGCAGCGAGATCATCTAAGTATGCCTCGATGATATGTTTGATGTCGTGGAAAGCGTAAGACATGGCCCGCTGAAAGGTGGCTCCAGCATTTTTAAGACCGAAGGGCATCTTCGATATGCAAAGGTACCCCAGGGACATATGAAGGCAGTCTTATGCTGATCCTCAGGACGAATAGAGATTTGATTATAACCTGAGAAACCATCCATAAAGGAGAAAATCGCATTACCCGCACACTCGTCAATAATTTGATCAATAAATGGTGTGGGGTAATTGTCTTTTGGACAAGCCTTGTTTAAGTCCCTAAAATCGATGCATACGCGGATTGTTCCTTGCTTTTTGTCCACAGGGACTGGATTCGAAACCCAATCCGTAAGAGGAACAGGGTATATAAAACTTGCCCTTAGCAGCTTCTCAACCTCAGCTTTGATAGCCGCTGCTTTCCTAGGGTTAACCAGCCGAAGCCTTTGACGAATCGGTTTTGTGTTTTCGTACGTCTTGATCTCATGTTGGACTATAGAAGGATCAATGCCGGGCATTTCCTCATAAGACCAAGCAAATACATCACGATATTCCTTGAATAGGTCGGTGTAAATTTGAATTTCTTCAGGGGAACACTCACTTCCGATGAAGATATTCTCGATGATGTTAGGATTTTTAGAGATGTTTATAGGTATCGTTTTTGAGATTACCGACATATTACCTTCAGCACGTGTGTGTGTTGGAGCCAAAGGGTTCGATACCGTACAAACATCACTACCAACGAGCTCGGAGAATCTAGATTCTACTTCCTGCAATGGAGGAAGAAAATATGAGCGATGGTGTAAGTCTTCCCAAGGTCGATCTATACCCATCATAATTTCGAGGATTGCTTCTTCAGAAGGTAGAACCGAATCTAAGCAGTCCAAGGCAGAGTTAGAATCAAAGCTCCAAGCGGGGGCCACATGACCATCTAGCTCCTCTTCGGAAAAGGGAGTAGAATGGTTATCTGCAGAGTCTACGATAGCCTGATATCTAAGCTCAGCTGCAGATATAGGAAACGCCATTCCATTAACTTGCCCTTCAACTAATGTGGTCGTAGGTGAAGGCAAGGTCCAAGGGTCGGAAAAATGATGAGTTCGGAAGAACCCCTCTCGAGAAGATTCCTTGGATGATGAAATAGCATTGATTCTTGCAAAAGGAGAGGGAAGATCAAACGTACCCATCAATGAGGAATACATCCCTACTCCTAAATTCTCAGTCGGCGGGCGAGGGTTATCCACCAAAGGAACAGTAGAGTCGGAGGTTGCTTGAGGATCGATTGGAGCATAGTCCAATTGATCAACCTTAACGATTTTCCCCTCATGAGGAAAGCAAATGACACGAAACAAAGTCGAAACAACGGCTTCCATCTCGTACACCCAGTTCCTTCCTAATAGGAGATTATAGTCTAGGTTAGCATCTACGACTTCAACTTCGATATTAACGACCTTCCCTCCAACACATATAGGAAAGGCCGGGATAATCCCATGCGGCTTGTGAGAATGGCCATCAAATGCAGTTAAGACGGTTGGTGAAGGAACAGCCGAAGGTGAACCAATAGCCTTCCAACAAGACATGGACATGACGCATGTGGAAGCTCCTTCATCTATAACGGTGCGAAAAATATTGATTTTCCGGTATGTTGACTTTACTTGAAAAGCCATATGATGAGGGAGTCTCTTTTTGACATTTGACATGTCAAAAGAGAGCACTAGAGAGTTAGCTGAATCGACTGCTCCAATGGCGGAGAGTAAAGCACTTCTCTGAGACGGACACGACTGGAGAACTTCCAAAGCGGACATAGCACATGGGCTTTGAGCCAAATCCTCCACAATGGAGTAATTTTGAGCAGCTCTAGCATTGGGGTTAATTGTCGCGCGTTTGGCGGAACCTTTCGGTATCCTAGGTACAGTCTCAACAGGAGGTCGCTCAATATGAAGGTCATTACTTCCGGGAACCGTTTTATCCTTAGATGTTTCGGCTTCACCATAATCACGTGACCGAGTAGTCACGTTAACGTTTGAACCCATCATAAAAACATTTGATGCTTTTTCCCCTTCCTGGTTGCCCCCTGAGGAGGTACCAGGATTCGAATTTGCGCCAGCAAGAAGTTGCTGCCCTTGGGGAAACGGGTTAGTCAACACAGCTTGCGAACTAGAAGTCCCTTGCTGTGCTAACAAGCGCTGAGCGTCTTCGATTTTAGGGCAAAGATGAGTTAGATGGTCTCCACTGCATAACTTGCAAGGAAACTTGACTTTCTTTCTCGACTCACCCTTACCACCACCAGCGTTGTTGCCGGATTTATTTGCATCGGGCTTCCCATCCGAGTTCTTCTTTTTACCACGTCCTTTCTTTTTCCCATCGGAATTTTGATTTCCTTTGGGGTTATTGGATTGGACGGCGTTAATGGAAGAATTTTGGGAAGCCGGAGGATTAGACATTGTGACTTGGTTGTTAGGAGCAGTTTGTAATGACAACTGCTGCAATTGATTCAACAAGTTCACTGTAGTCGAGTCTACAGACCCCACGATACCATCCGCATGCGGACCTGGCTTTGGCTTAGCTAAATCAACCTTAGATCCAGGAGCATCTGGCAAGTACTTTTGGAGGATCCCAGACTGAGAGTAGATCAGTTCTAACTGCTGGGCCCTGAAAATGGCTTGCTCCTCAGAATAGACCCCAGACATGGAGACATCCTTGGAGATCTCAGGTTGCAAAGACTTCAAAAACCACTCTAGACGGTACTCCGGAGGGATTTCAGCTTTAATGAGCCTTTTTCTCCGTCTCCATTCCTGTATATGATCAGAAATGTGGGTTGCCTTATCCTGACGAAAGGTAGCCAGAAGTTCAGTTCCGGCATCATAGCGGACAGGCAACTGAAAGTGATTCAAGAAGACATTAGCTAAGTCTGCGAACGATGTAAAGCTGCCCCCTGGCAACTCTATGTACCATTTAGCCGCATTACCAGTCAAGGTGCGCTGAAAAAGTCTCAACCTAACCGAATCTTCGATGAGGGAGTTAGATGAGCACCACAAATGGAATGTGGTTACATGATCGCCCGGATCTTCACCACTCTTCCCTTCGAATTTTGGGATGTCCGAAGGGAGTTTGGTTGGGACCGGAGGCCAGGCTGGATTGTATCTGATAGGGTCGTTCGTTAGCTTAGTGAGATCTGGCAAGTTTAACGTTGCCAGAAATGGAAGCCTAGGAGGACCTAGGGGATTCCACCCAGACTGGGCAGAACTCCCCAAGTTCTGAAAAGATTGTCCTGGGATTTGAGAGGCACCAGGCTGCCCCAAGTGACCAGTAGAACCAGCTGAACCAAAGGGCAAGCCTTGTGGTCCAGCAAAATTCGGAGTTTGACCAACTCCTGCCGTATAAGCTCCATAGCTTGCAAAGTTTCCTCCTATAGAATTGTAAGGAGTCGATAACCCCTGATATGGGTTCCAAGCCGAAGCGAGGGGAGGAATACTTTGAAACATGCTAACCGTGGAATACGGCCTACTTCCTTGTTGGCCAATGAATGGATTCGCAGTTCCTGCGTTACTAGCCCCGGGGTTATTCCAACCTTGGAAAGGATTGCTGCTTTGTCCTATTGAAGAAAAAGGCATGGATCCTACCGTTGGGTTGGAATGTGGAATATGACCACTTCCAAAAGGAAAACCCTGAAATGAAGCCGATCCGCCCATCATGGACGTAGCGGCATTGAACGGAACTGACGGAATACCCTGTGATTGGGTGCCAAAAAGGAAGGAACCAGTACTAAAAGCATTGGTTTGGGCATTTCCACTCGTGGACGGAATGGAGGTAGACCCAACCAAAGATGTGCTAGCAAACGATCCGAACAAGGAAGCGGAGGGGATGGAAATGGTTCCTCCCCCTTGCACCGATGTTGGGGTTTGCATAGTCGCAGCACTCGTGGAAGCCATGCTTCCAGTAGTGATCATAAATGGTAAGCGCGTAGCGTAACCTGGACTCGCTGGTCTATATAATGGAGGCCCAACGTATTGCAATACGTCTGGGTAACTAGATGGTAGTGGAGAATTTGGAATCACTAATGATTCTGAAAGTTCTTCTACCTCTACGTTATCCTCCGCTTGAAAGCGAACTTGAGAAAAGACTGGAGCGTCCCTCTCTTGTTCAAAAGTACCAGGCCTTGCTTGGCCGCTAATATCCCCGAGAGGAGGATCAATCCCCGATGCGTCAGCCGGCGTGGGACGGACCCCACCGGTAGTATTCCCTCTGCGCCTTCTAGGAGAAGGCTCTAAACTAGGTGGCGAGAGACCACGAAGTCTTCGAGACCGTCTTGGAGACCGGTCAGCCACTTTGAATTTTTTGTTATGATCTTATCTAAAGACTCAAAAAATTAAAAGCTAGGCCAACTAGGAGCACAGAGCACACACTAAAAGTTCCTAAAGATACAGCCAGTCAAACAAATTTCAAGTATTTCCGCTCCGGGTGATTGAGACCGGACACCAAAATACGAGAAAGTGAATCAAAGGGCCTTCCGAGGATAGTCTGGGATGATGAGGGCCCAGTCCTATCAGCGAAGGTATCAGAGGAAGTTACGCTGACCTCCTAACAACAGTCTGCGCCGGTGCAAGCCCCCAAGCTTCGCAAGGGTGCCCTCCGGAAGTACTGTCGAGAGTGATACAACGTCGACCTCAGGTGCCACGGGATTCCCCTCCGCAGCCACCTATGCAAATCCCTAGGAGAGGCAACTAAGGGTACCAACTCGTCGCAGAAGCCAGGCGGAACAGTCGTGAGGTAAGTTCGGACAAGTAGGAGAGGGGGTATCTCTCTTCCCTGTCTTCACAGACCCTCGTGCTTAACTCCCAGATCCGGAGTCTTCCTGGTCTCCCTAACGCTATTGGATTTACTCTCTTTAATCAGACTCTTATGTTTGACGTTTTGTGTGGCCTTGGAGAGTTAACTCTCCACTCGCCTAATCCAAGGCCCTAAAATCCTAAACTTGTTGGTGTAATAACTAAAACAAAAAGTTCTAGTGGATTTTAATTAAGCGCTTGATTTTATTAGGCTGTTCTTTAAGTCAAAGGTAATGTAGGTGAAACTTGTGGTGTTTTATGGACGCAAAAGAAATTAATAAAACCTAGCTACATGCACATGCACTTTTGTTTTCGATGAATAGCAATTTCTATGAGGTTCAGAAGGCACTTGTAATATAAACAAAAAATTTTCCTTTTTCTTTTCAGACTCCACACTCACAAAAACTAACAAAACTAAATATGCCTAAAAAGAGATGCAAATCTTTCCCTAATGCAAGAACTAAATGTGGATGCACGATTCAAAGACTACTCTAAAAACAAAGAAGGAAAGTTGCTGCTTTACCAAATTTTGTCTTGCCACTGAAATGCTTAGATAGAAGATGATTTGTTACTAATCATTTCGTCCAAACAATAAAAACAAGTTTTAAGATAAAAAACAAAGCACTTTCACTTTGCAAAAAAGGAAATCAGATGAGAAGCAAGTTTAAGAAAGCGAAACTCAAAAACTTTCAAAAGATTTTCTTTCAATCAAACCAAAAAGTCTTTTTCAAAGGAAAAACTCTCAAAAATACTGACACCAATGATTGATAAACAAGCAACCAAACACTTTTGTGAATTGACACCAATGAAATGATGAGAACTCAACAAAAATAAAATGTGTTCGAAGTCGCTTTTGACAATCAAAAGCAGCAATGAAAGTCCAAGAAATCAAAAGACAAGTTTCAAGGAAATGGTAACAAACAACTTTCCCGAAACGAAGGAGCAAATGGTCATAAAAATGATTTCGTTAAGCAAACACAAATGTCATGAAAACAAAATGGACACAAAGATTTTAAGACAATCTTCCCACTCTGCCGAAACAGAGCAATCAAGATTCTTAAACAGAAACCTTGTGTGTCAAAAATCAATGACGCTTGCAATCAACGAAAAACAAGACTAGCACTCCTAGAGAGAGTTCGAAACAAGATGTCCCCTGTTAAACAGAGAACTGTGACTGGGAATTGACTGCTTTAAACTGACCCAAACCACCAGACAGACATTCAGCCAAAAGAAAAATTATAAATCTTGAAAATTATGTGATATACGCGCCTGCAATTATTTGCAGAATGCGTGTACACGCGACTGTAACTAAGGAAACCTGCGTATACGCGGGTTTACTTAGTGCAACTTGCGTATATACGCTTCTGTAATCCAGAAAAAGTGCGTATATGAAGTGTTTCAAGAAAAATAAAAAACACAAACTGAAAAACTGGAAAAGCTTGGAGTTCAAGAAAATATCAAACAGTCAGAACCAACAAACAGAGGGACTGAGCCTTGATTGGCTTGAGGACTACCCAAACTAGGAACAACAAGAATGTTGTCCCCAGCGGAGTCGCCAATTCTGGTTGAAGGGAAAGTACCCCTAGAGTCCTTTGGGCTGAGACTCTACCAGACTGAAAATTGCTTATACAAAGAAACACACACACACAGCCATCTTTTTTACTTTTAAGCAAATCCTAATGTTTAGGGTACATACCTAAGGTCCTACGTCCGAGAAGACCGTTAGGGTGCAAACCCTTCTTGGAGTTCCCTTCTTCTTTCTCTGACCTGCAAGACAAACAAATCAAAGAACACAACAGTACATGTATAGAAGTTTATGTATAAATCATCTTTATGCTAAAGTTAGTTATAAATAATCTTTAAGTAACTACTTTCATAAGTATTCAACACAAGAATCTCATAAGCATAAAGAAAGATTATTCGGGAACAAAGACGTGTTTCTTTATATATAAAGGCAAATAAAGTACATATATCGGAAAGATATCACCTGAACACCTTCAGCAGGCTCCAAGCAAGCTTCCTCCCGGATTCGTTCCAGCCTCCAGCCTTCAACAAGAGCTCCTTCCAAGTCTTACTCAATGATGATGTCAAGGATGAAAGATCACCAATACACATGGAAACAAGGGTTTCCTATGCAAAATGGGGGAAGTGCAGGATGCACCAAGGACTTCAGACCTGGTCTAAGGGAAAAATCTCAGCATAATAATCTTGCTCTCCTTTCTCTCTCCCCTTGGCCTTCCCTTTGATGTCTTTTTATACCCTCTCCAAAGTAGTTTTTTAGTTAGGAGTTGGTTGGGAACAGTTGGGCCACGGGCACTAACAGGTGATCCAGCAGGTAAACCCGCGATCACCGCCCGAAAAAGAGGAAATTATATTTTTTTAAGTGTTTTAATAGATACACGCGGGTTGGGTATGACAGACCCGCGTGTACACGCGTTTAACACAGGGCAAAGTCGCGTACAGGGAATAAAACACTGTTTTTTAAATTTTTGGACCAGGTCTGGAAGGAGGGGTTGCCCTAGGCCATAAGTGCAGCATCACAAACCATAAGAGTGAGATTTGGAGCTATAACACCATCCTCCCTTATCATTTTTCCTAAACCCCTGCCCTAAGTCACTACCAAACCCTCTCCCTATTCCTCCACTATTTGGTTGACGCAAAATCACCATAGGACCAGCTTATTGGGCAAGCAAAGCCGTGGAAGAGGGGTGCATGGTCGGAGGGTTAAAGAGTCAAATGATTAGGAGAAAATTTGGGTGTTTTCATAGCGTGCGGTGCACACACCAAGGAGCGCGGTGCACTCATTGGGCACGGCACACACAGGGCCCGTCCACTATGTAAATCTGACACTAGCGTGGCGCATACCCAGCGCGCGGCGCACAGAGATATAAATCCTAGAAACTATTCAATCTGCCTAAAAATTGTTGGATGCTCACCAAATTTGAAAGGTAGGAAACCTACCTCCATTCTTGCATCAAAATTGAAAGGAATAGCATGGTTGTAGGGGTATAAGTTTAATGCAAACATTTTTATAAAGCCAACAAAAGAAGACACAAAGAAGACATAATCCTAGGGTTTATGCTACAGTGACGGTGCTGCCAATATGTTTCAAACCCTACCCCATCAACACTATACCCAAACTACTCCCAAATCCCTGATAAATATCTCCCTTTAAACCCCTATTCCCCTTTCATCATTCCCCTCCTAATACTCCCTGTTTTATTGTCCCCTTGGTGGCAGATTTTCAAAGTAACTACCAGCTTCATTGGAATTCAAGGGCAGCATAAAACTTAGGGTACAAACAGCAGTAATGGCATTCGAAGTTTCATCAGAGTATGAGGAGGAGACCCACAGTGACACAGCTTCGAGAGAAAGGGCCCAAAGGATACATCACCAGAGTGGTAGACATCTTAGAGATGAGCCAAACACCCTCACCGAGTTGCAGGCATGCCCTCTTGTTATGTCTTGTTTCCAACACTTAGCATGTTTCGAATTTTGTCAGAGGGTGGCAAATTTCAGAGTGCATCATGAGTTGGCCCGTCTTTTTTCACTTCACCTACATGGAGGACAGTCTATCTTGGCTGGGGTCACTTTCACATTGACACCGAGACCATATCAGTGGAAACAGGCATACCAAACATTGCAGAGCAATGGCATAAGAAAAAGAAGGTAGAGAGGCATCATTATGAGCCTTACATCAAAGACAGCTGTTTGAGCCACCTCACGAGAGTTTTTCCATTTAGATTTCTGAAAGATGAGTATGCCCCGCTCATGAAATTAATCATGAAATACTTCAGTTGCGAGGGGAGGTTTTCTCGCCTTTATGCATACCACATCATGCTATTCATGCACTTTACCAGGGTGTGGATGATGAGCCTCCCATTTTTCATTTGTGGGAACATAGAGAGGATGAAAAATTTCATGCAGCACAAGACCCCTCGACAGCAGCTCAACAGTGTTTATCACTTTGCCCTTATCCAGATTTTGGTGGACCATCAGTTGGGATTGCAGGGTATTGCTTGGGAGGACTTCATTTCCTGTGACTTCTTCAGTGCTCCACAGGTAGTATCAGAGGCAGAGCATGAGATAGGAGGTACATCACATTAGCATGAGCGCCATGAGACTGCTACCATGCCAATATACATCACCTATCAAAAAGGCAGTAGACCTTTGTTTGCAGCAGCAAAGCGAGTGTTATCTCCACCCGGGGTGGAAGGGGCCTCACTTCCGACATCAGCATCACAGGAGCAGAGCAGAGGTAAGGAGCCAGTGCATGATGAGGGGCCTTCAGGTGAGCCATCAGGTGAACGAGAGACAGAATTCATTCTCCTTCAGGATGATGAGACAGATGCAGAACCTAAAAATGCAGAGCTTGGAGAGATCATCCATGAGCAGCAATCAGTAATTGAGAACTTATCCCTGGACTTAGAGAGGGCCAAGTGGAACATGAAGTATCTGGAGCAAACGAACAAGCAACTTGAGGATCGGCTAGCTAAGATAGAGTTGCAACTAATCAAGGAAAACTGGCAACACATCATGGCAGCACAAGGCCAACCTATGGAGCAAAGAGATGAGGATCGGGAGTATGTTTTAGAGAAAGTGAACGTCCACTTGGAGCAGTGGTTGGATAAGGCTAACAAGGGAAAAGACATGCTGAGGCGCATGACTCACCACTACATGGCCCGAAATATGAGCTCCAAAGCAAGAATCAGGAGCCTAAAGGCGAAATTTAGCAAAGCAACAAAAGAGGAAAAGGAGGCAAAGGAGCAAGATCGGCTTCGAATCTTGGCTGAGGCTTCCTTGGCATAGCATAGCACTTCATACGGAACATCCAGCCCAAATTTCAAAAAATTTGGGGAAATTTTGGTCACTTGGTAATTTTTTGGGTAAAAAACAGGGATTTCCTCCCTGTGGCGCGGCGCTAAAATTCTAGGGCTCCAATTGAGAAATGGCTTGCAGATTTGGATTCATCATGGAAAATTACAACTACTAGTGTCCGGGAAAGAGATTTGGGCAAGGTCTGGGTCTCCTAAAGGTTAAAAAACACCCAAAAATGGCCTCTCTGCCACTTTTTTGACACATAGAAAGCAGTCTTGGGAGAATGGAGATTTGGAGGGGAAAATGAGCACCAAATTTGAAAATTCCAGTTGGGTTAGAAAGTAGACAGGACAGGCTTTCCAACAAGCTCACTTGGGCACATTTTGGACACCTGCAAGTGCCCAAAAATAGGTCCCAAAGTAGCGCGACTCACAGAAAAAATGGCGCGGCGCGCAGAGGAAAAAATTGCTAATTTGCTTCCGTTTCGCGGAATTTCGGGTCGCGACTTCTCCAAGTGGGCCTGCTCATCTACACTTCGGTTATTTGGCACCAAAGGTAGAATTTAAAGAGTTTTTTCTCCAGATGGGCTTCTATCCAAGTGGCGAAGGAAGGAAAACGGTCACCCAAAGCCAAATGTCATGTTTGCAACGCTGCACCTGTAGCTGATGGTTGGCTCTCCATCTCCATTTCGCAATGATTCGAGTAACTCCCCAACCCTTGGGTGTTCTATCTCTTCCTCACACATTCTATATATTGTATGCAAGTTATTTGCAAAGGGTTGGCTTGTAACTTCTGGGAGACTGTGGGAAAGAAACTATGTTTCTTCACTGTGTATTTTTGACAGAGAATTAATGAAAGGCAGCGGCTCTGTTTCATGAGATTCTTGTGGTTGTGAGTGTAGAAAATGTGTTTCTTATGTTTTCATATGTATCTCGTTATGTTTCATAATTCAATTCATGTTCATTTCCAGTGAAATTTTCTGAGTGAGATTAGGTAGAATTCAATTTTATTGCTCTGCCTGTGGGAAAATTTCATGTTCAGTGTTATTCTTCAGTTGAAAAGGATTCATGTCACTATTCCCTTTTCACTTTCTTCAGAAATCTATTCATGCCGTGGTACCTCAAACTAAATTGGTACATTTTCCGCCTACCTCACCTCACGGAATAATCTGTGCCTTTGTATTAAATTCTCTGTTCTTTGCTGAGCGTCGGTCCCATAACATCCCAGAAGCTTGGTCATTCATGAAAATTGTTTCCAAAATCCCTATTCACTTACTAGCCTAAGGTAAATATTTCTTTGTAAGTCATCTCAGACCGTTTTCAATTATCTATTCACTGAGCGTGACTCGAAGAGAGCCCTCTCTTGCTCTGGTAGGGCTAGCTACCAGACTGAGCGTGGTTTGTGGTTACCCTAATTTTTTCCTTCCTTCAGCCTAAGGCAGATTTAGGTGCTAACATAGTGGCGACTCCACTGGGGAACTAAGTTGAAATCAAATCCCCTTGTTTCATAATAATTCTAAGCTTCCGGATGATGAGATTAGGATTGGAAAGGCTGAGCAAGTTGGTTGTGTCCCGTGATTTTTCTCAATAGCACGTTGGCTTCAAGACGATATACCAAAGCCAATCCAGACCCGGATCCTCCTCATATTTATGAAAACCCCAATTTGATCCCAAGACTCCTTCGTCAAGAAAGCACCATAACTCCCATGTTCAAATCCCATTCATGTCCCGACATTTTTGAGTATCTTGAAGAGCTTGAGTTTGACGAACGGTTTGAGATATCATTGCTTGAGTCTAAATCCGAAAGGGCTGTTGATTATACTGTCCCCAATCTGCAATTTATTGTATACCTCAAAACCGAAAGAGCTAATAGGTTAATTGATAATTACATTGCAACACAGCCCCAAACTCCAATTGCAAGCCCCTTGCAAACTATGCACACTCCTCCAACACCTCCAAGTCCAAATCCACCGAGAATGATGGCTGCCCGTTTCGCACCCCTTGATCTGCCCCAAGTTCTAGATGACATGCCAATGGATTATCAAAGTAGAATCCCATTTTTTGATGGCACTCCTAATAGCATTATTGTACAGCAACATGTAGACAAAATGGCAGACTTTTATGAACTTCATGAGATTGATGCAGAGAACGTGACAATGAGGCTCTTTGTACAGACATTTGTAGGTGATGTGAGGAAATGGTTCAGAGGTTTGACGGCTACAAGTATCACTACCTTGGCTGAACTACAAAGATAATTTTTGAACCGGTGGGAAGTGAAAAAGAATCCCCTTCAAATTCTGGCCAAGTATGAACAAATCAAACGGAATGTCGGTGAGTCGGTCCAAGATTATTGTGTTAGATTTAATGCAGAATACAACGAAATTTCAGATCATCTAAAGCCAACTGTGGGACTAGCAATGATGAAGTTTCCAGATGGTTTTGATGCTGACATGGTGTACCAATTAAGAGAGAGAGAACTGGCTACAATGGAAGACATGCAAAAAATTGCGGTCAGCGTTGAGGCAAATCTGCTGTCCAAAAGAGCTAGAGCGAAAGCAAAGAAGAAAACCATTGTGAAAGAAGAATCTTCTTCAATGGATCAACTTCTCAAAAAGGTAGAGTAGATGCTTGAAAGGGTAAAACTTGACAAGCCAGAGCCACAAGTTAGGAATCCTAACTTTCGTGGCCAACAGCAGCCACAATATAGAATAAGACAGAGAGATCAGCGAACTCAAGAGCAGACAACACAACAGTCGGTACAAACACCTTTGCAGCAGAATTTTGTGCATTGACCAGAATCAGATGAAGATGGGAATGTAATAGGCGAAGAAAACCATCTCTTTACTCTAGATGAGCTGCCTACTTACATTACCGAAGAGGAAGAATGTGCAGTGAATTCAACTGCACACCAAGACACTGATTTTATTCTAGCCAGCGACATTGTGTTGGAAGAAGAATCAGAAGAATATCAAAGGGGGTATATGAATGCTTTGTCTACACAACAGCAGCTATATTCACTTAGAAACAGAGATGTGCCAACCAAACCAATTCAGAAAAAGAAGGAGGTTGAAACAACAAAAAATGATTCATCAGCTACACAAAGAAAAGGAAAGCAGGTGGTTGGTCCGGAGAGCAGAAAATCAAAATCAGCAGAACAATCACAGCAGCAAGCCACATGAAAGGAAAAGGAAAGGAAAGACATCCCAGTCAAAGAGGTAGAAAATACTCCCGCTTTTAGCTTAGAGAATGAAATTTCTAAGTTAAAGGTATCCATCCCCTTGACTGAAATCATGAAGAACAGTAGTTATCGAGGACAGATTTCTAAAATGTTGAATTTGGACCTAATGTTCGACATGGTAAATGTAGAAGATGATCATCCTGAAATGATTTTTGGACCAGCATCCAATGGTGAGTCTCCTAATAGCGATGTGCCACCTTTCTATATCAGTTTACGATTGCATGATTTTGTGTTACACAATGCCATGTTCGATTCCGGAGCTTCTCACAATCTCATGCCCAAGGCTATCATGGACAAGCTTGGTCTAGACATCACCCGGCAATATCATGGTCTCTATTCATTCAATTCCAGTAGAGTAAGGTGTATAGGACTCATCAAAGACTTAGTTGTGAGTTTGGATCAGCTTCCTATGAAAAATGTATTGATGGATGTGGTGGTAGCAGATATTCCTCCAAGGTTTGGCATGCTTCTTTCCAAGTCTTGGGTAGCGAAATTGAAAGGGACACTATAGCTGGATTTCTCCTATGCAACAATCCCGGTGTTTGGACAAATGAGGAAGTTATATCGGGAACAAAAAATGAAATATATGATCACAAGCAAGGAGAAACCTATAAATCATCCTACCAACTATGTACATACAGATTTAGAGTCTTTTGTTTTGTTTTCAGATAGTTTAAATGAGATAGATAGTCAGATAGTAGAAGCAGATGACATTCCGGAAATAACAGAAAATTTCAGAGAAATTTTGAAGAAAGAAAGACAAGAAAAGCAGGAAAATGTTGGGCAATCAGCTGAAAGTAATGGACAGCAAGCAGACAAGGCATGGCAAACAGATTTCCAGCACTTACAAGAGGAGGAAGAAGGCTTGTGGACCATGGATTTCGATGGAGCAGTAGGAAATGATGGCACTGGAATTGGAATTTGGGTACGCAGTCCTTTCTCTGCCCCAAACAAAGTGCCTAGCAGCGTGAGGGTTTGCTCTTACAAGCTGGCCTTTGAATGTTCAAACAATGAAGCTGAGTATGAAGCTCTGATTGCTGGCTTGAATATTCTTAGAAAGCTAAATGCAAAAAGGATTTCGGTATATGGCGACTCCGAGTTGGTAATAAAATAGGTCAGAGGTGAGTATCAAGCAAAACACCCTAGGATGCGGGCCTATCGTAATGCAGTTTTAGACATCTTGAAGTTATTTTCAGAATACACCTTGACATGTGTGCCTCGTATACAAAATAGTATTTCTGATGCTCTTGCCAAGGCAGCGAGTAGCTTGAAGATCCCCATGAACTCCAGCAATAAATTTGAAATCCATGTCAAGCATCGTCCAACCATTCCAGACAATCAGCGATATTGGCAAGTGTTTCAAGATGATGGAGAGATTAAGGATTTTCTGTTGAGCAAAGGCAAGTTCAAAGAAACCTCAATTGATGTAGAAAACGATGAAGGCAAAGGGAATGGTACAGATGAAGTGCAGATCAATCAAATGGATGTATTGCAGCTGAAGAATAACATCATTCCTAAAGGCTTGATACCTCTAGAGGAACTTTTTGATCAAGATGATGTAGCCTGCAAGCCAACATTGCAGCCAACGAAGAAGGGTGTAGAAGAAGTCAACATCGGTACAGCTGCCAATCCAAAGTTGGTAAAATTGTCCAAAGCATTACCGCCAAAGATCAAGGACAAATACATCAGTTTGATGGCTTCATTTGCAGATGTGTTTGCTTGGGACTGTTCTGATTTAAAGACCTATGATGCAAATATTATTCAGCACACAATACCTATCAAGCCCAACCAAAAACCATTTAGACAGAAGCTGAGAAGGATAAATCCAAAGTTGCTGCCATCCATTGAAAAGGAGGTAAATAGGTTATACAAGTCAGGTATCATTGTTCCCATCAGATTTTCAAATTGGATATCTAACTTAGTGCCTGTACGCAAGAAGACCAGTGAGATCCGCCTATGCATTGATTTCAAAAATCTAGATAAGGTCTCATTGAAGGACAACTATCCACTGCCCAAGATGGATCATATACTTTAGCGAGTAGTGGGGGCATCTCGCATGTCACTGCTTGATGGTTATTCCGGATATAACCAAATTTTTGTCCATGAAGATGATAGAGACAAGACAGCATTCACCACTCCATGGGGAACCTTTCACTACGCCAAAATGCCCTTCGGTTTAAAGAATGCAGGTGCCACATTTCAGCGGGCAATGGACTTGGCTTTTGCAAATGAGAAGGAAGTGTTTTTGGTGGTGTACTTGGATGATTTGATGGTATTTTCCAAATCTGATGAAGAGCACATGCATCACCTAAAAATTATCTTTCAAAAGTACAGGAAATATGGTCTATCACTGAATCCTAAGAAGAGCTTGTTCGCCATGGAAGAAGGAAAATTACTTGGGCACATCATTTCAAAGGATGGCATTCGTATAGACCCAGCACGTGTGCAAGCAATTCAGCAAATCGATCTGCCTAGGAACAAAAAAGAGATACAATCATTCAATGGTAAGATGAATTTTCTGCGTCGCTTTGTGCCTAATCTTGTAGAACACTTAAGAGAAATGACCAACATGCTTAAGAAGGACAGCCAGGTCAAATGGATAGATGAGGCTGTAAAATCTTTCAACTTGGTCAAATTGGCCCTTTCTTTAGCTCCAGTTCTAGTCAGCCCGGACTACACTCAGGATTTCATATTGTTTTCATTTGCTTCTGAGCACACTATGGCAGCGGTATTATTACATAAGAGAGATGATTATGAAAGACCCATTGCATTCTTCAGCAGGGCTATAAGGGATGCAGCTTTAAAGTACAACATCATTGAGAAGCAAACCCTAGCATTGGTGAAGGCATTGAAGGATTTCCGGGTATATATCCTACATTCTCACATTCTGACCTATGTTCCTAATACTGTTGTAAAGGATGTTTTAGTGCAGACCGATCTGGAAGGGAGAAAAGGCAAATGGATTGCAGTCTTGCTGGAATATGATGTGGAAATAAAGCCTACAAAGTTGGTCAAAGGACAGGGGTTGGCGAAGCTAATGGCCGAATCAAACTTGCATGCCTTGGACATAAATCTGATCGCTGCCATGTCCAACGAGAATGAGGAAGGAATGTCAATTCAGGTATCCAAAATGTTTGCTTTGTCCCCATGGTATTCAGATATAATATATGTGCTGAAAAGTCTATCACCACCGCCCGGCATGACTAGAAACAAAGCGAGAACACTAAAATTGAAGGCTGCCAAGTTTTGTATTTTGAATTCTGCACTGTACTGGAAAGATCTCGGTGGCATTTTGTTATTTTGTTTGGTGGAAGAGGAGGCAAAGAAAGTCATGGAGGATTTCCACAGAGGAGAGTGTGGGGGTCATCTTTTTTGGAAGTCAACAGCGAACAAAATTTTGAGAGCAGGGTACTACTGGCCTACTTTGTTTGCTGATGTGTATAAGATGGTCAAGCACTGTCATAAATGTCAGATTTTCAAAGGGAAACAGAAATTACAGCCTTTGCCACTTAAGCTTATTGAGGTGAGCGCTCCCTTCTAGCAGTGGGGGTTGGATTTCATTGGGGAAATTCATCCCGCCTCTTTCGGACAACATAGATGGATCCTTACAGCGACGGACTATTTCACGAAATGGATTGAGGCAGCCCCTACCAGACAAGCCACAGACATGGTAATCATTTCATTTCTCGAAAATAACATCTTGTCTCGCTTTGGTTGTCCAAACAAATTAATCACTGATAATGCAACAGCTTTCAAATCGAAAAGGATGGTAGAATTTTGCCATAAATATCACATAATTTTGGGTCATTCAACTGCCTATCATCCGCAAGGCAATGGATTGGTGGAATCTTCGAATAAATCCTCGGTCAACATCATCAAGAAGCTACTGGAAATAAATAAAAAGAGCTGGAATAAGAGGTTGGTCCATGCGCTTTGGGCGGATCGGATCAGTCAGAAAAGTTCTATTGGTATGTCACCGTTTGAGCTTGTTTATGGAATTGACACAGTATTCCCCACCTCTCTTGCTACCCCAGTGGTCAGACTTCTTCAGGAGGCCGGCAGTGAAGAAGATCCCATGCAGAGAAGGCTGAACCAAATGATCCACTTGCAGCAAACAAGAGAAGAAGTTTTCAACAACACATCCAAGTTGTAGGAGAAAATAAAGAAAATTTATGACAGAAAAGCAAAAGTAGATAAATTTCAGCTGGATGATGTGGTGCTGAAGTGGGATGCAAGGAATGAAGAGAAAGGCAAGCACGGAAAGTTCAAAAATCTATGGAAAGGTCCTTTCAAGGTTGCAACATATAGGGGTCAGAACGCCTTTCTTCTGAAGGAAATGAATGGGGAAGATTGTCCTGGAGGGCCGATCAATGGCCGGCTACTCAAGCGGTATCACTACTGATCTATTAACACTGCTTCCACTGTCATTGTAAATACCATTTTTATTTTCAGTTTGGTTTCAGTCTGTAAAGTTAGTTTTTGAGTTATTTCAATGTCAAGTATAGCCAATTTCTTGGTCATTTCAGTTTCATAAATAAGTCAGAGTCCTGTGCTGTTTATTGAAATGATGACTCCATAACCCACTGGACAAAAGGCATTATCTAGCTCCTCTAGAGATCTGCTGTTCTTGGCACCTCCAAGGAGCTACCATCCCCCATTGGAGCCAATGTTAGAGTCGGTCTGGTTAGCCCTCCGTCAGAGATCAAAACTCTTTGTGCATTTCAATTTTAGGTGTCCCGCTCCATTCACTCAGCTACATTTCGCTAGGGGCATGCCATGATCTGACGGAGAAAGTCATGCTTATCATTTTCCCTCATGTCCAGCTCATGCTGGCTCGGGTCTTTTGTCCATAATCACCGAAGTTCATGACAGTCAAGGTCTGGTCCTATTACAGGACAAAGTCATTTTTATGTTTGGGTCTAGGAATTCATCAATTTGGTCTTTGAAACATGTCCAGTAAAGCCATGCAGGCCAAAGGGAGGCCATTACACAGCTATGGTTCAGAGAGCTTCATCGTCACGTGGATAGACTTCGACCCTTCTTCAAAACTCTGTTTTGAAGAAAAGTCAAACAAGGTCATTTATGACTAAAATTTTCCAAAAAATCACCAGTTGACTTTTCAGATGCAGTTATGATTTACATGGCCAAATTCTCCGTCATATAGTCCCTGCAAAGATGTGTCGAAAATTTCATCATTTGAGCCAAAATGTCAAACGAAAAGTGAAAATCAGTGTGTTTAAAAGTCAGTGAAAAAGTGCAAAACACAACATTAGAAAAATGGGTTTTCAAGGAGGAAAAAATTAAACCCATCTCCTCCAAGGCTATAAATACATGTTTTGACCCAAAGCAAAGGCATTGTGCTGCTACAAGACTTGGAGAAGACATTTGCAAAGGCGTGAAGGTGAGATTGGAGAGTTTGAGTGAGTAGGAGCAGGTTGTAGAGCGCGCGGCGCACATACCCAAGAGCGCGGCGCACTCACCGGGCGTGACGCACATGCAGCCAACCCACTGTTGAAGCTTTACACAAGCGTGGTGCATACCCAGCGCGTGGTGCACTGGGAATTGCATGCGGCGCACACAGTCCAGCGGCCGAGAAACAGTGCCAAACCACTTCAAACTTTGGTGAAGGCTATCAAATTAAGAGGTAAACCTTATGACATTGCTTGCTCATCAAATTTTGTCAAGGATATGGTGTTTGTGAAGAGGTTTGAATGTCACCCAAAAATGCATAAGGTCAATCATGAGAAAATCACCAAGAAAACGATGGCTAGGGTTGTAAACTTGTGATTGTTAGTGCCAAGGTTTCACTCCACTCACCTATTCCCCTCACCTATCATTTTTCCCCATCCTCCCTTATCATTTTTCCTAAACCCCTACCCTAAGTCACTACCAAACCCTCTCCCTATTCCTCCACTATTTGGTTGATGCAAAATCACCATAGGACCAGCTTATTGGGCAAGCAAAGCCGTGGAAGAGGGGTGCATGGTCGGAGGGTTAAAGAGTCAAACGATTAGGAGAAAATTTGGGTGTTTTCAAAGTGTGCGGCGCACACACCAAGGAGCATGGTGCACTCATTGGGCGCAGCGCACACAGGGCCCGTCCACTGTGTAAATCCAACAATGGTGTGGCGCATACCCAGCGCACGGCGCACTGGGCGTTGCGCGCGGCACACAGAGATATAAAGCCTAGAAACTATTAAATTTGCCTAAAAATTGTTGGATGCTCACCAAATTTGAAAGGTAGGCAACCTACCTCCATTCTTGCATCAAAATTGAAAGGAATAGAATGGTTGTAGGGGTATAAATTTAATGCAAAAAATTTTATAAAGCCAACAAAAGAAGACACAAAGAAGACATAATCCTAGGGTTTATGCTAGAGTGACGGTGCTACCAATATGTTTCAAACCCTACCCCATCAACACTATACCCAAACTACTCCTAAATCTCTGATAAATCTGTCCCTTTAAACCCCTATTCACCTTTCATCACTCCCCTCCTAATACTCCCTGATTTATTGTCCCCTTGGTGGCAGATTTTCATAGTAACTACCAGCTTCATTGGAATTCAAGGGCAGCATAAAACTCAGGGTACAAACAGCAGTAAAGGCATCCGAAGTTTCATGAAAATATGAGGAGGAGACCCACAGTGACACAGCTTCAGGAGAAAGGGCCCAAAGGAGACATCACCGAAGTGGCAGACATCTTAGAGATGAGCCAAACACCCTCACCGAGTTGCAGGCATGCCCTCTTGCTATGTCTTGTTTCCAGCACTTAGCATGTTTCGAATTTTGTCAGAGGGTGGAAAATGTCAGAGTGCATCATGAGTTGGCCCATCTTTTTGCACTTCACCTACATGGAGGACAGCCTATCTTGGCTGGGGTCACTTTCACATTGACACCCGAGACCATATCAGTGGCAACAGGCATACCAAGCATTGGAGAGCAGTGGCATAAGAAAAAGAAGGTAGAGAGGCATCATTATGAGCCTTACATCAAAGACAACTATTTGAGCCACCTCACGAGAGTTTTTCCATTCAGATTTCTGAAAGATGAGTATGCCCCACTCATTAAATTAATCATGAAATACTTCAGTTACGAGGGGAGGTTTCCTCGCCTTTATGCATACCACATCAGGCTGTTCATGCACTTTACCAGGGTGCGGATGATGAGCCTCCCATTTTTCATTTGTGGGAACATAGAGAGGATGAGAAATTTCATGTAGCACAAGACCCCTCGACAGCAGCTCAACAGTGTTTATCACTTTGCCCTTATCCGGATTTTGGTGGACCATCAGTTGGGATTGCAGGGTATTGCTTGGGAGGACTTCATTTCCTGTGACTTCTTCAGCACTCCACAGGTAGTATCAGAGGCAGAGCATGAGATAGGGGGTCCGTCACATCAGCATGAGTGCCATGAGACTGCTACCATGCCAATATACATCACCTATCAGAAAGGCAGTAGACCTTTGTTTGCAGCAGCAAAGCAAGTGTTATCTCCACCCGGGGTGGAAGGGGCCTCGCTTCCGACATCAGCATCACAGGAGCAGGGCAGAGGTAAGGAGCCAGTGCATGATGAGGGGCCTTCAGGTGAGCCATCAGGTGAACGAGAGACAGAATTCGTTCTCCTTCAGGATGATGAGACAGATGCAGAACCTACAAATGCAGAGCTTGGAGAGATCATCCAGGAGCAGCAATCAGTGATTGAGAACTTATCCATGGACTTGGAGAGGGCCAAGTGGAACATGAAGTATCTGGAGTAGAGGAACAAGCAACTTGAGGATCGGCTAGCTAAGATAGAGTTGCAACTGATCAAGGAAAACCGGCAACACATCATGGCAGCACAGACCTATGGAGCAAAGAGATGAGGACCGGGAGTATGTTTTAGAGAAAGTGAACATCCACTTGGAGTAGCGGTTGGATAAGGCTAACAGGGAAAAAGACATGCTGAGGCACATGACTCACCACTACATGGCCCGAAATATGAGCTCCAAAGCAAGAATCAAGAGCCTAAAGGCGAAATTGAGCAAAGCAACAAAAGAGGCAAAGGAGGCAAAGGAGAAAGATCAGCTGTGAATCTTGGCTGAGGCTTCCTTGACACAACATAGCACTTCATACGAAACATCTAGCCCAAATTTCAAAAAATTTGGGGAAATTTTGGTCACTTGGTAATTTTTTGGGTAAGAAAAAGGGATTTCCTCCCTATGCGCCGCGCCACTGGCGCGACGCTAAAATTATAGGGCTCCAATTGAGAAATGGCTTGCAAATTTGGATTCAGCATGGAAAATTACGACTACTAGTGTCTGGGCAAGAGATTTGGGCAAGGTCTGGGTCTCCTAAAGGTCAAAAAACACCCAAAAATGGCCTCTCTGCCACTTTTTTGACACACAGAAAGCAGTCTTGGGAGAATGGAGATTTGGAGGGGAAAATGAGCACCAAATTTGAAAATTCTAGTTGGGTTAGAAAGTAGACAGGACAGGCTTTCCAGCAAGCTCACTTGGGCACATTTTAGACACCTGCAAGTGCCCCAAAACAGGTCTCAAAGTAGCGCGACGCACAGAAAAAATGGTGCGGCGCACAGAGGAAAAAATTGCCAATTTGCTTCCATTTCGCGGAATTTCAGGTCGCGACTTCTCTAAGTTGGCCCGCTCATCTACACTTCGGTTCTTTGGCACCAAAGGTGGAATTTAAAGAGTTTTTTCTCCAGATGGGCTTCTATCCAAGTGGCGAAGGAAGGCAAACGGTCACCCAAAGCCAAATGTCATGTTTGCAACGCTGCACTTGTAGCTGATGGTTGGCTCTCCATCTCCATTTCGCAATGATTCGAGTAACTCCCCAAACCTTGCGCGTTATATCTCTTCCTCACACATTCTATATATTGTATGCAAGTTATTTGCAAAGGGTTGGCTTGTAACTTCTAGGAGACTGTGGGAAAGAAACTTTGTTTCTTCACTGTGTATTTTTGATAGAGAATTAATGAAAGGAAGCAGCTCTGTTTCATGAGATTCTTGTGGTTGTGAGTGTAGCAAATGTGTTTCTTATGTTTTCATATGTATTTCGTTATGTTTCATAATTCAATTCATGTTCATTTCCAGTGAAATTTTCTGAGTGAGATTAGGTAGAATTCAATTTTATTGCTCTGCCTGTGGGAAAATTTCATGTTCAGTGTTATTCTTCAGTTGAAAAGGATTCATGTCACTATGCCCTTTTCACTTTCTTCAGCAATCTATTCATGCCGCGGTACCTCAAACTAAATTGTTAAATTTTCTGCCTACCTTGCCTCACGGAATAATCTGTGCCTTTGTATTAAATTCTCTGTTCTTTGCTGAGTGCCGGTCCCATAACATCCTAGAAGCTAGGTCATTCATGAAAATTGTTTCCAGAATCCCTATTCACTTACTAGCCTAAGGTAAATATTTCTTTGTAAGTCATCTCAGACCGTTTTCGATTATCTATTCACTGAGCGTGACTCAGAGAAAGCCCTCTCCTGCTCTGGTAGGGCTAGCTACCAGACAGATCGTGGTTTGTGGTTACCCTAATTTTTGCCTTCCTTCAGCCTAAGGAAGATTTAGGTGCTAATAGAGTCTGAGTCTTCTTTTCTTGCATCTTCACAATGAGCACGGGAAATCTTCTATGGCATGATCAAAATGGCGACAATATTGACGTGAGGGGTGCATTGGACTATGAAAATCCCACGCAAAGTGACCTGGTTCTCCACAGTTATAAAAAATGATCTAGCCATGACCTCTTCCAGCTCCTCCTCCTTATCCTCTTCCTCGTCCCTGAAACCCTCCATGCACTCCAATTGTGCCTTGATCCTGAGGACAAGACTCCATTTGTACTCTATATGTTGGTGTTATGTCCATCATCAATTCATAACTTCGACAGTTGCACTCATCATGACCCACAAACTTACAAAAATTATAAAACAACTATTGTGGAGTCTTCACAAACTTATGTAGCAAATGACAATTGTTTTTCGCATGTTTCCCCATAACCTAGAAAATAGTGCACCATGGTACTACACTCGTACTTTGCCTAGTGGTGTTTTACGGCTTCAAGGGTATAGGTCCTCCCTCAAGAAGGTAGTTCTAATACACTGGGAAGTGGTCCATGTTGTGACCATGGCCCTTACATTTCAAACACCATACCTCCATGTGGACCACATTCTGGACTTCCTTTCATTTCTTGAGGCTCTGCAACTCCATATGCATGCTAGCCATCTGTGACTAAATCTGTTTCACTCCCAGATTCGTATCCTGAATAGGCGAGGCTTCCAATTTCATGGAAATCTTTAGTGCTTTAGCTTGCATTCCAATATTTTGTTTTGATAGTGGAAATCTCAAATGGGGAAATAGCGAAGAAATGTACCATTCCTTGTGTTGGTCATCTGTGATCTACATATTATCCTGTTGTAGCAGACATTTCAATCTCTAATCAAAGTCCCACACGGACTCATTCACCTTTTGTTGGATCTCTTTGACCTATGTTACCGACTAAGTTTGTGACTTGGGTTTCTTGAATTAATTATTGAGCACTTTCTTCGTTTCTTCTAGTGTTTCATTTGGATGAACCGAGTAATACTTAATATACCATCTTAGTGCTCTATCTTGCAATGATGTAACCAATTGCGCTTTCTTCAAATCATCATCTGTAATCTGTTGTGACTTCCACACAGCATCAGCTACAAACCAGAACTGTTCAGGTTCTTCTATCCCCAAACCTATGAATATGGGCATCTTCATAGTGTTGGTCATGCTGAATAGTGGAGGTGAAGGTGGAGGTAGAGGTGTGTGAGGAAAGGTGATGGTGGAGGTGGAGTGGATGGATGTGGTATTCCCTCGATACCCTGATTTACTATCTAAAATGCACCTAGAGGTTCCTTCAAAATACTACTTTCTTTGTCACTATCAGATGCTCCCAACATAGGACTGTACTTAGCACCTAAATCTAGATCTATTCTGAATGGTTTTCCACTTCGTGTAGCTCCCGTCAAATCTCTTCTTAACATTAATTCAATGGACTAACCCTTTTATCACACAATATAATTTTAGTCCAAGTTTTCAAGGACTTTGGATACTTACCTCTTATTCCTTTGAAAAACCATCATTCAACTTCGCTATAACTAACAGAGGTATTGATCGCAAACTCAATAATGAAACTGCCCAAAATTCTATTGATCCAGTAATCGACAGCCCTCATGATCTTTATTCTGAAGCTTCCAGGCGCCTTACCAATTCTAGGGTCCACATAATATGGTTTTCCAACTTCCACATACCTTGGTTGTCTGCCAATTTAGACAACCATTTGTGTAATTCTCATGGAAAGGAGCAGAAGAAAATTTCATGTTCATCTATGTATATTTATATATTCAACCAATCTTCTTTCGACAAGCATGGATTCCTGTTCTCCTGGGCTACGAATTCGTGCATATTCTGATCTACCCACTTCTTGATTTCCTTCTTAGTTTGGAACCATTTATTCGACATCACACATTCCTTAGACAGATCCTAGTCCCGACAACGAAACCATTTGTTGGCTTAAGGGAATCTGGACCTAGGTTCAGAGTTAGTTGTGCCAACTAATAAAACCCTAAACATTTGGCCCTTTCGGCAACAACCTGCATAGTGTAGGCTACACTCTCACCCGAGGTAGTATTGGGGGACGATAGAACCAAGTTTCTACATCTAGAGGTATGTTTGGTGGGTTTCCGTTACTTCTATGGCTTTATTCTGACCTTCGTGAACCCTAATCCTTCAAATGCGGAAATTAAGATAACTTACAGATAACAACTCATAACTTTGTGTCAATTGCTTTAAGCATTCATAACATCAAGTAATCTAATAGATCTACTACTTTCACGCATCAATTAAGTTTTACTTAAGATAATTGCATAAAATAGAGCGAATACGCAGAAAATGAAAAAGTAAACATAAACGCACAAATACACAGATATTGCTTCAAAATAGTCTTTATTGTGTTTAAATTATTTTTTACAGACTCTTTCTTCCCTACGCACACAGCTGCAGGGGCCCACACACTCAGTTGGAGACTTACCAAGGTCTACATACACACAGTTTCAAGAGCCTTCCTCTTCATCTAACTACATAAAATAGACTCTTCTACCTTAGATCACTTGCCCATACATAGATCTTCAATTATTAACTACTTCCTATGACTTGCTATGACTCCTTTATATAACTTATTTCATTACAATACCATGGTTTGCGAACCATGGGCGGGTCACAAAGCATCTTAACTTCTAACATACTAAGGGGTTTTCACCTTCTTAAATCCCCTTTGAATTATAATGAAATTCGCGCTCTACTTCCTCAAAATCCAGAGACTTTACAAAAATAACAAAAATTACTACAAAATTGTCCCTAGGGGACCCTATCCCAAGAATGACTTTAAAACATAAATTCTTAGCAATCTAAGAAAACAAGTAGAAATGCTAAGAATGGAATATGAGCAAAAAGAAGATGTTTATATTTATGTTGTCCATGTAGAATCACATGTTATTCAATATTTCGCATCATTACCAAGGTTGAAGGAAGTTTACCAAGAGGACAATGGAGAAAGTCAATCACCAAAGCACATATGTTATTTATCTCCAAGAGAACCATGGCAACCTAGTCAACCTAGTATGATGCAAGATCCTAATTCACAATTTCAAGCTTATGCACATCCATCTCAAAGTAATTGAAACATACCCTTTCCTTGCAACCTTGGCCATTTCAACCCAAAAACCAATCTTGATAACAAGGTTGGAAATGAACTTATGGGATCCATCCACAATATCCTCAATATTTTCCTCAATATCCTCCATACCCAACTCCATATTATCCCTACCATCCACCTCCACCACAACCCCAACCACATCCATCTCAAATATCCACTCCCACTCAACTACCTATACCACCATTTCCAAACCCACATAATGAAGTAGCTCAACCCACTTACAATGTCAAGGTACAACACATCCTAACATATTTTCTTGATCTTAATGGTATTCATCTTATCTCAAGAAGAGCATTGCAAAAAAGAAATTCTCTTGATGCCATTGAAGGACAACATGTAGAAAAAGAAGATTCAAATGAGAAGACCAAAGAATCATGGCCTGCACTTGATGAAGAGCAGACATCACAATCAAAGATTGAGAAAGTCTCCTCATGTTTACCATCAGATCCTCTATGTGTTCAAGAGAATAATCAGCAAAAAGAGGAATATTTGAATGTCATGGTAGAAGAATACATGAATAATGATCCAAATAAGCAAGCGAACCAAGGGCACCAAAGTTATATTGAGGTCTAGTTCCAAAAAATCAATAAGATGGAGCATCACTCTCTTCTTCAAACTGTGCTTGATATCATCAAAGTCAAATCATTCTTACATCTAGGTACATGTCAAAGAATGTGTTTCAAGCCTACACATGATTTTATCTATGATCCAGTTATGCAAGTGGCTCCATTGGAAGTATTCCTACACTTGAAAATGATTTTGTTTTTCAAGTAGAGTGGGATAGGAAAAGAAATAAAAAAATTAAGAATAAGAGAAAAAATAAAATATTAGGTGAAAACCTCATTTGAGGTGCCTAAGGTTGGCTCATTGATTGAAAACCTCCATGATGTTGTCAATGGGTTGGAAAAAAGAGAAAAAGAAATATGTTAGGTGAAAACCTCATTTGAGGCATCTAGGCAGACCTACTAGTTGAAAACCTCATTGAGGTGGCTAGTAGGCCTAGAAGAAAAAAAATAAAAATAAAAAATATTTTCTCCATGTATCTCTCTCATGATTGTAGGTGCTCTCCAACCTTTTCACACAACAAAAACAAGTTAGCCACCAAAAGAAAACTTGAGCAAAATCCTAGTCAAAGGAAGTCAAACTTGGACTTTCTCCTCCTTTTCTCAGATGCTACAGAAGGACCAAGGCCATGTCAATCCATCACCCTCATCTATTTCCACCAGCCACTCATCATTCCCAAGGTTTTACTACTCATTTTCCTTATTGTCCTAAAATGTTATAGGAAGGCTCTGGTTTTCTACAGGAAACAAAAGTACATAGAGCAAAAAAATATTTTTGTCATATCTTGAAAATTGTGCATCAATTTTCCAATTTGTTTTAGGATAAGATGCATATGGATTATAGTAACATGCCCAATCAATTTTAGCAAATTCTGGTGTACACTTTTCAGGAAGTTGACCTCCATCACCTACATCCATTTTTACATTTTTACATTTTCTCAATTTTTTGCATCCTTTTGCCAAGTTGTTTCATGGGAGATGCATATGGATGATGGTAGCATGCCCAAGCAATTTTAGCAAATTCCGGTACACAGTTTTCGAGAAATTGACCTCTATCACCTACAACCATTTTTATTTTTCTTGAGGTTCATGCATCCATTGGCCAAGATTTTTTTATGGGGAGGTGCATAAGTATTATGGAAACATGCTTCGAAAATTTCAGGTCAATCCAGTATACCATTTGGGAGATATGGGAAAAACAAGTCTACTACAGGATGTTGTGAACTGCTACAGGATGTCCTGAACTTCTATAGGATGTCCTGAACTGCTACAGGATGTTTGAACTGCTACAGGAAGTTTGTTGAGGCCTTTTGGAGGAAACTAATGGTCATATGAAGTGTTGGAAGGGTGTATAATAGTTGTGAAAAGTTTGGGGAAGGTAAACATTACCCATGGCCAAGCCCAACACTCCAAGAAGGTCGGATTTGACTAAGATAGCTTGCTCATGGTAACTGAAAGACAGAGGTTTATAATATGGGTTGAAATCCATCAACTCCACTAGCATCATATTGGACACTCGAAAGAAACTTACACACAAAAACCTTATCATTCAAAGAATCATCAAGCTATGAAGACATATGAAGAAGAAAACAAAGGAAAAAATCACCTCCATAGGACCATGGATTGACCATCAACTCAGCAGCAACATGCATGCCTCTCCAATAACCATCAGGTAGGTACAGGTATGCAATATTCTTGACCTCTTCTCTTAAGAATATTATAGTTATAAATTTGTTGTCAGTGCATGAGAGGTGAGGTTTTATAAGCAAAGGATGGGTCAACAGTCTCAACCACCCTCAACTAGTTAATTGCAGCTAACTCCCTCACTCATGCAATGTGGAAAATGCAAATTAGGAAGGGTGATGATTATGAGGAATGGGGACAGTAGTTAAAAGAGGAAATTTGTGCAAAGGAAAAGTCACCAAAGAACTACAAGCCCTCCATCCACTTCATATACACTATCTATCCATCATTCATCCATTCCATTTCATAAGAAAAAAAAGAAGAAAAAATTCAAGAACAAACCCTACACTCTATCTCACCTTGAAAATTTCTTGAAAAAACACACAGAGCACATCCTCTCCATTTTCACAAAACTACACTATTCCCTCTAAGCCCTAGCATCATCCTCCAAACCCTCTACATCATTTCTCATTACTCCCATACATTTAAAAGTCCCTAAAACGGAAGGAAGGACTGTTATAGGAAGAATACCTCCTCCTATAGCAGCTTGTGCAACGATTACAACAAGCCATAATCCTATCTTTTTTCCCTTTCCCATTAAGTAGAGTGAGTGATACCAACTCATGAGGCACTCTACCACTCCAAGAAGGACTCTCCACCAGTACCAAGAGCACCTTAGGTAGCAACAAAGGACCTGCACACATAACAACAACAACAATCAAATACCATGAAGAGCAGAGAAGATATACACAAAAACGGGAAAAATAAAAAATCCCAAGAAGGATAAATAGGAGACATGGATGCAGTACTTAATGAAAGGGAAGCAATTTTTGACACCTGTGAGGAGGCCAACCAATAGTACAACCATAAATAAGAATCTCAAGGCACAAACTAGTTTTCTATAGGATGAAATGGAGCTGCTACAGGAAAAATAAGGCTACTACAGGAGACAGTCTGTCTGCTATAGGATTGTTTGAAGATGTAAAAATTGGCCCTATCTTAAGAATCATTGGCCAAAAAACCATAGAACTTTGAAAGAGTCTGCAAGAAAAGGGTAAGTACTTGATCTATCACCTCTTACAAACAAAAATTCTATGAATTTTTGCAAAATTCCTCCACTAAATATCTGGTAGCAGAGCCATAAAAATTGAAGTGTGGAGTTTTCTTGTGAGGATGGGCATTATGATGGGAGAATAAAATTGTTTTGAGATTGGCATACCATTATTCACCTCACTCATCAACAGAAGCACTCATCCTCTTGTCATAAGCTAAAATCATGAGTGATATGAAATTGATAATTGGCAGTAGGGTTCCCTTGCACAAACCTTGAGAATACATGGACAAATGTTGTTGACATGGATAGAGAATACTTTCTAGACTTAAAGAGGCATTCATGGATGGATCTGCAGAAGGAGAAGAGGGTGGAAAAGAAAAATAAAATGTTGAAACATAAGATAACGTGCCTAAAAAAATCATAACAAATGATAAAAGGAGAATAAGAAGCAAACTGAAGAGATAACCTCCCTCCAATCCGAAAGAAAGGAGCCCCAAGCCTCTCAGAAGAAGCTAAGCACCAAGGGAGGCATGAATAAAAGCTACAGGAAGGCATAAATTTTCTACAGGAAGGCATAACTTTCCTACAGGCAGGCAAAAAGTTGCTAATGGAAAGTGTTGAACAACGATAGAACAAATTAGAGAGGCCACTAGGGCCATGAATGAGGCATAATGAGGTCACTAAGTTGCTCAGAGGATGAGCAACACTTTCAATAGGGGGGTATGATGGGCCTCCAAATTAGACATAAATTAAGGCCCATATGACCATCCTTCAGCACATTAAACCTCTCTTTTTGCATTAGATAACATATTTTTAACTTTAATATGTTCATTAGAAAGGTTTATGGATAATTGCATATTTCTACCTAAAATTATTTATTTTTGTAGAATATCATGAGAATATTGGGCAGATTACAGAGATTTGGAGGAGATAATTTAGGGACCTACTTCCTATTACAGGAGGATCAATATTGGATAATAAATCAACAAGATATTCTGAAATTATTGTACAGATTCTTAAGCTCCTATGATTGAGAAAATTTAGGAATGTGTTCCCTGTCATTTAATGCAGATTCCTACTGTTAGGAACCAAACCACTAATAGAGGGATTTTGGAGGGGAAACATTCCTCCTTTCATGGGGAATGCTTCCTAATAATTTTTTATAAGTACCAAGTCGAATTTTCCTCTTGGGGGGGGGGGAGGGGGTTTCTTAGTCTTCTAGTGGAGAGAACTCATATTTTTGCAGCTCCACTATCATTTCTTGCAGGGATGTAATTGTATTAATGGAAATAATGAAGATTGGTGCCATGTTTAGCTTGTAAATCTTGGTCTCCTTCATAGGACTCTGATTTTCCTTGGGCTTGGCCATCCCAAGAGCCTTATATCCCTTTGGTATCATTTATTTTTCTTCCTTTCACTTCTTATTCACATGCATCTTGTGTTCTTGCTTTTTTTCTATTTCTGCATTTAGTATTGATCATTTCTTATTGTAGGATTGGATTAAATGGTTGAAGTAAGTTATTTTATAGGATCGCAAGCATAATTTCATCCTTGGAACATCTTTGTAAGGTCATAGTAATCATTGAGATACTTGGATTAGTTTGTTTATTCCCAAATCTAAATGTCTGGAAGTCCCTTGTGGAAAATAGTAGTAAATTTATGCTATTTTTTATAACATGCTAACGAGCTTCAATTGAGTTGATTCGACTTGCATTGGATCAAAAAACTATTCTAGTTAATAACAAAATTTACCCCATTTCATTTTCACTTGATTAGGTTATGTTTTTGATAGATTTACTGGCTCGCTAGTTCTCGAATTTCTAGATTTTAGACTAGTAATTTTATGTTATTTTTTAGGATGGGTTAACACGAGTATTTTTTAGTGATTCCACTTGGAATGGAGACCTAATACATCCTATTCAATAAAAACAATTGCCCCATCCAATTTGGATTTGATTTATTGGTCATATGGTGAATTATAACATCATGTAGCATCATGTAGCATCCTATATTTTCCTGTAGTACTTTTCCAGCATGTATATACTTGCCTAGATTTGCTCAACAAGATTGGTTTTTGTCCATTATGGTTGAATCATGACCCCTAGGCTCTAAATAAATGGTTTAGAAGGAATAAAAACCACTTATGATTTGCCTTTTTAGTTAATGACCTTTACTTTATGCAATTAGAATAGTTTTTCCTTCCTTGTATTTTCTTTCTTGCAATATGTTAAGTTTTCCATTTCGAGCATTTCCTTTTCTGCAATTAGTTTACGATTTGATTTCATTACATTCACTCCATGACATCATGACAGTGAAGGAACGACATGATTTATGATGCACACATAGTTCTGATACCTCTTAAGTTTGTACGAACCCCGGGTTGATAATTAAAGTTGGTAGCCTTGGGAGTTGTAACATTCTTGCTGCAATACTGAGGCTCATCACTTGGGTATAACTATAGTTATATTAATCCTGACCTAGTGGATAAGTGTGGCTTGAGAAAATAAGTGCATACAAAATCTTGGTTGGTGCAATTGGCTACACATACAAAGAAGAGAGTTCGCCATTGGGTAAGAGCTTGTGCATTTGAGTTAAATGGTATGCCTACAGCAGCACATTTCAATGTACTACCATTGGGTTTGTATTGTATTCTTTTGGGTATGGATTGGTTGTAACTTCACAGGACCAAAATGTATTGCTTTGACAATGCCATTGAGTATGTGGATGATAGTGGGGAAAAGAGAAATTTGGAAGGGAAGAAGAAGGTCACATCATTGAGGATGGTTACCACTATGTAGGCTAAGAATAGTTGCAGACAAGGTTGTGTGATGTTTACAATGCACATTTATAGTGACAACGATAAGGAAGTTGGGGATGCAAATGTTTTGAGAAGATACCCAGTTATATAACATTTCAGGATGTATTTCGTGAGGACATCATAGATTTTCCACCTCACAGGGAGGTATACCGTTCTATTGAGTTGGTGCTAGGGGCAACTCTGGCATCAAAGACACCTTACCATATGAACACACCTGAGTTGGTAGAGTTGAAGTTGCAGTTAAAGTAAATTCTTAACAAGGGATACATTAGGCCAATTATATCACCTTGGGGTACACCATTCTTGTTCATAAAGAAGAAAGACAGTACTCTCAAATTGTGCATTGACTAAAGGTAGCTGAACAAGGTAACAATTAAGAATAGGTACCCATTGCCGAGGATTGATAGTTTGATTGATCAGTTGAAGGAAGAAGTAGTTTTATATAAGATCAACTTGAGATCGGGATACCATCAGGTATGCATCAAGGAAGAGGATATCTTCAAGACTGCATTTAGGAATAGGTATGGGCATTATGTGTTTGTTGTAGTTCCATACAGTTTGAGTAATGCTCCAACTACATTTATGTGTTTGATGAATAGTGTGTTGCGTCCTTATCTGGACAAGTTTTTTATTGTATTCATTGATGACATATTGGTATGTTCTAAAAATCAGGAAGAACATGTTGAGCATTTAGTAGTAGTGTTGAGATTTCTAAGAGAGAATAAGTTGTATTCTAATACTAGCAAGTACATCTTCTTTTAGACTGAGGTGCATTACTTGGGATGTCATGGAGTGGGAAACTCCTAATAATGTGGATGAGGTGAGATCATTCATGGGATTGGCACATTATTGCAGGAGGTGTTGGCATTATGAGATAAGTGTTGTCCTTGATGGCAAACCTCACTGATGACAAATCATAGTACAGAAGGTCAGCAGCAAGGAATTTATGATCAGACTATAAGAAGAAGAGAAAGTTCATACACGCAGGTTCGTTAAGCCCAAGTCGCGTGTACACGCAGGTTGGCTTCAGCAAAAGCGCGTGTATGTGGAAAAGTACCTTTGGTCCATGGCGGTTAGTCCTTGGAAGTTGTGCCTATGGTTTTGGACCTTGGCGTCTCGGCGGACGTGTTGATCCCTAGTTTTGAAGTTGATGGTATTGGATTTCTATGGTTTTGGCTCTTGGTATTGAACAAGGCCTAAGGCTATATAAGGGGAAGGAAATCATTAGGCAAGTGTATCTGAAATGTCTTGAATATCTGATGAAGCATTAGATCCAGTATGCAGGTTATGGGTTGATGATGCATTGCTTGATCTGAGCTAAGGAGAGATCTCATCGGTTGATGGAGAGCAAGATCTAAGGAGAGATCGGGATCAAATGGTTTGAAATGAACTATCTTTATGATGCTTATTCTAGATCTACATACTGACGCATGTATTGTTCTATAATTATTATGAGTATGATTGATGTCTGGTACAGCTGCAAGTTATGAGAAATTATTTTCAGATCTGTACGCGGGTTGTCTTTGGCGAAAGCGCGTATACACGCGTGTTTGATTCATCGAAGTAGCGTATACATTGTAAAGCTTGATACTTGAAGTTGCAGATGGGTCTGATGGTTATTACAGAGTTCTGTGTCTGCTCTGTGTTCTGGTGACAGTGTTGTTAACAGGGTTTCAGTGATTCAGAGTTTGATGATTGTTTTGAGCTTCAATGATAGTTATGGGTCCAGTATGAAAATTGGATGAAATGTGGCCTTTCAGATTATGTGTTGTGCTTCAGTGTATCCAGTCTGAAAATTAATGAAACGTGGTACCTGGAGGAGAGAAGATTGTAGGCAAGCACCTACGTACTAGTATCTAAGCTAGTACAAAAGCTAAGGGAGATCTTTGGAGCATTGTAGCAGGTAGCAGCCTGTGTACTAGTAAATGGATCAGCTAGTACAAGAGCAAAGGGGGTTGTAGCTCCCATACTGGTATAAGACTGCACCAGTACAAATATTGTAAAAGGATTTTCTTATTAAGAAGAAGATTGAGATGACTTGCAGCAGGTGGTTTTCACCCACATTGGGTTTCCACCTTATATCATGGTGTTCATGTGTGTGGCTCTTGTGTGATGTTCTGTTCTATTATACTGCACCTGTTTACTGTTAATATGCTTAATAATGTTCTGATGCATCTACTGAAGATTAAGATAACTGAATTATAAGATCTCTGGATATACGCTAGTTTCTTTAGACACAGTAGCGTGTACACGCGGGTTAACTTAACTGAAGTCGCGTATATGTTTCTGAGCATGAAATTTAAAAGTTTTATTGGTCTGATAATACTGATTCACCCCCCCTCTCAGTATTATTTCCAACAATTGGTATCGGAGCAGGTCCTTTGGTAGAAGCTTGATCGCTTGAAGGAGATCCATGGAACAATGGGAAAGAAGCTTAAGAAGAAAGCTCATAAGAAGAAGAAGACATCTCAGAAGATCTATGACAGTGGGAGAGTCGATTGGGGATTAGGTATAAGAAGCTCTTCAGATTCAGAATCAGATTCAGAATCATTATCAGGTATGAATGTGTTATCCTCTGATGTTCCAGCCATATTTCCTTGTGAGACAGATGGAAGTGATAGTGAAACTACTGAACTTGCTCTTATGGGTGAACAAGAAGGAAATGAGATAGAAGCAGAATTTAGAAGACTAAGAAGCAAAATTAGAACTCAAGAAGATCTTCTGAACATAAAGGATAATACTGCTAAGGCTCAACGAGAGTTATTCAAGGAGAAATATCAAAAGTTGCAGGTTGAAGCAACTTCTCTAAGAAATGAAGTCAATGACAAAAACACAACCATCAAGAAACTCAAAGATAGATCCAGCTACTATGAAAATCTTGAAGCTACAATCCTCTCACTAAAAGGAGATCTTGAAGAATCAAAGAAGCAGAATACAGATCTACTCCAAGCTACTGCAAAACAAGAAAACGAAGTCACCAACTTAAAATCTCAACTAGAATGTGCCTTCCGAGTTCGTCAAATGCAGCAGGATCTGAATGAAGAACAAGAAAAGGAGATTCTCAAACTAAGGCATCAGTTGGAAGAAGGAAGGAAAGATGGAGAAGACATGAAGAAACAATGTCTAGAAAAGGAGGAACTACTTCAAGTTGAGGTAAATATCTTGAAAGGTAAATTAGAAGAAAAGGATAAACTTTTGAGATTTCAAGATAGTACTAAAGCATTGGATGATATTCTTAATAGTCAAAGGTCTCCTGCTATCAAGACTGGTCTTGGTTTTCATGAATCTGTTGAAGGTGAATCTAGCTCACAAGGTGAGGCAAGGAACTCTAAAGAGAAAACTAAAATGATCAAAAGGGAGATGAAAGGTCAACCCCATCAACAATCAAGGAAAGAGACTCCTCAAAGAAAATCGTTTACTCCTCCTATGAATAATGTTGAATGTTATGTATGTCATAATCTTGGACATGTTGCAGCTAGATGTGGAAGAAGAAGGGTTCAAGACCATCATGTAGAAAGATCATCACATTCAAGGTACTTTAATGGATATTGCTTTGCTTGCAATATGTTTGGTCACAAAGCCGCTGATTGCTACAGGAGGAATATGAAATATGTAAGATGTTATGCATGTAACACGATTGGACATATAGCAAAGGAATGCAGGAACAAAGGATGGACATCACACCAAAAGGAGAAAACCTCATCACACTTGAAGATATGGAGGAAGAAGGAAGTACAGTCAGCACAATGTACTGAGACACAGCACAGCACAGACATATCAGACTCAAGGGGAGCTGAAAGTGTAAAACTTCAGTGTCCTGAATCTCATACGCAAGTTCCTTAAAGGGAAGTCGCATATATACGCGAGTTAGACACTTCAAAGTCGCGTATATGTCAGTCTGAGGAAAAGCAGTGGGAACAGGATCAGAAAAAGGATCTGATATGATTCAGTCTATTATTTTCTCTATTGGTTACAGTCTGCTGAGGATGTGTGGAAATGTTTTGTTACTTGTATGATGTCTAGAAGTGTTTTGATCCTAACTTGAGGATGATGATGTTTTGATGCTTATGCATGATCAGATCTAACAGATGGCACTGGTTGAGGGGGAGCATATGCCTTTAGAATTCATTGTTGGCATTATGGTTAATAATCCTTGGTGATGATTCTTATATGGCTAAATGATATATCTTGCTATGATGTGGTTGTGAGTTGTCTATGATAAAATCTCATATGATTCTTGGGGTTACATAGTTGATGTTCAGATCAGATTTATGGATGATTCTTTGATGATGCATATATGGTGCTTACATGGTGATCTTCATAAGGACAAGAAGAAGTACAAAGCTTGAATATACATCTTCCTCACTTGATGATGGGTCACTCATATACTGCTGTTGTCATATGCATAAAAATCATACAGTTATGATGCAGGCACTCTTGTGGATAAGGATTGTTGCTGTTGATGATATCAAGAAGTTTTGTCAAATGAGCTTGAGCTCAAGATACATAGTGCTGATTCATGGATGACTCCTCAAAGTCACTTTGTTGGAGACATGATGATGAGTTCGTATCTATATGATGATAGGTTTATACTTACATATGTTAATTGATGCAGATGTTCCCAAGTAATGATACTTGGATCATGTAGAGCTTGATGAAATGGCTATGGTGGTTTCACACATGATACAATGTGAATGACTCTGAATTCTGTTCAAAGGGATGAATTGATGCAGACATACCTTGTTATAGGTTGATGACCTATTCTCTACAGGACATTTACAGGTTGCTGATATGGAAATTTGTGTACGCGTGTTGTTTAAAGGATATCCGCGTGCATACGCCGTTTTACAAGGGGATAGTCGCGTATATGGTGTACGCATGTTGCGTAAGGGATATCTGCATATATACGCCTGTTTATGTGTATACAGACGCGTATATGGAGATTTGAAGGAAATCAGCAGGGACAGATGTTGGTTGCAGAAAGTCTGATATAGGTCTGACAGAGATCATCTGGCACAGGTTCAGGGGGAGCAGATAATCTTCCAATGATGCATTGTTGGCATTATCTTAAAGCTTTTGGTTCTAGTTCACATTTGGTGTTGATTTTAGGAGGAACAAAGGCGAAAGGAGAACAGAAGGATCTCTTGGTTGCTGATCTGAATGGTGATTATCAGATGCTTCTGGTGACTTTCATAAGTCTTGATCTAGTTCTTTCGTCTCTATGTCATATATCTCTTTTGTGATATCTCTTTCATGGTGTCAAGGTCATGTAACGGCCTATTTTGGTTTCCCCACTATGCCTGGGATGATTGATGCAATATTATTGGTTGCCATATGTAAACTTTTGATGTATCCCCACTTGGTTGGGTGGATGAGTCATTTTTTTTGTATATCCTCACCTAGTTGAGTATGTCTTTGGTGATAGGAAGGTCTTTTATGATGTAGAGAGTCATGTTCTTCTTGAAGAACATCTTTTGCAGATCTTGCCTACAGTCAGGAAGAGCATGAACAGCACACTTCAGTAGTACAGAGACTTGGCATGTACTCAGGGGGAGCATTGACAGATTGGTACACTTTGGCATATACAAAAGGGGAGATCATTCAGAGAGTTTAACAGATACTCAGGGGAGTATGGACAACGAAATGTTCAGCAAAGGAAGAGAACATCCTGGTCCACCCTTTGCCCTTGATGTCAAAGGGGGAGAGTGATTTGGTGTTGTTGCCATCAAGTCCAAAGGGGGAGATTGTTGGCATTATGATGCATGTGTTGTACTTGATGGAAACCCTCTCATAGAAGAATATCTCACTTATGTATAACTGGATGAATCTTCAGAAGAGATATCAGATGTGACTGATGGAGGATAGCTCAAAGGAATCAGATGATAATTCTAAGTGTGACAAGTTAGCTTTGCCATCAAGTCCAAAGGGGGAGATTGTTGGCATTATGAGATAAGTGTTGTCCTTGATGGCAAACCTCACTGATGACAAATCATAGTACAGAAGGTCGGCAGCAAGGAATTGATGATCAGACTATAAGAAGAAGAGAAAGTTCATACACGCAGGTTCGTTAAGCCCAAGTCGCGTGTACACGCAGGTTGGCTTCAGCAAAAGCGTGTGTATGTGGAAAAGTACCTTTGGTCCATGGCGGTTAGTCCTTGGAAGTTGTGCCTATGGTTTTGGACCTTGGCGTCTCGGCGAACGTGTTGATCCCTAGTTTTGAAGTTGATGGTATTGGATTTCTATGGTTTTGGCTCTTGGTATTGAACAAGGCCTAAGGCTATATAAGGGGAAGGAAATCATTAGGCAAGTGTATCTGAAATGTCTTGAATATCTGATGAAGCATTAGATCCAGTATGCAAGTTATGGGTTGATGATGCATTGCTTGATCTGAGCTAAGGAGAGATCTCATCGGTTGATGGAGAGCAAGATCTAAGGAGAGATCGGGATCAAATGGTTTGAAATGAACTATCTTTATGATGCTTATTCTAGATCTACATACTGACGCATGTATTGTTCTATAAGTATTATGAGTATGATTGATGTCTGGTACAGCTGGAAGTTATGAGAAATTATTTTCAGATCTGTACGCGGGTTGTCTTTGGCGAAAGCGCGTATACACGCGTGTTTGATTCATCGAAGTAGCGTATACATTGTAAAGCTTGATACTTGAAGTTGCAGATGGGTCTGATGGTTATTACAGAGTTCTTTGTCTGCTCTGTGTTCTGGTGACAGTGTTGTTAATAGGGTTTCAGTGATTCAGAGTTTGATGATTGTTTTGAGCTTCAATGATAGTTATGGGTCCAGTATGAAAATTGGATGAAATGTGGCCTTTCAGATTATGTGTTGTGCTTCAGTGTATCCAGTCTGAAAATTAATGAAACGTGGTACCTGGAGGAGAGAAGATTGTAGGCAAGCACCTACGTACTAGTATCTAAGCTAGTACAAAAGCTAAGGGAGATCTTTGGAGCATTGTAGCAGGTAGCAGCCTGTGTACTAGTAAATGGATCGGCTAGTACAAGAGCAAAGGGGGTTGTAGCTCCCGTACTGGTATAAGACTGCACCAGTACAAATATTGTAAAAGGATTTTCTTATTAAGAAGAAGATTGAGATGACTTGCAGCAGGTGGTTTTCACCCACATTGGGTTTCCACCTTATATCATGGTGTTCATGTGTGTGGCTCTTGTGTGATGTTCTGTTCTGTTATACTGCACCTGTTTACTGTTAATATGCTTAATAATGTTCTGATGCATCTACTGAAGATTAAGATAACTGAATTATAAGATCTCTGGATATACGCTAGTTTCTTTAGACACAGTAGCGTGTACACGCGGGTTAACTTAACTGAAGTCGCGTATATGTTTCTGAGCATGAAATTTAAAAGTTTTATTGATCTGATAATACTGATTCACCCCCCCTCTCAGTATTATTTCCAACAGGAGGTTTATCAATAACTTCTCACACATTGCATATCCTATCATGTCATTACAAAGGAAAGGTAAGAAGTTTGAATGGATGGAAGAATATGCAACTAGTTTTGAGCACCTCCAGTAGTTGTTGACACATGCACCAGTGCTAAAGATTGCATATCTGAACAAGGAGTTTGTAGTGTGTATAGATGATTGCAAGAGAGGACTTGGTGGAGTTCTCATGCAAGAAGGATAGGTATTGTACTATGATTCACGAAAACTAAATGAACACAAGAAAAAATATCCAACGCATGATCTTGAGCTAGCAGTGATCTTACATGCATTGAATATGTGGAGGCACTATATTGTTTGCAGGAGGTTTTTATTGATGAGCGACCAAAGTGGGTTGAGGTATTTGTTTGACTAGTTGAATCTAAATGCCAGGAAATATAGATGGTTGGCCACCCTCAGTGAGTTCAACTTCGATACCAGATACATCAAAGGAAAGGATAACTGGTTTGCACATGCTCTTAGCAGGAAGGTACAAATAAATCATATAGAAGTAATGTGCTCTTATGGGATAGAGCTAAAGGATAGGATCTTGCAGGCAGGATAGTGAGATGAAAATTACATGGAGATCATGCACAAGTTATAGCAGAGTACAGGTACAAGTACAGTTACAGGTGTAGGTACAGGTATAGGTATAGCTGTAGGTATAGGTACAGGTGATCGGGATGTAGACTATCATCTCACGGCAGATGGTTTGGTGAGATTTAGGGACGGGATCTATGTGTTGAATTGCATTGAGTGTAATAAGCTTATCTTGAGGAAGTTTCATGTCAAGCCATACTTGGGTCACCCAGGATATCAGAAGATATTGACAGCAATGAAGAAGTTATACTATTAGTTGAATCTAAAGAAGGAAGTGGCGGAGTTCATGGCTAGATGTTTATATTGTCACGATGTCAAGGCAGAATGTAAACATCTAGGTGGTCTACTACAGCCTATAGCGATTCTAGAATGGAAATGGTAGGTAATTTCCATGGATTTCATTACAAGTATTTTGAGGACAATGAAACATCCTAACTCTATTATGGTCAGGGTCAATAGGTTGAGAAAGGTAGCTCACTTTGTTCCAGTGAAGACTACGTATTTAGCTAGTGAGGTAGCATAGGTTTTCATCAGAGAAATGTTGAGATTACATGGTGTTCTAAAGAAGATTGTGTCATACAAGGATTAAAAGTTCATTTCCAAGTTCTGGAAGGAGCTATTTGTATGTTTGGGTATAGAGTTGGCCTTCAGTATAGCTTATCATCCGCAGACAGATGGACAGATAGAGAGGGTCAATATGATATTGGATGATATGCTGAGGATGTCTGTGATGCACGAGTAGAGGATATGGGAGGAGTATCTTCTATTGGTTCATTTTGCATACAACAATGGTTATCAGGATTCATTGAGGACGAGTCTTTTTGAGGCATTGTATGGGTGGAGTTGTAATACTCCCATTAGTTGGATTGATCTAGTGAACAATGTACTTATTAGACTGGATATGGTGGCAGACATGGAATAGGAAATGTAGGATATAAAGAAGAATCTAAAGGAAACACATAATAGACCAAAAAATTATGTGGACTAGCACAGAGTATTCAAGGAGCTTCAGGTTGCAGAGCATGTGTATTTGCGAATCAAGCCCAAGAATAGCTCTTTAAGGATTGTTTCATGTGCCAAGTTCACACCATGGTATTGCGGTCCTTTTGAGATCCTTGAGAGGATTGGACCAATGGTCTATCGACTTGCACTACCTCCAACAGTGAAATTCCACGATGTTTTCCATATTTCATTGTTTAAGAGGTATATAAAGGATGTTGATCATGTTATTGATTGGTTTGTATTGCAAGTGGAGCAAGAAGGAGAGCTATAGCCAAAGCCTTAGTGCATATTGCACCGGAAGCATCTCATGCTCATGAACAGAGATATAGAATAAGTTAAAGTGAATTAGAAGCACTTTGGCCCTAAAGAAGCTACATGGGAGATGGTGGATCGTATGTGGGCTCTGTATCCTTCATTGTTTGTTGGTTGAGGTAAAGAAGTTTTGGTTTGATGTTTGGTATATGTTTGGAATATGTTTTGTTAATGTTTTGGTATATGTCTATATGTATATGGATTTAAATACTACCCTGGGCTAATTTATAAAGCTCGAATAAGTGGTATGGTTGTTATCTTTTCATGTTGTCATGATGCTTTTCTTTTGAGTAGGTATTTCATTGTAAATACTACAACGAGATAAGTTATAAAGCTCCTTGGGTAGTATGTTTACTCTTAAGAAGTTTTGTTGAGTTCTTGGTGTGGTTTAACACCGAGGACGGTGTTCCCCAAGGGGGAGGGTTCTGTAACAACCCTCGTGAAAATTTCATGTAATAAAATTTAATAAAGGGAAAAAAAGACCGAGGTTAAGGGACACTTATTCTAAGCTAAATTTTGGGCAAAGATATCCTAGTCGGCATCGCGGGATGTATTTTTGGCTAAGGAAATTGACAAAGGCGAAAAGGCATTTTTGGCACATTTATTTATGAAAATAAAGTAAATTAGGAGAAAAGTAAGGTCAAAGGTCATAGGTTTCATGTGAGGAGGAAAATGAAGAAAAATAATGGAAAATGAAGAAAATAGAGGCCTCATTAATAAAAAGGTTTCTGACGATCAGTTGGTAACTTTTTGTCAGTTCAAGTTTTGGAGCTCTCTCATTATTCTCTCTCTCTCTCTCACTCTTGGTCACTTAGAGTTTTCTTGGAGCACTCTAGCTTTGGATCAAGGAAGGAAAAGCAAGCAAAGGAAAAACAAGGAAACCAATGATCAAGGAAGGAAGAGAAAGACTAGCAACTTCAGCAGGAAATCTTGCAGGTAACATATTGCATGTGTGATGTCCAGTTGGTTTTGACATGCATGGCTTTGCATGTTGGTGTATGGTTCTCTTGTTGTCACTGATATGGTTTTTTTGGGTTATGATAATGGTTTTCATCCTAGCCTTACCATTTTCTAGATGTCATGGTATGTTGGGATGTTTATCTCGGTTTTCAACTTTGGTTTGCTGGATGGATTTCAAAATCTGGGGTGGAGGTGGTCTCAAGGTTCATTCTCAAAGGCTTAGGAATCCCTTGACTGGTTTTGGTGGGATACACAGTAAAGCTTGAGGGAGAAGTCTCGATTTAGGGCATAGTGATCTGGGTTTGGATTGCGGTAAAGCCTGAGAGACTGGTCTCGGTTTAGGGCCTAGTGATCTAGGATTGGATTGCGGTAAAGCCTCAAAGAAAAGGAGACAAAAAATTTCTCAAGGATAGTGATGGATTCCAGATGGCATTCCAAGTTTTCATCGGTTTTGATAAGAGCATCGGTTTTGGTGGAACCACTGGCATATGTAACACTTATTTTACCTAATTTAACCGACTAATGAAAATTGAGGTTCCCTAATCCTATTCCACAACCAACTCTCATAAGTTTTTCCCAATTATTTGCTTTATTTGTCTCCTTCCATCACATATACATGGCTTGGAATCCTAACTACTTTAATTAGAATAGACTAGCAGGATCCCTCCATCTTGTCTTGACTCAAATTTTTTGAGATTGTCCTCATTCCTTTTGATGAAGCATTTTCTACCAAAGACCTTAAAATTATTTATAGATGTAAGTTTCCCATACCACATCTAATAACATGTTTTGTCACTATTTACTCTAACATGATCCTTGCTTATAATGCTAACCACTATTTCAAAAGTTTCTCCCCAAAATATCTGTAGCACTTTTGACTCATCGATCATGGCTCAGGCAATTTCCTAGACTATCTTATTCATTATTTAAATTACCATATTTTTTTGAGTTTTAGCTACTGGTAATTTTATCTTGGTCTGATGTTTCTCACAAAAATCATAAAACTTATTAGATGTGTATTCTCCTCCTTTGTATGATCTGAGGCACTTAATTTTAAGATCCCTTTCATTTTCCACCAGTGCTTTGAATATTTTGAAGTTTTCAAAAACTTCATCTTTATATTTCAACAAACTAACCCAGCACATTCTTTTGTAATCATCAATAAACAACAGAAATTATTTCTCCGCTCAGGTAGATATCATTGTTTTGTACCCACATATGTTTGTATGGATTAGTTCTAGAGTATGTTTTGTAGAATATTCCTTTTCTTTGAACTAAAATCTAGAATTTTTTCCAAATTGACATGACTTGCAGACATCATTTTCAAGTTTGGTGATTTTGGGCATGTCTCGTACAACACCAATTTTACATAATTTAACCAACTATGAAAACTAAGGTTCTCTAATCTCTTGTTCCACAAACAACTCTCATATTTTTTGCCTATATAGTTGCTTTCTTTGTCTCCTACCAGCACATATACATTACTTGGAGTCCTAATTCCTTTAACTATAGTTTCTCCTATGTCCAGCTCTTTGACCACGCATTAATTTTACCCGAAATTTACCTTATGTTATTGGAAACACATTTGGCTGAGACTTAAAAGGTTATGCTTAAGACCACCTATGTACAACACATTTTGAGCCTTGTTCTTTCCTTTTTCCAAGAGAATTGTCCCTTTACCCATCATTCTTGTTGGTGCATTATTACCAAAGATAAAATTTCCACCTATGTCTTCATTGAAGAATATGAATATACTTCTATCACCTGTCATGTGTTTTGAACATCCATTATCAATGTGTCATTGATTTCCTTGATTCTTGGCATATAAAACTAGTACACACTCTTCTAGATGTATTGTCTTCTTATTTTTCTAGATTTTGGTAGATTCTTCCTTTTTTTCTTGTTTATAGGAAGACATCAACTTTCTTCTACATTAATTGGCCTTATTCCCAAAGTTATCACAAATGGAGCACTCAATTTCATCAATAAGTGGAGAAAATACATTGTTGAATTATTTTCTAGTTCTTGTCATTTCATGCAAATTTGGCTTAACTATTCCAATTCTAGTCCTAATAGTTTTGTATATTGTGAAATGTATTGCTTTATGACCAAAATTGTGACAAATCAAACAATGACCATAGAAAATGTATGAGTACCTGAGAGTGAAAAGTTTTCTTGAGAAGATCAGTCCTTGGTTGTTGATCAGATGAAAATTTCATCTTTGTCGATTTATTACTCCTCTATTACTTTTGTGACTTGGTTGATTTTGTTTCTATTGATCATCATTTCCTCTACCAGATTTTCTAGGTTGGCTACTTATTCCCTTAATAGTGTTAACATAGATTTTTAAGTCATCAGATTTTGATGCTTTGGGGCTTGAATCTTATTTAACTTGTAATGGTGTTTCCTTATACCCAAGTCCTACTTTAATTGATGGATTTTGCTAAGTGTTGATAATATTATCTAAGGTTTTTGATCCCTTTAAGAAGCTTAAGTTCATACTTAATTGTGTTTTAGTCTTCTCAAGGTTTTTCTTCAAATACATAATTTCTTATTCCAATTTATCACAATATTTCTCCTTATTTTGTTATTGCTTCATTAAAACTTCCTGCACTCATTTGGCTTCTTTTAATTGGACTCTTAAGAGAACCATTTCTTCACTTGCATTCTTCTCTTATTCTTTGTAATCTTGGATCTCTTCTTCCTCATTTTTTTCGTTCTTCTATGCCTATCTATTTCCTCTAATGCACTTATAAGTTCATTTTCCATTTTACCAATCACTTCACATTCTTCTCAATCACTTTTATCTAGACTAAAAATTTGACTCTCAAGTGCCATAAGGAGCTTTCCATTAAGGTTTGTGTCATATTCATAATCTACTTCATCTATTATTTTAGAATTTCCCACTATTGAATTGCACAATTTCTTTAGGTCATTCTTCTAACTACATGCACCTCTTCTACATGCAACAATTATTCCGGGATGATTGATCAAATAACCAGTTGATCACTAAGCATGGTTGAAGTTTCACTTGCACAACTCGACCTCCACTAGTTCTTCTAACAGTATGAACTAGTTAAATTGACAATAACTCAAATTAACCGAAATAGATTTCTACAAATTTGAAATCAAACATAATGAACTGAAATCAAGCTTCCCCAACTCAAATTAACTAATTTAACTGAGTGAAAAGTGCCATGTCACCTCAGTTAACTACCTCCAAGATTTCTGCTGAAATAGAAATATGAATTTTCTCTAGTTTGACCAATGCAAAGTGAAACTAAGATTTTCTTATTGCATTTTCAACATAAAAATTACTAGATATCTTATCACTAAGAGGAGGTTCCTTTTCCAATTACTTTAATTCCAACATATCCTTCTTTACTTAACGAATATAATTTCACTAGTTAAGGATAGTGGAAATCCATATGGTCATCGTGTATCCGTAATGAAAGGGATGAAAATCGAACCATGGTCAATCACAAATTCACCAAACACTATAAATTTACTAATAATAACCAAGAAACTCTATCAGTGGGACATCACCAAATCTAGGTTTATGTTTCTCATGAAGCACCATGGAGGCCAGGGAAACAGGCCCTAAAGTTTGATGGTTACTCAGATGGTTGAGTTGTTTGGGTTGAATCTGGGAGGTGTTACACAGTATTTTGTCACGCCTCCTGCACTTCCCTGTGACATACCCCGAAGTGCCCAAAACATGACCATTATACAGCATACTTATCCATGTATAGAGCTCAGATCCCTCCTAAGACTTTGATTGGAAAATGCCTTGAGCTTTCCTTGAAGAAATAGCTCTTAAAACCCTAAAATGAGGATCATCGCTCTTATGAGGCTTAAAACAACGATGGTCACCTGTTGCACTGTACTTGACTAGTGATGGCATCACTCTATTCCCTTGCATACTCGCAATGATCCCAAAAGGAAATTTTCCCAAAGGAGATGAGAAGCTTCATGATCTAGAAGCTTCTAGTGTGGCGATCTGGAGGTTGTTTCGCATAGATGAGGTCGAATTCTCCAATCTTGGCCTCTTTGTCTTATCCCTATGAGCTACCTCCTTGAGATGAAGACCTAATCCTATCTTTGGAGAAGTCCTAACTCCCTTTCCCAGCCTATAAATTCATTCTCTCCCATTCCCAAGTGCTTGGTCTATGTCTATTTGCACCCTTATGCTAAGCTTGTGACTAGAGGCTATTCATTAGACTTGGAGAAGGAGTGCTTGGAGAGTTCTTGTCTTGGACTTGGATTACCACTCAAGTATAGTCTTTCAACATCAAGGCTTTGGTTTTAATCTTCCCTTTATTTCTTAATAATATACAGCTACTGGTTCATCTTCCCAAAATATATATGTTCATGTATTATTTATCTTGACATTCCTTGATCAGGTAAGTAGGTTGTTATTGGATTTTCTATTGGTTTTGGCATGCTTTGTTGTCTCTTTATCACTTGTGCAGGTACATAAACACTAAGAGAAGCAATAACAAGTCTGTGACACAAGCGGTTCGAGGCCCTCAACAAAGGAAATTGGAATAGCATCAGAACGAGGTAGGCCATCTCTTTCATTGTTATTTTTAATTATAACCTAGGAATATGTCTAGTTGATTGTCACTTCAGTTGCTAGACCCACTCATTGGGCTAGAGGGATCGTCTCTGTCCGTAGAGAGGATTAACCTTGTCAACAAAATGGCGACTCCACTGGGGAGCCTATGATCCTTTCCTTCTCATTCTTCACCTTGTCTTTTGATGAGTTTGATCAACCATTCATTCTTAGACTTCATTTCTTGTCTGTAGTCAGTCTCACTTTCTGGTAGATGCTTGAAGGTTGTTGATTTGAGTTGTTCTTGAATATTTTGTGTTTTTTCTTTGTTTTTCTCACCCATCGCATTTTTAGCCCTGACAGTCACGATGATATCGCGGATTTGTTGATTACAGTAGCGATGATCACTGCCACTTCTCTTAACAAGTGTGATGATTGCAGAAGTTAAAGAAATTTAGGGTTTGTCTTCTTGTTTTCAGTTCTTTTTTCCTTCTCCTAGTGATTTACCAGTGTGATCTTAGTTGACTCTTTTATTATCTGATTGCAATCACCTCTTAACTTGGTTTGAGTATGTTTCAAGTTTGATTAGCATTTTAGGGTTTATAGGTCTTCTAGGTCATCCTTCATCCACTCGTTGGGCTTCTCATTAGAGATCAATTACCTTTGTTAAAGAGTCTTTTGTGTGTTTGGACATAATTCAATTTTGGTTCTTGTGTCTTAAGTTGTTTTCATTAGTGTCAGATTGAGTATATACTGTGAAAGTTGCTTAAGTTTCGTTTGACAAACAATAGATTACAAATTGATTGTCTCATTTGAATTGAAAGGAAGTGTTTGCTTTGATTTTGTGTTTTGAAAAGTGAAAGTGAAAGTTTTATCTTTTCATAGTTTTCAAATAATTTTTGTTGCATTCAAATCATTAATGTGAAAGAGATTTTCATGTTTGTTGGCTTGCTTGCATTCTCTTTTATGTTTTGCATTAGATTACATTGATTGCACTAAAATGAAAAGAAAAAATCATCATTATATCTTAAGGTAGTTCGCTTTAATGTTTTTTGTTTCTCCATTTCATTTGCTTATCATATGAAAGATTAGACTTCATGTTTTAAATTTAGCGTTTGAATATTGTCATGGATGCACTTTTGCATTGCTTTGATGCATGATTTGAGTGATTTTCTTCCCTAAATAGATAGATTTCATCGAATTGAAGGATTTCATTTCATCATTTAGTTGCATTTTAGGAACAAGTAACATCATTTAGGCCTTAAAATTGAAACATAATTTCGAGATCAAATTTAAAATATATCAATTAATCTAAGGAGAATTTGAAACATTAACATTCATACTTAGTGGTCTAGTCTAGAGACGTGTTTCGGTGTCTATAAAACTTAGCAGTTGTCATTCGCTTCGGCATTAGATAGCGCTAGCATGGACTTGTGCTCCCCGTACCATCGTGTATATAAAGGGAGACCCCCATAGGTTGCAAACCTTTATCCATAGGATTCTGAGTCTACCGCCCTGTAAATGTGATACACCAAACACAACATTCAGGGAGATTTCCTGCACGTACGTCAAGTCCTTGGTAAATTTATTTGTTGAGGTGTATATTGCAGTTCATGGTTACTTGGTACTCCTTTTACCTAGATTCACCTAAGTAGTCATTTTGATCTTTTCTGACTCTTTAAATTTGAAAAGATCATCGAGCAACTTGTCCTTTCAAGCTTGCTAAACCATCGAAAGTGACTAGAGTCACATTTTCGTCCTTTTCTCAACTCTTAAAAGATGAAAAGGAAAAGTTTTTGTTTCTAAAAATAACTTCCCACGATAAACATGTCAAACCCAAGAAGTTGCTTCTTGGACCAATATTGAGTAATTCCCTGTTAATTTCAAGATTGTTAAAGCCTTCAACTAATCTCTTTTCCTTTTTTGCTTTTGAGAGGAAGTCATCGTGGCTGAACCATTGAGTTCATCTCATAGTTCCTCTTTATTGTCTAATACTAAAGGGTCCTCTCAAGGAGTTCATCTGAAGCTTCCTCAGTCACTTGAAGATCAAGGTTTTGAACTTGGGATTATTCCAAGTATCCAACCTTTGTCTTCTCATCCACCTCCATCAGATTCCTGGTCACCTCAATAATCTGATCCTGATACCCCTGATAATCCTATTCAGACCCTTGAGAGTTCGCAGACTCCTGATAAGCCGCAGAGGCTTGTTATCTATTTGTCGAATCCATTATTTAATTTTTTTGTGATATCTCCTCAGTGTCCTTACAATCCTTACGATTGGCCTGGTATTCCTTTGGAGTTATCTCCTCATATATCTCGAGTTCCTCATCACTAGTTGTTTCCATCTATGGAGCCAAAAGGTGAAATCCCAACCTCTTCTCCAGGTCATTCAGAAGTTTTCGCTACCCATACTCCTCATGTCGATGATGAGCAAGGATATGAATTTCCTCTAGAAGGCTTTCCTTATATAAGAAGAGTCTCGTCTCTCACCTTTCCTGAAACTAGTGGACCCATGTTGCCACCTAGTTATACAACCTTAGCTCAGTTAGTTTCAGGTACTCCTAGCACTTCGTCATTGTATCAAAACCCCATTTGGTCTTCAAATGTTATGCCTACATATGGTTCATTCATTCTGAACGTGACCTCTTGAACTTCTGTAAAAACGGTTGTCACCTCAGTTCTTATTCAACCTATGATTCCTTCACATCCTGTCTCGTCATTTGAACCAACCCTTCCAGTACAATTGATTATTTCAGGTCAGGTTTCAGTTAGTACTTCTACCCCTCCATCAATTGGACAGAATGTGCCACCGACTGGGGGGAAGGATCTGAATACTCCTCTTGTATCAGGTGAAACCAATGTGAGTGGATTACAAACTCACATGGTTGGAATGAATCAACCTTACCAGGGTAGTATTCCTAACCCTGTTGTTCAATCTGAGTCAGGTAACATCCAATATCAATAGCCTTTTATGGCTTAGTTTCCACTCCAACAAGCTTATGTTCCATATGGTTTGCAAGACTTGGTTAATCCGTCTTACATTCCTCAAGCAGGAGCTTATGTCTAGCCTGGTCAATCCATTATTCCTGGTGGATATGGTTAGATTCAATTCGGGAATTATCAATACCCACAGAGTATATCCCAAGGAACCATCCAGCAACCCTTGCAGTAGTAAGGACAACCTTCACAGCCACAAGGGAAACCTTTGTAGCAACAAGGGAAACATTTGTAGCAGCAAGGGAAAACATTGCAGTAGTAAGGGAAATTGTTATAGTAGTAGGGGAACCTTTTCCACAGTCTCGGTAGCCTTTGCAGCTGCAAACTCAGTTTGTTTAGTAGTCTACTCAACCCTTGTACTCGCAAGGCCAACCTTTGTAGGAGCAAGGTCAACCTTTACAGCAGTAAAGTCATCCTTTGCAGCAACAAGGTCAACCTTCACAGTAGCAAGCTTTATATGCGTATCAACAAGGTCAGCCTTTGCAAGCCCAAGGTCAACCCCTACAGCAGTAGGGTTAATCTCATTATGTCCAAGGTCAACAAGTTCAACAACCTTATAACCCATATGCCACGTACAATGCTTATCAACGGCCTATGGTGGGTCAACATCAAACCTACCCTAGACCAAATCCACCTTATGGGCAAGGTAACCCTCAGTGGGGACAAAATCAGGTCCCGTATAGATAAAATAATCCACTGTGTGAGAAAAATCCTTACCAACAAGGTTGGAACCCGCAGTTTGGGTCTCCTCAAAGGCCCTATATTTCATTTAACACACAATTTCCTTTCTTAGCTATGTTGGAGCTACCTGATGTCTCGAGGCTCACGAATGATCCCATCCTTCACTTGCCTTATTGGCCTCTAATTCCATCTAAAATTCCGAGAAATTTCCCCAAATTCGAAGGAAAGGCTAAGGAGGCCCCGCAAACCCATGTGGTGACATATCACCTATGGTGCTCCTCCAAGTCACATGTCGATGATTCTATCCATCTTCACCTCTTTCAGAGAACCCTCACAGGTGCTGCCATAAAATGGTATATCAATTTGCCTCGAGGTACCTATGCTGACTTCAAATCTCTGGTTATGGCCTTCCTCACCCACTTTCAATTGTCGGTTCGGTATGAAACTAGCACTCATTTGATCACATCCCTTAAGAAAGACACCGAAACCCACATTTTTTATCATATCCATCAATGGAGACGTCGGTGCCACCTCATCAAATTTGATATTGTTGATGAGTTGTTGACTGAATGGTTCACAAAATCATTCGTTAGAAAGATTTCTATGGATATAGCTATGGGTGGATGTGTAACTAAAGAGAAAGCTCTTTCTCATGCTCAGTATCTAGACTTAGTCTATTCGCAATTTGGCACATTGTATGAGATGTTTCCTTATGCTCCTACACCATCTTCGGATCTAATAGCATCAAATTCTTCTAATGCACCACATGTTGATGGCGTAATTGGTTCCGTGTCTCAGACTTCCATGAAATCTTCTTCAAAGCAGAAATCTGTTTCAAACACTGGTTCTAATAATCATTCAAAAAATTCATCTAGTCCTGGTAAAACCTCTGAGCTACATGTTGTTCAATCTACCGCAACATATAAGGCCTCTAAAGGTAAGAAGAAGGGAAAAGGTAAAGCCAATGTCGATGCCACAAAATAGGATCTACCCAAGTCATCTACTGATGATGATTCTAAAAGAAAGCCAAAATATCCTTGCCTCATCTGCGAGGAAGATCATTACACCAAAGATTATCCCCGACGCTTTGAAGTTAATTGCTTGTTGAAAGGGACTCCAGTTGTCTTAAAAGAACCTTTTCCATCTCAAAAAATGCAGTTGGTAGACCAATCACAATCCTCTGCCTCCTCTGGTTCCCAATTTTTCATGATGCAAGGTTCATCACCTATTTCTATTGCTACTCGAACAAAGGACTATCAAACCACACATAAGAAGACGGTGGAGAAAGAAGTCACTGATATCCCTTCTAATTCTACTCCATCTAGTTCTGGTCCACTCCATATTGAGTGTCATAACAGTGAGTCTATAATCTAACCACCCCCCAAGGGTGTTCTTCGGAAATCATCTTATAATCTGAATGCTAGAGCTGCACAGCACTATAATATTGTTGAGGATTTAGCTCAAGTACCTTTGGCGATGTCTACCTTGGAGGTTCTCCAAACTTGTCCAACATAGTGGAAGTCACTGTTATCTACTATAGGTGCTATTGATCCTTCTAATTCAAGTTTGATTACCTTTGATCTTGAAAACTGTTGGAATTTTTGGCTCAGGAATGGCGCTATGATACAGGTGTTGTCCTTGATGGCAACTCTCTTTGATGACAGATCTTCATTCAGTCTACAGAATGAAGCGAAATCTCATATACGCAGGTTAATTAAGTCCAAGTTGCATATACACGCTGGTGATATGCATACTAAGTCGCGTATACACAAGAGAGCTACATAATAAGGCGCGTATACACGCAGATGCATGAACAGAAAAGTGCGTATATGTCGGGAAGTTTCCTTTTGGTCCATGGTAGTTAGTCCTCAGTACTTGTGCCCATGTCTTTGGACCAGAGTACCTCGACAGTCGTGTAGATCTCTAGTTTTGAAGTTGATGGTTTTGGATTTCTATGGTTTTGGCTCTTGGTATTGAGCAAGGCCTAAGGCTATATAAGGAGAAGAAGATCATTAGGCAAAATCATCTTTCGAAAAGGCTTGAATATCTGAAAAAAAAGAGATCTGATATGCAGGTTCTGGGTTGCTTGATCTAAGCCAAGGAGAGATCACATCGGTTGATGGAAGACTAGATCTAATGATAGATCAGGATCTAATGGTTTGAAATGCACTATCATGATATGGTTGATTATGCGTATTTCTAGATCTGCATACTATCGCAATGTTATGTTCTGGGTCTAACTGATGTCTGGTACAGCTGCAAATTGAGAAAGTTTATTTTTAGATCTGTACGCAGGTTGGCTTCGGTAAAAGCGCGTGTATACGCGGGTTTTGCTCATTGAAGTAGCGTATATCTTTTGAAGCTTGATTTTGGGTTTACAGTTGGGTCTGACTGTTATTGCAGAGTTCTGTAGTCTGCTCTGTGTTCTGGTAACTGGTGATTGACAGGGTTCAGTGGTTCAGTGATTCAAAGTTTGGTTGTTTTATGCTTCAATGATCTGTTGTGAAAGGTGAATGAATTGTGGCCTTCAGATTGTAATGTTGTGCTTCAGGAATATCCAGTCTGAAAATGTATGAAAGGTGGTACCTGAAGGAAAGAAGATTGTAGGTCAGCACCTACGTACTAGTATCTTGGCTAGTACAAGAGCAAAGGGGGTTGGAGCTCCCTTCCAAGGAAGTTTGGAGAACGAGAGAAGGTTGTAGCCTTCTGCAGGTTGTAGCCTGCGTACTGGTATAAGGCTGCACCAGTACAAAAGATTGTAAACTGAAGTTTCATATTAAAGAAAGATAGAGACAACTTGCAGCAGGTGGTTTTCACCCACATTGGGTTTCCACCTTATATCTTGGTGTTCATGTGTGTGGCTTTTGATCTGTTCTGTTATACTGCACCTGTTTACTGTTAATGTGATGAATAATGTCCTGATGAACTTAACTGAAGAATAAGCTAACTAAATTATGAGTTTTCTTCTTATACGCTGTTTTATTTAGTCACAGTAGCGTGTACACGCTGGTTCACTTAACTGAAGTAGCGTATATGTTTCTGAGCATTGAAAAAGTTTGATTGATCTGATAATACTGATTCACCCCCCCTCTCAGTATTATTTCCAACAATTGGTATCAGAGCAGGTCCTTCAGAGAAGCTTGATCGCTTGAAGGTAGATCATTCATCATGAGCAACTACGAGAAAGAAGCATCAATCAGGCCACCGATTTTTGATGGGACAAATTTCAATTATTGGAAGGTAAGAGTTACTGCATATCTTCAATCTCTTGGTACAAAAGTTTGGAACATTGTAGAAACAGGCTATGCTTTTCCTTCAGCTACTCCTACAGATCCAGCTGAGAAAAAGCAGTATGAAACAAATGCAAAAGCAGTCAGTACTCTATTAGGAAGTATATCCCAAACAGAATTCATGAAGGTCATGCACTTCAAATCAGCAAAAGAGATATGGGACAAAATGATCACTAGCTATGAAGGAGATGAACAGGTAAAGCAAGCTAAACTTCAAACTCTCAGGATTCAATATGAGACTCTCAAGATGTATAATGATGAAAGTGTGGCTAATTATTTTCTTCGGGTAGATGAGATTGTTAATTGTATGAAAAATTTGGGTGAAGAAATAAAAGAGACTATAGTAGTTCAAAAGATTCTAAGATCATTATCCCCCAAGTTTGAATCTAAAGTATCTGCAATAGAAGAAAAAGAAAATCTCCGTGTTCTCACTATGTCTCAGCTACATGGAATTCTAACTGCTTATGAAATGAGAAAGGGAGGTCCATCAGACAGAAGGGAAGCTGCTTTTAAGGCATCAGGAAAAGAAGATTACTATGAAGCAAGCCATGTTCCAGAAGAAGAGGAAGAAGAATCAAATTTTGTCAGAAATCTTCAAAGGGGTTCTGGAAGGTTCAGAGGTAAGCTACCTTTCAAATGCTTTGCTTGTGGAAGAGTAGGTCATTATGCTGCAAAATGTCCTTATAAGGATAAAGGAAAAGAACCTGCTAGATGGAACAAGAAACAAAGTGCAAATAAGAAAAGCTACTACACCCATGAAGATAGTGATGGCTTATCAAACAGTGATGAAGATGAACAAGGTAATAAATATAAGTTGTTAATGGCATTTGAAGATGATGATTATGAGGATGCTGTAGATGTGGATAATCTCTATAATGAAATTACTAGACTCAAGAGATGCATAGAAGAAAAGAATGTGATCATTGATACCTTGCAATTTCAAATTGATGAAAAGGAAAAACATCTTGAAAAACTAGAAGGTGAAATTGTTGCTCTCAGAAAAGAAATTGAGAAAACAAAAGCTATTAATCTTAAGTTTGTCAAAGGATCTGAAACTTTGGATGAGATTATCAATGTGCAACGGTCTCCTCTAAACAAGACAGGTTTGGGCTATAATGGAGAAACCTCTCAAGCATCCACCTCAAAAAGTTATCTTGATGCAGCAAGAAGAAATGAGCAGAAGAACAATGAAGATAATCAGGTAAAGCAGGGACGAATTACAAACAGAAACTATCAGGGACAATCCTTCTTAAGGGTGAACAAAAGCTACAACCAACCACAGGTAAAATCTTCTCAGTTTGGCTCAAAAATAGATGAAAATAGAAATTACAATCAGTTGGCTGGTAGATTCAATAACCGCAGAAGCTTCTTCAATGGACAATGCTTTTCTTGCCATAACTTTGGTCACAAAGCAGCTCAATGTGTTGCATATAAAACAATCATGACTAGGGAAGCTCAAAAACAAAGAAGTATGACAGGGATTACAAAAAGGACCTATAACAACTTTTCGGTTCTTGAAAATGAAGTTGAATGTTCTATTTGCAATAATTTTGGTCATAAAGACTCTGAATGCAGGAGCAGGTTTCAGGAGAAAAAGGAACAAGCCACGAGCACCAAAACATGGAGAATAAAGGAACCTCAAACAGAAAGATGTGGGATAGCATTTTATGCAGAAGGACAGGAAAATCTATGGTACATTGACAGTGGATGTTCGAAACATATGACAGGTGATAAAGAAAAACTTGAATCTTATTCTACTTTAGAAAAGGGAAAGAAAGTTTCTTTTGGAAATGATACTCCTGCAACTATAAAAGGAAAAGGTATTGCTCCTTTGAAAGAAAAGGTCAAGGCTGGAAATGTTTTATATGTTGATGGATTGAAGCATAATCTACTAAGTGTCAGCCAGATGTGTGATCAAAAAACCGAGGTTATTTTTAGATCGAATGGATGTCTTGTTCGTGATCTTGATACAGGTAAAACAGTTCTCAAAGGCAAAAGAACTCCAAATAATCTGTACATATTTGAAGAAGGACAACAACAATGCTATCTTAGCAAGGATGAAGAGCACTGGTTATGGCATCGAAGGTTGGGACATCTAAGCTTCTCACAAATAAGGAAAGCATGCAAATATCAGGCAGTTCGCGATCTTCCAGATATCAAAATTCCAGACAACACCATATGCAAATCTTGTCAGTTTGGAAAGCAAACCAGAACTAACTTTCCAGAGAAGGAAGGATCAGCTAGCTTGCCTCTTGAGCTAGTCCATACAGATGTATGTGGTCCATTTAGGAAAAGGACACCTCGAGGAGAAGAATATCTGATATTATTCATTGATGATTTCTCAAGGTTTGTTTGGTTAGGGCTTATGAAGCACAAAGATGAAGCATTCGAAAAATTCAAATCCTTCAAAGCATTGGTTGAAAATGAATCAGGACACAAAATTAAGTGCCTCAGATCTGACAGAGGTGGGGAGTTCACCTCAAATGAATTTTTCGATTTCTGTGACGAACATGGGATAAGAAGAGAATTCTCTACAGCTAGAACTCCTCAGCAAAATGGGGTTGTGGAAAGAATGAACAGAACTATCCAACAAATGGCTCGTGCTATGCTCGATGAATCAGGTACTCCTGCAACCTTCTGGGGTGAAGCTGCACATGCTGCTGTTATTATTCTTAACAAAACAAATGTCCGAGTAAACAGCACTCAAACACCTCATGAGCTTTGGAGTGGTAAAACTCCTTCCGTGAAGCACTTCAAAATCTTTGGGAGCAAATGTTATATTAAGAATACTGATGAGCAACTTGGCAAACTTGAACCAAGAGCAGATGAGGGCATTTTTCTTGGTTATTCTCCACATAGCAAAGCATACAAGTGCTACAATAAAAGACTTGGCAGAATTGTTGACAGTATTGATATAGTGGTTGATGAGAAGGGATATATTCCTAGGCAAGTTCATCATGAAGACATTGAAGAAGATGAAGGTTACTCTCAAAGGCGAAATGATGAAGAAGAAGAACCTCAAGAAGAAGAAGAATCTCAAGAAGAACCAGAGGAGCAAACAAGAATAGAAGAGAAGACTCCATCCAGATATGTTCAAAAGAATCATCCAGAAACTCAGATTGTGGGGCAGAAAGAAGCAGGAGTACAAACAAGAAGGACACTTGCAGAAGCTTCAAGCTACTTGGCATTACTCTCCTCCACTGAACCACAAAATGTGAAAGAGGCATGCAAAGATGAATGTTGGGTCAAAGCAATGGATGAAGAACTTGAGCAAATCGAAAAGAACAACACTTGGGAATTAGTTCCTAGACCAAAAGATAAGAATGTAATAGGAACAAAATGGGTCTTCAAGAATAAATTAAATGAAAATGGAGAAGTAATTAGAAACAAGGCCAGACTTGTTTGTAAAGGGTATGCACAGCAAGAAGGAATAGATTTTGAAGAGACCTTTGCTCCTGTGGCAAGACTTGAGGCCATCCGAATGTTCCTTGCTCTCTCAAGCTTTCAAAACTTCAAGGTATTTCAAATGGACGTGAAATCAGCCTTCCTGAATGGAGACTTAGAAGAAGAAGTATATATTGAGCAGCCAGATGGCTTCATTCTTGGGAATGATCCAAACCTTGTATGCAGATTGAAAAAGGCACTCTATGGACTCAAACAAGCTCCAAGGGCTTGGTACTATCGGTTGGACAAATATCTTCACCAACAAGGCTTTTCAAAAGGATCAGCAGATAGCAATCTCTATATAAAAGTTGAAAATAACAAATTGCTAATTCTTGTTGTTTATGTAGATGATATTATTTTTGGTAGCAATGAAGAGACTATGAGTCAAAACTTTGCCTTGGTTATGCAGAAAGAATTCGAAATGTCACTTCTTGGAGAATTGACATATTTTCTTGGATTGCAAATCCAACAAAATGAAGGAGGTATCTTCTTGTCTCAAACCAAATACCTCAAGCAGATCTTGAAGAAGTATGGCATGGAAGAGTCAAAGCCAGTATGTACACCCATGGTTACAGGATGCAGCCTCAGTGCAAATGATGAATCAGCAGCAGTTCACCAACCCACTTATAGATCCATGATTGGGAGTTTGCTTTATTTGACAGGTACTCGACCAGATATTACACATGCAGTAGGAATGGTTGGAAGATTTCAAGCCAACCCAAAGGAAACTCATCTTCAGGCAGTCAAAAGAATCTTCAAATATCTTCAAGGGACCCAAAACTATGGCTTATGGTATCCTAGAAATACAGATCTCACTCTTCATGCTTACACAGATGCAGATTGGGCTGGAAGTGTGGATGATAGGAAAAGCACAAGTGGTGGTGCTTTCTTCATGGGTTCCAGACTAGTATCTTGGTTCAGCAAGAAACAGAGTTCGATTGCCTTATCTACAGCTGAAGCAGAATATGTGGCTGCAGCATCTTGTTGCACACAACTTCTTTGGATGATGCAGACCTTGCAGGACTTTCAAATCACTTGCACTCCACCCGTCTCTATCTTATGTGATAATACAAGTGCAATCAGCATTTCAAAGAATCCAGTCATGCACTCAAAGACCAAGCACATACCAATCAAGTACCATTTTCTTCGGGAACAAGTGCTTGAGCAGAAGGTTAAGTTGGAGTATGTTCCTTCTAAGGAACAAGTTGCTGATATTCTCACAAAACCACTGCCCAGGGAAACTTTTGAATATCTCAGACAAAAGCTGGGAGTAGTAGATGCTTCATCCTGCTGTTGAAGTTTGTTTATTCTACAGAAAAGTTGGTATACGCAGGTTACGGAAGGGATATCCGCGTATATACGCCGATTTATGCGGAGTAAGTCGCGTGTATGTTGGACGCTTGTTGCCGAAAGTATATCCGCGTACATACGCAGTTTCATACAGGAGAAATCGCATATATGAAGTTCTGAACAGCAAGGGCAAAATCTGGAGTTCTGAACAGCAATGGGTATGTCAGAATTCTTCAGGCACAGTTTTCAGGGGGTGCAGCAGGCACAGGTTCAGGGGGAGCAGCTTAAAAGTCTCATAAAGCATTGTTGGCATTCAGATGTTTTGGTTGTTGATTTCAGGAGAAGGAGCTCAGAAAGATCTCTTAGTTGCTGATCTAAAAAGATGTTTATCAGATGCTGCTGGTGACTTTCATAAGTCTTGGTCTAGATCTATTGTCTCTATGTCATGTATCTCTCTTGTGATATCTCTTTTATGGTGTCAAGGTCATGTAACGGCCTATGTTGGTTTCCCCACTATGCCTGGGATGAATAATGTAATATAATTGATTGTCTCTGATGTGTCCCCTCTTGGTAGGGAGTATGGATGTATGTATTGAGTCTTTTGGTGGTAGGAAGGTCCCTTATGGTGTATAAGTCTTGGTTCCTGTTGAAGAACATCTTTTGCAGATCTTGCCTACAGTCAGGGGGAGCATGTTTCAGCACAGCCAAGCAGAGGTATCAGCATGTTCTCAGGGGGAGCACAGCCCTTTGCCCTTGATGACAAAGGGGGAGAATGATTCTAAGGATCTGAAGGTTGCCATCAAGTCCAAAGGGGGAGATTGTTGGCATTTTTGGCTCAGGAATGGCGCTATGATACAGGTGTTGTCCTTGATGGCAACTCTCTTTGATGACAGATCTCCGTTCAGTCTACAGAATGAAGCGAAATCTCATATACGCAGGTTAATTAAGTCCAAGTTGCGTATACACGCTGGTGATATGCATACTAAGTCGCGTATACGCAGGAGAGCTACATAATAAGGCGCGTATACACGCAGATGCATGAACAGAAAAGTGCGTATATGTCGGGAAGTTTCCTTTTGGTCCATGGTAGTTAGTCCTCGGTACTTGTGCCCATGTCTTTGGACCAGAGTACCTCGATAGTCGTGTAGATCTCTAGTTTTGAAGTTGATGGTTTTGGATTTCTATGGTTTTGGCTCTTGGTATTGAGCAAGGCCTAAGGCTATATAAGGAGAAGAAGATCATTAGGCAAAATCATCTTTCGAAAAGGCTTGAATATCTGAAAAAAAAGAGATCTGATATGCAGGTTCTGGGTTGCTTGATCTAAGCCAAGGAGAGATCACATCGGTTGATGGAAGACTAGATCTAAGGATAGATCGGGATCTAATGGTTTGAAATGCACTATCATGATATGGTTGATTATGCGTATTTCTAGATCTGCATACTGTCGCAATGTTATGTTCTGGGTCTAACTGATGTCTGGTACAGCTGCAAATTGAGAAAGTTTATTTTTAGATCTGTACGCAGGTTGGCTTCGGTAAAAGCGCGTGTATACGCGGGTTTTGCTCATTGAAGTAGCGTATATCTTTTGAAGCTTGATTTTGGGTTTACAGTTGGGTCTGACTGTTATTGCAGAGTTCTGTAGTCTGCTCTGTGTTCTGGTAACTGGTGATTGACAGGGTTCAGTGGTTCAGTGATTCAAAGTTTGGTTGTTTTATGCTTCAATGATCTGTTGTGAAAGGTGAATGAATTGTGGCCTTCAGATTGTAATGTTGTGCTTTAGGAATATCCAGTCTGAAAATGTATGAAAGGTGGTACCTGAAGGAAAGAAGATTGTAGGTCAGCACCTACGTACTAGTATCTTGGCTAGTACAAGAGCAAAGGGGGTTGGAGCTCCCTTCCAAGGAAGTTTGGAGAACGAGAGAAGGTTGTAGCCTTCTACAGGTTGTAGCATGCGTACTGGTATAAGGCTGCACCAGTACAAAAGATTGTAAACTAAAGTTTCATATTAAAGAAAGATAGAGACAACTTGCAGCAGGTGGTTTTCACCCACATTGGGTTTCCACCTTATATCTTGGTGTTCATGTGTGTGGCTTTTGATCTGTTCTGTTATACTGCACCTGTTTACTGTTAATGTGATGAATAATGTCCTGATGAACTTAACTGAAGAATAAGCTAACTAAATTATGAGTTTTCTTCTTATACGCTGTTTTATTTAGTCACAGTAGCGTGTACACGCTGGTTCACTTAACTGAAGTAGCGTATATGTTTCTGAGCATTGAAAAAGTTTGATTGATCTGATAATACTGATTCACCCCCCCTCTCAGTATTATTTCCAACAAAAACCACGTTCCTCGCCTTCCTCATCAGATTGCTTTTCTGATGTGGGTTATTATCAAAGGAAAGACGAACCATCATACTGTTATTGATGAAGGTACTTCTACCTGCATCATGTTTGTTTCATGTTGGAAGGCCATTAGCTCTCCTTCTCTTAACTAGTCCCTGAACATCTTAGAAGCCTTTTATGGCAGAGGCTCATGTCCATATGGTATTCTCACGAACTTGTTGACTACATTGGAAGGAAAGACCGTTGAATTAGAGGTAGAAGTTTTAGATGTGAATCTCAATTACAACCTTCTTCTTGGGAAAAGTTGTACCCATGCTATGTTTTGTGTGGTTTATTACTTTTTCTGGGTGCTTCATTTTCTTCACGAAGTAAAAATTGTCACCGTCGATCAACTTTCTTTCTTCTCTTCTAGTTCATCGAATGACAATGTCTCTTACGTGGGAAATTCTGACATTCCTTATGAGAGTGTGGGGGTAGGTCTCTTTAAATACTCTACTTTAATGGGTACTTTTACTCTCCTACCTCCGCATGTTAATTCAATCAATATGATCTCAGTTTCTACAGATCCTTGGATTATCCCTACCCCAGATCAAATTGATTCATTTGGTGATTCTATGCCTTTAAGTCCATTGGAGAAAAATTATCAAGAAATTGTCTTAGCTTTGATGGCCGCTTCAGAAATTCATACTGTTTTTAGTATGAACCTGGACACTTATGTGCCATCTCCTTGGCTTGGTTCTTAGGATTCTCTGGATCCCTTGAATGAGACATTCCCTGCTAATGAGAGTATCATTGAGGTCATGTCTCTCAACGAAACTCCTTGGAACGGTCTCCATCATCGTTCTTCATTTCTTCCTAGCCTCAGTGAGATGTCTTCCTATCTTGAAGAGTTTGTTTCTCATTGCCCAACATCTCCACTTCAGACGCCTATCCTGGTGCATGAAATATTGTCGAAGGGTAATATGGGGAACATCACTGCTACTATGCCTCTTGACATTTCCATTAAACCTAGAATTGTTGAGAACATTCATATTGGGGTTACCTATTCTCTAGATGAGATCAGGGTTTACACTCAACTTTTTAAAGAATTTCAAGATGTCTTCGCATGGTCATATGAGGGAATTCTTGGTATTGACCCAACCATAGTGGTACATGAGATTCTGACTTAGTCTGGTGCCAGGCCTGTTTGCCAACAACTTCGCCCCGTGCATCCTCGAATGGTTGTTGCTATTAAAGCAGAAGTGGAGAATCTTTTAAAAGCTTGTTTTATTGATCCCACCCCATTGACAGATTGGGTGTCCAATATTGTCCTTATTGCTAAAAAGTAGGGCATGATCCGTGTCTGTGTTGATTACCATGATATCAATAGCACATGTCCAAAGGACAATTATCCCACTCCATTTATCGATCAGATCATCGACAAGTGCGTTGGGAGTGAGATTTTATCGTTCATGGACGGTTTTTCTGGTTACAACTAGATCAACATTTCACTAGCTGATCAACATAAAATGACCTTTATCTATTCCTGGGGAACTTTTTCTTATAAAAATCTTCCTTTCAGTTTAAATTATGCTGGCACTACCTTCCAAAGAGCAATGCCTTATGTGTTTCACAACATTTGACACATTGTTCACCCTTACCTTGACAACTTACCAACTCATTTTGCTAAGCGTCATGACCATCCAAATTACTTAAGATCTATATTTTTGCAATGTCGGCATTACAACATCGATCTCAGTCCACACAAGTGTGTGTTTTGATTTGAGTCTAGCCGACTCTTGGATTTTTTGGTGTCCCATGAAGGTATCTAAATCGATCCTTTCAAATTTGAGGCCATTGTCAACTTACGCCCCCCTACCTCATCGCTACAATTGTAAAGCCTGTAGGGAATGGCTAAATTTGTCCATCGATTTGTCCATAATTATGCCTAATTTTCCAAGGTTTACTCTCTTACTTAAGAAGAAGATCCCTTTCATTTGGGATGAAGTTTCCTAGAAATCCCTCGATGCTTTGAAAGACACACTTATCAGTGCTCCTTTACTGAATCCCCCCGATTATCGATGCGATTACTTCCTATACTTGGCTGCAACTAATACTACTATTGCTATGGTGTTAGTTTAGGATGATGACGATGGCAATGAGCATGTGTTTTATTATTTAAGCCGAAATATTCTCGATATTGAGTCTCGATATGCCCATGTCAAGAAGCTTGCCTTGGCAACAGTCCATGTTGTCCAAAGATTTTGACATTATATCCTTTTATGGAAAACCACAGTGATTTCTGATTGTAACCCCATGACCTATATACTGACTCATCAGTTACTAGGGGGGGAATAATCCAAATGGATCATTATCCTATAGGATTTTCATTTGGATTTTACTACCTCCAAATCAAATAAATCACTCATTTTTCCTAAGTTTAGCTGTGCCCTTCCATTCCAAGCACTTCTATTGATTTTACTGAGTAGATTCCCATTGAAATTTTGTTTTTGATCAACACTCTTCGCCCATGGTATGGAGATATTATCGTTTATCCTCAAACCCAAACCTTCCAATTTGAGTTGTCTCGATCCGAACGACGCTGCATCTGGAATCAGTCCCAACCCTATCAGATCCTTCGTGATACATAGTATCGAGTCAGTGTGGACTCTGTTCTTCGTAGGTGTCTCACCCTAGAAGAGGTTGAATGGGTCTTAAATTATTGCCACCCTAGTGCCTATGGTGGTCATATGTTAGGATATGCCACTACTCAGAAAATCCTCCACACCGATTATTTTTGGCCTTCTATCTTTAAATATTGTATTCTAGCTGTCCAAAAATTCCATGAATGCCATATTTTCAACCACAAGCAGCGCACCCCACCCACACCCTTACACCCAGTAGTTACCATTGGACCATTTGCTAAATGGGGCATTGATTTCATGACATGTAACCCTTGCTCAGTTTGGGGGCATGGTTATATCATCGTCGTCATCAACTATTTTACTAAATGGGCCAAGGATATGCCTACATACAATGCTAATAGTATTATTGTTGCTCAGTTCCTTTTTAACCATGCCATAGCACGTTTTGGTGTTCCTCAAGCCATTGTAACTGACCATGGATCACATTTTTATTAGTACATGATGGCAGAGCTGACTACTCAGTTGGGCCTTCGTCATGATAGCTCAACTCCTTATTATCCACAGGCCAATGGCCAAGTTGAGGCAGTTAATAAAGTTTTGATTACTATGCTTCAGCGTACCGTTGGGAAGCACAAAAAGGATTGGTATTTAATTTTATTCTCAGCTCTCTATTATTACAGAAATTCCACTAAGACGGCCACTGGATTCACTCCATTCCAGCTGGTGTATGGTTTAGAGGTAACTCTTCCAATCGAGCATGAAATCCCTTCACTCAAATTAGCTATCGAACTTCTTCCGGATACCTCGCCTGAAGAGGAAAAACTACTGTATCTTGAGAGGCTCGACGAGACTCGTCGCATGGTTGCAATGGTCATCAAAGCTCAAACGAAGTGTGTCAAAGATCATTTTGACCATACTGTTTCTCCCCGCATTTTTGCTGAGGGCGACTTGGTTCTTCTTTACAATCAAGATGTCGATAAATTGGGAGCAGGAAAGTTCGAACCCATGTGGCATGGGCACTACATTGTTAAGTGTGTCTTACAAAAAGGTGCCTACGATCTATGTGATTATGAGGGAAATGCATTGTCATAGCCTTGCAATGGGTTGTATCTGAAGAAGTATTATGTGTGAAATTCATGTAATTACTTTTGTAAATTAGTGTGTTAATTCATTAGTGTGCGTTTTGAGTTTTGGTGTGTTTATTTTCTTTGCTGACATGTGTTTTTTTGCTTACCCTATGTTCCACTTGGTTTGAAAATGTCTTCAAGCCATTACGTTTGTTTTGTTGATTGTGCTTGTTGTAGCACACAGAACCTTTCTTCCACAACATGGGTACTCTATGACCCTAATGGCAAGCTGATTCACTTACAAGGTATTTTCCTTGGTCGAACAACTAATAATATTGTTGAATACAGTATAGTCATTGAACTATTGTCAGAAGAAGTTGCTCTTGGAATTAGAGATTTAGTTGTCAAGTTGGATTCATGGCTCATTATGTTACAATTAATCAATCATTACTCAGTGAGAAATCCACAAATATTGTGTAAGTATCAACGTGTTAGATTACTGGAAAGAAATTTTGATTTCATCACATATCAACATATTCCACGTAATTTAAATACATTAACAGAGGCATTAGAAATTTCTTTTCTTGATATCCATTTGTGTCATTTGTAAAACTGATCATAATATGGACACATAAGTAGAAAATAAAACATGCATATATATATATATATATATATATATATATATATATATATATATATATATATATATATATATATATATATATATATATATATATATATATATATATATATATATATATATATATATATATATATATACATATACATATATATATATATATATATCTATATATATGTATATGTATGTATGTATATATATACATATATAGGTATCTATATATATATATATATATATATATATATAGATACATACATACATACATATATACATATACATATACATATACATATACATATACATATACATATACATATATATATATATACATATACATATATATATATATATATATATATATATATATATATATATATATATATATTGTATTCGTTAGAGTGTTTACATCAAAATATCAAAAAGTAGGGTGTTCTGGGACACTTGGCTTTCAAAGCCTACAAAATGTGTACAAGAGCTAGAAAGGCTATCAGCTTGCACAATTCTCATGATAGCACAAGACCGCTCTGATCACTCAACCTAACAGCCGACGCAATCTCACAGATACTCCCACTATGTCTCTCTGCCAACACAGTGGAACATCATCAATAATGGCATAATCTAGGACTACTCAAGTTATCGCCTTCAGATTGCGCTCCAACTCAACTAAGCGATCTGCCCCTTCTTCATAGTCTATGCCCACTATTTGATGTGCAACTCACAGTGTTATTGGTGACATGCCTGGTGGTCTCTCTGGTCCCACATATGCACTTTTATCACAAGTTGATTCTCGGTTTACACTTTTACAAAAAATCATAAAACTTGAAAAAATCTAAAAAACAAGCTTTTACCTGCATTAGTCCATTATTCCCCTGGTGGCAGAGGTAGATCTGGATCCCACCTGAAATCCATGCCATCATAAGTGTAGTTGTCTACCATGAGCAGTTTGCATTCTATCCAAGCGAAAAATTGTGGTGGGTAATGCATATGCTGACTTGTTCCTCCTCGAGGCATGAGTTGACTCCATCTCACTAGTCACGGATCTCGGGGGGCAAGATCTGGTACCTCTACCCACTGATACTAGAATAAGGGAACTCGCTCTAAAAAGAAGGTCACCAATATTGAACCGAACCTGAATTGCTTCAGGTGTCCATGCTTCCCCTTGGTCAGTTGTCATTTCATATTTTCCAAAAGGCATCCAGACCAGTTAAATATGGTGGGGGTCAAACATGCGATAGCATATTGGAACTAGGATTTTGAAGCCTCATGCAAGGCTTGTGTGTTGGATACATGTGCCATAATGAACAAGATCATTCTCAAGACGAGGTGTTTGGTGATTTTTTCTATCTTCACCTTCCCTCCATTGGTCATTTCGGTACTTGGACAATGCCTCTGGACTAGAGTTCTTGTACTCTCACCCCCGGAGTGACATCCAAAGAGTTGGATTGCTTCACCTCGTCGGCATAATCTCGTGATGAAGTAGATATCCATCTCCTCAAGTTTTAGTTCTTGGCCTTTATTATGAATATCTCTCGATCTAAATCCCAGAGACTGATCAAATATGGCAACAATTTCGTCTGGGCCCTTAACCCTGTGGTCCTGAAGAACTTTAGCAACCTGTAAATTCTCAAAGCGTTTATGCATTTAAGATTATGAGCTCCTTGGTGGTCTTCAGCCTCATGGCCTCTTTCCTTCCATTCCAGAACCATGATCTCCTGCAAAACATCATTTAGCACCAATTAATGCTTTTCTTATGGATTAAAATCATAAATTTTTGGTTGAAAAGAGGGTTTTCCTTCCAAAAAATATGCCTCGCAGCCATCGCGCCTGTTTTTACAAATAGAGTGATGTCATCGCACGAGCCTTTAGGCTCAAGCACAATCATTCCAGGTCCAATGTCCATACCCGCAATGATTGTCGGCGCCTTAAAAATTAAAAATCCTCCCTTATAGCATAAAAATTATTGTTTAAAATGCATAAAAAATTGATAAAATGCAAGAGTAGGGATGGGCCTCTTACCTATTGCAAACGGTTCACAAAATGGCACTTTGGATATCCCGTAACGACCACTTGAAAATCAAGAGCACTAGGGCACAAATGTGCTTTCAGAGCTTACTATGGTAAAAAATAAAATTACTTTTGGTCATTTATAAGTTTTGCAAGTCATTTTTGTCAATATTTTTGTAATATTTTAATATTTTCTCTCGATATCAATGATGGGTGCATTTCTTTGTGCAGTTATAGGTACCTTCGAGTGAACAGTGATCATTATTGACTGATTCTTGCGAGTTTTATTTTATCTCTTTTTCGGACTCATTAAATAAACGAAAAAGGAAACCCCCCTGGAGTCATCTTTGAGCTCTTTTCTAACTCTCAGAAATTGAAAAGATTACCAAGTACTTGTTGTTTTGAACTCGTTAAAGTAAATGAATCGATGTCACCTCAGTATATGTTTAACCCTTTTTCGGGCTAAGATTGACTATTTACGAAAAAGGTACACCTTGATCGACATGATCAAGAGGTTCTCTTGGATATTGTTTTCTACCTTTTCGGATTCGAGAGACAAATTATGAAAAGGGATATGATGGAGTTTTCTTGTTTGTCTCTTTTTCAAACTCTCTAAATGTGAAAAAGATATTGAGTTATTCTTACGTCAGACTCGTCAAAAATTTACGACGAAAGACTCGTCACCATGATGAGACCAAGTTTATCCTTCCTAGGACTCGTAAAACTTGCTAGGATGGATTCATTCGAAGGATGAACTTACATGACAAGCATATGCTATCCCCTTCAAGCTTGTGATAAAAATAATTGGGGTACTCTCTAGAAATAGCGGGGGAAAAATGAATATGAAACATACTTTGTATAGGCAACATGTCGCTCTTGAACATGACACTCTTCTACTCACGTTTCGGGTTTGGCATATCCTCACTCAGTCACTTGTCCTCCTAGGTTTGTGTGATCCATTTTTTCCCCTCATTTGACTATTCCATATTGTCATCATGACCTTTAGTCCTATGTTGAGTCAGATGCTACCACACTTCGAAGTTGTGTCACCAATGTTCAAGAGAAGTCCAATCTGCAGTTATATACCTATACATTGTTTGATTCATTCTTACAGTCTTGAAAATCTTTCCACTTTATTCTTTGTTCCATGTAGATGATGGGGGATTCATCATTACTCTCCTTTGACAGGTTGCTTCTTGTCGACTTCAGCTCATTATCCAAGAAGATGACTTAGAAACTCCATTTCAGTACCTTATAGCTTGCATGCCTTAATGGAAATTTCTTCGCATCCGACGATAGGTCTCCATCATTGGCTTTCAATCAGGTGATTCCATGAGTGTTCGAATTCACCTTCATTATCACAATCACGGATTGTATTGTTGTACCTTAAGAGACATTGTCAGTATTGGTGGTTTCTCTCATACATGTTAATGGTCCACATCATTGGCCGGTAATGAGGTGGTTTTCTAGCATGTTTGACTTCAACACATTTATTCGCATGTTAGGATTCATACGTTGATCGGGTCGAGATGGAGCGCAAGACACTGAGTCTTGTCTGTTATGACTTAGGCTACATGGAGTTATATGTCATTCATCAGTGTACACATGTTTCTACTATACGGATAGTTGTGACCATACCGTGGGACTTTATATTGATGATGATCCTTGTTATCTAGATGGGTGCGCCCATACCATGGATCTTTTCATATAGCCTTCATCATCCGAATGGCTGGGTCCATGTCGTGGATTCATGTCTTGATCTCATATATTTATATGTATATACATCCTTGATTTGCAGGTCTCCTGATAGTGTGTGTCCTCGTCCTTGCAAGATCTCGTGAAGCATCTCAGCCATCACTCCTCATTCTACCTTCATGCTTTAGGGTGCATCTGTTACACAATATTTTTTCACGCCTGCTACACTTCCCTATGACATACCCTGAAGTGCCCAAAACATGACCATTATACGATACACTCATCCATGTATACATTTCAGATCCCTCCTAAAACTTTGATTGGAAAATTCCTTGAGCTTTCCCTGAAGAAATAGCTCTTAAAACCTTAAAATGAGGATCATCACCCTTATGAAGCTTAAAAAAATGATGGTCGCCTGTTGCACTATACTTGACCAACAATGGCATCGCTCTGTTCCCTTGAATACCCGCGATGATCCCAAAAAGGTAATTTTCCCAAAGGTGATGAGAAGCTTCATGATCTAGAAGCTTCTAGAGCAGCGAGCTAGAGGTTGTTTCGCATAGATGAGGTCAAATTCTCCAAAATTGGCCTCTTTGTCTTATCTCTATGAGCTATCTCCTTGAGATGAGGGCGTAATCCTATCTTTGGAGAAGTCCTAACTCCCTTTCTAAGCCTATAAATTCATCCTCTTCCATTCCCAAGTGATTGGTCTATGTCTATTTGCACCCTTATGCTAAGCTTGTGCCTAGAGGCTATTAATTAGACTTGGAGAAGGTGTTCTTGGAGAGTTCTTGGCTTGGACTCAGATTACCACTCAAGGAGACCCTTTCAACATCAAGTTTTTGGTTGTAAGCTTCCCTTTATTTATTAATAATATACAACTATTGGTTCATCCTCCCAAAATATATATGTTCCTGTATTATTTAGCTTGACATTCCTTGATCAATTAAGTAGGTTGTTATTGGGTTTGCTATTGGTTTTGGAATGATTTGTTGTCTCTTGATCACTTGTGCAGGTGCATAAACATTGAGAGAAGCAGGAACAAGTTCGTGACACAAGTGGTTCGAGGCCCTCAACAAAGGAAATCGGAATAGCATCAAAACGAGGTAAGCCATCTCTTTCATTCTTCTTTTCAATTATAACTTAGGAAGATGTCTAGTTGATTGTCTCTTCAGTTGCTAGACCCACTCATTGGGCTAGAGGGATCGTCTCTGTCTGTAGAGATGATTAACCTTGTCAAGAGGAGGTCACATGTAACGACCTTGCATAGAGTGGTTTCTATCCATTAAGAAAGAACCAGACTCATATCCTCCTATGCTTATGCCTAGATCTTCACAATCCCAATGGCTTCCTCCTTCGTTCATCCAAAATAAAAACTTATGATAATATATTTGGAGTCGACATGCAGGCATATCAGGATATTCTAGAATAACCGTGCATGTAAACAGGAGGTATGCTAAGTTCGTAAACAATTACTTTAAATTAATATTATAATAATATTTTATGGGGTAGCATGTATAATTATATTAATATTTTGTAGAGAATAGACATGCAATCTAGAAGTCAGACTAAGTTAAATAAATAATGGTATTTAGTTAGTAATTTATGTAATAATTATTTAATTTTAAAATAGGTATATTACTTTAAATTTTGTTAAAAAATTATATGATTGTGTTTATTTTTTTAATAATTATTGTTTTCCACATCATCGAAAGTAAAATTATTAATTATTTTGTATTGAAAAACTCTCATATCAATGCGGATGCATGCATAATTTGGTAGTTTTAATGAAAACCTGAGTTATGGAAGCTGACAGATGGCCTTAAACAAAAATGTAACATATAGTTATTATTATTATTATTCAATATCAAAAGCATAAGAATGGTGTGGCTTGTCATGGCACTGACGACAAACATGATTAGCCAAATTTAGTGGAAATAGAATGTTATTTTGTGGTACCACCCAAAGCTTTTTTTTCGTGGATAAGATGGGATTGTGCATTTTTTATTTTTTATTTTTAAATTATAATAACATATTTAGAGCATGAATGTTAGTATATGGTAGAGTATGTAAATGTACAAATACGAAAAATCTGAAGTTTATATTTAATGATTGAAATAAAAAAAGTTTATTTACTTTCTCAAAAGAAATGATATGGTATTTACTTAGTAATTTATATATTAGTATTTAATTTTAAGCCCTAAGGATTAGCTCAATTGCTCAAATAAGTGCCTTGCCATTCGGGAGGTCACAGGATCAATTCTCTCCAAAGCCCTTGGGGTTAGGCCTAGCTATTGGTCGCGGGGCTTGATACCCTTAATCAAGCTCAGATATTTCCGTGGACGTAGTGGCCACCCAGTGACCGCGGGTGTCCGTGAACCACACTTGAAAAAGAAAAAAGAAAAGAAAAAAAAATAGTATTTAATTTTAGAAAACATATATATAATTTTATATATTGTTAAAAAAATGTATTTTATTTATTTTTCAATTTCGTTTCAACTAAATTTCTCTTTGTTATCGAAAGAAAAAATTATTGATAAATTTAATCAAGTATTCTTTTCAAACAAGTATCTAGAGGTCACACAAAATTGAAACCCACTCTGATACCATATGTAACAATCCAAAATTAAAATATACAACTAATTCCATGACAATTTATATGATTACTAATCAACACAAAATTATTCAACTTTTTAGCATAAATTTTTTGAAAACAAAAGTAGAGATGACTTCCCTATATCGACGATATTCCTTACTTGTGATTTCAGAGTTGAACATTATTTAAATCTCAGAAACCGCAACAAAATTTTTGGGGACGACTCTACACCTAGCCATAATCTCAGCAGCACATAATCTTTCTACAGATGCCCACCCCCGAGCCCTCAATCAACGTACTGTTGCCAAGGTTTCCTTTACCTCTCAACACTCTTCTCCTGAAGACTGCTCTTTCCATTCCCTCTTCATCTATTAAATAGAAACAATTGTTCCAAAAATGGAAGGGAATTGGAAAGGGATCTGCATGCACACAATCCATGTGTCAACATGCAACTTTTCTTTCTTTGTTTTAAGTTTTACTTCATTCAATATTTCTCTTAATTTAACTCTTTCTTATTTTATTCCGTTTTACTTTTTGTTAATTTTACTTATTTTTACTATTTTTATAGTTTACTATATATTTATATATATATATATATATATATATATATATATATATATATATATATATATATATATATATATATATATAACTCCAATTTATTATTTACTACTCTATTTGTTTACTATTATTATATTGTATTCATTAATTATTAATTATTTAATATTATTATCTTTTATTTCTTATCTATTATTTATTTACTTATATATTAATATTATTTTATTTATTTATTATTATTATCAATATTATTATTATTATTATTAGGGGGAATTACATATTCTAGTGTGAACATGTCCTTCATCAACTTTTACATCTATGATTTTAACAATTCTGTGGAGTCTCTTATTGGAACACTTGTATCCTTTCCTCCTAGAAGAATAGCCAAGCAAGATCCCTCCATATTCTCTTGACTCAAATTTTTTAGATTGTACACATTCCTTTTGATGAAGCATCTACGACCAAAGACCATAAAAGTCTTTATAGAGGAAGGTATTCCATACCACAACTAATAACACATTTTTTCAATATTTACTCTAACATGATCCTTGTTGATAATGTTAACTACTATTTGAACAACCTCTCCCAAGAATGTTTATGGCACTTTTGGTTCATTGATCATGGCTCAAGCCATTTCCTAGACTGTCATGTTCATCATTTCAACTATCCCATTCTATTGAGGAGTTTTAGCTATTAATAATTTTCTCTTGATCCCATGTTGCTCATAGAAATCATAAAACTCATTAGATGTGTATTCTCCTTTGTTTCATCTCAGGAACTTAATTTTAAGATCCATTTCATTTTCCACCAATGCTTTGAATATTTTGAATTTTTGAAAAAACTCATCTTTATATTTCAACAGACTAATCCAACACATTATTTTGTAATCTTCAACCAACACCATAAATTATTTCTCACCTCATGTAGATCTCATTCTTTTGGGCCCACATATGTCTATATGGATTATTTGTAGAGGCCATTTTGTAGAATATTCATTTTCCTTGAACTAAAATCTTGATTGTTTTCCAAATTAACATGACCTATAGACATCATTTTCAGGTTTGCTGATTTTAGGAATGCCTCAAACAACACTGTTTTTACCTAATTTAACCAACTGATGAAAACTAGGGTTCCCTAATCCTATTCCTCAACCAACTCTCATAATTTTTTCCCAAATATTTGCTTTCTTTGTCTCCTTACAACACATATACATGGCTTGGAAATGTAACTAGTTTAATTAGAATAGCCAAGCATGATCCCTCCATCTAGTCTTGACTCAAATTTGTTGAGATTATCCTCATTCCTTTTGATGAAGCATTTGCTACCAAAGACCTTAAAATTATTTACAGATGTAAGTATTCCATACCACATATAATAACATGTTTTTTTAGTATTTACTCTAACATGATCCTTGTTTATAATGCTAACTACTATTTCAAAAGCCTCTCCCCATAATGTCTATGGCACTTTTGACTCATCGATCATGGCTCGGGCCATTTCCTAGACTATCTTACTCATTATTTCAATTACCCTATTTTGTTGAGGAGTTTTAACTGCTGATAATTTTCTCTCGGTCTTATGTTGCTCATGGAAACCATAAAACTCATTAGATGTGTATTCACCTCCTTTGTATGATCTGAGGCACTTTATTTTAAGATCGATTTCATTTTCCACCAGTGCTTTGAATATTTTGAAGTTTTCAAAAACTTCATCTTTATATTTCAACAAACTAACCAGTTAGGTCCCTATAGTACTAGTGATTCCCCGATTACTATTGTCATTGTATCCCTTATTGTTATTTTTGTGCCCCTATTATCCCCATATTGTTATTTTTGTGCCCCATAGAATCCCACTATTGTTATTTTTGTGCCCTTATATTATTATTTTTAGGTCGGCTTTGGTTATATTGTGACCCCTTAGACTCCTATATATAGAAAGGAGGTTTTGTCATTTGTATCATCCAAGAATTGTTCATTTGTGTAATGTAAAGGAGGTTTCCCCCTCAAAGAGGCTGAATTATAAGGTGTTTATCTCTCTTTTCTATCTTATTGTGAGCTGGTTTCATAACATTTGGTATCAGAGCTTGGATTCTAGGGTTTCGCTGCTCCAAACATGTCGTCATAGAATTTTCGCTATAACATTTTGTCTGCAATGTCTCAGAAGCAAAAAAAAAAACCCATTTGAGCTGAAATCGCTCTAAACCTTGGGTCCGAATTTCAAATCTTGTCTCGCTATATTTTTGGTGATATCATCTAAGGAGGTTAGGGTTTTTGCAGGATCCCGAATTATATCTCAAACAGGTGACCTGGGGAAAATCGTCATTACTTTTTTTCTCAGAATTAGATTGAAATTTCGTAAGAGGTTACAGAAATAGGATGAAGTTTGGTTTTTTGTGTATCAGTTTCAAATCCTAAGGTAAAAAAAGTTACACATGGCACTTCATACAAGCTCACTCTACTGAACCAGTCTATAATCAAGTCATCATGGGAGATTTGGCATAACTCTTCATTGGAGAATCCAATATTGATAAAACTTGTGGGGTTAGAAAGAGTACTCAGAGGGTTACTGCATGAAGAAATTTCAAACCTTGGAGATCCAAAATTACAAAGATGCAGCAGATTTAATATCGAGCTCCTACAAAGTGAAAAACGTGTGTAGTTTTTTTTTTATTTTTGCATAAGTTTGGTTTGAAAAATTAGTTTGAAGGAATTCAAAGGCCATAGTGAAGCATTATTATCAGTAATTGATGCCCCGAAGAAAGAAAATGGAAACACCTAGTAAGCAACCTGAAATCTCTAACATGACTCATGAAGAAGAGGAAGAAATTCAACATGATATATCAAAATTACGAGACCAAGTGCAAGAAATTTCACTCGCACAAAAAGTAACAGAAGTTAAGATGGATGGTTTAAAGAAATATGTAGAAGCTAAGATGTATGGGGTGGGAGCTAAGATGGATGGTTTAAAGAAAGGTGTGGAAGCTAAGATGGATGGTTTGAAGAAAGGCATAGAAGCTAAGATGGATGGCATGGAGGCTAAGGTGGAGGGCGTGGAAGCTAAGATGGAAGATTTGAAGACAGATTTGACAAAGTTTCTACAACAAACGCTTACTAATGGCAAAAGGGTAGTAAAGGAAACTCATGATGAGAACAAAATAAATGTTAATCATGATTTCATAGACTCTAACATTGGATCAAAGAACCACCATGTTCCAAAGATCAATATGAAGAAGTTTGACGGCAAGGATCCCGTAACATGGATACTACAAATGGAGCAATTTTTCGATCTCCATAATGCGAAAAACACACAAAAGGTATGCATTGCGACTTTATATTTGGAACCAAATTAGTTTGTATGGTATCGATGGCTTTACTCTCACAAACAAATTTTCACTTGGGCTATTTTTACAAATGAAATGATAGCACATTATGAGGATACAAAAAACAACACTTTTTTTAGCCAATTTATAAATATCAAACAAAAGGGTTCAATGATGGAGCACATTGAGGACTTCAAAAACTGAATATAAGGGTAAAATATATTCTAGAGGAGCATAGGATTGATGTGCTCATAGGGACATTAAAGGATAACATCCAACATGAGGTTCACCTTTGGGAACCTGACTCATTGGAGAAGGCATTCAGGTTGGAAAGAAAAATGGAAAGCAAAATTATGGCAACAAGGAAGCCGACCACTCACAATCATAAATATGGAAGTGTTGTTACCCCTAGCCATCCACAACATACAAGGTTGACACCATAGCAATTGGAAGAAAAAAGAGGAAAATGGCTTTGTTACAGTTGTGATAGCAAATATCCTAAAGGTCATAAGTGTACTGAGAAGAAATTATTTTACATAGATTGTGAATAGGAGGAAGAAAAGGAACAAGAAACTTCAAAAGAAGAGGATATACACCAAGAACAAACCCTAGAGAAAGAAGAAATGAATATGACCATATCTTGTAATGCATTGGATGAAATTACCACTCCTCAAACTATCAAGATAGAAGGGCATATCAAGAAGAAAAAGGTAATAGTGTTGATTGATTCTAGCAGTACCCATAATTTTATTCATTGTAAGATAGCCAATGAATTGAATTACTTCCTATATCTAGTACCAAAGTGTCAAGTGATGGTTGCAAGTGGAGGAACCATAAATTGCTGAGAAAAGTGCCATAATATCAAGCTATCCATGGGAGAATATGTATTGAATAGCCCAATGCTTTCCATTCCAATGGGGGGTGCTGATGTTGTACTAGGAGTCTAATGGCTACAATTCTTGGGTACAATAGCTTTTAATTTTCATGAAATTTTCTTCAAAAGGAAAGGAAGTTGAATTAAGGGTATTGCAGGGAAACCAGGAAAGATAATCAACTCTAACAGAATGAAAAAGCTTCTAAAGAAAGAACAACGAGGCACAATTGCACAATTATGTTCACTAGAGGCTCCCACATTGAAATCATCTATTTCTCCAGATCTCTAAAAAGTCTTGGACAATCATTCCAAGGTATTTGAGACTCCCAAAGGCCTCCCACCTATTCGTGATCATGATCATGCTATTCATTTGATTCCAGGAAGTTTTCCTCCAAACATCAATCCTTACAGATACCCCTATGCCCAAAAGAGTGAAATTGAACGTATGGTTGCAGAGATGCTATAAGCTGGTATAATTCAACATAGTCAAAGTTCTTTCTCTTGCTCCAGTAGTATTGGTTCACAATAAGGATGGATCGTGACGCATGTGTCCAAATTATAGGGAGCTCAACAAGCTCACTATTAAAGATAAATTTCCCATTCCTGTGATTGATGAATTATTGAATGAATTGCATGGATCAATTTACTTCACCAAGTTGGATCTTCATTCAAGATATCATCAAATCAGAATGAAGACTGAATACATTCCAAAAATATCATTTAGAACTCATGACGATCATTATGAATTTTTGGTCATGCCTTTTGGCCTTACCAATGCACCTTCTACATTTCAAGGTTTGATCAATTCCATTTTCAAACCTTTCCCTAGAAAATTTGTGTTATTATATTTCAATGATATACTAATCTATAGCAAGTCTTGGAAGGATCATGTTCAACATGTTAACAGGGTGCTCAAACTATTGGAGGAGAAACAATTATATGCAAAAAGCTCCAAATGTTTCTTTGGAGTGCAAGAGGTGGAATATTTGGGTCATATTGTATCTCATGAAGGTGTTAAGGTAGACCCTATCAAAATCAAAACCATTAAGGAATGGAAAATCCCCACATCCATAAAGCATCTACAAGGATTTCTTAGGTTTACAGGGTATTACCGCAAGTTTGTTAAGAATTATGGGAGAATAGCAACACCTCTAACAACATTATTGAAGAAAGATGCATTTCAATGGACTCTAGAAGCAATGAAGGCCTTTGAACATCTTAAAGAGGTAATGTGCCAAGCACCGATCTTAGCTACACCAGACTTCACAAAAACCTTTATTATGGAATGTGATGCCTCAGAAAATGGAATTGGTGTTGTTTTAATGCAAGAAAAAAGACCCATTGCTTTTGAAAGTCATCCAATCAAAGGAAAGTATTGACACAAAGCTATTTATGAGAAGGAAATGTTGGCAATACTACATGCACTTAAGAAATGGCGACCCTACCTAATGGGAAGACACTTCAAGGTAAAAATAGATCATGATAGTCTTAAATACCTTTTAGAACAAAGATTATCTTCAGAAGAGCAGCAAAAATGGGTCACAAAGATGTTGGTTTATGAATTTGAAATCATCTACAAAAAAGGGAAGCAAAATGCTGTGGCAGATGCACTCTCAAGAAAGGATGAGGATGTGGAAGCATTTCTTTGCACCATTTCTATTATCCAACTAGATTGGATAAATGAAGTAAGGGATGAATGGAAGAATGACGAAGAAGTGTGGGCACTCATTCAAAAGATACAACAAGATCCCAGTACATCTGATACATTTCGCTAGAAAAATGATTCGTTATGGTACAAAGATCGGCTATACCTATGTAAGAATTCCCAACTAAACAAAAGATTCTTAGGGAATTGCACACCTCTCCCTTAGGAGGGCACTCATGATTTCTAAAAACTTACCACAGGGTTAAGAAGGAATTTTTTTGGATGGCCTTAAATCGTATATTCAACAGTTTGTGGCAAAATGTTTGGTTTTCCAACAAAATAAAGTTGAAACAATTAAGACCCTGGGTCTATTACAGCCTTTATCCATTCCAAGCCAACATTGGGAGGAGGTTTCAATGGATTTTATCACAGGTTTACCCAAGTCCGAAGGAAAGAATGTTATCATGGTGGTAGTTGACAAACTTACCAAGTATGCACACTTTCATGCATTATCTCATCCATTTAAAGAGAGCACAGTTTCTACTGCATTTATGGAAACAATTCCAAACCTACATGGAAACCCAAAGATTATTGTAAGCCACAAAGATCTCATTTTCACTGGAAATTTTTGGACAAAATTATTTTCTTGTCTTGGTACTCATTTAGCTCATAGCTCATCTTATCATCCCCAATATGATGGGAAAACTGAGATAGTAAACAAATGTTTGGAAGGATATCTTCGTTGCTTTGTATCTGATAAATAGACACAATGGGTCGAATGGTTGCCTCTGGCTAAATGGTGGTATAACACTTCCTTCCATACTGCAACAAAAATTACCCCATTTATGGCACTTTATGGATATCATCCACCATCCATCACATAATATTTAAGAGAAAATTCTAAGGTTCAAGCAGTGGAAGATCACATCGAGCATCAACAACAAGTTCTCCAACTCTTAAAGGATAACCTCACCTTGGCGCAAAATAGAATGAAATAGCAGGCAGATCAACATCGCAGTGAAAGAAGTTTTGATGTAGGTGATTGGGTATTCCTATGACTACAACCATATAAAAAAATGTCCCTCAAGCAAGCTAAGAAGGATAATAAATTATCACCAAAGTATTATGGTCCGTACAAGGTGTTGCAAAATATAGGTTGTTAGGGTCCCACCCTAACCCCCTTATTTATGTAGTAGGATTGAGTCATAGTTATAGTTAAGTAAAGAGTCAATAAAGCCCATATTAATAATTATAAGTGGTTAACCCACATTTAATGACGGGACCATAGTTAGTTGCAAATGGGCCATGGTATTAGATAGATGGTATTAATAAGAACCATGGTATTGCTCCATGGTATTGCATGTATGAGTCATATATAAAGGATAGAGACTCCGATGCGAGGAGCATCATGTCTTATTTTGTAATCAAGCTCTGCTCTATTGGAGGTTACCCCCTCGAAGAGGCAAGTGAACATTCCTTTCTAAATAATAAAATACTTGCTGTTATTTCTCACTGTTCTATGTTCTGGGTATATTTCTGCACATATTTGGTATCCTTGTATCATCTTGTAGGTTAAGAGCATAACAAGTGGTATCAGAGCGTTTTCCAGGGCCGATGGGATCTCCATTTTTTAGCAATTTTTTTTTTTTGGCTAGAGATGTGTTCCGGTGTCTCTAAACCATGGGATCTGTCATTGAGTGCATAAACCTGTGGATTTGGGGAGGCATGCATGTAGGAAATACAAGAGGTGGTCATGCTTGTTGGACTCCCTTGTAACCCCTATGGGTACCCCTTCGACCCTCTGGTATATCGGAAGCCCCCTAGCTCCCTTGAAACCTTGCCATAGACAAACTGTCGGCCATCTTGCTGCTACAGTACACCGAGAACAGTACTCGAAGAGATTACTCACCCGTACGATAGGGTAGTCAGGTTGTACAGCTAAGGGTACAATTGATCCTCCTTAGTTAGTGCCTTGAAAAATTGGGCCGAGTACTACTGTCAAACCCTTATGTATATTGCGATCTGTAGCACCTGACACTCCTCGAGACCATAGTTCCCTTTTCTATCTCTGGATCACGCATAATCTCTGCCAGATCAGATCTCACAAGTGGGGTTTTGCAGCAGCAGCAGCAATCAGTCCCGCAGTTTAGATTTAACAAAACAGCCATTCAGATCTATTAGATCCATCAGATCCATAGTAGCAATCTATTCCATCGCTCAGATCTATCCGGTCAGCCATTCAGATCCACCAGATCTGCCATCCAGATTTGAGTAGTTATGTGGGTTCCTATATCGAGGCATGATTTTCGCAGGACTTTTGGCAGCATTGACATTTCAGGGATTCGGCTACTGCAGTATTCCTAAGCAAGGAGTAAAAATCTGTTAGGAGTTTTCAAAAAAAATAAATAAATAAATAAACAAGAGTCTAAGACCCCCCGGGCGCTTATTGGTGACCTAGCCCATAAGAATTAGGATGACGAGCTGAGCAAGGTGGTACCATTCAATTGTTAGTGCCAAAAAAAATTCGGGTGGTCCCAAATTTCAAGTACATCGGATCAGTGCATGGTAGAAACTAGAGCTCAAGCTATGGCCAATGAGAAGATCGACAAACTTGAACAATCCTTGAAAGACATCCAAGACCAGCTGGCGACAATAACTACAACACTCTCTAAGGGCAAGGCGGAAGCCTGCAAGGAGGCGTATATTGGCAATGAACACAGTGAGGGTGAGTCTAGCTACTCCCCTCGCCTCTGGGGCACCCACCAACAATCCCGTCCGCGACCACCCAAGCTGAATATGCATAAATTTGATGGTTCTCACCTGGCAGCATGGATAGCACAAATGGAGCAGTATTTCAATCTGAATTACATCTTGGATAATGAGACTCAGCTTATGGTGGGGAGCATGTACTTGGACAATGAAAGATGGCAATGGTGGCAATGGCATCAATGTTGCAATGGAAGGCCCTTGACTTGGGACACATTCAAAAAATCTCTTATGGAGCACTTTGACCATGACTCTGCTTTTTTGGGTCGTCTCACTAAGCTCCGATAGACTGGCACAGTGGATGAATATATTACAGCCTTTGAAGCCTTAGCTTTCCGCACTATAGGTCTACAAGATGAGTTCTACACGGAATGTTTTATCAGTGGTCTTAAAGAGGCCATACAAGCTCACGTCCAACTGCACCACCCTCCCACATGGTCGGAGGCTTGCAAGGTAGCTCATAAAGTTGAACGTGCATTAGCAGCCCAGTCCAATCGCCCAAATTTCACCTCCAAGGGTCGCCCCCCATAGGCTCACAGCACTACCCAAACACTTAAGGTTCAAAAGGTGTCACCTGCAGAAATGGAAGAAAGAAGAAAGCAGGGATTATGTTACTACTGTGATGAAAAATACTGCCCCGGTCATAAATGCAAGGAGCCCAAATTCATTCAAATTGATGCTACTGATCACAGCTCATCGGAGGAAGCCCCACCACTTGAGGAACCTGAGGAGGAAGAAGAGAACAACGAGAAGGACAATGTCCCTAATGAACCAGTTATTTCACTGCATGCTTTGGCAGGGATTTCTTCACCTCAAACTCTCAAAATCAGAGGTTTTATTAAGCATTGCCCAGTAGTAGTCTTCATTGATAGTGGAAGTACACATAATTTTATCCATCAAAGAAGCTTCGCCCAGTAGTAGTCTTCATTGATAGTTGAAGTACACATAATTTTATCCATCAAAGAGTCATGGAAGCAGTGCATTGTTTTGTACGAGCAGTTTCTAACTTCCAAGTCCAAATTGCGGATGGGGGAACAATGAAATGTGACGGCCGCTGTGAAAATGTCAAACTTCAAATGGGGGATTATCAGTTGAAGACCCACATGTTTGCCATACACATGGGAGGGTGCGACATTGTCCTCGGTGCTGAATGGCTTCTCACACTTGGGCTAATCACAATGGATTTCCAGGAGTTATATATGAGCTTTAAGCAGAACAACCACACACATACCCTCCGCGGACTCCAGGCAGGAGCTCCCTCTATCATCAACTCACATAGGATGGAAAAATTGTTAAAAAGGGCCATCATGGAGTTATAGCTCAATTTAATGCCATCCAAGCCTTCAAACCCAATTCTCTTCCGATTCATCCTGAGATGCAACAGATTTTAAATAACCATCTGCCAGTCTTTGACAAGCCTCATGAGCTTCCACCCTCAAGAGGGGAACATGATCATAGCATCACTTTGGTCCCAGGGGCCCAACCACCAAATGTGTGCCCATAAAGATATCTGTTCACCCAAAAGAATGAAATAGAAAAAATAATCAAGGAACTTTTGGAAGCACGCGTCATTCGTCCCAGCCTTAGTCCTTATTCATCACCAGTGGTCATGGTGCTCAAGAAAGATGGGGAATGGCGTATGTGTCTAGACTTCAGGGCCCTCAATAAGTTGATAGTCAAAGATAAATTTCCCATCCCGGTTGTTGATGATTTGTTGGATGAACTAAATGGGGCTCAATTCTTCACTAAGCTGGATCTTCTCTCAGGCTACCACCAAATTCGCATGAAAGAAGTCGACATTCCAAAGACTGCTTTTAGAACTCATGAAGGCCATTATGAGTTCCTGGTCATGCCATTCGGTCTTTGTAATGCCCCATCTACTTTTCAGAGCCTTATGAACCACCTCCTCAAACCATATCTCAGAAAATTTGTCCTTGTTTTCTTCGATGACATCCTCATCTACAGTCGCACTTGGGCTGCACATCTTCAGCATGTAGATCTGCTCTTGCAACTGCTCCGCAAGCATAAATTATTTGTTAAGATGTCCAAGTTTTCTTTTGGCATGGAAGAAGTTGAGTATTTGGGCCACATTGTGGGGCGTGAAGGTGTCAGGGTGGACCCCAAAAAGATCCAGGCAATGCAGGATTGGCCTCAACCTAAGACCTTGAAGAGCCTGAGAGGATTTTTGGGTCTCATGGGCTACTATCACAAATTTTTCCACAATTATGGTCGCATTGCAAAGCCCCTCACTCAACTCCTCAAGAAAAAATCATTCCTCTGGAATGATGAAGCACAACAGGCCTTTACATCTCTCAAAAATTCCATGTGTTCCACTCCAGTCTTAGCACTACCCAACTTCACCAAATCTTTTGTCATTGAATGTGATGCTTTGGGTACGGGTATTGGGGTGGTCTTAATGTAGGAAGGTCGACCCTTGGCCTTCACAAGCCAACAACTAAGTGGGAAAAATCTGAGACAATCTACCTATGAGAAGGAAATGATGGCCATCTTACATGCAGTAGATACCTGGCGACCTTACTTATTGGGGCGACGTTTCCAAATCTGCACAACCATCACAGCCTTAAATATTTTTTGGAGAAACGCATATCCTCACCACAACAAAATAAATGGCTGGCCATAGTTCTGGGATATGATTGATCATTTACAAGAAAGGGCGCAAAAATATTTAGCAGATGCATTACTTCGCCAATTTGAGGAAGAAAGTACCCTGCTCGCAATTTTCCTTCCCATTCCAGAATGCATTGAAGAGGCTCATAGGGAATGCTTTTCACATCCCTAGCTCTCCCAACTCATTACTCAATTGCAGGCAGATCCAAATTCCACCAAGGGCTACTCGTGGTAGGATGAGATTCTTCGCTACAAGGACAAAGTCGTAATATCACCAACATCCACCCTCAAAAGCCGCATTTTTGCGGAGTTGCACTCATCCCCCACTGCAGGACATTCAGGCTTTCAGAAGACGTATGCTTGCACTAGAAGATCATTTTTTTGGACAGGCATGAAAAAGGACATTCTTACTTTTGTAGCGGAATGCAATGTCTATCAGCGCCACAAAGGGGAGACAGTCAAAGCACCAGGCACATTACAACCATTGCCCATCCCGGCTTCAATATGGATAGAGGTTTCTATTGGAAATAATACTGAGAGGGGGGGTGAATCAGTATTATTAAATCAATATAACTTTTTCATTTCCATATTAAGATTCATATATGCTACTTCAGCTAAGGCAAATCACATGTATATGCAACTGTGTGAAATGCAACAAGCGTATATCCAGTAAACTTATGATTCAGTTAGTTGATCCTTAATGAGTGCATCAAAACATTATTAACCATATGAACAGTAAATAGGAGCAGTAAAATAGAATAGATCATCACACACAAGAAGCACACATGAAAACCATGATGTAAGGTGGAAACCCAATGTGGGTGAAAACCACCTGCTGCAAGTCATCTCAATCTTCTTTTAATAAGAAACTTCTTTTACAATGGTTCTATACTGGTGCAGTGTTATACTAGTACATAGCCTTCTACCTGCAGAAGGCTACCACCTTCTCTCGTTCTACAGACTCTCCTGGAAGGGAGCTACAACCCCCTTAGCTCTTGTACTAGCCGATCCATTTACTAGTACGTAGGTGTCGGCCTATTGAAATGCTCCAACCTTTACTCATTTTCCAGCTGCTACTGGAAGGGAGTTATCACCCCCTTAGCTCTTGTACTAGCTGATGTACTAGTACGTAGGTGCCAACCTACAGAAGGCTACAACCTTCTCTTTCTTCCTCCAGGTACCACGTTTCATAAATTTTTAGACTGGATACTCATGGAACACATCATCATAATCTGAAGCATAATCTGAAGGCCACGTTTCATCTAATTTTCATACTGGACCCATCAATATCATTGAAGCACACAATCAATCTCTGAATCACCCAATACTGAATCACTGAAACCCTGTCAACAAAATGCAATCACCAGAACACAGAGCAAAACACTGAATTATGCAACAATATTCAGAACCAACTGTATCATCAAAAATCATGCATCAGAGTGCATGCGCTACTTGGAAGTGTCGAATCAGTGTGTATACGCAACTTCACCAAGGCGAACCAGCGTATATGTCATTAATTACTTACTTATAACTTCGCTCCACTTCCTGCGTATGTACGCTCTTTTATCATAGTCAACCAGCGTATACATATGTAAATATTCATTCATGATTTGCAGCTATTCCAAACTTGAGTTATACCCAGATCATAACATTTACAGAACATTACATGTGTCAGTATATAGATCTATACTAAACAAGATCAAACCGTATAGATATGATTCATTCCAAGCCATTAGATCCCGATCTATCCTTAGATCTTTTTCTCCATCAACCGTTGAGATTCCTCCTCAGCTTAGATCAAGCAATGCATCATGAACCCATAACCTGCATACTAGATCTCATACTTCATAAGATATTCAAGACTTTCTCCATGCATTTTCCTAATGATCTTCTTCTCCTTTTATAGTCTTAGGCCTTACTCAATACCATGGTCCAAAACCATTGAGAACCAATACTAGGGACCCAATACCTGGGTTCAATACTTTGGACGCAATACCAAGGACCAAAACCATAGGTCTAAATGCCACGGACCCAAAAATAAGCTTTCCCACATGTACGCGCTTTTCCGTGCATGAAAGTGCATGCATATGCATACACAACTTTTGAGCAGCAATCCTACGTGTATACACGTCTTTGTATATAGTGAACCTGCGTGTATAACCTACGTGTATACCCTACTTGGTATATAGCGAACCTGCATATATACGTGACTTGGTACATAGTGAACCTGTGTATAACCTGCATATGTACGCAACTTTGTATATAGTGAACCTGCGTATATACTCTTCTTTCTTCATTCTTTGTAGTCTGATCATCAACTCTTTGCTACTGACCTGCTGCACTATGATCAGTAATCTGTGTGAGTTGCCATCAAGGACAACACTTGTATCATAATGCCAACAGTTTCTATGGATTTCATTACAGGTCTTCCAAAGTCAGGAAACAAGTCAGTCATCATGGTGGTTGTGGACCGAATTTCTAAGTATGCTCATTTTTGCGCCCTACCCCACCCTTTTACACTGACTTTGGTCGCTCAACCTTTCATGGATCAGATCTTCAAATTGCATGGCATGCCCACTTCTATTGTGTCTGATCATGACCCGAACTTCACCAGTCATTTTTGGCAGGAACTCTTCAGGCTACAAGGTACCCAACTAAAACTCAGTACTTCCTATCATCCACAAATGGATGGTCAAACTGAAGCAGTCAAAAAATGTCTGGAAACCTACCTTAGGTGTTTCACTTCAGAAAAGCAACATCTTTGGGTACAGTGGTTACCTCTAGCTGAATGGTGGTATAACACCAACTATCGTGCCACCACCAAAGTGACTCCCTATGAAGCAGTTTATGGTCAACTCCCTCCTTCCCCTACTTCTTATATCAAGGTGTGCTCAAAGGTACAAGCAGTGGATCAAATCCTACAGAACTGCACAACCATGCTAGCCCATCTTAAAGAGAATCTTCATCAAGCTCAAAACCACATGAAGCAACAGGTAGATCAGCATCGCTCAGAATGCCAATTTCAAGAAGAGGACCAGGTATTTTTTAGGCTGCAACCATATAAGAAAACATCACTCAAAGACAAGGGTTGTCAGAAACTATCTCCAAAATTCTACAGACCGTATCAAGTACTTCAGCACATTGGAGAAGTGGCCTACAAGCTAGTTTTGCCACCCACTACAAAAATCCATCCAGTTTTCCATGTCTCATGCCTCAAGAAAGTGATTGGGAACAATTGCAGAATTCAAACCAGTCTACCTGAATTGATGAAGAAGGGTCAATCTGGCTCCAACCTGAACAGGTCCTAGACACACGAGAATGGCACCTACGTGGCCGCATGATCAAGGAAGTCCTCGTCAAGTGGAAAGACACCTCTCCGGAAGATGCAACCTAGGAACCAGCCACTATTCTTCAGCAGTTTCTGCAGCCTCAGCCTTGAGGACAAGGCTATTCTTATGGGGGATGGCATGTTAGGGTCCCACCGTAACCCCCTTATTTATGTAGTAGGATTGAGTCATAGTTATAGTTAAGTAAAGAGTCAATAAATCCCATATTAATAATTGTAAGTGGTTAACCCGCATTTAATGACGAGACCACAGTTAGTTGCAAATGGTCCATGGTATTAGATAGATGGTATTAATAAGAACCATGGTATTGCATGTATGAGTCATATATAAAGGATAGAGACTCCTTACGAGGAGCATCATGTCTTATTTTGTAATCGAGCTCTGCTCTATTGGAGGTTGCCCCCTCGAAGAGGCAAGTGAACATTGCTTTCTGAATAATAAAATACTTGATGTTATTTCTCACTGTTCTATGTTCTGGGTATATTTCTGCGCATATTTGGTATCCTTGTATCATCTTGCAAGTTAAGAGCATAACATACGTACTATTGCATAAAAATTGGAGCTTCCTGCAGCTTCCCGAGTGCACCCAGTTTTCCATGTTTCATGCTTAAATAAGTTTATAGGTGACAAGCTCCCAATTCAAACAATATTGCTAGAAATTGATGAGGAAGGAAATATCATATTGGAACATGAAGCAGTTAAAGAAAGAAGAAATCGATAGCTATGAAATCGATCAATTTCAGAGCATCTCATCAAGTGGAAAAACTTACCCGTTGAAGATTCCACATGGGAGGATGATAATTTTAAACAGAAGCATCCAAAACTACTCAAGCATTGAGGACAACACTTTTTTGAAGGAAAGGGTCATGTTAGGTCCCTATAATACTAGTGATTCCCCCATTACTATTGTCATTATATCCCTTATTGTTATTGTTGTGCCCCTATTGTCCCCATATTGTTATTATTGTGCCCCATAGAAGCCCACTATTGTTATTTGTGTGCCCTTATATTATTATTGTTAGGTCGGCTTTGGTTATGTTGTGACCCCTTAGAATCCTATATATAGAAAGGAGGTTTTGTCATTTGTATCATCCAAGAATTTTTCATTTGTATAATGTAAAGGAGGTTGCCCCCTCGAAGAGGCTAAATTCTAAAGTGTTTATCTCTCTTTTCTATCTTATTATGAGTTGGTTTCATAACATAACCCAACACATTCTTTTGTAATCATCAATCAAAAATATAAATTATTTCTCACCTCATGTAGATATCATTCTTTTAGGCCCACATATGTTTGTACGGATTAGTTCTAGAGGCCCTTTTGTAGAATATTCCTTTTCTTTGAACTAAAATCTTGATTGTTTTCCAAATTGACATGACTTCCAAACATCATTTTTAAGTTTGGTGATTTTAGGCATGTCTTGCACAACACCATTTTTACCTAATTTAACCAATTATGGAAACTAAGGTGCCCTAATCTCTTGTTCCACAAACAACTCTCATGAGTTTTTCCTATATAGTTGCTTTCTTTGTCTCCTTCCAACACATATACATTACTTGGAGTCCTAATTGCTTTAATTATAGTTTCTCCTATGTCCAACTCTTTGACCACACACTAATTTAACCTAAAAGTTACCTCATGTTCTTGGAAACACATCAGGCTGAGACTTAAAAGGTTATGCTTAAGACCATCCACGTACAACACATTTTGAGCCTTGTTCTTTCCTTTTTCCAAGACAATTGTCCCTTTACTCATCATTCTTGTTGGTGCATTATTACCAAAAATAAAATTTCCACCTATGTATTCATTAAAGGATATGAATATACTTCTATTACTTGTCATTTTTTTTGAATATCCACTATTAATGTGCTATTGATTTCCTTGATTCTTGGCATATAAAACTAGTCCACACTCTTCTAGATGTATTGTCTTCTTCCTTTTCTAGATTTTGGTAGATTCTTCCTTTTTTTCTTGTTTATAGGAAGACATCAACTTTCTTCTACATTCACTAGCCTTATTCCCAAAGTTATTGCAAATGGAACACTCAATTTCATCCATAAGTGGAGAAAATGCATTGTTGAATGATTTTCTAGTTCTTGTCATTTCATGAAAATTTGGCTTAACCCTTCCAATTCTAGTCCTAATAGTTTTGTATATTGTGCAATGTATTTCTTTATGACCATAGAAAATGTATGTATACCTAAGAGTGAAAAAAATTCTTGACAAGATTGGTCCTTGGTTGTTTATCAGATGAGACTTCGATCTCTGTCGCTTTATTACTCCTATGTTACTTTCTTGACTAGGTTTATTTTGTTTCTATTGATCATCATTTGCTCTACCATATTTTATAGGTTGGATACTTATTCCCTTAAGAGTGTTAACATAACTTTTAAGTCCTCACATTTTAATGCTTTGGGGCTTGAATATTATTTAACTTGTAATGGTGTTTCCTTGTACCCGAGTCCTACTTTAATTGATGGAAGTGCTTATAATATTATCTAAGGTTTCCGATCACTTTAAAACTTTTAAGTTCAGAATCAGTTGTGTTTTAGTCTTCTCGAGGTGTTTCTTCAAAGACATAATTTCTTATTCCAGTTTATCGCAAAATTTCTCCTTATTTTGTAATTGATTCATTAAACTTCCTTCACTGATTTGGATTCTTTTAATTGGACTCTTAAGAGAACCATTTCTTCACTTGCGTTCTTCTCTTCTTTATAATCTTGGATCTCTTCTTCATGACATTTTCATTCTTCTATGCCTATCTATTTCCTGTAATGCACTTAGAAGTTAACTTTCCATGTTACCAATTGCTTCACATTCTTTTGAATCACTTTTTGCCACACCAAAAATTTGACTTTCAAGTGCCATAAGGAGCTTCCCATTAAGGTTTGTGTCAAACTCATAATCTACTTCATCTTCTAATGGATTTTAATTGTCTTCTTGTGAATAGGAACTTTTCTTTTTAGCTAACTTCTTCTTGATATTTTTCTTAGATGTTTTCTTTCCTTTTATTCCTTTTCAACATTATTATTTTCTCTGTAAGGACATTTGGAAGAAAATTTCCCTATTCTACCATATTGAAAACATTTGAATGGTAAGATACATTTGTATTTTCCAGTGCCCTTTTCTAGTCTTCTAACAAAATTTGTTTCATTTTCATCTGAAATGTGGTTGGAGCAGCCTTAGTCTTGATACTATTTTGACTTGCTTAATACTTTAAAAGAAACTTCTCTAAGTTCTGGTTGATCCATCTTCATCCTCATCTCATAGGCTATAAGTATTCCATGAAGATTTTCCATTGTTAGTTGATCTAATTCATGCATTTCTTCTATTGTCCATACTTTAGCATCAAATCTAGGAGTAAGTGATCTCAACACCTTTTGGACTACTATAGCATCATCAATTTTATCACCCAATCCTTTTTATAATGTTTACAATCTCATCCATTCTAAGGAAGAAACTACCTATGCTTTCATCTTCATTCATTTTCAAGTTTTTATCATGTAGGTATGTAGTTTTTCACTTTTGACTTTGGTTTCCCCTTCATAATTGTTTACAAGTTTATCCCACATTTCCTTGGATGTCTCATATTGTATTACTTCGATAAATGTTGGTGGTGCATGTCTATTGAAAATTTCATTCATATTATTAGCATCATTTTCATAACTTTTCTTACCAGCCTTGTTGGTTGGAGCAATTTCTTGATTTTTACACCCACTCACTAAAAAATTTCAAATGTCCATGCTAAGTGACATCATATAAGTATTCATCCTGATTTTAGAAAAGGTAAAGTTCATCCCATTGAATAGTGAAGGTATGCTTGAAAAACATCATCTTGACTTGACATTTTATGTAAGATCTTTGTTCCATAGGTTAGGTTGTTAGTGAAGGAACCTGTTTTTTATACTGATCGTTGAATACTAAGAAGGGTGTGAATCAATACTCTTGTTTCCCAAGATAAACTTTCACTTAAATATTTATTCCTTGTTTTCTTATGAAATTAACATAAAACCATCACATAATTAAATAAACACTAAGGACACCCGAGATTTAACGTGGAAACCCATAAAGGGAGAAAACATAAATAGATAATATTTTCTTTAAAGGATCATTGTAGGCACCCTCCTAACATTATAGAATTTTGTAAGCACCCACTTGGAGGATATGCTATTGTTATCAACTAAAAAGTGATCACCTACCCATTTTTCACTAGGGTGATTGAAATACACCATGTAGTATGGGTTTTACACATAAAATCCCACTTTCACCTTAGGAGATAATTTAGAGAACTATTTTTCCTAAATTATTTCGATTTACCCGCTTGAAAATAACTCATTCATTTAATTAATTTCATGCTATTTTCATATTTACCCATCTAATGAAAATAATTAAAAATAATTTCTCTTGTCCATAAGAATAATTAAATAAATCATTATTTATTTATTATTCCTTAATCATTTAACTTCTCTCCCTTGAAATAGTTATTAAACCATTATTTACTAATTATTTATAACCCGTTTTCACTGTATCACCAGGAATAATTAAATAAATCATTATTATTTATTATTCCTTAATTATTTAAATTCTCTCCCATGAGATAATTATTAAATCATTATTTAATAATTATATCTAACCCACTTTGACTACATCTCCTTAAAGTAGTTAATAAATCATTTCTCATTTGTTAATTACTTTAACCATTTTTCTTTATTAACTCAATAAATCATTATTTTTTTTAGTTAATCAACTAAATAAATATTTTTTACCATTTCAAGATTCTTTTCCTCTCTTAAATATAATAAAATATTGTTAACCGCTAGATCTTGATTTAGTTTAATAATTTTTTATTATTTTTCTAGATCTAGATCTATCCTAGTATATTATTATAAATAGGGAAGTTTCTCCTCACTCTCTACACATGACCAAATCATTTTCGTCACTATCGTCTTATGACTCTTGAGATCCCACTTTGAGTTCACTCATCCACTCTGCCATCTATCCATTGTAACCAACGAGAGAGAAACCAATCTGCAATAAGCGAAGGGAATAAAAGAACCCTCCCACAAAGGAGGACTTACGAGCCCAAGTTTCATTTGTAATTGTTTCTTGATTAATAAAATTCAGTGGTTCCGTTGGGTGTAACTTATGTGATTTTCATCTTGTAGTTCAATTTTTATAATCATTTTCTTCGCAGTGTTTTATCTAACTATTTTTAAATATTTGAAGTTGTGAGCTGAAGATTAGGGAGTTTACCTTTCTTTTTTGTTGTTAGAGCTATCGGGCACCAATAGCTAAAGTGGAGACTTTTGGTACACCTTCTAGAAATTTCCAGACTAATAGTTATCCCCTTTCTAACTTTGTAGGCTCCTACCCACTAGAGACACCTATCTCTTTTCTAATTTTTCAGGCTCTCACACACAAAAGACACCTATCCCCTTTCTATCTTTTATTTGACTGAAGTTTATGGCAATATGATGTTTTCTCAGATATGTTGCTTCTTTGTCTTACCATGTACTCATATCAACAAATTTTTTTACTTGATAAATGCATTTTTTGCATACATATCACCCTTGGTGTTTGTCTTACACATTCACAGAGGTCCCACTATACACATACTCTTTACTCACCCACTATTCTTCTCTTTGTCTTATGATATCTTAATCACCTTTCTTTTTCCACTTCAACAGTAGTCTTTGCCAAGCCACCTTGCCATCTCATCTGGGGTCCACTTGACCCATCAAAACCATGCCTTGACTCCATCACTCCAAACTCAATTTTCTCTTCATTCTTAAAACTGGAAATCTCTTTGAGAGGGTTATCCAACCAATAACTTTTCATGTGATTTTGATCAAATTACCTGTAGACAAAATTCTTTTAAAGATAGGTTACTCAACAAACAACCAAGACATCAATTACATCATAAACGTAGCACACTTCTATCTAGACTCATTAGGATCCCCCTGAACTTGACACCACTTGACATCAATGAAAACAACTACCAACACATTCAACAAAACCTTAAAAATCAAACCTATAATCAAAAAGTGTTTTCAAGCTATAACATATTTTTTCTTCTCCAAGGTAAAAATTGCAACATTTTTAAATCCATGACCTAAGAAACAGGTATAGTTGCAAACAAAATCATTAAAAAATGGACTAAAGGGGTGGGAGGCAGCATGGATTTTCATGTCTATAAAACGGACCCCAAAAAACCCAACAACAACATAATTTAAAATATTTTTAAAATAAAAATGAGAAAAAAAACAAAAATTAATAATAATAGTGTCAAAGTTTAGGTTGGAGGAGTGCAGAGTGATTTTAGGAATTAAAATTTGTAGTCCAAGGGGGAATGCCCCACTAAGAAAAGTTTGATTTATGTTAGGAGAACTATTGTTATCCTCCCCACCCACATTCAATTCCCAAATGTGACATGTTGAGCTCGTAATGAGTATTTATTGTAATGGCTTTGAGCCTTATTATATGAGTAGTCCCTTGAGGACCAAAACATGTATATTATTCATATGGAATATAAAGATAATTATCATGGAGAATATATATATATATATATATATATATATATATATTATTTTATGGGGAAACCTTTCAAAAATAAATTGTTTAGAGGATAACATAGGAGCCTGTTTTTTAAATTTTTTCCTTTCCTTTTAATATTTTAAATTTATGTTAATTGGGGTAATCTATAGTGTTAGGGAACAACGGTTTTTATCTTCCTCACCCAGGTTCAAATCCCTACTAGTGACATGATGAGTTATAATGCTTTCATTAATATTGTTGCTAACCCCCATGGGGCAACTCAATTGGTAAGCACCGTGAAAATGAAGTGTTATGTACCAAGATATTTGAGGTTAAAACCCCCAACTTACTCATGTCTATGGAAGGATCATGTGTAGGCACCTAAGGGTTATAGTGGTCACAATTGGAATCAACTACATGTCACATGATTATCAACTCAACCCAATTATTGATTCGTTTAGTCACAAAAAACGAAAAAAAAATTCGTATTCTTATTCTTCTTCGTCTTCTTCTTCTTTAATTTATTATGTGTTTGTGTGTATTTAATGTTATAAAACCTTTCTCCCCCTTCTATCTAGTTTTGATAATTTTCCTTTTTCTTTCAATTTTTTTGTTTTTTTAATGATTTTGTTTACAATAGCCTTTGTTTTTTTAGGTCATGTCTTCAAAAGCATTACAATTTTAACCTCAAAAAAAGAGACCTAATAATAGCACCTATTTTTTATTTTATAGGGGTGACGCTACTAATGGGGCTTTCATTCAATTTGGAGGGTTGACTTTAGGATTTTAGATATAGTGTCAACTGTCAAGATCATGGTTTCAAATAAGATGCAATTTCAACCTTGAAGAAAGAGGGGCTACTACTAGTAACACCCTAATTCAATGGGTTGATTTCAAGATTTTGGTTCGAATGGTAACAATTGTTAAGACCATGGTGTCAAACAAAGTTTATGAGGTTTTTAATGCCATGGTTGCACAAGGTTGAAATTTTAACCTCGAAGGAAAACAGTGTGCTACTAGTAGCACCTTTCTTTTTCTCAAAGGTTGATGGGGTGTTTTTGATTCAAAAGTATGAGTTTTTAGGGCTATATTTGAGGTCATAATTCTCATCAAGTTAGTAGTTATGATGGAATCCATGTTAATATTTTTTAATGGAGTTTCTAGTACTAGCAATGGCTTTCAGATTATAGTATTTTGACTTTTCCCCTTTGTACACTAGCAAATTCTACAATATTCAACCCATTGCTTCACAAATTTGATAATATTTTGCACCCAAAAACCTTTCCCTCACAAATGGAAAGATCAAACAATCATGTGGGGCCCCTCCATAGTCTTCTTCCCATCAATCTAAGGATGCAACCAAATAAATCCTTTGAAAATCACCTTCCAAATCAAACTATTCATGGGGTATTACTCCTTTCCATTATAACTCCTTGTATCAGAGATCAAGAGCCTTTACATCCAATTGTTAAATCTAATTTTACCAATTCTCTGACATTAATGATGCATCGAAGTTTTCTTTCATCGCCCTTGTAATACTCTATGTTGGAGAATGGAGATCGTAAATATAACTATTATGTCACTGTTAAACTCTTTTATTTTTCTGACTCTTCGACATTGACACTATATCAAAGAAATTTATTCATATCCACATAAATCACCTTTATTGGATGTTGGCGATGGGAAAGAGTTTAGGTGAAAACCTCATTTTTATTTTTAGTTTCTCTGACTTCCTGATGCTAACATGGTATCATAAATATAAAGATCTAGAAAATCCAATAGTTCTCAAAACTCTTCCCTCAACTAAACTTTCTTGATAATGGCACTTATTCGTATTTGATGTTCACCCCTATATTTTGCTAAAAAATCATACACGTCCTTTATAAGGCCTTCTCCCACTAGACTCTTCCACAACGAGCAATAATTGTCTTTCCCTTGAAGCATTCCAACCTATTTTTCTTGTTAATCCTCCATCCTCAACCTACCACATGGATAATGGGATTTTCCAATCACACAAAACATGATCCTTGCATGAGCCCAATTGTATGAAAAGAAAAATCATGCATCAAGCTTCCTAGCTAGTATTAATAACTTTCTTGTATTGCATTAACATCATTCTCAATTGCACCAACGCTTCCCTCGATTCCATTAAAACTTTTCATGATGGAATTAAAGCTTTCCTTCAATCATCATAACTTTCTATAAATTAAGCCTCAAACCCTATCCCCCACTCATTTTGATTTATGTGTTTACATAATCTCTTGGCTTTGCTTACCTTCAATGCCCAAAGGTAGATCCCCAAGCTCAAAGGATCACCAGTACAGAGTTCAATTCTACTTGAAGTAAGAAATTCGTTCCAAATACGCTTTTAATTATGAATAGGCTATGAATTACAAAGCTTATATAGGTTATTAAATGTAGGTATTGAAGGCATAAAAAGGTAATAGGATGTGTATGACACACAAAGGCAAGGGACAAGAGCTTAACATTGTTTATATCATTGTATTAAGCCCTCTTGTGAATGAAGACTTTTTCAAGAATACCAAGTTTTTGATGGTGGCAACATATACTTGGATTGGGAGGAAATTTTCCGAACCTATGCCAACTCTCAATTTGATGTAGCTGACCAGGATTGCATGAAAATGTGCAATATAAGTAAATTCGAGATATATTGCATAACCACAAGACTACCCATAATGTCATACAATGACATGACTAGATGGGCCATGGTGCAAATCGACTCACATTAGGAAGACATTGTCAATAACAAAGGTGAAGTTGTGGCCTCTCTTAAGGCTAATGCTTTTAGCTAGAGATATATTCTTAAGCCTCTCAAAATTAAGTTGAATAAGTGGTTCCTCGATAATTTCTTCACTATGCATCCTAAATTCATCAATATTATAAAAGTGTGGTGGTGGTAAAGTAACTCATTCAAAGAGCGCACTAACAAGAAGTACCCCACGCAGCAACTGTGAGCACCATCCCATCAGCTCGCACTGATGATCAACTAGTTATGCGGTGAATTCAACACCTCTCACTTTCAAATTGAATGGTTTCCTCCAGTGGTAGAAATAGTTTCCACTGGTCGTATATTCAAATTTTCAAGTGTTTTGTCAACCAACTTATTGAAATCCCTCTAAAAAATAAAGGAAGCATGAGAAAATTAGGGCCCATTCTTCTATATAGCATCCTACCTAGTAGATGATTTTTGCGCTGCTATTGAGTTTCTTGGCATGAACTAGAAGTGGAAACCCAAGTTTCAACCTATTCACATATATTATCAAGAATTGTGGGAAGACCATTACCCCAAATTTTTCTATGAAATTTGTGACCATTTATTAGCCCAAACCCATCAAATCCTATTTGGTTTTATGGTCCCCAAGATATTCGAAGAAGCTAGAAATGCTCTCAGAGGATTAAGGAATTGATATTGTGAAGAGCACTACACATACATCTGGGTCTATGGTTATTCAATGGACCCTCACCTGATGTCATAGTTGGTCCTTGACTAACTAATGATAGGGGAAATCAGCTATCAAACTGTTGGAGCTAGAATAACGTTGGTCTTAGCCAACAATTCTAAGAGGTCATGGCCAGGTTTTCTTATTAGAATCGACCAATATACATTAACTAAATTTCCCCAAGAAATTAAAGAAGCAGACAATATTAAGGAGCTCAAGCTCCTCATAAGTGTTTTTAGAAGACATGACCCCCACAACATAAATACAGAATGTCGTAGGTTTGTGAAGCTTTTGCTTTCATATGAACATAAGTCCCTTCTCAATGACTCAGCGTCCCAAGATGTACTCACATATGAAGAGGAAATACAAATAATGGAAGAGAGGGAAGAAGCAAAGATGACACCCATTCAGTATCCTAAAGAAGCACAAAAAGAAACATAAAGGGAACAATTTTCTTCAAAGATAGAAGTGATCCAAAAGGCCAAAGATGAAGAGGAAAGAGTTAAAGCTAAGGCCTTGGAAAAGAAACAACTTGAAGGTGAAATGAGAAAGGAACAAGAGATGTTGGACTAAGTCGGAGCCCAAACTATAAAAAAAATTGCTACTAATGAAGAGAAACCACAAAGGGAGATGTATGCATTGGAAAAGGATGCCAAAAAGGAGAAGGAGTTGGATCATCCCTAGGAATCTTCTTGACACAATGAAGTCATGAAGACAAGCACTCTGATAATTACCTTAGTAAAAAGTTTTATCATTCCCCGTCATAATCTGATTTCCTCCATTCTACTGATTTTAAGCAAACATGTGTTGCACCTATTATTGATAATCCGAGTGATCTCAACAATGAAGTCATTAAATGGGGAGAATATTATTACAGTAAATTTGGGAAGGATGCCATCCACAATTTCCCCAAAAGAAGAAAAATAGGAGCTGCAAGAGAGGAAGCTAACATTTTGGAGGGCCATGAACAAAGCATAATATGGAGTGTTGTCGACCAAAGCAATCAAAAGGTTGTAGTGGACACAACATCTTTTTTAGGAGCTCTTACAATAACAAAGAAATCCACACCCAATTTTATTCGATGTATGTGGAGTGACTAACTCAAATGGTAGTGTCAGTGTAGGAACAATTGAGAGATGAGAAGCAATGAATGGATACCGAAGGATAGGACAAACTAAAGGAATAACATATAGCATTGTCAGAGTCCTTTACGACTCAACATGAGCAACAAATAGCATAGCCAAAGGAAGCTCATATTAATGAGCTAAAGTGTTGAAAGAATATCACATAAAAGATGTTAACATTAAAGTGGAGCAAGCTTAGAGGACCCAAGCTGACCTTGAGGTAGTTAAAGCACAGACCATCAAAATGAATAATGATTATCAAAACACCCAACATTCTTTTGTGGAGAAGTTGGGGGAGGTCCAAGAATACTTCATGCAATTGGAGTGAATAACCAATGTAGGTAATGCTCAATTACAAGCCCAAAATGCAGCTAGTGATGCTCTCAACCAAATTATTGATTAGAAAAATAAGTATTACGACTCTCTGGACTCACTACCCTAACTTGAGAAAAGACAAAAGGAAAAATATCAATCTCTGATCAATGTATGGAAATCACAGTGTGAAGCAGTTAAAAAAATGATGAATGAAGCTATTGATTTGATCTAACAAATGTGGTGTGTCATTACAAAATGATAGAGGAGCGAATTCAAAAGGTGGATGATGAGTCAGTAAACAAATTTATCATCACTCCCACCAAAGAGACAACTCAACTCAACTATTACACTATTAGTATGAAAAAAATATATTAAGAGGTTAGCCAACCAAGTGTTGAAAGGATATCTATAATTATTGAAGATGGACAGTTCTGGGATCTTTGAAATCCTGAATATCCATGCAACCTGGAAGACATATCGACAACTGTTAATTCCAAAGTGTTAGAAGCCAAGATAATGCTGAGAAGGGGGGTGAATCAATATTATGTAAATTTTAACAATCTTTACAATTATTTACTTTATAACAAATCAATTGCAACACAATACCATAAATTAAACAACATGAACATATGAGACAATAATATTACGTGAAAACCCATAAAGGGAGAAAGCAACAAAACTTATGTCTAAATATTGTTGTAGGTTGCAACCTACTATTACATTAGCGTTTCTTGCACCAACTAGAAGGAGACACTCATCCCCTGAATTTACAAGAACCCACTTAAAGGAAGCACCAACTCCTTGATGTTTATATGCACCAACCTAAAGGAAGCGTCCACTCTCTGATAGGCAAGCACTAACCTGCTTTGTCTAGCAGATACCTCTTTCATTCATTTTCAAACTTAGACCCACAAACTTTGTTTCTTTTAGTGTTTTGGATTATTTGTTCTACTCATACTACTTCAACTCTTGGTCAACTAGATATTTAAATCTTTCTCTCATACATGCAGACCCATATTACTACACTCATATAAATCACATATTTTTCATACTACACTCATACAAGTCACATATTTTTCATCTTAAACCGGTTAAGATTTGGATTTTCTAAAATCTCATTTTTATTGTTTTTATTTAAAATTTGATTAAATAAATATATATATATAGATATGATTAAGAGTCTACACTTTCTACAATAAAAAAAATTAAAATTATTAAATATATTTATATATTGAAAATACAATTCCATAAAAAAATATATAACCAAATTTAAATAAAATAATGAAAAAAAAAATCAAATGATGTAAAATGTATACTTCTTTTTAAATTATGATAAAAATGTGGTATGAAAAGGTCCGCGGATGATTATTGATGGGCTGTAATTTTCCAGACGGCCTTTCACGTCCGAAACGACACCTCACCCGGTTTTCAAATCGCCACGTGTCGATTTGATTTACACTATGAACCAAATTTAAATTAGGCGATAATTCTTTGAAATAATTAGGAAGGCGAAAAATAGAAAATTATATATTGACTTCTTGTGTATATATACATATTATTTTTAAATAATTAATTTTATTACACAAGGATGAGTTATAATTATAGATTTAAATTTTTTAATTTAAAATATTTGAATAAATAATTTATATATTTAAATATATAATTTAAATAATGAAAAATTATAAATATAATAAGTGTGTTTAATTTAAAATATTATTTTTATAATTATAATTTAATTATTAAGTGAATAGTATGGATTTCATTTCAGTATATTTTAGAGAATATTCTTAAAAGTATCACAAAATTCAAATTTTTATTTTTAAAATATGTTTTTTAAAATTACAATTTAATTATCCATGATTATTAACTGAATAGTGTGAATTCGGCCTGGAGTATGCCGTAAAACTGCTTCTGCTTGGCTAAGAGCTCGTCTTCCTCGGACGTAAGGAAACAAGTTAACGGCCCAAGACCCAGAGGCATCTGGCAGGAGTGAAAGCCTGCTCCCTTACCGACCACCAGCGGGTTATTACAGGTGGCGTGGTTTTCCTTGATAACAGTGATGAGTCAAACCAACATTCGCGGATAGCAGCCAGAGATGGTTGTCCTCACTGTTGGTTTGACACCTGAGTTTGATAGGTTTTGCCACCTTCGGAAAAAAAAAAAAACTGAATAGTGTGAATTTTATTTTAGTATATTTTAGAATATTCTTAAAAATATCATAAATTAAAAGTTGAAATTTATTTCAAAAGTAATTAGGTTCTTTCTATCTTTTTTATTAAATTAATTAATTAAAAAAATATCACATGAACATGTGTCATATAAACATGAGTTATGGTTTTTTGGAGCATGTGGTATAAGTAAACCATGATATTGACCCATAGTAGTGTAACAACAAAGTTTGTTTAAAAATTATGAATATTCATGGTAAAATGAGAATGGATCTTATGATTGAAAATCTTGTTACATGTTTTCTAAATGTATATATGTTGAAGTCATATATTAATTATTTTTATAATTAATATTAATAATAATAACTTAAAATAAAGTTTTAGTTTAGAATATTTGAAACTAATTTTGGAAGAAATCACATTAGTAGATTTTGGAAGAAATTTAATTTTTAGGATTGTTTTTTTTTAAATATAGCAATAAGAAGATAAATAGATAAATGTCTTTCTGATTAATCATATCATTAGGATTTGGTCAAACAACTAATGTGGCAATGTGAAAAAATCATACAATCTTCATGAATAAATGGCAAGGATGCACCATTGCCCCAAACCAACTAGTGTGGTTCATAATCAGACAATGTGAAAAAATCATACAATCTTCATGAATAAATAGCAAGGATGCATCATTGCCCCAAGATCAGTCATTGAAAACTAGCCATTGGGTTTTAGTTAAACAGGGAAATATAAATTCTAAAAAGTTAGAAAGGAATTATTTAATATTCTAAATCTGGTTATAAATTATTTAATATTCTAAATTTAGTTATAAAATTAGTTGTTAGGAATACGAATAATAGTAATATATTGTTAAGAAAATTAATAAGGGGATAAGAATAAGTTGTTAATAAAATAGTTGTTAGGAGATTATATATAATATTAAATAATAATAAAGTTTTAAGGGGGTTAAGAATAAATTATAAGTATTAATAAAAATAGTTGTTATATAATTTTAAATAATAATCAGGTTATAAGGTTTAGTTCCAACATATTATAACGAATAAGGTTAAGAGTAGGTTTCAAAATATTCTAAAAAGGATAGGAATTATTTACTATTATAAATTTAGTTATAAATTAACATTTAGGAGTATATCGTTAAGAATACTTCATAAATTAATAAGACAGTTAAGAATAAGTTATAAATATAATTCTAATAATGTGATTAATCCTAAAGACATTTATCTAGTACAATATGGATCACAAAAGTCTTATATCTAACATTATTACCCTAAAGAAGATAAGTATTTTGATCTGATTTGATTTATATGACTAAATTACACAGATGTGGCAAATTTGCATGGAGGTAAAAAATGGCTAAAATCTAGTCGTGCTTGAATCTTGTTTTTGATCATGAAAATGCATTCACCACTATCAAAATCCCCTAAAGTAACTTAAATAATGAAACTTGACCGTTGTAACCTGGATTTGTTAAAAATCTTTAAGATTTTGTTAAATATCTTGAAAGAAATTCCATTGTTTTTCAGAGAAATTTGAGCCGGTTTAAAACTAAGCATTTCTAACAATATGTAATAGATAGAACTGAGAATTTCTAGAAATATGTAACCTATTAGACATATCTCCAATAACTTAAATCCATACAGTTACCAAACTACTCAAACTAAAATCTTTTAACAAATAAATTAATCTTACCAAAAATTATACCGCAACTACCCCAAACATGAAGATGAAAAAATGGACTCCTTTTCCTCGATATCCGTTATATCCGTCGGAGATCGTGGTGTAGAAACAAATATTTTCGGTTCGAGATCGTGGCGTCGCATGCCGTCACGTCGTGGAAAAAATTTCGGTGTAGAAACAAATATTTTCGGTTCGAGATCGTGGCGTCGCATACTCCGTGATGTCGGAAAATTTATTTTCTGACGATAACCTGAAGCGGGCAGTCTGCCAATAGCACTGTCCGCTCACCACGAGGTAACTCTGTAAATTCATGATCCATTATCCTTGGGGTAATGGGGCCCACTCGTTCGATTCGAATCCTGAAGGAATGATGCCAAAGTGGGTGAACGTTTTTCGCGTGAGGATGGCGTGGCCGGAATGAGCTGTCATAATCCTCCAAATACGGTCAAAGATTCGGCAGAATATGATATAAGATTCCATTCCAGTCCAAAATTAAACACAAGAAAATAATTTATAATTCTGAAGCAGCGGTGGACTGGATATTCTGTACCAGCGCACTGAATATCCCCGTGGCTGAGTCAGATGTGTGCTCCGAAGTGGTTAGTGGATAAGAAAGGAATTTAGGTGGGCCATACTTAAATTAAAAAGGATTTCGCCATCTTTGTCTTATGCCTTCCACTAACATTTAAGTCAACGAACATTCAAGTTAACAACAAAATTAAGGGACCATGACCCCTAGGGGATTGAGTTGGCACTCACATGTTCACATCTTTCGTGACACGACATACAAATTAACATCAAAGGGGATTATCATATAGAAAACCTGACCTTTGCATTTCACCAAGAGGCCCCGTCCCTAGGCTTCAACTTCCCTTTTTCTTTAAAATTTTCCCTCCAACAGGAACCCACTTCGCATAGCATTTACATAAATATTTCTTTAACATCTTAATCTTTGCCAATTATGGTGGTGGCATAACATTTATAGAAATCTTTCTTTAACACCGTAATATTTGTTAATTATGATGATGACAATATTTTAAAAGATAATTATGACTATTTGGATTGAGATGTATGGTGCCAAATAATAATTACAAAATAGCCTTTTTCATTTTAGGTAAAAGTCCTTATCAATGCGAAATCGTGTAATAAAAAACAACAATATTAAAGTGTTGAATGAAGCAACACAATTCATGGCATTTAAGTCCAATAGATGAGTGGTGAGTCATATGATTAGATTAAATTATCATTAGGGATATCCTTTGAAGCATATTCTTAGTTTTATATTTGAGTTCTAATTAGAATTTTATTTGTTGTTTATGTAGTCATAAGAGTCAAGTTTGTTAAGATTGTTAAGAGGCTTAGAGATCATGTGTTAATCCTTAATTAAAAATAATAGTAGCAGAGATCTTATGTTTTAATAACCGAGGTTACATTAGAGATTGGTTGGGTTATTTACAATTGGTGACTTTAGTGAGAGAATAACCAATTTAACTAAATGTTGATTGTGAGAGATTAAGAATAATGTTAAGAGATTGATGAAGGTTTTCCCTTATGATCTAACTGTATGGGACTCATGTAAGATAAGGATGGCATTAACTGTATGGGACTCATGTAAGATAAGGATGGCATTAGGGCATTAGATCATCAAAAGGGTATTCGTTAATCTTCAACTTAATTGAAGGATTGACGTTATAATGCCTCAAGGTGGGATCCACATACCATACAGTGTAGAGAGAGTTTCCACATCATGAGCACAAATTTAGAATTGTTGTTCCATGCTTACTGTCTTGATATGAGTGAGAGGTTGCATTGCTACTTTCTATTAGATATGTTGTGGAGCACATCTTACAAGTCGGTGTCATGGATTTGTATTAGAGCATTGGGTATATTTTAATTCAAGAATGTAGGCTTGGAATAGCAAGTTCACATATGTCACCCTTATGTGAAGGAGATAGACCCCACCTTGTAAGAAGACTCGGTTATGAAGGTCAGTGCTTGTGTGTGTGAGAAAGGTGAAGATGCAAATAATAATCAACCAGAATGGGTATCCCGATTGGTCGAAGCCCCCTTGCCAAGTTAATGGCCCTCCATCACGAGGTGTGGGTTAGATCTTCTTTGGGTCCATCTAGGTCAAACTTCTTCAGTAGAGTCAACTAGGCATGAGGCCCCTTTGGGTGGGCCCACCTAGGGATTTTACTGCAAAAAAAAAGAATAGGAAGTAAAGATGCAAATAATAGAGGAGTGATAAAGGATTTTGTTTTAGAGGAGAAATGGTGAACGAGAACTAAGGTTGTTGGCATTGCAATAAGTTATTCTTGTCATAGTATATATATTATTTTGAAGTGTTGGAGCTTAAGTGTAATAATCAAAATTTAAATCTCCACTAAACCCCATATTATATCCTCCCCCCCTCTTAAGGAGGGACATGCAAAAGGATGTGCTAGGAAGATAATAGTTAATAAAAGATAGGTGTCTTGTTATATTCATGATAACATGAGGTATGTGTTGTCATATTACTCATCATCCACTTACACTAATGGTGTTTCTAAGGAATCATCACAAGATGTGGTGGAAGGTGAAGCCTATTCTTGTAATTTAGAAGAAGGGTTGTTGTAGGAACCTAGTCAACTAGACTAATGAATAACTACAAATGTAGTAGAAATAGTTGATTGAAATTATAATTTTATAGTTTATTAAACAATTAATTTTTTCAACTAACAAAGGTAGTTATAGTATTGATAACTACCTCCCATGTATGGAACAATATAAACACATAAGAATATGTCATTGCAACTATAAGAGTGCATTATAAGGGTTAATAAAGACCACTTGTTGTTGGTTCTATAGTTACTTCTCTCTCTCTCTCTCTCTCTCTCTCTCTCTCTCTCTCTCTCTCTCTCTCTCTCTCTCTCTCTCTCTCTTCCATTAATATGTGTATTCTTTGTATATATAGTTTATATAATATGGTTTATTGTTGAACTATTGGTAACTAAATTACGCTCAAATCCCCTAGATTACAACCTTGTTTCCATTGTTAGTAGTACTAATCCAAAACACACACATTATAGAGTAGATGCATGAATGCACATACATTAAGTGAGAATGAGATAAGCAATTGGTGGGCTAGAAAATTGGAGGATTATTTGAAAATCTAAAGAAGGAGCCAATTGACCCTTGTGATTGCTAGGAAAAAATATTTTATGAAGCCAATAAGAAGTTATTAGAGTCAATACCCTTGGAGATAAATAAATTTATTAAAAGATAAAACACATGATAGAGGTGTTGACATCCAGAATACCTAGGTTTTAATAGAAGGGGTTAATCCCAGTGAAGAGGCCTAATTATATTATACCCTATTTGGAATAGAAGAACCCTTTGGATTAATATTGTGGAAATATTTCAATGAGTTTTAAATTTGTTCCAATATGTTCTATTACTTTTATGAAGACTAATAAACATAAAATAGATGTATTATCTAATACAAAAAATACTATTTTGAAAGTCAGTTCTTAGAAGTAAAAGAAATATGCTTATTAATCCTTTAACTTGCTAGAATTTTTTCTATAGAAATTATAGAATTTAAATAATAAAACTTTCCATAAAAGATATCTCAGCTAGCACCAAAAAATGTTTAAGACTTGGTTGAAGAAAATAAATTGGAAGATCTTTATGTAACACCTCCCACACCCTTGTGCCATCTTGGGCTATGGGAGTGCTACCTTTTGACCTGATCTCCAAGGTTTTCTATGAAGATGGGCTTACAAAAACCTTTTTTCTCAAAGTCTTTTAATCCTAAAATTATTATCACTAATTCATTTAGCTTGTTGAGAGCTTCCTAGCGATATAAATTTTACCTCAATCCAGTCTTGCTTAGAAAATTGTGCCTCTTAGAAGTTTAGCCCATTAAAGAGTTCACATCATCAAGAGGGAACTATGTGGCATCCATGTGGCCATACCTAGCCCAGATTGTGCCACTCCACCACCACATGGATATCCATGTGGCATGCATGTCATGTTGATATGAGTGATTTCCATGTTAAAATGGTCATGGTAACTAGCTAAGGGTCGATGGTGGAAGATTGGTACTAGACGATTAGCACTGGGCCCATCGACACCAGAATTATCGACCATAGGCTTATCTACCTAAACTTGTTTATGTGTCGATGTTTGACAACTCGAAAACCCCATGGGGTCCACCCAATATATGTCACGTTAAGTTGGGCGTATCGACCTCAGTACTCATCTATTTTAATTTTCCTAAAGGACGAGTGGCTTGATGGCATGGTGGCCTAGTGGGATCCACCTACTTATGGCACATTGGGCCTAACTTCCATAATTGGTTGATGTACCTCCCCCTGCATACACAAGGCTGATGGTTAAAGGGTCCAAAACTAATATATTCCCATCAACATTAGGCCTTTCTAAACATTGATCCTTTTAATTGTCTTAAAGGTATGATGACCTGAAGGGGTCCACATCTTATAGTTTCACTATCTGCCAAGGTTCTTCCATTGGCTTCTTAGTGTCATACATTGTTATTACTTATATGTGGGTATAGTAACCCCCCAGTCCACCGCTCAGGTGACTGATGTAAACATTGAAGACTCAAGGTTTCACAAAACAAAGGGTGATTGCCCCGACCCAAATTCTCTAAGTTTTATGGCCAAAGGCCCCAAGGTCCTAAAACTAAAAAAATTGTGTAATAATCAATGACAAGAACATGGGCCCATGCAATGGTTTCTAAAAAAAATGGAGCGAGATTCCAAATACAATTTATACAACTTTTCTTAGTTGTAATGTTTCCAAATCAAATTAAACCATACTAGTCTACTGTTAACTAGTTAAACTTATTCAGAGAACTATGATCATCAATTATTAAATAACACATAGATTCATATTTCAATTATAAACATAATTTTCAATTGATCATAATCATACATGTTCTAATATCAATCATACAAATAATGTTGAGAAGCATCATTCAAGCACTCATTAAATCTCATAGACATACAAGATATTAGACTAGTCATAAACATAGAATTGAACATATGCAACTATAATCTACTTATCTATGTGTTTTAAGATGATTGGAAACTAAAGGAGGGACTTCCATTCTCCACCCAACCATATGCCATCTACACAACACATGTCTTTCACCTAACCACCCCTAAGCTAGATCCAATGTCTGAGGAGATGCTTTCTTAGGGAATTCACACCAAAGGTTTAGTTAAACACTCAAAATATGGATTCCATTGTCCAAGTGGTTTATCAATTGCCCTCTAGTAGTAAGTACCACAATGACCCACTCTTTCCTCTGAGTTCATTCACAGTGATTCACCTAAGGTCCAAATGGGGTATTGCTTAGTGTAGGAGTTAGAATCGATAGTCTAAGTGGTTTATCAATTTTCTTTACATATCAAGCACCACAGGGGTTTGGAGTCCACTGTCATTGTGGTTTATCAACTACTCAACAAGCACCATGGTGAATCAAGATTCCCTGCCTGGGTGGTTTATTAGTTATGCAGCAAGCACCACAGTGATTAAGTCTTCCACTAAGCCCCCCACTAACCACACAAGCTTAGAAAATACAATATAGTGCCCTCAAACACAATTCATAGGGGGTATCATCCAAAATTCACAAGGATGTAACTCAATGTCAAGTCTTCAGGGCACTGGTATATAACCTTGATTGCATTGGCCCTATATACATACACAAATTCCACTCTGCCTTTCACTACCAATGCCCAACCATGTCGATGCATTCCCACCATTAGTTGAACTCTCCCTGGGGAAAATGAAGCTTTGTTCAGGATATAATTTGGATGAATTGTAATTAGTAAGAGAAAAAATGGGAGTCAAGGGATCAACCAACAAGAGCCATGACTGAGAACCAATCACCTAGAATAGTCCAATGATTACCAACCCAAAAAAGGCAACCCATGTTCTCTTCAGTTGTACATATATATCATTATCCTCACTGTCCCTTCATGTGTTTGAGAGGGTGTCGTCTTGGCTCTTTGATCCACGAGGGGAATGGGCACTGCCCTTTGTTTCCACTACCCTAATCACATCACTTGATTTTTTTTTCCAACGAGTAGCTCTTTCCCAGTCATATCACATAAATATATTTTTAATAACTAGATTGATCCAATTTGAAATTGAGTTTAGCAATTAAGTCCAGGTTAGGTTTGTTTCCTTTCCAGGCATGCAAGCTTCCTCATAACATTGGATCCATAAGGTCATCCCCTCCTTCAATCGATGGTCATGGAATTTAAATTAAATGTCTAAACTTCATCATATCATCCAATCATGGCTCCCACACTAACATTACAATCAAAATTTTAAATTATAAAAACAAGGGTAAAAGAAAGGGTTGTTACAAACCCCACCCCCCTAAAGGAATACCATCCTCAGTGTTTTATAAATCAAAAAACAAAAACTAAGCTTTATAACAACTTTTACATTTTTCTATACATTAAACAAAAATGGGTACAACTCCCTCATTTCGTCTTTAAATTCCCATGTTGCTTCATTGGGTCCAAAGTGCTTCGACGATGCCTTATACTACTCTATTACTTGATTTTGGAGCACAATTTGTCTCTGGTCTAGGACACATAGTGGTTTGGGTTGGAATTATCCCACTAATTCGACCTATATCACCGACTACTAAATCACATGATTAGTGTCATGTACTCTCTTTTTAAGAAAAGAAACATCAAATACATCATTTTCTTTCACTGTGGGTGGCAAGGCTAAGGCTATAAGGTATTGGTCCCACTCTTTCCAAAATTTCAAATGGTCCACAAAATATGGGTGCTAATTTAGCACATGACCTCACTTTCAGTGAGTTATTCCTTAATCTGATGTAGAGATATATATGCTTTCTCACTTGGAATTCTTTGTGCATTCATTGCTAGTCTACCTATTTTTCCTGTCCTGGGTTACTTTCAACTACTTCCTGATATTAATCAATTCTTGCTCCATTTCTCTCAGCTTGTTAGGTCCAAGTACTACTCTTTTCAATGAGTCATCCTAGATAATGGGAGTATTGCATTTTCTAACATACAATGCCTCTAAAGGACCCATTTTCAATGACTATGGGTATTAACTTTTGTATGCAAATTCAACGAATGGTAGGAATTCTTCCCACATCTTTGTCTAATACATGAGATACATCCTTAGCATGTCTTTTAGGATTTTTTTGACATTTTTAGTTTGACCATCCGTTTGAGTATGATAAGTTGTGCTAAAAGCTATTTGAGTCTGAAAGTCTACAAACAATGCTTTCCAAAAATTCAAAGTGAACTTGGCATCTTGATTTGAAATGATCTTCTTAGGCCTTCCATGCAATATGAATATTTCTTTTATAAAAATTTGAGCTATGTTAATAGTGGATTTAAAAACTATAAAGTGAGTTTCCTTGCTCAATTTCTCCACTACTTTCATAATTGCATCATGTTGTTTGGATTTCTTTGGAAATCCCATGATGAAGTCCATGGATATGACTTCCATTTCCACTCGACGATTGAAATTGTCTATAGCAATCCCACTAAATGTCTTCATTCTACTTCGACTTGTTAGAATTCTAGGCATCTAGCAATATATTCAGCTATTTCCTTCTTCATTCTTGGCTAACAATACAATTTCTTTATGTCTAATATCATTTTATGGTAACCACGATGATCTAAATAAGGTATTTTATGAAACTCATCCATTATGAGTTTCTTGAATTTGGTTGCACATGGTACATACCATCTATCTTTGAACAACGATAGGCCATCATCAGTTAGTTTGTAATTCTTTCATATGTTTCCTTCTTGTTGTAAGCATTCCTTCACATATTATAAATTATCATCATGTAGCAATGCTTCTTTAATATTTTCTTTGGTGTCAATTTCATAAGTGTTAATGGCTGTCAAGTGAGCTACTTGTAGACTTCTACTAAGTGCATCTACTACCCCAGTTTTCATTACCCTTAATATACTTGATTTGAAAAAAAAATCCACTAATTAAAGCCAAGCATTTGGATTTTCTAGCATTTACCTTAGGTTGATCAAACAAGTATCTCAGTCCTCCATGATCTAACATCAACACAAATCTTCTTCCAAGCAAGTAGTGCCTCCACATCTTCAATGCGTGCATGATCACTACTAGCTCCAAGTCATGAGTATCATAGTTCCTGTCATGCTCATTTAGTCTCCTTGATTCTTAGTAGATTACATGTCCTTCTTCCGGCAGGACTCCACCTATCCCTTCCTTGTAGGAATATGTGCAAAATAGGAAATCCTTCTCTATGTCTATTATTCTTAGAATAGGTGCATGTGTGAGAAAGTTCTTTAGTTTCTCAAAGCTAGCTACACACTTTGATGTCCATTAAAATTTCACTCCTTTCTTCTGTAAAGCTATGATGAGATGTCAAATCTTTGAAAAAACTCAAATGAATCACCAGTAATATCCATCCAATCCCATGAAGTATTTGACTTTTGTAACATTTCAGGGAGAGGGCCACTCCATTATGGCATTGATTTTTTCTAGATCCATAGCTACTCCTTCCTTTGAAATGATATGTCCCAAATATTGTACTTGTGTTTGGAAAAAATTCACAATTTCTAACTTTGGCATGCAATTTGTGTTCTTGAAGAAATTGCAACACCCCCTTAAGATGCTCTTCATGTTCTTCTCTGGTTTTTGATTAAACAAAAAGTATCATCAACAAAAAATAGCATGAACTTGTCTATATATTGGTTGCGACATTGTTCATCAGGGACATGAATGCAGTTGGGGCATTTGTGAGCCCAAATGGTACAACCACAAACTCGTAGTGCTTGTATCTCATCTTGAAAGTTGTCTTGTGAATGTATTCATTTAATAATTCTAACTTGATGATAGCCAAACCTCATATCTATCTTGGAATACACTATGGATCCTCTCAACAAATCAAATAAATTATCAATTTTGGGCAATGGGTATTTATTATTCACAATAGATTTATTTAATTACTTGTAATCAATGCATAGGTGTAGTGTGTCATCCTTCTTCTTTACAAATAGTGTTGGGGCTCCCCAAGGTGATATGTTAGGTCTAATGTATCCTGTATTCAAAAACATTTTCATCTGTAATTTTAATTCCACCAAATCTAGCATGCTCATGTGATATGGGGATTTAGAAATTAACACATAAATGAGAATCAATTCATTGGATAAATTGATTTACCTCATAGGAAAACTTCCTTAGGAAACACATCATTATATCATCTCAAAATGGGGTGATCTTCAATTCTGAGTTCAATATTCTTTGTTACATTGGTTACTTCGATCATAAACATGGTACACCCTTTCCAACAACATTTCTTCACTTGAAATACTGAAATTTTCCCTACTAAGACATGCTTTCTTATTTCTTGCAATACTTTTTCCACTCCTTCATCGTTGAGGTATTCCAATAATTTACAATAAAAATATAATTTGGTCCTATGGGATTCCAACCAATCCATTTCAATTAAAATATCATATGAAATTGATGGTGAAATACTAAGTGTGGTTGTTGTTGGAATGACACTTATTTATAGGTTACATGACTCCACCAAATCAGTTACCCCCTTTTTGAATCCCGTGGCTAGTTGGACCAACCACAATTTGGCATGTGGTTTCTTCTACAGGGCACTTGTCTCTACAATTTTGGGATTGACATAATTGGAATTATAACCCATATTAATTCAAATTGAAAGAGTTAGGTTGGAAACCATACCTTCAATTTCAATCACTAAATCTTGATGATCTACTTGTTTTTTTTCCAATGCCACATAAATCCAAGGTATTCTTTGAGCCACATCATTTACTGTTGTTTCCATTTAGACATTGTACAAATTCTTGATAATATATTGATTGAGAGGGATACCTTTTAACATGTGATTCTCTCCACATCCCCAACAATTCAATGAAGTTTTCTTGGGTTCCTCTACCTCTTCTCTTGATGATTTAATAGGATTATCTCTATTGGTAGTAGGGAAATTCTGTTGGATCTTGAATTTAGCAATTGTATTGAGCTTGACACTTTTCATCATCTACTTGTACCCTAAGGATTGTGGTCCTTTCACTTTAAATATAGTTTTATATTTCTTTCTCCAATTTGTTTATATTTCAACCTTATGCTTAGATAATCATAACAATACTTGGTGTTCTTGATATTGTCATCCAGTGTCTTTGCTTCATCAAATTTAATTTTGTCTTGGTAGGATTGTAGTAACCACTGAGGTATCTATGAATATTCAAATTATCATCCTTTATGTAAGGTACATACCTTAGTAGTTACAAAAACATGTTGGTGTAAGAATCAAAGGTGAGTTGTCCCAACTTGTGCTCATGAAACTATTTGATTTTACTTTCATAGTACCTCTTAGATAGGTACTTTTCCTAGAAATATTTCTCAAATATTTTTCAAGCTAGTTCATTTATGTGATTCTGTTGATATTTGTAAGATCTTCCCACCACATGTCAACTTTTCCTTTCAAGTTAAAAATAGCTACCATGACCTTCATATTCTTATAATAGTCATGGAGTCTAAAATACTTATTTAAGCCAAAAATCCATGCTTTTGCTTCTTCACTCTTCTTAATCTCTCCATTGAAGGCAGGAGGCTTTGATTTAATGAATTATTCTAACATTATTTTTTTCTCACTCCTCCATTGCTAGTGGTCCCTTCTTGTCCTAGTTGTGGCACTAGATAGTTGATCATGGCTGCTTATTTCTTTTTCGGGAGTGTTGAATGGAGTTCCTCTACTCAACTTGTCATCACCTATTTTCCTATGCCTTTTCTTTAACTTACTAATCCTACCTTATTCCTTTCCAATCCATGCTTCCATATTTCAAATGGAATTTACTTCGATTCATGCCTATCCAAATAACTAACACTAGGTTCATGTTGTTTTTGTCTTTGCAGATCTAACAAGCTCTACAATATCATTGAATTCACCATTGCATGTCTTTCTTGACCTCTAAGATTATTTTCACTGTAAAACTTGCAACTCATCAATCTAGCTGTTAATCTTATGAGGGTACCCATCCAATCAAGGGAATTTTCTTTTGAACTCTTTCCAACTAAATCTTCTTCCTAGTTAGGGTGGGTTCTGTCCATGCTGTACTGTGCCATTCTACTACTCATTCCTCTATAATATGTTATATATTATGTCTTCTTATGTGATATTACCCAAATAAATGTTATCTAAATCAAGCATAAACATATTAATCATAGCCTTGGTATGTTATCACCAAGCATTCTAACTTGAAGTTGTTCACACGACCAAAACGCATGTCAGTTACATAATTCTTGAAAAAAAAAGGATAATAAGAATTCCATATAGGTTAGCGATCACATCAACTACATGTATAAATCAAAATTCATATAACAATTTAATTTATTCAACCATATAAAATTGAATTCCAGTATGTGTGTGAGCCCCTTCAGGTCCAATGTTTAACCTAGGATTTGATACCACTCTATAACACCTCCCCCATTTGTGCCATCTCAGGCTATTAGAGTCTACCATTTTGACCCAATCTCCAAATTTTATTATGAATATGGTATTACAAAAGCCTCTTTTCTTAAATTACTTGAATCCTAAAAGTAATGTCACCATTTCGTTCATCTCGTCGAAAATTTTCCAGTGATATAAATTTTACCTCAATCTGAGTCCAGGTTAGAAAGTTATACCTCTTAGAAGTTTATCTCATTAGAGAGTCCACATCATCAAGAGGTATCTACAAGAACCCACGTGGCCACACCTAGCACACATTGTGCCACACCATCTCCATGTGGATATCCATGTGGCATGCACATCATGTTGGTTCGAGTGATCAAAATGTTAAAATGTTCGTGGTAAGTGGATGAGGGCCAATGGCAGAAATATGGTATCATCCAATCAACACTAGGCTTATCAACCATGAGATTGTCTACCTAAACACATTCATTCCCCAACATATTTGAATACTAAAAATATTGTGGGGTATAGTTGTCATATGTCATATAAGGTTGGGCCTCTTGGCCTCAATGCTCATTCATTTTAATTTTCCTGAAGGGCTAGTAGCTCGATGGGGTCTACCAAGCTTACATCATGTCATGTTAGGATCTTGGTTGTAGAATCGTCCACACAAATCCTTAAAATGCTTGATAGATCAAAGGCATGACAGCTTGGCGGGGTCAAATTGCTTACATCATGTCGGACCTAGATTCCATCATCGATCAATGTACCTCCTCATGCATACACTTTACAAGGCAGATGGATGAAGGGTCAAAGGTTGGTATCATTATACACATTGATCTATTTAAATGTCTCGAAGGTCCAATGACCAAATGGGCTCCACATCACATAGCTTGTTGGGCCAAGGTTCTACCATTAGATTCTTGGTATTAGACACTACTATTACTTATATGTAGGTATAACACCACTTTACTCCATCAATTTGGTGACTGATGGAAATGTTGAAGACTCAAGGTTTCACAAAACAAAGGGTGACTTCCCCAACCCTAATTCTCTAATTTTTATGGCCAAATTCCTCGAGGTCCTAAACCTCAAAATTCCATATAATAACTAGTGATGGGAAGAGGTGCCCATACACTCGTTTCTGAAACAAATAGGGAAAGACTCCAAACACAATTTTTATTAGTTACATAAGGAGAATGTTACCAAATAAAATTAAAACATACTAGTCTACTACTAATTGGTTAAGCTTATTCATAAAACCATGATCATCAATTAATGGAGAACACATAGATTTATATTTCAATCATAAACATAATGCTAGAAAACACAATCCAGACTAGCCTAGAATAATCATATAGGTTTTGATATCAATAATAAACATAATGTTGAGCAACAAAATCTAGACACTCATTAGATCTCATAGACATACAAGATATCATACTAGTCATAAACACAACATTGAACATATGCAACTATAATATACTATATCTGTGTGTTTCAAGATGGCTGGAAACTGAAGGAGGGACTTCCACTATCCACCCAATTTAATCTGTAAACTTCCATGGATATTCCACTGAACAACTCGTCACAACAGATCTGATAATAATATATTAAAATTCTATTTTTTTATTATTATAGTATTACAGTTTTATAAACTCCTAGATATGTAAATATAAATGTAACTAGTGCATGCACACAAATGGAAATCATGTAGAAAAGTAGAGAATGACAAAATAATCTCTCACACACATATAAGACACAAAATATGCTTTGGCAAACCCTTTTGGGAGAAAAATAGCTGGAAGGTGAGGTTGCTTTGCTCTCTTTCTCTGTCTAGAAATATGGTTGCAGGTACAAAGAAGTAATGCCTGTGGCCCATAGGTTGCTACAATGCACAGATCCACTCTGTGTGCTCTACCTCCTATCTCTCCTGGATATCTTTGCTCAAATATGGAACAAAATGCTCTCGAAAGAATGGAATTCCTCTTCCTCCTAGTGGCCTGGTTATAACACAACCCGATAGCCTACTAGTGGTTAAGTTTGACTACATCAAATCTTAACTAGAGTTACAATATAGACTCTTCTAGAGTCTTTTACATAAAAAAACACTTGGATAGCCCCTTTTCCATAAGTAATGGGGGTTTATGCGACATCCTCTTGAACTATATGATTTGATTTAGAATATTAGATTGCTGAGCTAAGATCCTCCTCAGATTAGAAACAAAATGCTTTCATTGTGTTTAAGGATTCATGAATTTTGCAAGTGAAAAATGAGTTTTTTTTATGTTAATTTTATGAGAAATTTTAACATAAATAAGATACTAAAAAACAGCACAAACATGTATAGAACATCATCAAAAACACATCACAATAGGAACAGGATAAAGGAGTTCACCCCTCCTGGGCTACGTCTCCTTGGTCCAACTTCCAATGGCTTGGGCCTCTCTATTATGCTCAAAAGTGTAAAAAGATGTGTTTAAAATGCTCAAATGCTTCTGAAACCTGTTCCAATGAGTCTAGAATGTCAAAAAATGGCCACCTAGCCTGTTTCTGCATCCAATTTGGTCGAAAAATGGAGAAGTTATGACCTCTCCTAGTTATGCCACTATTCGCTCCACAAATTGCTAAAAATCGGCACCATTCCTATAATTTCGCTCCAAAAAGCGCTAATTGGGCAAAAATTTCACCGCGTGGCGGGAGAAATTGTAGGACTATTAAAAGGTCCTATAATCCCCATGTGGTCTTAAAAAATGCCAAGTCCACCCTAGTCACATGCAGCAGTTAGGCGATGGCGGTCCTCTGGGCGGTCACATAAAATGTAACTGCTGGCCGATAGTTATGGTGGTCACATTATTGTGGTGGTAAAATTTTTTGTTTCTATGGTAGCGGTTTGTGTGTTCACATGGGGGTAGTTAAGTCTCCTCGCTCCCCAACCTCGGTGGTGTTAAACCTTAATACAAACCCAACTCCATAGTTTGTTAAGTTGTAATGTGTAGGCAGATTGGTAAAGCTTGGTACTGTGTGTTGAGAGGTGCTGGTTTTGATTCCTGTGGCCTCCGGGACGGTCATTGAACCAAATTTTGGTGGCCTCCTGGGTTGCCATGTGGCGGCCTCCATTGGGCCACGTGTCAGCCCGTGGTTGGCCACCTCACCATCCAATAAAAACCAGCAATTGCAACCATTCGGAGGGAATTTGATTCGCCAAGAGAATATTGACCAGTCAACTGCCACATAACCTTGCCTAGTCAGTGCCATGTCAGCAGTATAGACTACTGACTGGGCTGTCCTTTTTTTGTAAAATTCGTCTGTTTGATAAAGTGAACACAATGTGTTTCTAGGAGCATACGGTGTTTGTTTCACGCAAAATGAGTTGCAGTAGATTTAGGATGACGAAAACTACGTGGTCATTTAGGTTCCACATCATTCTTACAAATTTGATTTTTGAGCATAATTTTGAGCACCTGATCACTCCTCCCCACTGGAAGCCTTTTGGACCCCAAAATGTCACTTTCAGTCGTTCAACAGGTGAGGGTACAGTTCCCTCACCTTTCCAATCTTTATCCATTTGGATTTTGAAGGATTTGTACCCTTGAGCCCCACTCAAAGATAATTGACACTTCCTCTTTTTGATGTCCTTGTTCTTCTGTCAAGTATAGTGTCTTGCTGAAGCTCATCAAGGAATTGTGGAGAAACATCTTCCATAGATGGAATTTGAATATTCTCTCCTTGATCTTCAATCAAAGGAGGCTCATACAAATTTAAATTCTCAACATTAACAACAACATAAATTTGCATATATGAAGGTAAATCCAACCTGAAGGCATTGTTACCAATCTTTTCCAAAATTATGAATGGGCCATATCTAATTGGTTTTATCCTTTTACCTTCTTCTTGGAGCCTGTCTTTGCTAATGCGAAACCAAACTTCATCCCCAACTTGGAACTTGTGATCTTCCCGATGCTTGACATGCCTTGCTTTGTACTTGCCTTGGCTCTTTTCAAGTTGTTCTTGAACCTTTTGGTGTACCAATTGGATTTGTTCAATGAACTTTCCTGCTTTGTCTATGTCACTATAACCATCAATAGCAACCCATTTTCCAAAAATAAAATCCAAAGGAGACTTAGGCAAGTATCCCAAACATGCCTCAAGTGGCGATGTTTGAGTTGAAGAGTGCTTGGCCCAGTTGTAAGCATGTTGAATATAGTGAAAATGTTCACCCCACAACTTAGGATGCTTGCTGCAATACCCATGAAGAAGATGTATCATTGTTCTGTTCACCACCTCTGTTTAACCATCTGTTTGTGGATGAAAAGTTGTACTCTTTTTTAGTTTTGTGTCCATGAATCCCCATAAGCTTGACAAAAAATTCCCAAAAAATTGAGAATCTTGATCACTAACAATGGATGTGGGCAATCCAAAATGCACCCAAACATTATGAAAGAATAACTGAGCAGTTTTTTTAGATGTAACTTGCTTTTTACATGGCATCAGAATACACATTTTTCTGAACCTATCCACAACTACATATAAATAATCATGACCTCTTTTTGACAATGGAAGACCTCCTACAAAATCCATAGAAACACTCTCCCACAGTCGTGAAGGAACGAGAATTGGTGTGTACAATCCTAACTTCCTATTGCTAGGCTTACTGATTTCACATAATGGACATGCCTTAATAAAACGAGACACACTTTCAAGCATACGAGGCCAACAACAATACCTCTGTAGATGTGCCACCATCTTACTTACACTGAAATGACCAGCAATAAGAGAAGTATGTTCCTCTCTTATGATGTTAACTCTTTCTCCTTGTGGAATACAAGTATTTCCAAGATGGTACAACAAGTTATCATGCAAATGATAATCCAATTCCTCTACTTTGTAACCTTGACTCAAGCTTGCATAAACATCTTGAAAGTCATTATCTAATGAATATTTCTCAATATAACTTTCATGTAAAACAAAATTATGCTTAAGTAAAGTAGTTGCACTAATAATAGGCCTAGAAAGCATATCGACAACTTTATTGTAGATACCTTTCTTATACCTAATTACCAAGTGGAATTTTTGAAGAAAACCCATCCATTGGAAGTGCCTTGATTGCTACAACTTTGATTGAGATTGCAAAGTATTGCAATGGTTGATGATCAGTGTGAATGATTGTTTCCTTACCCATCAAGTAGTGTTTCCATTTTTGCACACTTTGCACCAATGCATACAATTCCTTGTCATATGTAGGATAGTTAATCACTGCACAATTAAAAGTTTCTGAATGAAAGCAAATAGGCTTGCCATGTTGCATGAGGACTGCACCCATGGCGTAGTCACTAGCATCCGTCTGAATCTCAAATGACTGTCACAAGTCTGGAAGTGCAAGTATTGGAGCTGTACTGATCTTTTCCTTCAATGCATAAAAGGCCTTTTGTTGTTTGCCTCCCCACTGAAAAACCTTTTTCACACTTATCAATCCATGCAAAGGAGCTGCTATAAGAGAAAAATTAGCAATGAATTTCCTCCAATATTGGGCTTCTCCCAAAAAAATTCTTACCTCAGTGATTGTCTTGGGCGTTGGCCAATTCAAAATGACATCAACCTTGGAGGGATCTATTTTAAACTCACCTCCTCCAACAATATGACCCAAGTAAACAAAAGAAGTTTTTCCAAACTCACACTTTGACATCTTAAGATACACCTGTTCTTTTTTCAAGACATCAAGTACTTTTCTTAAATGCATGACATGTTCATCATGAGACTTAATGAAAATTAAGATGTCATCTAAGTAGACTATAACAAACTCATCAAGAAATGGCCTCAACACATCATTCATCACACACATGAATGTAACAAGAGCATTGCATAAACCAAAAGGTACAACTATCCATTCAAAGAAACCTTGTTTTGTTTTGAATGTTGTCTTCCAAATATCTCCTTCAACTATTCTAATTTGATGGTAGCCACTCCTTAAGTCCAACTTAGTAAAATACTTTTCATCTTTCTATTGATCAAGTAAATCATCTATTCTAGGCAGTGGGTAGTGGTTATTTACCATAATTTTGTTCAATGCACGGAAGTCCACACACATGTGCCATTTTCCATCCTTCTTTGGCACCAAGACAATAGGTGAACCACATGGAGAGGAAGATGGTCTGATGATCCTTTTATTCAACAACTCTTGAATTTGCTTCTTAATTTCTTTACTTTCCATCACTAACATCTTGTACATGCCAATGTTAGGAAGAGGACAATCTTGTTGCAACTGTATCTCATGTTGGATTCCTCTCTTGGGAGGTAATCCCTTTGGTTCCTGAAACATATCATCATATTGGTTAACTACAACAACCAATTCAGATTTCAATTTTGAATCACAACCTTTAAAAGCTTCATTATCAACATCATTCTTGGGTTCGATCATTAGAATCCCAAAATTCTTACTTGAATTCACTAGTCTTTTCATCTACCTCACATTAACAAGTGAAATATTTAATTTCTTGCTATGAGCTCTCGCAATATATTCTAGTCCATATTTGAATAAATGATATTTGTTTTCATGTTTATGGAAGATATATTTTTCTATCATAAAGGTATGGGCTGCTCAAAACTATGCCACATATATCTAATGGCACAACATCAAGCTCCAATTCATCTATGAAATTTGCAGTAATGGTGAATTTCAGTTTACACTTTCTAGTAACTTGTAATTGTGCGTTGTCACACACCCATCTAAGTGGATATGGTTTATGATGTGGAATGGTTTCCAAGTTTAAATTTTTGACAATGTTTTCAGAGATAAGATTGGCTTGAGAGCCACTATCGAAAAGTGTATCAATTTTGTTATGTTTTGAGATCACCCTTATGTGAAAAATTTCTATTCTCCTCTTTTCATTTGGAGTTTCATTTTGTGCATTTGAAGAACTAGTGCTAGAAATGGATTCTTTTCCTCTTAAACCCATGGTTGTGATTTTGGTTTCATCACCTGAATCAGATCCCAAATCCTATTGAGTGGTTGTAGTTGTCATTTGTTTTCCATTGTTGTTGTATCTTTTTGGTTTCATTTCAGGATGAAGATTCCAGCAATGAGCTTCATCATGACCCTCTCTAGGACAATGTTTGCATGTTACTTTCTCTCCTTCTTTTTTGTTAGATGAATTTTTCTTTCCCTTCCATTTTAAACCCTTTTCTTTTCCTTTACTCTTAAATGGATTTTTACTACCTTCTTCTGGGGTGTTTCTCCCTCTTGCTTCAAGATGAGTGGCTTGCACACACACATCATTTATATTATTCGGACTAAACATTAAGATAGTATGCCTAAGGTATCTGTGTAAACCCCCTATGTACTTCAGAAATGTGTCCTGTGATTGCAAATCTACACCTAACATTAAAGACCTTTTTCTGAATTCTTGGGTGTAATCTTGTACATTTTGACCTTTAAGCTTTCTAAATTTCTGCCAATTCATGATGGATTTCTGCATATAAGCTAGAAGGTAGAATTGTATTTTGATTGCAACAATGAAATCAATCCAAGAAATTGAGTTATTACCATGTTTTTTTTATCTCCTCTTGGATCTTTGATTCCCACCATACTAGTGTTGCACCTTCCATTCTCAAGGAAGCTAATTGAATCTTTATGTCATCCTCTTGAAGGTTTTGAATTCTGCAATAGACCTCCAACTCAAAAATCCAATTATCAAGCTTCTTTGCATTCTCTTCACCATTATACATGGGCAACTTAAATTTAGCATCAATTTTAAAAAAATGTGATATACCAGTTCCTTTTGAAGTATGATGATGAGTATGAGTAAGGGTTGTGTTAGTGGAAGAGGGTGAAAATGATTGTGAAGAAGAAGATGAAGAAGATGGTGGAGATGGTGGAGGTTTGTCTCCATTTCCATTACCTCATCCCAAATAACCTTCTCCTTTGGGAGGTTTGGAACTTTCTCCTTGTAGCGTGGTGTTCCTCTCTTCATAGAGGACCTTCACCATATCTTTCATATCAAAGTAAGCGTTTCTGAAGGTCTTCTCATCTTCTATCATGTTTGTAGGTTCTCCTTCATGAGACATGATCTCTGGAGTCTCAAATGAAACTTGAGGCTGAACTGGTGTTGGAGATTGTGGAAACCTTTCTCTCCTTCCCCTTGACCCAACTTCAGGGCTTCCAACCAGCTTCCCTTCTCCTCTTTTGAGTTTTAACCTTGTAAGCATGACATAAGATTGCAAAAAGTTAAATCCTTCTTTCACAAACAAAACCTAGTTATCTGATACCAAAATGATCTGATTTATAATATTAGATTGTTGAGCTAAGATCCTCCTCAAATTAGAAACAAAATGCTTTCATTGTGCTTAAGGATTCATGAATTTTGCAAGTGAAAAATGAGTTTTTATGTTAATTTTATTAGCAATTTTAACATAAATAAGAGATTGAACAACAACATAAACATGTACAGAACATCATCAAAAGCAAATCACAACAGGAACATGATAAAGGAGTTCACCCCTCTTGGGCTACATCTCCTTAGTGCAGCTTCCAATGGCTTGGGCCTCTCTATTATGCTCAAAAGTGTAAAAATATGTCTTTACATGATCCGTTAATGAAAAAGGTATTATAGACTTTATGTGAAGTTTGCTTATGTCACTTGGTGGAATGGATCGAAAATATTGCAAATAACATAAACACATAAGCAAATTGAAACATAATCAAACATATTAACACAACGACAATTTGATAACGGAGTTCACCAGACTTCCTGCATACCTCTCCGGGTCCTTAGCTTCCAGTGTGACCGCTTTATTAGTCTTCAAAATGCTTTTACAAACATGAGCTCAAAAACAAAGACTCAAATGAGAAAAAGGATCTCACCATTGCATTTAGCTCAAAATTTCGAGTCAAACGAGTATAAACTTGCCCATATTTGGCCACTGTGACCTCTAGACCCCCTGGAATGTGCAAAACCACCTCTGCCTTCTGCAAAACCACTTTTTGCTGACAAAAACCACCCTCTGTGCTATGGAAACCACCTCGGTCCGTGCACCCTAGTTTTGGCAGGTTCGGCTCTGGAACAAGTTAATAAAAAATTGGTTTGGCTCTGTTTCAAGCCTGAACAGATGGTATGTTGGTTAGCCCGAAGGTGTGAAGGCGTTGGTATATAACACTAGAGGTCGGCGGGTCGAAACCCCCACCCGACACTCCGACGTTTTGATATGGATTTAAATTCATATATAGCAACATATATTCGCATGAAACTTTGGTGGCATACATCTCTGCGCTCCGTTGGTTTATACGTTGAACATATGGTTATATATACCATATATGGCTATGTCTTGTGGTGAATGTGAGATAATACTTGAAACAAATTAAGGGGTCTGGCGGCCATGGGGTTGACCCTGGTCGTCGGCCCTTTTTTTCGGCGCCTCCAATCCGCTACCATAAATACAAAGTCATCCATAAGCCTAAAAAGATCCACCATAGCCCGTCTGGTGCGGCCCTTCTAGTGAAAACTCAACCTTCTGGGAGGTCAGGGGTTCGATCCTCCCTGATCCCCAAAATTTTGGAAAATAGGTGATATTGGGCAAAATTCAAGCTGCCACATGTCAGCCCTGGATTGGCCCATATTAACCAATCATACTACAACACGTCATCAACCTGCTGACATCATCCTAGACAAGTGGTGTATTCCTGGGATGACACATGTCCTGCTGACATCATCCTGTTGACCTGGTTGACTGTTGACTATTGACTATTGACCTTTGATTTTTTTTACTTTTGCCCTAATTTTCCCAAAAAATTTGACTAGCTCTAACTTCTTCATCTAGACTCGGATTTACGTGCCATTCACACCATTGGAATTGTATCGACAAGCACTTCGACTTGATCTTACTTTCATATGCATTTGAAGACTTTGATCTGGAGGCAAAACTAGATCCATTTTGGATCATTACAATGCTCAAAGGTTTCTGAAACCTGCTCCATTGAGTCCAGAATGTCCAAAAATGGCCACCTAGCCTCTTTTTGCATCCAATTTGGTCAAAAAATGGAGAATTTATGACCTCTCCTAGTTAGGCCACTATTCGCTCCACAAATTGCTCAAAAACCTGCACCGTTCCTACAATTTCGCCCCAAAAAGTGCTAACTGGGCAAAAATTTCACCACATGACAAGAAAAATTGTAGGACCATCAAAAGGTCCTATAACCCCAGCACGGTAATAAAAAATTCCAAGTCCACCCTGGTCACATGCGGCAGTTAGGCGATGGTGGTTCCCTGGGTAATCATGTAAAATGTAACTACTAATCAACGGTTATGGTGGTCACATGCCACTTGTTCGGTGGTCATGGTTGTGGTTACCGTGGCTATAACATTTGTTGCTGCTACGGTAGCAGTTTGTGTGTTCACATGGGGGGTGGTTAAGTCTGCCCTCCCCCAACCTCGATGGTGTTAAACCTTAATACAAACCCAACTCCATAATTTTTTAACTTGTAATGCGTAGGGGGATTGATAAAACTTGGTACTGTGTGTTGAGAGGTGCCAGTTTCGATTCTTGTGGCCTTTTTTTTGGTCATTGAACCAATTTTTTGTGGCCTCCTGAGCTGCCACGTGGCGGCCTCCAGTTGGGCCACATGTCAGCCCGTGGTTGGCCACCTCACCATCCAATAAAAAACTAACAATTGCAACCAATCGGAGGGTGCCACTCGGAACAATTTAATTCACCGAGAGAATATTGACCAGTCAACTACCATATAAGCCTACCTAGTCAGCGCCACGTCAGTAGTACAGACCGCTGAATGAACTATCCATTTTTTTTTAAATTCGCTTGTTTGACTAAGTGAATAGAACACATTTATGGGAGCATACGGTGTCTGTTTCATATGAAACAAGTTGCACTGGATTCAAGATGACAGGCACTACATGGTCATTTAGGTTCCACACCATTATGACAACTTTTATTTTTGAGCATAATTTTGAGCACCTGATCACTATAGGTGTGAAAATAGGAAGGTCAACTTCTGAGTGACATAAAGTTTGCATACAAACTCTGATTGATGCACTTCTTGCGCCATTGTAAATATATCTATGTGTAGAATATAATGAAATGGTGTGGCACTAAAGTGGCAAATTCATACCCCCAAAAAATGTCATTTTATGCCTCAAAATGCTCCCAGAAGGTTTCAGACCTCGTTTCACCAAACTGGGTCCCGTCGGTAAAAACGGTCCCATGAGATGATTCCTCTACTTTTTCCACTCTGAATGCATCAAGATGGATGAAAAATAATATAATGATCCAATCCAAATCACACCTCCCCATTTTGGGAGGCTTTTGGTCCCCAAAAGATTTTACTGAATGAGGTGAGGAAATTTTTCCTCCACCTTCTCTTTGGTGTAGAATTTAGCTTTGCCTGGAAATTGTCCCTTCAACCCAATATGCCAAAGGTCATGATGCCCCTATCTTGTAGTTCTAGACCTCTTCTACAAAAATATATCTTTTTTCAACTCTACCTAAGCGTCTGGTGCCAAATCCTCTATAGAAGGTAGGACCTGTTCCTCTTCCTGATCTAGCATGGAAGGCTCATAGAGTTTCAAATTTTCTACATTCAAAATTGAGTAAATGAGCATATATGGTGGTAAATTGAGTCGATAGTCATTATCACCCAACTTTTCCAATATCTCAAAGGGACCATACCTTAGAGCCTTGATTTTCTTACCATGCCCCTGCCACCTCTCCTTGTTCAATTTTAGCCATACTCTGTCTCCTACCTTGAGTGATTTCTCTGTTCTATGATGATCATGCCTAACCTTATACTTCTTCTGCAACTTCTGTAGTATGTATTGTACATGTAGATGGATCTTCCTAATCTTATCTATAATTTTTTCAGCCCTCAAAACATCTCCTGTAATATCTTCCCTCACTCCTCCTTGTTGCCCATATGCAATATCCAAAGGTGAAGGTGGAAAATATCCAAAATAAGTTTCAAATGGGGACTTTCCAGTAGAAGTTTGGACCTCTCTATTGTAAGAATGCTGCATATATACCATATTTTCATCCCAAGTCTTCAGATTCTTCTGGTTGTATCCCCTTAGAATCTTCACCAAATTCCTGTTGACTACTTCTGTCTTCCCTTCTGTCTGTGGATGGAATGTTGTAGATCTCTTCAACTTTGTGTCCATCTTATCGCACAATGTAGTCCATAATGCACTGATAAATCTTGTATCCCTGTATGAAATTATGCTCCTTGGTATCCCAAAGTGCATCTAGACCTTTCCAAAGAACAAGTTTTTTTTCTTCTTTTCCACTGATGGTATTTTTACAGGGCATTAGAACACACATCTTTCTGAACTTGTCAACTACCACGAAAAGGTAGTCATGTCCTTCGTGGTTGTCGGTAAACCTCCCACAAATTCCATGGAAATGCTTTCCCAAGGATGAGTAGGTATAGGTAACGGATGATATAGACCATGTTTCTTGTTGCTAGGCTTGCTGGTACAACAAAGCATGCATCCTCTTATGAACCTGGCTACTTTCTCTTGCATCTTGTGCCAATACACATACCTATGCAATTTAGCCATGATCTTCCCTACACCAAAGTTACCTGCAACCTTAGAGGTGTGAGCCTCTCTGATCAACTGCAATCACTCACCTTTAGGAACACATAGTTTATCCAGCTTGGAGAGTAAGCCATCCTAGAGATGGTAGTCAACGGTGCTATCACCATCGTATACGACTCTCACTTGCAAATACTGATACACCTCCTTGAAGTCCTCACCTTCCAGATATGCCTCTCTGCATGCATCATGGGTGAATGGCTCTATGTGCATAAGAGTCCCCAAAATTGTGATATTTGATGTGGGTGGCCTTGAAAACTTGTCAGCCAACTTGTTTGTGCTACCCTTCTTATACTTGATCACCAAATGAAACTAATGTAAAAACCCCATCCACTTGTAATAACTGGTCTGCTGTAGCTTACTTTGGGCCTTCAAATACTGTAATGGTTGCTGATCTGTGTGGATTACTGTCTTGTTTCCCATCAGATAACACTTCCACTTCTTCACAACTTGCACCATGGCATAGAGATCCTTATCGTAGGTAGGGTAGTCAAGATCTTCCCCATGAAATACTTAGAATGGTAGCATACATGCCTTCCTCCCTACATCAAGATAACTCCCATAGCATACCCACTCGCATTTGTCTCCACTTCAAAGGGTCATTTCAAATTTTGTAATTCCAAAACTGGTGCTTGATTAATCTTTTTCTTTAGCTCCTCGAAAGACTTCGGCTGAAATTTTCCCCACTAGAAACTCTTGCCACTTGCTATTATGGCATGGAGCAATGCTGCTACTGCTAAAAATGAGGTGATGAATTTCCTCAGGTATTGTGTTGCCCCAATGAAACTCCTGAGCTCATAAACATTAGTATGCACTGGACATTTCATGAAGGCCTCCATCTTGGAAGGATTTATCTTTAGTTCTCCTCCATCAATGACATACCCCAAATACACCAAGGACTGTTGCACAAACTCTCACTTCTTGAGATTTTCTAGTAGATGTTGCTTCTTCAATGTTTCCAACACCTGTGTGAAATGTGAAATATGCTCCTCCCAGGTAGCACTATATAACAATATATCATCCAAATAGACAGTGAAAAATGAATCTATAAAGGGTGCAATACACCATTCATTAATCTCATAAATGTAGTTGGTGCATTACATCGACAAAATGGCATAACTAACCACTCATACAAACCTTGTCTAATTTTGAAGGAAGTCTTCCTTGTATCTTCTTCAAAGACTCAAACCTAGTGATATCCAAACTTCAAGTCCAGTTTGGTGAAGTACTTTTCTTTCTGCAACTGATCTAGCAGATCATCTATCATGGGTAGGGGGTGTCTATTCTTGAGCGTGATTTTATTAAATGCCCTGTAATCTATACACATCCACCAAGTCCCATCCTTCTTTGGCACAATGATGAGGGATGACCCACATGGTTATGTACTCGGTCGAATGATACCCTATTCCAACAATTGTTGTAAATGTTTCTTCACCTCTCTTTATTCTATAAAAGAATGCTTGTACAACCCAATATTTGGTAATGGGGAGTCTGGCAATAGCTGGATCTCGTTCTCCACTTCTCTCTTAGGTGGCAACCCTTTGGGATCTCAGAAAACATCCTTGTATGCCTATAAAAACTACTCCAATTGTTGTTTCTATTTCTTAGTACACCCTTCTAGGGATGCCTTGCCTCTTATTGAATCCTCTTTAGACTAAATTTCTCTTAAAAATAATAAAACATACTTCTTGCCGGAACAGATCAATTTCGTGGCTTGGTTGGCACTTACCAATGAAATTTTCGACTTGCCTTTGTGAATGTGTATGATGAATGATTTTCCATCCTTAACAAGTCGGTACTAATTTGATCTTCTCATGAATATTTCATATCACATGTACATGTATGGAATCCAAAACATGACTGCACATACATAAAGGGGAACCACATCTAGATCAACTTCATTAATAAAATCAGAATTGATACCAAACCTAATTTTACACTGTTTTGTTACCTTCATCTCTGCATCCTTATTTACCCATCCCAGTGGATATGGGTTTAGATGGTCATGAACTTCTAGCCCCAACTTCTTGACCAACCTTGTTGCAATGAGATTCACCTACAATCTTGAGTCAAACAGAGCATCAATATTTGTCTTCTTGATCTGTATCTTTATATAGAAGAGTTTAGTCATTTGTTTCTCTTCATGTTGTTGAAGGCTACTCAAATTCACCTCATTTTGCACTAACGTACAAACAATCTTCTCATCCATGCCTAAGCTGCTTTTAACATGGTTGCTCGAATCTGCGACCATGAGATTCTTCTTCTTGTTATATTTCTTCTTATTCTTCGGGTTTATCTCTAGGTGCAACTTCCAACACTTCTCCTCTGTGTGGCCATCAGTGTTGTAGTGGTTTCTTAGATTTTTGCACTGATGTGTTGTGGTTGTTGTATTTTCATATTTTCCCCTTTTTTCTTATTCTTTCCCTCCTTAGAAGCATCTTGTTTCTCCTTTTGCTTTGATCCACTTGTTTTTTCTCTCTTCAGGCCTATGTTCTCAAGGTACTATGCCCGTACACAATCCTCATCCATTGAATTGGGCTTGAAAAACATCACTTTCTCATGGAGATGGTGGTGCAGACCCCCCAAATACTTGAGGAGTACATCTAGGTTCTTTGGATAGATACCCAACATTATATCCATCTTTTTAAATAATGTGGTGTACTCCTACATGCTTTGGCCCAAATTTTTCTTTAAGTAATGCCATCAGATCCACTAGTCTTCTACATACCCAATGGGATAAAACTATGACTTAATGAGGGTTTTGAAATCCTCCCACTTAGTCACTAGAGATTCTCCCTCCAACATCAGCATTTCCGTGTGGCTTTCCCACCAAATTATTGCACGACCCTCCAATTTTAGTAGCACAAATGAGAGTTTTCTATCCTTCCTCAATCTGATGGATGTTGAAATAAACTTCCAGTTGCTGCAACTGATGGTTCAACTTCAGAGCATCAATATCACCATAGTATGGCTTGATATATACTTTTGATTCCATTTTCAATAGGGACTTGTTGTAGCGGCTACAACCACCCTCCAAAATTTTGCCTTAACTTCGTTTTGGAGCCTCCCTACCAGCCATCCTAAGGAGCATGTCTTGCACTATCAGTACATGAGCTTCAGTGGTTTTCTAGCAGATTTCCAGCCTGTGCATGATTGCTTGCTTCACTCCCCTCATAGGCTGCTACTCTGGACTTGGTCCAGCTACTGGCTGAGAAGCTCCCTTAAGAAATTGCCCAATTATAGAGGGGAACCAACCTTCCCTCCAGAAATGGTGCAAATCTGACTGGTAGCCTACTGGGCTTAGAAACTTTGCAATCTGGCCCAGCACTACTACTCAACCCAGAAATTGTGAAATTCTGGGCAACAGTCAGCTGCTCCACCTAGAAATTTCCTAATCCCTCTAGACAACCAGCCCATCTTCCTCCAAAAAATTGCGCAAATCAAATGGCCAGCTTGCTAAGCTCAAGAATTGTGCAATGCTGCCTGTCAAGCTTCCTCTGAAAAATTGAGCAGTTCAATCTAGGACAACTGCTCAGCCTAGGAATTTCACAATCTTGGGAGATAGTTACCTGTTACTCCCAGAAATTGCGCAATTCCTCTCAGACAGCTAGCTCTACTAAGCCCAGAAACTGCGCAAATCTCTCTCCTAGGCTTGCAGATTGTTGCATGTGCCTTCAGGTCAACTGGTCCCCTCCAAGACTGAGCTATCTTGATTTTCATGCATGGACTACTCTTCCCAAAATAGCAAAAGGCAACATGCAAAAGGCATCCCTATATCTAGGGAACTATTCTTAGTAGCTAGAGGTTACATGCAAAGATCGTTTTAGAAACCTACCACCAAGTGTTGTTTTTTCCTAAATTTGTGGCATGCGTGTCATAACCTCGATCTTATCAAAACTCATCAACCGGATGCTGCAGATCTCATTCCTCACATTGACCTTACAGCGATGTCATCCCACATTGCATCCATGAGTCTTCGGCACTTTCAGCTTAGCAGTCTTAGGGTAAGTCTGATTTCATGTCTTACATTGTGCTTATGTCGTTTTTTGTGTTTCTCTATGTGTGAGTGCTGTCTACTTGATTTCAATGAGCGCTTTGCTATTATTTTGATGTATGTTAGCATGTAGAAGCACCGTTTCTGTTTTCATTCACATCTCACTACTATCGTAAGCATGACATTGTTTTTGCACTGACGGTTGCCGTTGCGGAGAGCTGTTTCACACACATGCATGTTTTCTCATTTTCTGAATCCTGCACTTGCTATTTGCATGCATGATCATTCAATCTTGTTTACACTTAGCTTCACCATGCATTCAAACTTCTCATGTTTTAGTCGCCCATCAACGGGTCTGGGCAACCTTGGCTTGGACTCTGCCTTACCCGGACAACATTGCACAATTCTGAGAGGGAAGGCTTTGCCTTCTTCACAGAAACTGTGTAATTGTGGCCCAGCATTGACCTCCAATCTTGCATTGTGCTATTCTTGGAGGTAGTGCCTTGATGTTCCAGAAACTGCGCAATGTAATTTGTTGGTTTGCATGTCACTGCTCATTGAAATTACACATTGCACAGTTTCAGTCCTCAACTGGCCAATTTGGACTGTGCATTGCACAGTTCCAGTAGTCAGTTAGCCTCCCGACAGCCCGGACTATGCCTTGCACAATTTTGGTAGTTCTCAACATCTTGGTGAAAATTGTGCAATCTTCACACATAGCCACACATGTATGTCGCATGTCAGTCCTTCAACTTGTTTTGGTTTTCGACTGATAGATTGCTTGTCATGAGTGTTGCTATGTCTCAAGGTATCATAGGTGTTTGTCTGCCTATTAGAAGCACAAGTACAATGGCTTCCAGGAGAGAAAAGTAGAAGACATCGTTCAGAACACAACTGGGGTTGTAGTCAATCAAGTGTCTATGAACTTGCCTATCTATGAAGACATCAAGTTGTTCATGTACAAGGATATCAAGATGAAATTGAAATGACATCACAACAAGCAACACCATCAGCAACAACAGAAGGTAGCGACAGATGCAAGGGGAAGGTTGTTGACAGCGCAGAGGTGGAGCAAAGTTACAAGTTCAAGCAGATCCACTTGTGATGAAAGCAACTTTGGAGACTAAGACTATGAGGCGATGACGCGATAAGAGGATCACATGAAGGTTGAGAGAGAGAAATAGAGAAGGAATTACATGTATTGAAGCAACAACTCAAGGAAGAATAACAACTGTACAAATGATAGAAGGGTTGCAACAGGAATAGGTACAGCAGGGGGCGCAACATGCACAGACTGATGAACTATGCCCGTACAAGTTATAGATCCATCCAGCAGATGGCATGGAGTAGACAGGGTGAGCAGTGTTGTTGATCACATGCAAGGGTATTTAGGAGCATGGATGTCATTATGTACATGCATGTGATCCCACCCATTTGGAACACTCGCTGAGGCGAAGACAAGAAGCAAGTATGGCTAGAGCTGAACATGTATTTTGACAAGTTGATGTGCATGGTCACCAACACACACTCGGAGATCATCACAAACACTATGCATTAGTATATTGCTCGTCCAGATGCACTCAAGATGATGATGTGCATGTTATCAGAGGAGTTGGAAAAAGGAGCCATATCAGTGTACCCAGATACAACGGAGGCAAGAGTTCGCTTTCAGCAGGATGTCACCATTGAGCGCATGGACACCATCATGGACAACCAAGCTTAGCATCAGTTCGCCACTGTAGAACATCACAAGGATGTTGAAGAGTTGGTCTTACCACAACAGTCTGAGTGTTAGTGATGTCTGGCATGACTTGTTCAAGCCATTTTGTCTCACATGGGTACATGTGCAGATTGTATGTAACGTCTTGTCAAGTGGAAGTTCAAGTGTCGATAGTTGAATGTAACAATCATAGAGTAGTTGAAGAGTCATGAGGTTAGATTAACGGTCACAAAGGGGAATGTCAAGGGTCACCCCACCCTTTGCTATAAATAGCCCCTCATAACTCATTGTATAGGATTTTGGTCAGCCAAGCTTCCGATAGGAGTATCTTAGAGAAATCTTGGAGAGTATTGTAATGAGCCTTAGCTTCTCCACTATGCAGAGCTAGTATATCTCTTTGGAGGAGAAAGTGACAGTGACTGTAACATTCCACTATCGGGACTAGTGGTTGGTCATCGTTGTATTGTATGATTGGAACTTTCACTTATTAATATAACAGAGCCAACATGTTTCATGCATATGTCGTATTGTATTTCATCTATCTTGTTTACTCTAAATGATATATGTATATGTTTTCTTACGCATGCATGTATGGATTTCCTATATAAGTATGTATGAATCTTACTGAAATGTGTTGTTGGTTTAACCATCACTTTGGATTGCTAGCTTACTTTCCTTCTAGTTTGTGATGCATCTTTGCTCGTGTGTTCCCTTCTTAACTCCGTGCTTTCACAGGTTTCCAAGGGGCGCACTCACCTCACCCTCCATGTGTTAGAACCACTCATGCACCTTCCTTGACTTGCTGCATATGTCACACCCTTGCTACCAACAGGGACATCTTACTTGCCTCTGTGCTAAAATACAGTCAAGGTGATACCATACGATCCACTGTTGGGACTCCTATACCAAATAGTCTGAGGTCTAGCTGGGTCTTCTTACCAAGGATATCCCCTGACATGTTGGCGGTTCCAACACCGTAAACATTTCTGGTGCTAGAAGGAGGGCCAGATGACAGGCTGTGTCCTCTCATCCTGTTTTGAACCTTTGCACATCTATCATGGATTCCATCATACTCACCCCTCCACGATGTTTTTCGCATGCCGAAGCTCTCGACATCACAAGGGATTTTTTTGGTATGTTGTCCTAATTCACGTATGATGGTGAAGACGAAGTGGCATAGCTCATGTTCTTACAAGACATTTTCCATGCTTGACAAGGAAGATGAATGTTCTGATGAAGAGGCCAACCAGCTGCTTACATACACACTTTGCAAAGCCCCACAACAGTGGTGATGCAATCTTCCAGCTAGTAGCATGCACTCACTTGAGCAGTTCTGTGATCTCATTTAATCTACTTTTCATCATTTTGATCTAGAACCTCTTGACCAAACAATGTTACAACAATGGAAGGGCTTGAATGAATCGCCTATGGATTTTTGGCAGCACTTTCGTGATTTACAATTTGAAGCTTTGAAAAGCCAGATGAAATTTACATATCTTTGGGATAGATTCGAATATTGTCCTAACAAATTAGTCCATCCCAAGAAGAAGTTTGAGATCAAGCCCCACTCAACATACTTCGATGATGGAGCTGCATTATCACAGACGGACATGGTCACTATCACAGGTGACTGTGTGCTGTCCCCTCATCAAACAGCTCCACCACTACAGAGTGATGTGGGAGAACATGTAGACACATCTCTTCAACAGTCACACCCTCCTAATATCACTTCGTTCAAATGTCGCATAAACCTGGTTGCAAATCCCGTGGGTTATCACATGTATTTCGTACCTCAACCTCCGTCTTCATATTCTGATCATCCTCCAGATTGCACTGTCTTGTGTTCTCCCATTCTAGACTCTACACCTGTTTTGAACGAGGATCGATCTATTGATGGAGTTGGTGTTGCGCAACCAACATGAAATTGCATTCATGAAGAGTATGACTGGGAGATTGAACATCCACCCACAACAAAGGAACATCCCTCTCTATCCGTGCCTCCTCTACTTTTTCCTAGCATATCCAATGATTCTGCCATCCCTGATTTCACATGTGTACCTCTGTCTACAGATGCACCCATTGTTGATCATTTTCAGAACACACTGAATGTCAGTCCATCATCTGACAACAAAGAGGACAAGTCATTCGTTGAATATCCACTTGATTTTTCATCTTCTTTTTCCAAAAACGCAAAGGGTGAACATCCTTGCTTCTCATTTACCCCTCTATGTGATTAATCAAATCATGAGGATGTCGAAAAAAATCTGGAATTTTATGATCTTGGTTGTCGTGATCTCTCTACCTCCATCCGCTCATGATGTTGATTCAATTGTTGCTAATCCATCTAAGACACTGGTCTACGATGATCTATCTGTCGACGAAGTCGAAACACCCCAGACTGTCGAGGCACTTAAGCCCGAGCTGATGGTTATGTCAGGCCCACGCTGTCCTGAGGTTGGTTTCACTTCCGATTAGGAAATTGTTGAAACACCCGAGGCTCCTCATCTCTCATCTGTATGCATTGAAGATCAATCTCACACATAGATTTTTCTTCCTCCACTCAAACTAAACGATCCCATCACTCTTGCATTAGAGGAATCTTACACAGCAAGCATGTGTGCATGACACAAGTTGTCTTTTTTTATTTCATTTGCTTGCATGTCACAATCAAGAATGTGTGTTTGTTCAACATCTACACGTAGGGTCACACAACACCATGACGAGTCCACGGACTGTATGTCATGCACTTACACTCAGGTTCTTCCTATGGACGCATTTAATACGGAGTGTGTTTGTCTTCATTGTTATATATTTCACGTCTACTGGTTTGCACAATTGTGTTGTTCGTGAACCATGCCTTCACTAACATGGGTCGACCAATGCGCCGATGGCTTCATTGGAAGTATCACTTCACGTGAGACGACCCATGCACTATTAGTGTAGGAGTAGTAGTAGTTTTTGCTTTTGAGTTTGTTTGCTTGTATGCATGTTTGCTTCTTACTTTTTGTGTTTCTTGATTGCTTTTTTGTTTGCTTACTCGCTTTGTTTACCCATTTTCTTCTACTTCCTGCTTTGTTTGCTTGTTTGTTTCCTTGTTTACATTCGTAGGTTAGTTTCGCATGGAACCTTGTGCGACTCTCCAAAAAAGCTGAGTAAAGTGCAAGAGGACTTGTGCAGTTATCAATACTTGGTTATCTGTCATCTTGCCTCTGTATGAAGAACTTGTTATCTTCAGTCCATGATACGTCGATGGAAAATACGTACTGTTCGAGGTGAACCTTGGTGAAAACACAACGCTTGCGTGCTAACTAGTGTCACCTACTCTAGTTAGTTGTTTTTGGGTTAATATTTGTCAACTTAGTCAAGTATAGTAAGGTGAGGGGGAAAACCTTAACAAGCATGTTAGAGGTATATATAAACTACTTCTCTAAAGGAACAACCTCTTCTGCTCTCAATAAGTCGGGATCCCTCTTCCACCTTTGAAATGGATAAGTGCTATGCACAGTTATGAAAATGAAAATGAAAAAATGAAAATCTGAAAATTTTTCGAAAAAATGAAAAGTGAATAAGGCGAAAGAAGAGAAAGGCTTCCTGCACAGAGAGGTGATGTAAGGAACTCCATCGGGGTACTGACCAGGCTTGCTGGCAGTGAAGCGATGCTTGTGTTCTTGCATGACTCCACCGGGGTACTGTCCAGGCCTACTCGTAGCGGAGCAACACTAGAGATGAAACTAAAACTCTTACGATTAGATGACTTGTGCACCAATATACCCCTCATGCCCAATCAAAACAACTGTGTTGACTTGGCTTGGAATGTGTGTCAACCGAACAAGAGCTTGGTAGATGCTACATCTTACAATCAAGCAAGTGTGGAAACCAAGGTGAATAGAAAACTGAATAATACTTTCGGAGGTGTTAGACTTATTTTTCACGAACAAGGTCCATTCAGAGAGCTGGAGTTCTACCAGTGTGTTGCCAAGTGTTGTAGCGGCTACAACCACCCTCCAAAATGTTTCCTTAGCTTTGTTTTGGAGCCTCCCTACCAACCATCCTTAGCAGAATGTCTTGCACTAACGATGTGATTAATCTGAAAGACTTATATCTACAATATGGATCACAAAAATCTTATATCTAACATGTCTTTCACTTTCAAGTACATGAGCTTCAGTGGTTTTTTAGCAGATTACCAGCCTGTGCATGATAGCTTGCTTCACTCCACTCATAGGATACTACTCCATAATTGGTCCAGCTGTTGCCTGAGAACCTCCCTCAAGAAATTGCACAATTATGGAGGGGAACTGACCTTCCCTCCAGAAATTGCGCAAATATGACTGGAAACCTGCTGGGCTCAGAAACTGCGCATTAGTATCAGGCAATCTCCCCAATGAAATCTGCACAATCTAGCCTAGCAGTAATTCTCAGCCCATAAATTGTGCAATTCTGGGTAGCAGCCAGCTGATCCATCCAGAAATTATGCAATCAATCTGGACAGCCAGCTGATCTTCCTCCCAGAAATTGTACAAATCAGCTGGCCAGCCTGCTGAGCTCAAGAATTGCGCCATGCTTCCTGTCAAGCTTCCTCTGAAAAATTGCGCAATTCAACCCAGGAAAACTACTCAGCACAAGAATTGTGCTATCTTGGGAGACAGTCACCTGTTCCTCCCAAAAATTGCGCAATACCCTTGGGACAACCAGGTCTACTCATCCCAAAAACTGTGCAAATCCCTCTCCCAGGCTTGCAGACTGTTGCATGTGCCTTCAGGTCGAACGATCGCCTCTGGGACTGAGCTATCCTGATTTGCATGCATGGAATACTCTTCCCGAAATATCAAAAGGCAGCATGCAAAAGGCATCCCTAGATCTAGGGAACTATTCTTAGCAGCTGGAGGTTACATGCAAAGATCATTTTAGAAACCTCCCGCCAAGTGTCGCTTTTTCCTAGATTTGTGTCATGTGCGTCATAACCTTGATCTTCTCAAAACCAATCAACCAAATGCTGAAGAACTCATTCCTCACATCGACCTTACAACTCTGTCATCCCACATTCCATCCAGGAGTCTTCGGCACTTTCAGCTTAGCTGTTTCAGGGTAAGTCTTCTTTTCATGTCTTACGTTGTGTTTTTGTTGCTTTTTTTGTTTCGATTTGTGTGAGTTTTATCTGATTGATTTCAATGAGTGATTACGGTCATTTTGATGTATGTTAGCTTGTAGAAGCACCGTTTTAGTTTTAGTTCGCATCTCGCTGCTATCGCATGCATGACACTGTTTTTTCATCGACGGTCGCCGTTGCAGTGACCCGTTTCACACACATGCATGTTTTTTTTTTTTGAATCTAACACTTGATGTTTTCATGCATGATCATTCACTCTTTTTTACACTTAGCTTAACCATGCATTCAGACTTCTCATGTTTCAGTCACTCGTTGGTGGGTCTGGGCAACCTTGACCCAGACTCTGCCTTGCCCTGACAAAATTGTGCAATTATGAGAGGGAAGGCTCTGCATGCCTCCTAGAAAATGTGCAATTCTGGCCCAACACTAACCTCTAGGCTGACATTTCCAATTCTTGGAGGTAGTGCCTTGATGGCCCCAGAAACTGCGTAATGTAGTTTGCTGGTTTGCATGTCACTGCTCACTGAAATTGCACATTGCATAGTTTCAATCCTCAGCAAGCCAGTCTCGACTGTGCATTGCATAGCTCCAGCAGTCAGTCAGTCTTCTGAAAGCTCGAACTGTGCCTTGCACAATTTTGGCAGTCAATATCCCAACCTCCCAGTGAAAATTGCATAATCCTCACACACAGTCACACAGGGGTGTTGCATGTCAGTCCTTCAACTTGTTTTGGTTTTCAACTGACAGATTTCTTGTCATGAGTGTTACTATGTCTCCAGGTATCATAGGTGTTCATCTGACTCTCAACAACACAGGTACAATGGTTTCCAGGAGAGCAGAGTTGAAGACACTATTCAGAGCACAACTAGGGATGCAGTCGATCAAGTATCTATGAACTTGCCTATCTATGAAGACTTCAAGTTGTTCATGGAAAAGGATATCAAGATGAAATGGAAATGACTTCACAATGAGTAGCACCATCAACAACAGTAGAAGGTAGCACACCTGCATGCAACAAATTCAAGGGGAAGGTTGTTGACAACGCAGAGGTGGAGCAAAGTTGCAAGTTCAAGCAGATCCACTTGTGATGAAAGAAACTTTGGAGACTAAGACTATGAGGCGACGACGCGATAAGAGGATCAGACGAAGGTTGAGAGAGAGAAACAGAGAAGGAGTTGCATGTGTTGAAGCAAAAACTCAAGGAAGAACAACAACTGTACAGATGAGAGAAGGGTTGCAACAACAAAAGGTACAACAAGGGACGCGACATGCACAAACTGATGAAACTACGCCCGTACAAGTTATAGATCCATCTAGTAGCTATCATGGAGCAAACAGGGTGAGCAGTGTTGTTGATTGCATACAAGGGTATTTAAGAGAATGGATGTAATTATGTGCACGCATGTGATCCCACCCATTTGGAACCCTTTCATTCCATGTGAGCTGCAGCCTCTGCAAGCTTATCCAAGTTTGTTTTATTTCTAGCAGATTTAGACCTCGTGATTTTCGCTGTTTCTCCTTTGATGATGGTATCTTTCTTTTCTGCTTCTTTTTGGATCTTTCTTCTTTTGGAAGGCTCTGATGGCTGGTATGGGAGCTTTACCTATTTTCTTCTTCAAGGATCTTCTGATTTCTGCAATTGAAGGATCCTCAGTCTACAACTCTGTTGGCTATTCTTCTATAACTATTACTTTAGTTAGTAAACTAGGATTATTTAGGGCCTTTGATTTCAGTCTATATTTATTATTTTCCCTAGTATGTCTCCTCCTAGTTCTAGCAACTAGGTTTAGCTCTTCTTTCTTGTTTTCACTGGTTCTTGTATGCCCTGCTTCCTTTAGTATTTCCTCATCAGAATCAAGAGTTGGTTTTCTTGTTTCTATTCACGTGCTTCCTGAATTTCAGGAAACACCTGTGCTTTAGATTTCTCTTCAGCTGCAAGTTTTCTTCTCTGAGTTCTTGTGTAAACCTTAGGAAAAGGTCTAACAGGGGGAACCATTTTTGAGCTTTTTGTTTTCTGGGCAGAAGAGCTTTCACCTTGCTCCTTTCTCTTTTTAGATTCAACAACTAAGGGTTTCTCTTTTCTTCTTTTGGCACCTCTACTCACACTTTCCCTCTTTGTCTTTCTTTTGGGGCTTCCTTTAGTTGATACAGTTGATTTCCTCTTTGTCTAAACCTGTGTTGAAGAAGATTTAGAAATTTCTTGGGGTTTTGGTGTAGGTTGGCCGGCCCTGTAAAACAAGAAATGGTCTCAGGTTTGGTTTCTATTTTTCAGTTCTTCTTCAACTAGAACCTTGATAATTGCCTGATGATACAATTTGTATTCTGATGCTTCCTAATGCGTTTGAATACTGGCTGCCATTTTGTTCAGACTCTTCAATATGAAATAAGGCAGATTAAGAGTCCTCATACCTGCAAAATGAAAAAGAAACCTCATATGGTAAAGAAAAACTACTGTATATCTTCTCTCACAAGTGAGAAAAATTGTAACCAGTTTGATTGTTTCTTCCCATTCTTTCTTAAGATAATTGTTGGGAATTCCTTTGGCCCAGTTAGGATCTCTGTATTCATCTTTGATAAAAGCGTTGAGATCTCCTCCTGTAATGAGCTGTCCTTTAAACCACTTTTCTCCTTCCTGGGGAAGTTTAGTAGCTTCCTGTCCATCGAAAGTTTGAGCAAAATCTCAGGCTGCACCTTGATGTGAGTCTCCTAACCTTGTGCAGAGTGGATACCAGAATAACTAAATAAACAACCTTCTAACCTTCGAATTAGCATCAACTAGCTCAGCTCCTTGAGGTTCAATTCTCTTAATCTTTCCACCTTTCCTAGACTTTGGTGCCATGGAATATCTGCTTGCTGGATATGAAGAATACGTGTCAAAGTGTGGAAGCTTATCCCACATTTGTTGCAACTATCTTGAATTAGGCTGCCTGAAAATCTGGGATGTGTTCTTAACCTCCTCAATTAGTGTCTCCTTAGCTGCACTTTAGAATTTGAAATGGTGACATTTCCTTCACTTTAGAATATTTGAGATGAAGTTGTGGTTCAATCTCCCATGAATATAATCATTCATGATCACATAATATTTCATGTCAGAATAGACAACATGTAGTAGTAATGATGAAGTCGAGTTGCCTTGGAGAGTCCAGCTGATTTGCTACAGGTGGCTGTACGAGATTTTTTGTAAATCTAGCAATTTTCCTGCATTAATTCGTACTGGTCAGAAATTTTGGTAGCGCATCATGCGGAAAAGAAAGAACGGCCATCAGAATTCAAACAACTTGTTGCGACTAACGCTGCAGACATGCTTAAAATTTTGGGAAACACGAGTTATTTAAGATGGGTGGGGTAAGTAACGGTTGTGACTAACACCTAGAAAACATGATCAACCCAAATGATTAACCACTACCACTTGATTGGGTTTGAAGTTTGAGACCTATCCAATCATGAAACCTCATGATTTGGATTAGATATTCCACCATTATGACACGTGGACAATCGAAAACGGTTGCATTTTCAGCTTTATTTTAAAAACAGAAAATGCTACTGGAAATTCTGGTAGCATCAGAAAATTAAAAAAAAACAAGAAATAACACAAGAATGGAAAGAATGCTCGAAAAACAGGGGAGACTGTCTGAACGAGAAAATCGGGTGTTTTTTTTTTTATTTACAAAATTAATCCTAAAAATAAAAATTTCAAAACCTACTCATGCCTTAGCCTATAACTATGCTAACATTGGCTCCACAGGGAATAGAGCTCTCCTTGCGAGGCTCTAAGAATTTTTTGCAATTTCAGTGCCTTGTCATTGGGCTATGGAGTCTTATTATGAAATCACACCGGTATTTACAGTGAACTGAGGCTACCAACAACCTTAGTAAAAGATTTTTTTGAGAAAACGCCCATTAAATGGGCCTCCATACAGTTCTGTCCCATCAAGATTCTGCAACTCAAAAGTATTTTTCTACAAGACATTTGAGATTTTGAAAGGACCAAGCCATAAAGCATCAAATTTTGAATGCTTACCTGGATCTTGGTGCTGTGCATCCCACTTCAGCACTAGATCTCCAATCTGAAAATCTTCTTTTTTAGTCCCTTTATCAAAGACTTCCTTCACAGCTTGCTGATATTTTCTTACCAAATCATATTTCTGTTCTCTCTTTTGCTACACTTCCATGATCTGATACATTCTTATGGTCATGTCATTTGGTTCAGTTTCATGATCTTGCAGTAGTTTGGCTACAAGAATATCTAATTAGATTGGAAAAACAACATCGATCTAATAAACCATCTAAAAAGGTGATGTATTAATAGACTTTTTGATTGTCACCCTATCGAACCATAAAGCAAATTTGAGTTTTGAGTCCCAAGCTTTCTTGTTTTGCTCCAACGACTTGGTTATGATTCTTACCAAAGTTTTATTAGATGATTTAGCTAAACCATTCCCTTGTGAATAGTAAGCTATAGAATGAGTAAGATGAATACCATAATCTTCACATAAATTTATCAATGGTGTGGCTTTAAAAGCAGCTGCATTATCTGCTACTAGTCTTGATGGACATCCAAATCTGGTTATGATTCATTCTAGAAAGTTAATGATAACTTTATGAATGGAATTCCTGGTAGGTATTGCTTTGATCCATTTGGTGAAGTAATCAGTAGCAACAAGAATCCAATGACGCTACCCACTTGAAGGTGGATGAATTTCACCAATCAAATCTAATCCCCACTGCTGGAAAGGTGTAGAAACAATTATGGGCTTGAGAGGTAAAGACTTCAGATTCTTTTTACTAGTGAACCTTTGACATTTTTCACATGCTCTCACCTCAGCACATACATCAGAAAATAAGCTAGGCCAAAAATAGCCAGCTCTCAATATTTTGTATGCAGTAGTTCTCCAATAATGATGACCTCCACAAACACTACTATGCATTTCAAATATGACCTTTTTAGATTCCTCTGGATCAATGCATCTCAACAAAACTCCTGTAGGATATTTCCAATACAAACAATTATCCTTGATGCAATACTTAATGGTTTTCAACTTCAAAGATATCACTTTGTTTTTATCATACTCTGGAGGGGGTTTAAAATATTTCAGAAAATAAACAACATCTTTGTACCAACTACACTTAGCAAGCTTTGAATCTATTGTCATATTGTCAACAGGTTCTGAAATTTTCCCTTCTAGATTATCATCCATGAAATTCAAACCCAACACTTTACAATTTTCTTCAGCAAGTAGTTTAGCTAATCCTTGACCTTTGATTAGTTTAGTAGGCTTTATCTCTAAATCAAATTCAAGAACTTTAGTCACCCATTTACTTCTCTTTCCATCAATATCAGGCTGAACCAATATCTCTCTAACAACAGATGAAGGGACATAGGCTATCACTTGAGCATGCAAAATATAAACTCTAAAAGCTTTCAGAGCTTTAACTAATGCATAAGCATGCTTTTCCAACATTTCATACTTTAATTCTCCATCTCTAAGAGCTCTGCTGAAAAATGCTATGGGCGCTTCTTTATTTTCTGAATCTTTTTGTAACAAAACAACAACAATGGTGTCTTGAGAAGAAAAAGAGAAGATTAAGAAAGGTTTTGAATATTCAGGACTTACCAATTGAGGTGCTTCAATGATAGCCTTTTTGATCAGCTCAAATGAATTTCTAGATTCAACTATCCACTTGACTTCTTTGTCCTTCCTTAGCATACAAGTAATATGTTTCACCACTTCAGTAAAATTTGGGATGAATCTTCTAAGAAAATTGATCTTACCAAGGAAAGATTGAATCTCTTTCTTGGATCTTGGAAGTGTTAAATATTGAATTGCAATCACTTTTTTTGGATCAATCCTCACTCCATTTTTAGAAACTATGTGACCCAACATATTACCTTCTTTGAGAGAAAAATGAGACTTCTTTGGATTCAAGGATATACCATATTTTCTACATTTAACAAATACTTGTCTCAAGTGCTGAAGGTGTTCTTGATCTGAAGCTGAAAAAACAGTAATGTCATCCAAATAGATGACCAAGAACTTGTCCTTTTCTCCAATGAATGCAAAGTCCATAACACGTTGGAAAGTAGCTCCAACGTTCATGAGCCCAAATGGCATCTTTGCATACATGAATGTACCCCAAGGAGTAGTGAATGTTGTCTTCTCTCGATCTTCTGGCCAAACATATATTTGATTATACCTAGAAAAACCATCTAACATGGAAATTCTGTCTGACCCAGTCACCTTTTGAAGAATATGCTCCATCTTTGGCAATGGATAGTTATCTTTCTTGGAGATTTTGTTAAGATTTATGAAATCCACACACAATCTGATTTCACCACTTTTCTTTCTTACTGGCACTAGATTGGCAACCCAATCTAAGTATCTCAATGGAATAATTATTTTAGCATCCAACAATTTCTTCACTTCCTTTCCATCACTGGTAGCAATAGTGGATTGATTTGCCTCAACTTCTGCCAGAAAGGTTTAGTACCATCCTTCAATAGTATTCTATGCTCAATGATAGATGTATCATATGTCTTAATATCTTCATATTTCTAGGAAAAAACATCAGCAAATTCACAAAACAGCTTGTGATATTCCATTTTTCTTTCATCTAGTAAAGCTTTTGACAACTTCACATACCTTGGTTCTTGTGTTGTACCCAAGTTGTAATCTTCTAATTCAACATCTACTTCAGCTAACTGTGGCTTGACTACAACATCATTCTAATCAAAAAGTTTCTCAAGTGCAATTAACCCCTTGGGAATATGATTTGTATGCAACTGTATGATAGGCTAATTAACAATCTGTTTTTTTAGATTTCTGGAATCTTGATGATCAACATCCACTTGTGGTAGGTCTTCTTCTTTATCAATATTTAGAGCAACAAACTCTTCAACGACTTCAATAAATTTTCTGATCTCCTGGTCATCTTCAAAAACATTCCAATGCTTAACATTATCAGGAATGCTAGGTCTAAACCTAACTTCCACTTCATATTTCAACTTTATAGGTATTGGAATTTTGAATGCGTTGGTTGAAATAGAGAGTGAATAAGCTAGAATATTACTTTCTATTGGAACAAAAGAAATGTTAAAGGCCAAGAAGGAGTCTTCTACAATGTCCCATACTGCATTCCAGTAATCTCAGTCTAGGATGCTTAGTTTGATAAACATTTATGATTTGATGAATAATAAGTTCAGCGTCTCCAAAAACATAAATTTATGATATATTCATATCTTTTGCCTTTTTTAAGCCAATTAACAGAGCTTCATATTCAGCCACATTATTAGTTGTCTTAAATTCAAGTTTGAAAGAAAAAGTGAAACTTTACTTCAAAGGAGAAATAAGTATAATCCCTGCACCAACACCTTCTTTGGAACATGAGCCATCAAAAAACATTTGCCATACCTTTGATCTTTCATGACTGATTTGATTTTTAGCAGGCTTTAAAATCTGAAAATTTTCTATAGGCAAGGCGGAGTCATCCATGTGTAGAATGATTGAACCTACTCCAGTTGTTTTAGCATATATCAGATCATTATTAGGGTCTTTGCTGTCACTAATGATATATTCCAGTTGAGCTTCTCTGTAAAGTCTTCTTTTTTCTCCTCCAAAAACAGGAACAATAGCATAAGTTAAATCCATTTGCAAGGTTACCCCAACCTTTTAATCCATGACCTAGAAAGTAACATACCAAATCTGGGAGGGATATCAGCTACAACAATATCCATTACCATCCCTCTCATAGGTAACTGAAAAAGACTTACTGCAAGGTCTTTGATGACACCAAGGCATTGGAATTTTTGAGAATCAAAAGAATAGAGATCTTGGTACTCTCTAGTTATCTCAAGACCTATTTCATCCATAACTACCTTGGGAATTAAATTATGTAAAGCTCTAGAGTCCATAAGACAATTATGCAGGGTCTTTTCATGAATATTTAGAGATAGATAGAAGGGAGGGGTAGAGTCATCTTTGTCTTCTACCAATGGACCTAAAATAATAGTGGGCTTATCATCTTGAAGGTTAACAAAATCAGAGACTACTTCAGTAGGTGAAGGTTGCAAAGCTTTCATAAAAGTATTTTTGAAATCTTGATTTTTCATGAGTTCTACAAGGGGAACAGGAATCTTGATCTTCTGAATCTCATTTTCAAAATTGAAGGCAGAGTGTGGTTTGTGAGCAATTTTTACCTCAAGTGAAGGAAAATCAGACGCTACTGGAATTTCTGGTTTGTTAGGTTTGGTCACTTGTTTCTCTGCTGGAATATTGGATGCTACCGGAATTTCCAGTCTACCAGATTTTTCAACTGAAATTTTAACTGCATCTTTATTCTTCTTTGGCTGTGCAACAGGCTTAGAAGTGTCATTAGTTTTCTTTGATATGAGATTGTATTTTCTTTGATGATCAGCTACAATCATGGAATGATTAGGACTCACTTCATTATTCTGAGTATATGACATGAAGTCTTCATACTGTGCTTGTGTAAGATGAATCATCCCTTCTTTGTCTCTAAGACAATTTATATCAGCACCTCTTTCCAACCCTTCAACTTCTTCTTCATCTTCAAATATAACATTCTGCAAAGGAGGTTTCACCTTTTGATCATCAGCATCTCTTCTTTCTCTCTACAGAATTTGAGGAGCATTAGGTCTTCTAAACTGTTGTCTATTTGGAAAATCAAATGAAACATTTCTGGTAGTAGATGGTATTTCTTCCATCTTCAACTTAGAAATATCAGTAGTCAATGATTTGACCATCTTGGTAAGCTCATCTAGCTTAGGATCTATGTCAAAAGTTCCTGAAGTAGAAACTTAAACTTTTTGCTTTCTTTTTTCTCTGTCAATCCCTCCTCTGAGTCTATTAGTTGCTAATATATTTGATTCTACCTCTAGTGCATTGTCCTGCATTTTTGATAGCGTAGTAGATCTTCTTTCTCTCAACAATAAACAAAATTCAGGATCAAAAGCACTAGCATAAGTGATTTTAGCTGAAGCTTTAGTAGGCTTGATTTCAGTAGGTATCTTGCTATACATTTTATTGAATCTCTTAGAAAAATCAGAAACTGATTCTCCTTCTTTTCTTTTGATTGCACCAAATTCTATGATATAATACAAAAAATCTTTCTTGTCACCTCATTTTCTTAAAAATGTATCATCGAGGACTTCAATTTTAGTGATGCTACTAGCTGTCAAAGATTTGAACCATTTCCTTACATCACCCTTAAGGCCCCGAACAAAAACTCTCATCCAAACATCTTCACGCTCAATGTTTGGATTATCAGCATAAGCATAAAAATCAGCAAGATGTTCTTCAGCTGTTACCTCCCCTTCACCATTAAATTTAGGCATATACTTGAGATAATCTCCTATAGGTAATGCATTCATAGGCTGAGGTAAAACTAAAGGAGCATACCTAGTAGCAACAATTGCATCCATTTGGTTAGGGGGTGGATTAGGACTTGCCATGGTGTCAGTTATTGGGATTTGTCGAATAACAATTAGAGTTACTGGGATTTGTGCAATAACAATTTGAGGATTTTGAACAGTAGATGAGGAAGCACCAACACTCGATGTAGAGACTGTTTGTTGACTAGAAAACGAGAGAGGTACAAATATTTTTGTAAAATAAGGAGACAAAATTTGTTGTACATTTTTAGGAATAGCTTTTGAAAAACCAAAAGAAGAAGAAACAAGCTTTCACTTACTCTTTTTCTTGATTAGCTTCTCAGGATCAGGGACTTGGTTTTTCAAAGGAGAATATGGGTTTTCCCTAGTTCTAGCCAACCTTGGAGCCAAAACTTCAACAATGGAGTCGCCAGGTGTAAAGTAGTCTAAGAAGACAACTGGAACTGCACACCTTGGAACCAGACTTATAACTTTGTCATTTACCCATGGATAAACTTCAATTCACCTCCCTGACAATGACACCAAAGACGTTAGCACAAGGAGTTACTCCTGGACTGCAAAAGGAGTAAGCCTTACACATCATGATTTCATTTCAAAATTTAAAAGGGTTTTTTGAGTGGTGGGATGGCTTCTGAAGGATTTTTTGAAATGATTGTGTTCCTCTTTAACTTTCATGCATTTGGAAAGCTGTGGAAAGAATAAATTGCATGGTTAAGTGAGTAATATAGGGGAGTAGAGGAAAAGGAACAGGTAGCTGATAATTATCCTAAGAAACTAAGTATCTTAAGACAATCACTTCAACTACATAAAACCTTGTAACAAACTCTGTTTTTTTGGTAAAGAAAATAACAGTTAGAAAGTGAGAAAGTGTATAAAGTATTTCACAAATCCTTTGTGAAACCTTCACTAACAATTTCTACTTGAACTGATATTATGATTTATAGGAGACTGGATAGTAGATAAGTCATCATTAGATCCTCTTAATGATTCTCACTCATACTATACTAGATGTTGTAATTTGTCATTTAAAAGATTAAAACAGGTTTGGCAAAGGAGACAACAACTAGAAAGTAGAAAACATGTATAAAGTATCTCACAAATCCTTTGTGAAACCTTCACTAGCAAGTTCTACTTGAACATATATTATAATTTATAGAAAACATGATAGTAGATAAGTCATCATCAGATCCTCTTAATGATTCTCAGCTACTGCAAATTTATAATTCAGAAAATTGGAACAAGGAAATAGAAGAACCACACATTAGATATGACTTGAATCACAAAATACTCCAGCATGAAGTGCAGAAAAAGTTATTTTATTACGCTGAGTCTTCAGGTGAACCAAAATCAGACCCTGAAATGATATTTACAAAAGATATATATATAGAGAGAGGAACGAACTCCAACTCTCTTAAATTCATGGTTCCACTATTTCCTTGTTACATAGGTGTCTTTTAGACATTAAGATCATCTCCCATCGAGTTGCAACAGAAAGTACACGTGTAGATGAGAAGAAGAGGAAAAATGATACTTGGCTACTAGAAAAACTGATTGGCTGCCCCTTTTGCTATTTATTTTTCTCTTTATGGTCTTGACTATTAAATGACCATATGGCTTCATTCAATAAAACCTTCAGCAACCTCATAACTATTTCATATCCATCGTTCTCCTTATCCATATTGTTATGGGTTGTTGTCTTTCCAAAACTAGCACGAAGGTTTTCTGCTGATCACTGTATATTTCTGTTGAGACAGGTGCTATTGAAAATTATGGTAATACCTGTAATAGCGAAAAAACTGGAAACACTTCTGAAATTTTCAGTAGGGTAATGTTTCCACTTCAAATTTTTAACAGAAATGCTTCGAAACACCCTTTGATTCCATGTGAGTTGCAACCTCTACAAGCTTATCCAAGTTTGTTTTATTTCTAGCAGATTTAGACCTTGTGATTTTGGCTATTTCTCCTTTGATGAACGTCTCTTTCTTTTCTGCTTCTTTTTGGATCTTTCTTCTTTTGGAAGGCTCTAATGGCTAGTCCATGAGAGCTTTACCTCTTTGCTTCTTCAAGGATCTTCTGATTTTTGCAATTGAAGGATCCTCAGTCTGCAACTCTGTTGGTTGTTCTTCTATAACTATTACTTTAGTCAGCAAACTAGGATTATTTAGGGCCTTTGATTTCAGTCTGTATTTATTCTTTTCCCTAGTATGTATCCTCCTAGTTCCATTAACTAATTTTAGCTCTTCTTTCTTGTTTTCACTGGTTCTTGTATACCCTACTTCCTTCAATATTTCCTCATCAAAATCAAGAGGCTGGTTTTCTTGTTGCTGTTCATGTGCTTCTAGAATTTCAGGAAACACTTGTGCTTTAGATTTATCTTTAGCTACAAGTTTTCTTCTCTGAGTTCTTGTGTAAACGTTAGGAAAAGGAAAAACAAGGGGAACCATTTTTTAGATTTTTTTTTTGGGTAGAAGAGCTTTCACCTTGCTCCTTTCTCTTTTCAGATTCAACAACTAAGGGTTTCTCTTTTCTTCTTTTGGCACCTCTGCTCACACTCTCCCTCTTTGTATTTCTTTTGGAGCTTCCTTCAGGTGATACAGTTGATGTCCTCTTTGTCTGAACCTGTGTTGAAGAAGATTTAGAAATTTCTTGGGGTTTTGGTGTAGGTTGGCCTACCTTGTAAAACAAGAAATGGTCCCATGTTTGGTTTCTGTTTTTCAGTTCTTCTTCAACCAGAACCTTGATAATTGCCTAATGATACAGGCTGTATTCTGATGCTTCCTGATGTGTTTGAATCCTGGTTGCCATTTTGGTCAGGCTCTTCAATATGAAATAAGGCAGATTAAGAGTCCTCATACTTGCAAAATGAAAAAGAAACCTCATATGGTAAAGAAAAACTACTGTATATCTTCTCTTACAAGTGAGAAAAACCTTAACCAGCTTGACTGTTTCTTCCCATTCTTTATTAAGATAATTGTCGGGAATTCCTTTGGCCCAATTAGGATCTTTGTATTCATCTCTGATAAAAGCGTTGAGATCTCCTCCTGTAATGAGCTATCCTTTAAACCACTTTTCTCCTTCTTGGGGAAGGTTAAAAGCCTCTGCAATTGACTGTTCTGAAACCTGCAACCTGAGACCGAAGATAGTAGCTTCCTATCCATTGAAAGTTTGAGCAAACTCTCGGGCTACACCTTGATGTGAGTCTCCTAACCTTGTACGGAGTGGATACCAGCTTGCCTGAATAAATAACCTTCTGACCTTTGTATTAGCATCAACTAGCTCAGCTCCTTGAGGTTCAATTCTCTTAAGCTTTCCACCTTTCCTAAACTTTGGTGCCATAGAATATCTACTTGCTGGTTTTAAGGAATAGGTGTCAAAGTGTGGAAGCTTATCCAATAGCTATTGTAACTATCTTGAATTAGTCTGCTTGAAAATATGGGATGTGTTCTTAACCTCCTCAATCAATGTCTCCTTAGCTGCACTGTAGAAATTCGAAATGGTGACATTTCCTTCACTTTTGAATATTTGAGATGAAGTTATGGTTCAATCTCCCATGCATGTAATCTTTCATGATCACATAAGATTTCATGTCATAATAGACATCATGTAGTAGTAATGATGAAGTCGAGTTGCCTTGGAGAGTCTAGCTGATCTACTACAGGTGGCTGTACGAGATTTTTTACAAATCTGGAAATTTTCCTACATTAATTTGAATTGGCCGTAAATTCTGGTAGCTCATCACGCAGAACAAAAAGAAGGACCTTCGGAATTCAAACAACTGGATGAGATTGATGCTGCAGACACACTTAAAATTTTGGGAAACACGAGTTATTTAAGATGGGTGGGGTAAGCAATGGCTGTCACTGACACCTAGCAAACACGATCAACCCAAATGATTAACCACTACCACTTGACTTGACTTGAAGTTTGAGACCTATCCAATCATGAAACCTCATGATTTGGATTAGATATTCTGCCATTATGACACGTGGACAATCGAAAACGGTTGCGTTTTCGACTTTATTTTAAAAACGAAAAATGCTACCAAAAATTTTGGTATCATCAGAAAATTAAAAAAAACAAGAAATAACACAAGAATGGAAAGACTGTCCGAAAAATAGGGGAGACTGTCTAAATGAGAAAATCGGGCACTACTGGAAATTATGATAGCGTTTTAATTTTTTTTGAAATTTACAAAATAATCCTAAAAATAAAAATTTCAAAACCTACTCATGACTTAGCCTAGAACTGTGCTAATGCTACCCTCTAGTGGTAAGCAACACAATGAATCACTCTTTCTTCTTTCATTCATAGGGATTCACCCAAGGTCTAGATGGGGTATTACATATTCCAAGAGTTGAAATCCACTATCTAGGTGGTTTATTAATTGTCATTTCATAGCAAGCACCACAAGGGTCTATAGTCCACTATCCAGGTGGTTTACCAACTACTAAGTAAGAACCACAATGACCCAAATTTCCTTATTCAGACGGTTTTTCAACTATACAATAATCACCACAATGATTCAATCATCCACTGAGCCTCCCACTAACCACAGAGGCTCAAACAACATAATCTAGTGGCATCAAACATAGCTCATACGGGATATCACCCAAAATTCACAAGGATGTAACTAAAGGTCATGTATTGAAGGTACTAATCTGTAAACTTGATTGCATTGACTTTGTATATAGGAACATATGCCACTTAACCTTTTGTTTCCAGTGCCAATGCCCAAAAGGAGGCTCTATCCATGATAGAATTTAGATGAATTGTAATCAGTAAGAGAGAATGGGGGAGTTAGGTGATCAAGCAAAATGAGCCACCGACTGAGAACTAATCACCCAGGATAATCTAGTAATGACCAACCCAAAAAATTCCAACCCATGTTCTCTTCAGTTGCATATACATGCTAGTATCCTCAACGCCCATCCATACATTTGAGAGGGTGCCATTTTGGCTCTTTTATCCATTATGGGAATGGGCACCATCCTCTATTTCCACTGCCCCAATCACATCACTTAATTTTCTGCTAGCGAGTAACTCTTCCCTATTCATATCACGTAAATAATCTGTTAGTTAGTGGCTTGATCAGATCTACAACTGACTTCAACAATTAAGTTCAAGTTAACTTCATTGCCTTTCTAGGCATGCAAGCTCCCTTAAAACTTTGGATCCATAAGGTCGTCCATTCCTTCAGTCGATAGTCATGAAATATAAATTAAATGTTTTAACCACATCGTATTAGCTAGCTATGGCTCCCATGATGACATTACAATCATACTTTTAAATTGCAAAAACAAGGGTAAAAGAAAGGGCTATTCCACTTTGAATATAATTTCAATATATCTTACATTACAACAAGGATTTTTTTACAAAACATCCACACAAATATTAAGTTGCATAATAGGCCACAATAGTTGATTCACATGAGCAATATTTGTTAGTTAAAACCAAATTTTCCAATGATTGCCTTCTTCATTAATGAATTTAATATAAATAACTCTTATAATACTCCAAAATCCATAATATCAAAAAGCCCTTCTTTCTTCCTAAATTCTAATATATATACAATTTCAAAAGTGGTTTTAATAAAATAATTTAAATCAACCTTTAAGTGAACTATGGGTCAGTCCTTTAACTACCTCCTTATCATACCTCTCCCATTGTTCAAAGACCATATCACATAAAATATAATGTAGGAAAATATGTTGTCTTTAAGACACCTTCAAAATTGGTAATTCCCTATTAGATATTTTAATTTATATATATATGGGAATGAACATTTTAATAGAGTTCCTTTTTTCACTTCCTCTATGAGAAATTTTTGAATATGTTGTTTTTCAATCGTTGATATATTTTGTACTTCCACTTCATGATGTTGTATTATATGTTCAAAATTTTCCAATACTTGGTAGTCTATGTAAAATCTTATTGGGGGATTGAGTGAAAGAAACCAATATTGGATATTAGTGTTTTCTATGAAATCCAAAATCTTCATGCATCCCATCCATTCCTCTTTCACCTTCTTTTGAGATTAATGTGCTACTTTTCTCCAACATCCTCTGTCCTTTTTCAAACCTTAGAATTTCTGGATATTAGTGTTTTCTATGAAATCCAAAATCTTCATGCATCCCATCCATTCCTCTTTCACCTTCTTTTGAGATTCATGTGCCACTCTGCTCCAACATCCTATGTCCTTTTTCAAACCTTAGAATTTTGTGATTATGAGTATGATTAAATTTCCAAAAATATCACATTCATTTTTAAACCACTATTTTGAACCAAATTAGATTTCACACACCTTAATGTAGTGCAACTCAACACTATGTGAAATAACCCAATACAACTAGACATAAATAGATCCCAAAGGATTTTTTTTTAATATAAAGCTCAACTTGGGATATGCACGCAATCCTCATTCAATACATTTGATTTTCATTACAAAAAACTTGCAAGATGTTAAAGGATTATCAAAATAACAAGCTTAACCCCTTTAAGAGATTTATACTAAAGAGATGATACAAACTTCCTTTAAGCTTAAACAATACACATATTCAATTACAATGAGCATGTGGGTTTTTCCATCCCATTAATCATAATGATTCATTAATGTAACCTACAACCATAAATTGATTAGAGTAGTTCAAACATTTTTACGTATGTAAAGTTCCCACTAGCTCATTAATTCATTTAAGCAACCTTTAAAGAACCGAGCAACCAGTTGAGGTTGTCTTATCAATCATATAATATGCAATCTCTTACAAGAATCATGACTTGAGAATTTAATAATTTAAACATACTTAGTTTAGAGAGAATGAGATTGAACTCATATTTAAGTCTAAAATTAGCATCAATAAATCAAATATATTCGACTAATATTTGAGTTCAATTGATACATAATTATTTAATGAATATAATTTTTTGGTTGATGAGTTCCTTGAAATACTTTGTATAGAAAACATTTAAACAGGCAATTTTCGCATAACCATATACCAAAGATTTGGGAATGATATTCTTAGATATTTCTCAACGAAAAATTAGAAACCATTTGCAGTTACAGGTAGAAAATCCATACATGTAACAAGCACTTTCCAAAAATTTCTTAAATCATGAAATTGAGCTCAACAAATCCCATATAAATTGAAAATGTGATTTATAGGTCCAAATAGTATATATTCCCTCTGAAATTAGTATAAAAATGCATAGAAACATAAACAATATCATTTTATCAAAACATACAAGTTTCCAAATCTAATTACATTATAATGATTCTAGGCCAAAACCACATAACCATATTGATAATAAATAAAAAATACAAGAAATGAAAGACTCTTATTTTCTAGAATTACACAGAAGTTGTTTAGGTATTTCATCAAACATATGGAAAACAACACCAAGCTTCAACCATACATTGGAAAAACAACCCACCTCTGTTTTATTTCTCATGATAGATTAGTCATTGGTTTCCTCGACCAATTTATTCACACAACATAAAATAAAGATACACAAACCATGTAAGCATAGTAGCATTCATTTAGAACTTTTTACAACACTTGGAACACAAACTCCAAGTCAAAATTATATCTAGAAATGTCATAACCCAATTTACAATACCCCAAGGAAAAATATATATCTTCATAAATACTCCTAAATTTACAATTATATCAACAAATGCTTAGGTTCTTTTTCATTTTTCCCCATATACAGGCCACGTAAACATATTAACATTAATTTAGAATTTTTATAACGTTTGGAACACAAACTCCAAGTCATAGTTATATCTAGAAATGTCATAACCCAATTTACAATTCCCCGAGGAAAAACATATATCTACATAAATACTCTTAAATTTACAATTATATCAACAAATTCCTAGCTTATTTTTCATTCCCCAAATGAAATCCACATTTTCCATTCAATTATTTTTCCAAACACTTAGAAAACATCCTGTAAACCCTTATGTGAACTTCAAGTAACTACCAAACTTTTCTTTAATGATTAAAAATAAATGAAGTAAATAAACTCAACATAGAACTACCAAAAGTACCTCACTTTTGTAGTGGTAATTATTTGGAAGACTTATTTCTATTTGTTAAAAACTTGTGTCACATTTTATATGACCCATTACCACATCTCTAAAATCAATGGGATAATATCATTGCACATGCATAGAGATATGAACTATAGTCAAACATAATGTAAAATGAAATTCAATTGGTTTTATTGATCTTTTATAACATATAGTTTTTCTTTCCCATTTTTTTCTCTACATTTAGTCAACTGCACCTAAGAATTTTGTAAGCCTGGTCATCCTTCCAATATTCATACTTTCTTTCTATTATTGGTAATCATTTATCAACATATGATCAAGTTATTTCATCCAAGCTATCATTCATTGATACATCATAACAAGAAAGCATGTCAACATTATGTTTCACAGATAGCTACTCAATATGCAAGAATGCATAAAGAAACGTCTATGAAAAACATTACACATGTCACAAGTACAAATATCAACCTTATCTATTTAGATAAAACCCTTAAACAAAAACAAATCTAGCGTTAATATCCTTATTCTATGCCAACATAATTAGGCAAGGAGGGGCATTACATACTTCCCCCCTTGGAACAAAACCATAGAAAATTTTAGGGGCGAATGTTCGCCCTTTGGCGAAATTAAGGGGTTTTAAATTTTTAGTGGGCGAATATTTTGTATCATAGTACATTTTTACAAATCACCTCAAATAGCCAACCTTATTTTAAGGGAGAGGGTAAAAAAGGTAAATTTAGCCCTTGAAATTAGGAGTTACAACCTTCCATTCACCCATTTTCAAGAATAGGTTTTATTTAAGTGAATCCATTTGCCCATTTTCAAGAATAGGTTTTATTTAAGTGAATCCTATGGGCCAAAGGCCCAAATACCATATTTATAAAAGAGGTATGGTAAATTAATAAAAATATAAATAAATGATAGGTATGGTAAATAAATAAAACATTTTTTATATTTACTCCATAAGTCACCTTATATACATGCAAGGGTGTAAACAAATAAAAATATAAGTAAAAGGGAGGTATGGTAAATAAATAAAACGTCTTTTTATACTTACTCAAAAGGTATGGTAAACAAATAAAAATATAAATAAACTAGACGCATGGTAAATAAATAAAACCTCTTTTTATATTTAGTCCATAACCCTCGTTCTATTTATGAAGGCTCAAGAAAGAGGTTTTATTTAAGTGAATCCTATGGGCCAAATACCATATTTGTAAAAGAGGTATGGTAAATTAATAAAAATATAAATAAACGAGAGATATGGTAAACAAATAAAACATTTTTTTATATTTACTCCATAAGTCACCTTATATTTACGAACACTAAAAAAATGCGTTATATTTAGGTGAAACCTATGGGAAAAATAGTATGGGACAAATACCATGGACTAGATTGTTATTAATACCATGCAGAAAAACATTATTAACCCTAATATTAGTATTAATAAAAATAAAAATGGCACATGGTATTGACCCATGGTATTCACCAAAATGGCACATGGTATTGACCCATGGTATTCACCTGGAATGTAGCCTATTTAAATGGGGGAATTAAACCAACATAGATCCATCTTTACTCTGGATCTACTAACAGAGGTATCAAATATCATGATATGCAAACTAGCATAGAGTGAAAAAATATTTGATCCGATCAAGAGTAAAAATGGATGTTGTAATTTAATGTATGTTAAACATTTTAGCTTGGTTAAAATAAAAAATAAAATAAAAATCAACTATTAATTTTATTAATTTTTATAAATTACTAATAGTAATTTTAAGCTCCAGGTTTATGCTAACCCATGGTATTGACCCATGGTAATACCATGGTATTCATGTGAGCACAGACTATTTAAAGGGGAAATTCTATCATCTTAGATCCATCTTAATTCTGGGTCTACCAAGTGCTCAGAGGGATAAATAGATTTCATCCCCCTAAGAGTGGTAAATGTGGATTTAAGATGGATATAGGTTGGTTTTTATGATAATGAAGATATTAAATAGACTTAGGAAATTATATTGTAAAAACATCTTAAGGTGAATGGTTAAAGCATAGACATTGGACAAGTATATTTGTATACTTCTATTTTAAACTTAAACCAATCCAGGGCTAAAGGGAATGGATTGATTGCACTAGTCATCCTTCTATAACTTTCCAACATATGCTGGAGTAAACAGATTGTAATTTGCGTAATTTTTCTAATTGCAAACAGGAACATACTTATGTATTGGCAGGGTGGTTACGAGGTCCCTAGAAGTGATGAATTTGAATTTTTCTTGGTTTTATATATAGTATTAGGTTTTTTCTCATGCCTTCTGTGAATGGCACGGGTGAATTTTATCCTACACCCACTAGGTTATTGATATGTAATTTCGGTAATATTGATTTCAAAAGATATTTTAAATAAATGCAATGATTTCATGTGTATTCAATAAACACAAGATTTTATAATTGAGTAAAATATTCGCCATGCTTGGCGAGAGATTCGCCAAAAAATTATATATACATATCATATTATTGATAAATTTGTCTTCCATTTTTCCTATATACCATGGAGATTCGCCCATTTATTATACATGTAAATTTAGGGGGTTCTTAAAATTTTCCCTAAACAAAACTTAGCTTCAAGTTTTCATGCAATAACTAAAGAATTACACTACATCGATCATACTACAAAAACAAGATCTTAGCCATTTATGCATCGTGGCAATATCACAAGAACTACATATTTGGCTTCGAACCAAATCCATAATTCAAATTTCTATGAAGAGAAAACATCTTCATGAAGTCAAAATCATACCAATTATTATAACAAGTAGCAAGTATCAACATACCATATTGAATGAAGCATGCACTTGACCATATAATTTCAAGATATAAGTTATTATAAGAGATACCACACTTCAAGCCTTAATTATTACATTTCTTCTTATTTTTATATGCAATATTAGTAGTTATCCTCTTTCTAAGGAAATTTCAAATTGACCAAGCCACAAATAGATTGTAAAGAAAATTCATAAACATATAATCACGTAGATTGAAATCCTTCCCATCATATAATGAAAGATAACATACTCTCACAGGCAACAATTATATAAAGACAATAGTGAATCAGGTGAGAGTAAACATAGGTTATCCTTCCTAACCATATAGTTACAATTACAATCCACTCTTGCAATCCATATGCTTTTATTCCTTTCACAACATAAATTCACTCTCGTTTTCCAACAACAATCCTTGAAATTTACAATCATAATCCTCAAAAACTATTTAACACTTTGTACTCACTGTTTAATGTACAAGAAAAATCATAGTTCTAAGTCTAGGAGGATAAGGTTACCAAAAAAACCATATTGAAACCATTTCCAATCTATGGACTTTCTCTTACATCCTATACTCATTAATGTTATATGCTTCTCTTAATTGAGAACCAATATATTAATGAACCAATTAGAAGGATTTGATCCAAAAGTGTCAATTCGTAAGTTTCCATTTTGTAATAACTTGTATGCATCCATGTATAGGTTATCGATAATAATATACATGTCACGATAATTACAAAATCAACCCACTTCCCAAATAAAAATCATCCTACTCTTCTTGTTTCATACATTAATTTTTGATATTTATATAAATCATCCTACTCTTCTTGTTTCATACATTATTTATTGATATTAAAAAACATATAAAGAAGCAAGCAACCGACAAAACAATAAACTCCATAGAATCATTGAATCCTCTGCTTTATTCACACAAATTTGATGGTATCACAAGAGACATTTTAGCTTGAAGCTAAGCTTTAGTTGTGCTTTAGCTCTACCCAACTACAAAGGATACATTATTTTATTCTTTTCATGAGCTTGGAAACTTCTACTTAAACCATTGGTTTCCCATATATTCATGCATGTATAGTAAAAATTCCCAAGATAAAGATATCTTTTGCATGCCATACAATCATTTAGGTTGTATTACGAATGCAACACTTCAATTCACCAAGAGTGAAATCTCACCCCAGTTCATTTGCGTTTTTATTTTTATTTTCTTGGGAGTATCTAAAGTATACATTCTGGTTAGTTAACGAGAATCCAAAACCATTTCTTCATGCATTTCCATGTTCTTCATCTAATCTCAAATAGAACTAAGTTCCATCCATGAAATATATTTTATCCATTTGTTTAAAAAATATGGGTTAATACATCTCTAAAAAGGCCATGGATAAAATTCATGTACAATATGAATCGTTCACTCCATCACATGGTAACCAATGGCCGAAAGCATTTAATGGATTCAATAACGACCATTGCTATTAAAAAAAATAGTTAAGAAATTATAAAACTAAACTAGTTTGTGAGTATTTATGGAAAAATTGTTTATTTAAATCACAAACACAGAAAGCTCAATTTCCACCTTGGGAACTACTCCCATGGGACCAAATATACCCATATGATTAAACCAATAGAGGCAATAAAATATTTCATCTAAAGATATGAAGTGAAAAATAATAATTTCCTATTAAATAATAAATCATAATTGTATTCCTTATACCACTAACGTTCAAGAAATAAGATACTAATAATACATTAGGGAAACATAGAACCATATCACTAGAATCCCAATTGTTCATGAAATTTAACTTTAGATACCACATATCTTACCTAGGAATCATTCGATATCCATTAGGGTAAAAAATGTTGACTAAGCAACCAACCTATGATTTTCTTTGCACAATTAAACAAAATCATCTTTAATATGTTGGAGTCAATTCTCTTATGCAAGTATAGGAGATAACAAAGACTTCACTTGTCCTAGAGAATTTTCCACCATCTTTAAACATTTTTAAAACAATTTAATCCTACATTAATTAATAATACACAATATACAATACAATAACATAAATATATGTTGTATATGGTCTACTTCATGCCAATGACCAACCCACCCAAATCATTTCCAACTATATAATGGTATTTATTTTGTAATTCCTAGTATTAGTATTATCACCCAATTCTTCAAATGGATTCACAATATGGATTATTGTTCCACTTGGCTTAACCATTTTCATGAGGTTTAGACGTGGTTCCCAACATTACTCCAAATTACTCCAATTATTGCCATACATGACAATGATATTTTATAGAGGCTAATAATAATAATAATAATAATAATAAATAAATAAATAAATAAATACGCAAACAAACAAACAAACAAACAAACAAACATTAAAATATAATTTCAAGGATATCTAACATTCTCTTCCTGACATAAGTTATATTGTGTATTAAGTATTTGCAGGTGGGATAGATTCACACATACTATATAGAACAATTCAAAATTATATACATCAAAACAAATTAAAAAGACAAAACCAAATTCAAGAAAGTGTATTCACAATGAAATAAACGTGGTTGTAGAATTTGGACAAATGCTTTACCTAAAACTTATGCATTTTACAAGTTCATTTGGCTTTGACTTTTATGGCCATATTTATATTTATCTTGAAGTTTATGTTGATATATCTTCCCCTCAATGGTTCTACCTTTCCTTCATGAAAATCTATGCATATTTTTAATTTCAAATTCATATTTTATTTTTCCAAAGGGTTCTGATTTTTTTCTTAAGGGAATCAATTTCTTTTCACCATTTACAAATGAAAGAAAGTTCCTACAACTATTACATATTTTTTTTAATAGGAATGTTGGTCTGAGGGGGCTTGATCTAGGTTTAGAGTGTGTTGCGCACCAACAAAACCCTCAACTGCTGGCCCTTTCGGCAACTACCTGCAAGTAGATCGCAGTCTCACCCGAAGCAATTATGGGAGGCTGCTGAGCTAGGATTTTGCAACCGAAGGGATATTCGTGTAATGGGACTGTGTATTTACTTCCACTCTATATTGATATTTTAACATCGTGTGCATAATAACTTCACACAGATGATTACTTTAATGGAATCACTTTAAACCCATACACTCTAACAAATAGCAGTATATCTTACAGTTCTTCACATAATTCAGTGAAAAACACACATAACAATACTAAGAAAAACAAAGGCTGAACACAGAAAGATATACAGTTCCTCGTCAAAACTTCTTCTTTATTAATATAAATCTTCAGTACATATACATCTTCGACTTGTGAACCTAGCTGCAGGTGCTTTCCACAATCAGTTGGAGACTCTTCCGGGCCTCCACGCACTCAGCTGGTGAGCCCTCCCAAAACTACAGCCTACAGACTACAAACGTGAATACATAGATTCAATTCACTTATGATATCATTGATTTCCTTTCGCTAAGGTATTACACAACCTTAAATACATTTCATCTTTACAAAACCCATGATCCACATACCATGGATTCACAAAACAAGGACTAATACCCAATACCCATTACAAAATAAGGGCTTTATCCCATCCCCAAAGCCATAATCGTCCATGCGATGAATATATCTTCGCCAACTCTGTGCGATCTGTTCCTTCTTTTGCAGGGTATTTTACCCAAAACTTGGACCAAGTTGGGCCATGCCCAATAGGCCCCCAACACTCACTTGTGACTCGTCCCGAGTTGCTCAACATCGATGCCCTTGCCCTTGATCTTTCCTACGATCTCATTGCACACTGGATTGTACTGCTAGAGTGTTTTTGCCATCAATTTTTCTTCTTGGTGTGCTTCCTTCATCAAAGCTTCTATAGTATGGCCAACAATCTTCTACAATATCTCTGCTTCCCTTCTCTTTAATTCCTTCAGCCTCTTGTCCATTTCGTGTGAAACTTCCAGGGCTTCCTCCTACCACGACTAAGTCGTCTCCTGCAAGATCTATGCTTTCCTCCGAAGATCGTCTATTTTCATCTGGAGGTTCTTTCCTTCAGAAATGCTGGCAAACCTTTGCAAGACTAGTAAGGTCTTCACAACTACCAGGATCTCATCACACTGCTTCTGCTTGGATTGCAGTTCCTCCTTAATCATTAGGACATTTGGATTCTCCTGCACTGAGGTCCAAATCTTCATTGTATCGTCGAGTAGTTTTCCACAATCTGCCACCGTATCAGATATTCCTTTCAATGTTGTGCTGAGGTCCCTTTGTCTCTGCTCCCAAACATCTGGTGGTGTACTTGGCTTTAACCCTATTTGTAGCTCTGATTTCTGCATTTTGTATTCAAATTTCAACTTAGCCATTTCATTCTTCAAGTCCTTGATCGCGAGGGCGAGCTTCACAACCTTTTCTATTAGTGCTTCATCCTTATGGACTTGTACATCTGAAACTATGCTACAAGTCTCAACAATGGACTTCTCCAGCTTTTCTCGTTGCTGACATTCTTCCTCCATATCCTTGGCCAATTTCTTCTGTTCCTTTTGCATCGATTCTTTTTCTGACTCTGCCTTTTCTTTTAACAGTGACATACACTGCTCTCATTCCTACAATTCTACAATGATACCTTGGTGAAATTCATGCAACATCTGGAGGGGTAGTGTAACAACATTCATCTAGACACTGCGCCATGCTTTGGCTTGCTCTATGTTTGCTACTAATTCAAACTTTAGTGCCCCAACTAGCACGCGTAACATCATAACTCTATAGGTTGTTTCCAGTCTTTTTTCTAGATGCAATGATTGGGTTACCTACTCTAGTTGCCTCATTTCTTGTGGCAACTCCTTTAGCTCTGCGATGCCCTACTTTACCTTAGCCAAGATCGTTTTGCAGCGATCATCAATCTTGTCCTAGGTTTCCGTGTTGATCTCCTAGATATTTTCTGTTATCTCATCGATGTCCCCACCTGTGAGGACGAGCGACATTGCTCCCTTACTCTTATCTGCCTTCTGCTTATTTCATGGCCGCATTGTCACCACAAAGGGTGAATCTTGTGATACCTCTGCATTGTTGAGGTGTTCTTCGTGTTGCCATCCTCACCCTATTTCTTTTGTCTCTTCATTGACATCTTTTCTACTTGTACCTGCACTCTATGAAGTACCCTTCTTTGTTGCAACTGATCCAACCATTCCACTAGGTGTGGTCATCCATTCCACTGGCCAATCTTGCAATACCATGAGGACATCATCTTCTATTACCAGGTATGGAAATGGATGCCATGTCTCTGTTGGGTCCTTTGTCACTTTCACATATGTCCTGTGAAAGTCTGCCTTGAACTCTGGAATATAACAATATTGTTTGTATAAATTCGGTGATAGTTTGGGATACTGATTCACCACCATATGTAGATCCATCTCCATGAATACAAAGAATATATTGTTATTTTCTACACGCGCCAGCTCCTTTGTAAACCATAGCGAAGCATACCTCACTGCTTTGCATAAATATACTTCAAGAGTCGTAAATTGAGAATCTTCTGGCTCCTTCCATGCAATAAGTGCAATAATAATTAGCAGCCAGGGATATTGGAAGGTCTTGCCTTCTTCTTGTGATTCCCTGCAATCGATCAAAAACTCTTTACATAGATAAGAAGCCCAGTTGAATTGGACCCTACACTCCAATGTTATGCTAATGACACTACCACTGCAGGCACCTCATTGGCCCTGCACTTCTTCATGAACTTCCCCGCGAAGATATGTGCGGTGAAGCATACACCGTAATCCTCAATAGAGTTTATCTCATATTTGCGGGATTTATTTACTAATTCGAACTTTTCTTTCATCGTCTAGGCCATATCCTTATCTTTTTTTTTAATGACAAATTCACTCGCGGGGTCCTTTCCTTGATATGGCAACGCTGCTATTCTTGTGTTGAGCATCTCATCAATTGGGATCCTCATCCATAGACAAATGCAATCATCATGCACCAGTGCGAAGATTTTCTGCACACAGATTTTACTAAATAGTATTCGAACAAAGTGCAACACATTCATCATGTTCAAAATCCCTACTCTCTGCACTCCCGCAACGCATTGTTGCAATTCCAATCTTGTAACTCCGCTGTCTAGGTAGTAGACTTTCCTCAGGTACCTACTAGGCTCAAAATGCAGGTATTTGCTTCTCTCATTGAAATCCTAGTCTTCCATTTTGAGCGGGGGGATCTTCTCCAACACTTCTCCTTCAAAAGGCACCTCCTCTGGCAACAGTGGCATATAGGTAGGAAATTTCCCTTCCTTTGGCTCCCTAACTTGCTTTGCGCTCGACTTTCTTGGTGGCATGTATGCTAGGAGCACAGAGGGAATCTCCACATCATCTATCTCCTTCTGTTAAAACTGTTGGGAGTGGGATCCCCCAAGGGCAATTTTTGGGCTAAAAGCTTAGGTTTAAGTCAATTTTTGTAATATTATTGTAAAGAATCCGCAATTTGTGGTTGCGGAGCACGAAGGTGTTATGTGTCATAAAGGGTAGTCCTCCCTTAGTTTTGTAAAAGTAATGTCGGCTGTAAGAGAACTACCCATGGTCTGTGGACCATGGGATTGTATAAAAAGAGCTAAGCTCTAAGTAGTTTGAAAAAAGAGACAAACAATAATGGATGATGTAACAGAATCATAGCTTTAGAGCAAGAAGTCTATGTCTTGGGTTTTAGCGTAGGTAAAATGCTTTGCAGCTGAGTACGCAGAGGCCTAGGGTAGAAGTCCGCAGCTAAGTGCGCAGACCCCTGCAGCTGTGTACGCAAGGCGGACAGAGCTTGTAACCACTTGGAAGATATTAATAAAGAGAGTTATTATGCAATTTCTGTGTCTTTTTTTTGTTGATGCATCTTGATATGTTATGTATGAAGTTTCTTTATTATGATTATATGGTGCATGAATGAATTGAATAACTGAACGCATATACAAATATCTGTTTACGCGGGGATAACTATAATTTTTTGATAAGATAGGCAAGGCACTTAGATTAATTGGGGAATTTTTATGGCACGCTACCATAGCAATGCGAAAGTATATGAGCAGTTGGCTCGGGCTGCACGAAGGACGTTCATATCCTTTCGCGGAGGTATTGACAGATGAAATAGAGGGTTTTTCCTACAAGCCCTAGAGAAAAGCAACCTGTGCGAAGGCAGGGATAGAGGGGATTAAATGACATCAAGACCATCTCAGGGTGCAAAAACTTGGTTCCAACATTCCCCTTATACTGCTTCAGGTGAGACTTCAGTCCGCGCTCTGTGGGCTGATGCCAAAAGGTCCAGTAGTGTAGGGATTTGTTTGGTTAATCAATATTGAACCTAGGTCAGGCTCCCCAAGCCAATGAATGGTTCTGTTGCCGAGACCAGAATCTGCATAAGAGATGTGTGATGTCATATCATTGGAACCCAACTAAGAAGGATATTGGAGACTAGTTGGATAGAAAGATCCACAAATTCATGGTGCAAGAGAATAGAAATCCACGACTGACAAAGGAACAGTGGTTGGACAAATACTTGTATACAGAGATCCACGAGATCTTTTTCTGCTCCTTCCCTATTGAGCTATACTAGTGGATCGCGAAGCTAGGAGATAGCAAAGGAAGGTGGAAACTTGACGGTCCGATTGTGTGGACCTCGGAGCTAGTGCGAAGGTTGGAAGAATCGGAGGATAAGATCGCCCATGCTGTCGTTCATTGGCTCGATCGCGTCATAGGAGGATTTGTGACTGAATTCATGGTCGACACCTCATTTAGCTACAATGAGGCGGAGCGACGCTTTTTCAAAGGACCACGAGGTAAGTACATGAAATCATTGAATACTTGGATTAAAGTGCTATTGTGCAAAAAACAGGTCATGTAGCTACCTTGATGTTCGGAACTACACAAAGCGGAAACACTTATAGGAGCGAAGGACAAAAGGGTCCGGAGTATAGTCCATTGGTTTCACCTCCGTGAAGTGACAAGGAAGGGATAGCGGAGGTTTCTCCGCAAAGTGCTATTTAGTTAATAAGACAGGGATTCCTACGAATACCACCTCCACCCACACCACCTCTAACTTCACCACCATCACCTCCGACTTCACCTGTACCACCTCCGCCTCCACCATAGTTGAGTATGGCAAACACAGTAAAGATGCCTTTGTTCAAAGGCTTGGGAAATGAGGATCCAGACCAATTCTGGTTCGTTGTGAAAGCTGTATGGGAAGCACAAGGTGTTACAGATGATCATATAAAGAAGGCAACATTGATTATTGCCCTGTAAGATCACACGCTAACCTGGTATATCAAGTACTTAAATGATAACCCAAATGCTGGAGTGGTAGACATCCACACAGCACTAAATAGGGAATTTAGTAGGCCTACATCGGAGGGGCAGTTGATTGTGGTATTCAAAGAGATCACAATGCAACTAGGCGAGACACCTTGGGAACTAGATCAGAGGCTGAAATGTACAATCTATGAAGCCAACATGAATTTGACAGATGGATAGCATCGCGAGTGGTTTGTGGCCTCACTACTACCACACTTAAGGAGTGTGCTGTCATAGCAGAAGATAACAACTCAGGTCGATGCCTTGGAGATTGCCATGAGGCTACATGAAAATCTGATTCAAGATCCTAATCTAGGAGTTCAGCAGATCCATGCGCAACTGAAGAATCTATGCCTTGAGATGCAAAGTCTGAAGTAGGACAGGACAGTTCGACTAGAGGTATGTGAGGAAGTATGGTGCCTGAAATGTACGAGTCAGGGTCATGACAAATACCATTGCCCAGTCTTTGCGAACTATATTGTAGGAGGAGGACCGATGCCTTTAAGGCCAGAAGCTCAAGCATGACCTAGCGCGGGGCCTGCATTGTGGTGCACTATCTGTTAGGTAGCAGGAAAAAATGCCACAGATAACTGTCATATGCTGTAGAAGTATGTACAGAAACCGAAACAACTGTTCTACAACTTTTGTAGATTAGTAGGGCATGATGAGTGTAATTATAGGAGTTATGAATTAATTATGGATAGAACTCTCGCCTATAGGGTTCAGGCCAAAACACAGCCCCTTGACCAGAGTGCAGGGATGGTGCAAAAAGGATTTCAGGGACGAGGACGAGGCCGAGGTGGAGGAGGACTTGGCAGAGGTCGAGGACAGTTGATCTGCTACAATTATGGGGGACCGGGACACTATGCCTGTGATTGCACTAACCCAACATGTTCGTCGTGCAAGTATTGCACGCTGTTTGATCATGACACAAAAGACTGTCCTATGTTGATAGCTAGGGTACGTGACAAAGGGACGCTACCACCTCCACCGACTCAGAACCTGCAGATGATGAGCTCTAAGCTGCACGAAGAAGATCCAAACTTAAATATAGTGCTTAGAAGTGGAATCATGATGAGAGATGACAAAGGGAAACAACTAGAAGACAATGCGTGGGTCTGAAAAGCTTCGGCGAAGGAGGCTGAGTTCGATTTGAAGCACACACATGAAACCTTCATGGAAGCTAAGAAGAACTTCACTGAGGCCTCCACCTCAGGAAGCAAGGATACACTTGAGCAGGAGATGGATCCCTCTATGCTCATAACTTTCTTGGAAACTTGTATGAAGTTGCTGTGCAACAGTAAGGCTGTGAAAGGATTATAGGAACTCATCAATAGATGCGTTGGAACTGTGCCAGGTGAGCCACGCGTAGTACGAAAGGTTGGAAAGCATAAAACAAGGACGAGATGGGAGATGAGACTGACTGCACAGATAGGAGAGTATGAAATGGATTAGGTCATTTTGGATCTCGGGTCAGATGCAAATGTCCTACCAAAATAGACTTGGGAACAGATGGGGAGACCTACACTGCAATGGTCTCCGATTCAACTAAGGATGACGAATCAACAGAAGATCATCCCCATGAGTCGGCTACAGGGGGTGACCGTGGATATTGAGGGAGTGGGTGCATTGTATGACTTTGAAGTAACAGAGATAGTGGATGACAATAATCCCTATCCTGCACTCTTGGGAATTGACTGGGCTACTGATATGAATAGGGTAATCAATCTGAAGAAGTGAAAGATGATATTTGAGAAGAAATTGTTGAGCGTAATAGTACCCCTCGATCCCATTGAAGGATCATGCTACACTGAACTTGTCCCCGATTATGAGAGTGACAACGACCTGGACTGTATCTATAAGATAACACTGCGAGACCAATATTGAGTGAATCCCATCGCGGATGGACAAATTACATGGGATTGCGAGAGTTCCTACACTTCGGACTCTGACGAAGAAATAGAATGCTGGCAGTTGGTTACATGAAGTAACTACGCTGAATTGCAACATGATGACCCAGTCGCTACACTGTGTGTCATCAAAGGTAAGAAATCTACCTACTTATGATGTTCTGAATGAGGTAGATATCTTTTTAGATGCATTTGAAAGGGAGGTACCAGAAAAGCAGTGCTTCCAGGCTTTGGACTGGGCACTACACACGACACCCAGAAGATGGTGGGGTACGCAAAAGGGAAGCTTTGATGATTGGAGTGAATGTAGGAGGATGATGCGAACATGATTTAGGAAGCCTAAGCTGTGACTGACAGGAAAGTATGATGGTCAGAATGATCCACGTGCACATTTGGCCAAATGGACCCAAGCTTATGGAGAAAATCCCCAACCTGAGTGGGTGCACCTGTTCTGTCATACCCTAAATGCTGTCCCAATGAATTGGTATATAGAAATAGAGCTCCGCCATGGGATAGGTGAAGGGGATATCCTGCGTGAAGGATTCATGATGACCTTCAGCTTTGAGGATGGGTTTGACAGTATTGATGAAGCACTACAAGAGGTGAAAGCAACTATCTTTAGGATACTGCATGATCCTTTAGACCTGCCTCAGTCTGAATGTGCTACTTAGCTAAGCCGTGCACTAGAATGCTATAATGTAACTCTTGAAGAAGAGGACAAGGATCCGTGGAGGATTAACATTCCAGAAATAGAAGGTCACCAGGAGGTTCAAAGGTCATAGATTGAGAATCCTAATATAACTGCGTAGCTGAAAACAAAACAAGTAAACATTGATACGGAGGCAGAACCCAAATTCATGAAGATTGGAGACTACTGGGACAACGTGATGGTGGATAAGGTCACTGAATTGCTCCGTGAATACTAGGACTTATTCCCTAACAAATTTACGGATCTGAAAGGAATAATCAGGGATCTAGGAATGATGAAGATCACGTTAAAGCCAGACGCTAAGCCAGTTAAGCAAAGGCCTTACTGTCTCAATCTGAAATATAAGGAGAAGATCCACTTAGAGCAAGAGAAGATGCTTGTAGCAGGGATCATTGAGCTCATGGAAGAAGCAAATTGGGTAAGCCCAATGGTGGTGCAAGAGAAGAAGAAGAAGGATGAGATAAGGATATGTGTGGATCTTAGAAAATTGAATGACGCTTGTGTGCATGATCCTTTCCTGACTCCGTTCATAGATGAAGTGTTGGAAAATGTAGGTGGCGAGGAAGCATATTCCTTCACTGATGGGTTCTCTGGATACCAGCAAATCAAAACTGCGTCGGAGGATAGGAGCAAGACAACCTTCGCAACTGAGTGGGGTTGTTTTCAGTACACTGTAATGCCGTTTGGATTGAAGAATGCGCCTGCAATCTTTTTGCGCGTGGTTGTTGTGACATTCAAGGAATTTATTCATAAGTTTTTGGAGGTATATTTTGATGACTGGACTGTCTTTGGGCTGGTTAAGCGCCATGTAGCAAGATTGCACTTGATGCTGGATACCTGTCGAAGATACCATATCACGCTCAATCTCAAGAAGTGTCTGTTTTGTGTTCCTTTTGGAAACCTATTGGGGCATGTGGTTTGCAGACAAGGATTGATGGTAGACCCCACAAAGATTGTGGTGATATTGAAATTAGAAGCACCTAGGAGTGTTAAACAGCTGCGCGCTACTCTGGGACATACGGGATATTACAGAAAGTTTATCAAAATCTATGCCCAGGTCACTGCGCCTATGGGGAAATTGTTGAAAAAGGATGTCACATTCTGCTGGAATGATGACTGTAAGAAGCGCTTGGACATATTGAAAGAAAAGATGGTTACCACACCGATTCTAGTCTTCCCAGACTGGAAGAAAGAGTTTCATGTACCTATTGATGCGTCATGTATAGCACTGGGAGCAGTAATAACACAGGCTGGTAGAGAAGGCTTGGACCATCCTATCGCATTTGCAAGCTGCAAATTATCCAAAGTAGAGAAGAACTATTCCACCATTGAGCACGAAGGGGTATCTATGGTGTATGTGCTCTAGAAGTATCGACACTACTTGCTAGGAGGCCATTTTAATATGTATACGGATCACTCTGTGCTGAAGTACTTGGTCGATAAGCCTGTGTTGGGGGGGAGAATCTACAGATGGCTCTTATTGTTCCAGGAGTACAATTTTGAAGTTGTCGTGAAGCCTGGATGATTGAACGCGGGACCAGATCATCTATCGCACATCGAAACAGAGGAGGAACCTACTAACTTGGAAGAAGAATTGCCTGACGCGTAGCTATTTGTAGTGTGTGTGGTGGATGGTCACTTTGAGGATATAATAAACTTCCTAACAACAGAAACTACACTGGAAGGATACACTCTCCAACAAAAGAAGGAATTAGTGGTGCGTGCAGCATATTTCTTGTTCATTGTTGGGCATCTGTACAAAATGGGAACTGATGAGATATTGCGACGGTATGTACCTGAGTTCAAAAGAAGCAGCATCCTCGCGGACGCTCATGGGGGCACCATGGGAGGACATTATTCAGGGAGAGCAACCACACAGAAGATTCTACACGCAGGGTTGTGGTGGCCAACCCTTCATCAAGATTCTAAAGCATATTGCAAGGCGTGTGATGTATGTCAAAGAACAGGAAGGCCATCGCAGAGGGATGAAATGCATTTGAATCCACAAATGATGTTGCAACCCTCTGAGAAGTGGGTGATCAATTTTGTAGGACCCATTCAGCCACAAGGAAAGACAGGAGCAAGATACATTATCACTGTGACGGAGTATTTGACTCGTTGGGCAGAAGCGCAGTCAGTGAAGGATTGCATAGGCGTGACTACCACGAAGTTCCTATTTGAGCATGTACTGACGTGATTTGGATGCCTGAAGATCTTGATGAGTGATCATGGTATGCACTTCCTGAATGAGACAATCAACGTGTTGATGGAGGAATTTCATGTATATCACCAGAAGAGCACACCTTATCACCCACATGCTAATGGAACAGTGGAGGTGTTCAACAAAGTGCTCAAAAATGTGTGGGCCAAGGTTTTCAATGCTCAGCGAAGTGATTGGGACCTACGCATATCTACAGTACTGTGGGCTTATCGAATGACATGCAAGAAGTGGACTGGACAAACCCCTTTTAGGCTTGTCTATGGTGTGGAAGCAGTAATGCCTATGGAATACATCGTACTTAGTCTGCGCATAGCAGTGCTCACAGGTATGACAGATCATGGAGCCTTGGAGGAGAGGCTCGCGTAGCTGGATGAGCTCGAAGAAGAGAGATTTTTGGCTGGATTTCACCAGCAAGTCCAAAAGCAGCGTGAAAAGGCATGGCATTATCGACACATCAAGCTGCACAAATTTAAGGTAAATGACCTGTTTTTGTTATACGATAGTAAGTTTGATAAATTTGCAGGGAAATCAGGATGCACTAGTTAGGGCCTTATGTTATTAAGGAGATTACAAATGGAGGAGCGATACAGTTGGTCAAATTAAATGGAGAACCCTTCCCAGGAAAGGTGAATGGCAGTTGCTTGAATCCATACACCAACTTGTCCATCCATGTGGCTAAATGAAAGAAGCACAGTCTTAGTGTTCCAGGCAGCTAAAAGGAGGCGCGAGACTATAAACTACACTGCCCGGGTTGGGGAGTTGTGCTATTGGACAATGGCGTGAAGCAAGGATGTGCCACTGGGTCCGCAGCAGTGCAGAGGGAGTTGTGCTACCCAAGGAGAAATCGTACAGGTCGGCTGGAAAGTGGCCATTAAAGTCACTATTCATGAAAAGAGGGCAGAAGTGAGGCCAAATGGAGCAGGCGACCGACATTTAAGACAAAATTTATGGCTTAGATCCTTGAAAATCTGCTGCCAATCCGGCATTAATGAACAGATTTTACGGGGGAACAGTCGGATTTGAATTCAAAATGCCCTATAAATTACAAGTGGCTATCCAGCGAAAAAAACTTGGCGTTTTGAGAATTGAGTTGTTGTGCTCTCAAGTGCACATGAACTGAAAATTCTTTCAAGGTCTAGTAGTGAGGCTGACATTTGAACAATTATCGAAGGAGACACAAGCACTAGTGAATAGCGTCATGTCGACATGTGCAGGAGCTATGGGCACCGAAGGAGTATCCGCCAAGGAGAATGTGCAGGAGATTGATATGGGGGTTGGAGTAACTACCCCAGAAGTGGTCAAACTACTAGCGAAGGTCCCTAAATCCCTAAGAATGCCGAGACCGAAGCCAAACCCAACCAAGGAGACTATGAAAGACAAGAAGGGCAAGCAGCTAGCCATACCGGTGCACGCATCGCCAAGATGAAACCCACCAAAGCCCATATCCGTCACGGACCACTTGATTCATAGAATTACCTGACTTCCTTGCAAAGGGGAGGACCTAGTGGATATTTCAAAGGGTAAGAGCACCAACTTGGCCATTGCGTAGGCCATGAAGGCAAAATTCAAGCTGGAGAAGAAGAAGAGAGGGTACGCGATCTCCAGTATGAACAATAAGCTAGTCAAAGTTGTAACCCAGATATTGGCTGGAAAGGTTATGTGGAAGTGTTGCACGGATGAGGTACCAATGCCGATGGTAGTACTTGCCACGCAGTGTGCAGAGGGCGTCTAGTTTAACTTGTTAGAGTACCTATGCAAGGAGTTCCTAGAGAATTGCGCGAGGCACAAGAATAGGAGAAGACCTTCCACTATGCATGGCTTTTGCTGTCCATAGTGCTGGTAGCTTGGGAGTTGCTCGAGGACAGCGAGTTCTCCACAATTGCGAGGGATCTTCTGGAGGCAGCGAAGTACACTTCGCTATGGGCTACTAAAGATCATAAGAGAATTAGAGGCAACAAAATATTCTGGGTGTTCATGGAGATGAACATTAGAATGGGGATTAACTGCAAGCCGTGGTTATCGCTCACTGTCTACAATAATCTGCAGAGCTTCGTGGAGTTCAAGGTAGACTTCCATAACATATATATTCAGGTGCGAAGGACCCCGCGAAGAAATGGAACGAGCTCCCCTACCTGGCCACAGACGATGTCATATTCGTCCTACTTGAGTTGTGGCCGCCGGAGTGGCGCGCTCTAGCCAGCTCCGTGGTGGAATCCGAGAAGTCTGCTATGTAGAGAAAAAAGGAGGAGGAAAAACTACAGATGGCACAACTGGCAGAAAAGAGAAGAAAAGAGGCAGGAGCAGATAGTGGCCCTTACACAAAGGCTTGCACGGATGAAACAGGCCAAAACGCTTAAGGAGCAAGTAGACACAACGTGACATAAAGAAGTAGTTTTGAAGGCACGCGTCTAGCCTTGGATCGATGAGGCATTCATCGTTACAACATTGATCGAAGCTAAGCTTGCGTAAATGAAGGAAACACAGGAGCAGATACAAGGAAGTAGTTCAGATACAATAGTCTCTTAACAACGCGTACAAGAGATACAACATGCAGCCGCTTAGTGCGCTACCGACCTTGCAGCGGTCCGGGCAGAGTTGGGAGGTCTTCATGTGAAGATCTCCGCATCGACAGAGTCACTCGAGGGCGAGTCACAATGTTTTTTTGGGAGCTTGTTGGGTGCGGGATCCCCCAAGGTAAGTTTTGGGGCTTAAAGCCTAGATTTCGACCAAATCCGATGTAAAGACTCCGTGTTTTGTGGGCGCGGAGCGCAAATATTGTAAATGAGTCATAGGGTTGTCCGCCCTCATTTTTGAAATGTAATTTTGGCTTTAGAAATCTACCCATGGTCTGCGGACCATGGGATTGTATAAATAGAGCGAGGCTCGAAGTTGTAAAAAAAGAATCAATGGAGAAAATAGATGGAGAATTGAGTCTTATCTAAGTGTCAAGTCAAGTATTTGGGTCGTAGAGTAGGAGAAGGCTCTGCAGCTGAGTGCGTAGAGGCCTAGTAGTCCGCAACTGAGTGCACGGGCCCCTGCAGCTAAGTGCATAGGGTGAGTTGAGTCCGTAACCTTTGGAGAAGTAATAAAGAGAAGTTTTACATCATTTCTGTGTATCCTTTTCCTGTTTTGTGCATTGAATGTATCGGATATAAATTGCATTTCTATTATTTATATGATGTGCGAACTTATATGAGTGTGTTGATAAAGTGAATATAAGATTAAGTATCTATTTATGCGAAGATAACTAACTGTTATAAGAAGATAAGTAAGATCCGTGGTATAACTCGGGTAAGTAGCGCAGATCACTACTAGGGGAGCGCAAAATCACCTCATCCCTTGGTTAGGGCTATGCGAAGGTGATTATAACAAATTGCGAAGGTCTCGTAGGCCAGGACAACGTGCAAAGTGACCTGCGTGATGGTATTCACAGTTGGACTAAACCGACCCCTCAGACATCTCAAGGGTGCAGAAACTTGGTTCCAGCATCCCCCCATACTGCTTCGGGTGAGACCTCAGTCCACGCTCTATGGGCTATTGCCAAAAGGGTTGGTAGTATAGGGATTTTATTGGCTAATTAACCCTAAACCTGGGTTAGGCCCCCTTAAGCCAACATAAAGGCAAGGCTATAAATCTAGAAGTAGAAGAGGAGGATATCGAAGACATCCCCATCGACGACGAGGATGTGGGAGTGCAAATAGAGGAGGTTGAAGCCCAGGGTGCAGACCCTATTACATAGTTGCCAGAGTATGTCCCTTCATGCAAGTCTAAGACCAAGGTCCCAAAGGACATTGATGAAAGTAAGACTCCCTTGCAAACCGCTTTGCTACTGGATGAAATCGCTTTTGATAGTCTGCGTTTGGCACAGGTGCCCATATTGAAGCTCGAAGACTGGGACTTGGCGGACCATGAAAAGTTCCCACACCTGGTGACCGAACAACTGATGTGCCGCGTCATAGACACAAATACATGGATGACTGCATTAGAGCTAAGGAACTAGCTCAGAGGAGTAGAGAAGGCAGGATTACTTAACGTGCTCTAGGTGCTGCACTATAACCACAACCCTGTGACAGTGTTGGTCATCCAGCAGCTGCTGTGCTTGGTGCATGATGGGTGCCTGTGGCTGGAGGAGCCAATATGCATCACTGATATGTTGATTCACCGCATAATGTGTTTTCCATATACAGGTGAAAATATAGCTATGATATTTGGCGGCAAGGGTGGAAAGAAGGTGCTTGCAGAGTCAATGAAAGAGAAGTTCAAACTGGTAAGGAAGCCGTGTAGGTACGCTATCTCTAGCATCTGCGACCCCGCTGTGAAGGTGGCAATGCAGATCCTTCCAGGGAAGGTGATGCGGAAGTGCTGTGCTGATGAGGTGCTGATGCCTATCATCGCACTCGCACAGTAGTGCACAGAAGGAGTCCAGTTTAACTCATCAGACTACCTTCACAAAGAGTTCCTAGCAAATTTCCGCAAAGCGCAAGAGTAGAGCAAGACCTTCCACTATGCGTCGCTCTTGCTATCGATCATGCTCATAGCATGGGAGCTACCAGAAGAGAGCCAATTCCCCTCAGTCACACCAAACCTTCCTGAAGTAGTGAGGTACGCTTTGTTGTGGGCAGCCAAGGATGCGGAGCATGTTTGGGACATCAAGATCTTCTGGATCTTGATGGAATATTAGGATGGCCATCAATCGTAAGCCACGATTGTTGCCCACAGTATATGCTAACCTACAGAGCTATGCCGAATTTAAAGCTAATTTCCATCGGATATCAATCAGGGCATGGAAGGACCCTGCACAGAAGTGGTACGATTTTCCGTACCTAGCCATAGATGATGCCATCAATGTGGTGTTGGATAAATGACCGGCGGAGTGGCATATCACCACAAACTTGGCAGTGGGTGGAAGAAAGTCCACCACACAGAAGAAGAAGGAAGAGGCCAAGCTGAAGACGACACATCTAGTCGAAAAGAGGAAAAAGGAGGCTGCTGAGAAGACCTAGGCGGAACAGGAAGGAAAGGAGGCAGGAAAAAAAACAGGTGACGTAGAGTGGGGCTCTGACAAAGGCGTGCAGTTACCTTCACCTAAGGCCGAAGAAGAGGACATAGAGCAACATGGTGCAGACTCTCAGGAGATGTCCGCCAGCATTAAATGCCCGAGAGAGCTGGAAAAGGGAGAGTCTAGAAAGAAATACAAAGTGACCAAGACCTCGTTGGACCCTATCACACTAACGGAGGGTGACTTATATGACATCGGTGACACTGTCAGAGATGTCACCACGGAGGCCCTGCAACAATTTGAGAAGTAGCAGCAGATCATCCTAGGGGCCATCCAGACTGGGCTGCAGGAGTTGCAGACCCACGCAACGCAAGCTGGTCCGCTATCCACCAGCTTTGCTATCGGCATGTTAGAGGCTATCGATATGCTTCGCACAAAGGCTTCCAGTGCGATAGTGTTGCCAGATGGAGCACTGACCATGGAAAATGAGGCTGATAGACCCACTGTTAGCGCTTTGAAGGGAGTGGGACTGAACCTGGCAGCACTTCTGTGTGAAGCACTCCACCTTTTGCAGGATGGAGTAATTGTAGAGTTGAGGGCCCGCAAGCATTGTGCCTTCTGAGTGATTAGTGAACAAAAGATAAAAAATGAGCAGATGTCCCTATAAAGGAATGCTGCCATTGCCATTGAGGCCGAGGCGACCAACCAGCACAAGAAGATCATAGAGGTCATGGAGGAGGCATGAAAAATGGTTCCAGAGTTGGCCATTCCAGAGGAGGACCCAGTTGAGGTCCGCATCCACAAATTGGCCATAGGGGTGTGTGACACTCGGACAGAGATGGCACGGGTTCAGTTGGAGTTGAACCTACAAATTATAGAGCTCCAGTTGAGGGCCCAGCCTTCAACACCACCAGAGATAAAGGAACAGTGGGTGACCATTGTCACTGAAGTAGTTGCAGCGGTGGAGAGTGCAGTAGCGGACTACACACAGTTGTTCAAATAATCGTTCAACATCCTGACCAGCTTGCAGGAGGACCCAAACATCTAGAGGCTAGAAATGGAAATGCGCGAACTCCACCAGCACTATGATGAAGTTAAGGGCACAACGTGAAAAATCGCGCTAACAAAAAGGCTAGCCAAGCTGCAGGAAGCCAAGTAGCTGAAGGAACAGGTGGACACAATGCTTCATAAGGAAGAAGTGCTAAAGGTGCGACTGAAGTTCTGGATGGAGGAAGCTTACATAGTCATAGGAAACATTGGAGGCAAGCTTGCGACTCTGCAAGTGACGCAACAACAACTTCAGGTTGACAGCGCAGGGGCAGTGTTATAGATCCATTTGGGCACATCAATCCCAACATCTAGATAAGTGTTTTAGGGCTTATCAAATCCTAATTCCAGTTGCTTCATGCCCTAAGCAAGTCACCCCTTCGAATTCCTCCTTCCCAGACAGTTTCATGACTTGAAGACATCTAGAAATAGCCTCTAGAGGGACTAGTGCAGGTAAGCCCTTGTAAAGGTGCACTGCAGAGCAGTTGAGTCCACTACCAGGGTGCTCTGTAGAGCACTTAGGCTTCCTTTCACCTATGCTGGGCGACAATGATTGAAATTCACATAGGGTTTGGGGAATATTATTATCTTTTGAAGTCATATAGAAGGTTCCCTCACTTATCAACTCCTATGAGCTCGAAAATGGATGAGGAATGAGTTAAGGTGCATCCTATCTTCTCATCCCTTCCTCCATGGAACTAATTCTAAGTATGGAAGGCCATTTAATGCTATCATTTATGACAAAACCTCCTTCATCTTCCTATAAATTGACCACTCATCTAAGTGATCAGGGGCTGGATTATGTTGAATTGTAAGGAGATAATGCTGCTATGAGATTTGGCTTTGAAGCAAGTATTGTAATGCTACAAGTTTGTCATGCTTTTGATGTGATGTGGATGGGATCCTAGCTAAAGGAATGGCTTTGAATCAGACACTAATGGTTGTAATTCCTTCTTCTATCTAATAAAGTGTTTGAACCTTTCTCCCATATGTTTGTATTGTTTCATAATGCTCATATGTGTGAATTTTATCTAATTCCTTTCACTTATATTCAATAGATCGTGTGCTTTGATCGGTTCTTTGTTTTTTGTTGTGTTTATAGGGTATTTCTCAAGCGTATTAAGTATGGGATGGAGTGATAGGATCAATACAAGGGAGACGAGAGGAAAGAAGAACTACAAGTAGGTCTTCTCATCTTATCATCTTATCTATTTCTTATAGGAAAAGTCTAAAACACTTTAAACTGTTGTTCTAGATACAACTACTTATCTAGGGAAATAGTATTTATCCGTAGATACCAAATTCTCCAAAACAAATTGGCGACTCCACTGGGGAAAGATCACCTTTCCTAGTAGCTTATCCACCTCCTATGACATTCTTGTAGACCCTACTTGTGTTCATTGACTATATTTCAGCTCTTTTGCATTGAAGTTTGGTAAAAAATTGAGGTTAGATGACCCTTGAGTGGCCTCTTAGAAATCAACGCAGGCTTGGTCAGGGACAATGCTCTGCAGAGAACCCTTGAGTGAGAGACAGTTCTCTGCAGTGCAGTTAGTCCCTCTTTGACCTGCGCTGATCCACCTTAGGTCAAATTCCCACCTTTGTATTGGGTTTTTGCCAAATTTCTTCTGTTTGATTGCTTGTTGATTGATCAATGAATGTCATGTCTCAGAGAACAAGTTTTTATCTCCTTTGCTAGCCCTACTTTGACGTGATTGATTATTTTTTCTTAAATTTTTTCTTTGTCATTATTAGTCTATAGTCAAAGTTAGAATATAGTTGATTAATCTTTGTTCGAAAGAAACTGGCGTAAAGTCTTCTTTTCCTTCGAAACAGAATTGTCGTTAAAGTATTCATTCTTATTAAAGATTGATTGATTGTATGTGCATATTTCATTTTTTGTTGATCATAACATTAAGGGATTCGAAAAGAAAAACTTGCATTGTTCATATTGTAGTTTGTGAATGCTTGAAAGGAATAGCTAGGGAAATTGCATTAGATGTGCTCTTTGATCTTTGTCAAAGATCTGATTGCTCTATCCCTACTAGCTAAGGTTTTCATTGTTCAATTGAATGAAAATAATGCTTATCATATTAGTTGCATTTTAGGAATTGCAAACATACATCACATGGTGAACCTTGAAAGGAAAATTCTAAAGAAGATCAACTTAAAATTTATCTGAATTTACCTAATGGAGCATTGTCACCTAACGAAAAACATTTAGTGGTTCTAGGCTAGAGACGTGTTCCAGCATTGTAAAACAAAGCAGTTGTCGCTAACTTATTTGTAATACATCCCGAGTGTGATACCTCATTCCACGTACATGAGTATATCGTAGCTCGTCCATGTAGCTTCAGGTATGTAGGGCGGTGTTACAGTACGCAAAGTATATGGGAATGCTCTCACTGTGCGGTTTTGCATTAGACATCACTTATACGGATTGGGCCTCCACGTACTTTCGGGTATATATAGGAGGATAACACTAGGTTGCTATCCATCCTTAGGTAACCGAGTTGGCCACCTTGTACACTATGATACACCGAACACAACATTCGGGGAGATTGCCTGCCCATACTTCTTGGTTCACCAAGAGGTATTCTGCAGTTCACAGTTGCTTGGTAAACCTTTTGCCTAGATTATACCTCTTTTGTTTTGTTATGTTACTTTTATTAAAATGAAATTAATTGACCGCGGATAACATCCTCCCCGCTCACTCCTTAGTTGATCTTAGGTTGAAACATATGGCGACAAATCTGGAGTCCACCGATCAAGGAATTACTTTTGATGGGAATCCTAGTCCTTTTCCTCCTTTTGGAAATAGTGGTGCTCCATATATGGCTACATTATCCCTACCGGGATTTACCATTGGCTTACCAGTATGGTTGTTTTCAAACTCCTTGGTTCAAAATGTCATGATTTCTCCGCAATTGAGTATAGCTCCAACTGGACAAAATCAACCTCCAGTTGATCCTAAAGTTGACCCTTTTCCTTCTTCCTCAATTGTTTCTTCCTCCCCTTCTTCCTCTTTGCCTGGTGAAAGTATTGGTACTAGTAACCAGGTGGCTAAGAAGAAGAATAAAAGGAAGAAGAAGAAGAAGAAGAAAATTCAGCAGAGGGGAAACCAAGCAACCACTGCTTTGAATGCAACATCGATGAGAAACTGTCCATCAAGCCTCACAAAGTTTTATATCCATGCAAACTTTGTGCGGAAGACTATCTTCTTCGAAATTGTCCTGATATTCCTCAGATCTTAGAAGAATGGTCTTCTCGTTCACATCATCCTGTGTCATCAACTTCTGGAGATCATGATGGTGACAGACCATCAACTAGTGGTAGTAAAGTTCATGGAACCAAGGTTAAATTTAAGTTTCCCTGTAGGTTATGTGAAGGGAATCACCCCATTCACCTTTGTCCCTATCTGAATGAAGCCCAAAAAGTGTTGGATAACTGTCCTGCTTCACCGCAACGACTTCCATCTAGTTACAGGAGACTCTCCCTTAATACTTCACTAGTCGATGAATTGACTGACACAAATCAATCGTCGATCAAACCCACTCTCTTTGAAAGTAAATCCTATGAGTCTATACTTGACCCAAATCAACAGGTCAAGGAAACAGTTGCCTCGATTTCACCTTCAGTTAATCGTACCTTTCCCAAAGAGAGTGAATATGATACCGCTCAAGTTCTTTTTGTTTCTTCAGATTCTAATGAGCTTGGGGGTAGTCCTCCTGTTCCATAAAGACAGGAGGAAAATCCTCCCGCTCTCATAACTCAAGGTGTTGATTCTCTGTTCCTACGGTACCCCCTCCAAGTAGTCTGGTCACTTCCTTTGATTGGAATCGACTGGCAAGATTCCATCTTCCTTCTTATGTGCCTTTCCAGATCATAATACAAGTTTTTAATATGATCGTATCTGGCACTATTATAGATGAAGGTGCATCCTTGAGTATCCTTTCCCCAACTACTTGGCAAGCACTCGGTTTGCCGCCACTTATGCCTGTTACCCATAATATGTTGGCTTCTAACAGAGGAACCAATCAACCATTAGGGATCCTTCCTCAGTTTCCTATTACTTTAGGAGGAAAAATCATTTATCTGAATGTGATGGTAGTCCCAGGCCCTTTAGATTACAACTTACTTCTTGGGCACAACTATGTTTATGACATGGGAGCTATTGTTTGAACACTCTTTCGAGTGATTTGTTTCTCGCATGAAGGAAAAATTGTCATCGTTGACCAGATTTCATTTCCCAGTCCAAATATGGCTTCTAGTCAACCATATTCCCTAAATGGTCCTTTTGTACCAATGGTATCATCCCCGCCACGGGTTAATTATGTGGCAATCCATTCCATGCCTACATCAACAATCGATCAATTCCGTGATGTTGTACATTATGTACTGGGGGCATTGGAACTAGATCTCTCCTTCATGACCTCTTATGAGTCATGAACCAAGGATATGAGGATAGTTCTTTTACTGTGTGAACCTCATTAAAAAAATGAAACAACTCCCACGAGGATAGTTCCTTGTCTTGTGTCAACCTCATTAAAAAATGAAACTAAGGATATGAGGATAGTTCCTGGTCTTGTGTCAACCTCATTAAAAAAAGAAACAGCTCCTATGAGGACAGTTCCTTGTCTTGTGTCAACTTCGTTAAAAAATGAAACAAGGAATATGAGGATAGTTCCTTGTCTTGTGTCAACCTCGTTAAAAAATGAAACAAGGGTCATGAGGACAGTTCCTTGTCTTGTGTCAACCTCGTTAAAAAATGAAACAAGGAATATGAGGATAGTTCTTTTATTGTGTCAACCTCATTAAAAAAATGAAATAGGTTCATGAGGATAGTTCCTGGTCTTATGTCAACCTCGTTAAAAAATGAAACAAAGGGTATGAGCATAGTTCCTTGTCTTTTGTCAAGCTCGTTAAAAAATGAAACAAGGAATCTAAGAAAAGTTCCTTGTCTTGTGTCAAGCTCATTAAAAAATGAAACAAGGTCCCCTGGAGCAAAGTTCCAAAGTCTTTGATTAGACTCATAAAATTCTAGTCGAGTCTTTCACTTGGTCTCATAAATGAACCTTCATTCCATCCTCCTGATGGCCACGAGTAGTCTACTTAGGTGAATGTAATGAAGCTTGGGGGGCATGCACCTAATGGTAAAAGTTAAGTTTCCCTGTAGGTTATGTGAAGGGAATCACCCCATTCACCTTTGTCCCTATCTGGACGAAGCCAAAAAGGTGTTGGATAACCGTCCTACTTCACCACAATGACTTCCATCTGGTTACTGGAGACTCTCCCTTTCATCATCCTGGGGGCATGCAAACCAATCTCAAGAATAGTTTTTCGTTTCAAGCTCGTGTAAAAATGAATCTAAATTCAAGCATAGTTCTTCCTTTTAAGCTTGTGTAAAAATGAAACTGAATCCAAGAATAGTTCCCTATGGTTCAAGCTTGTGTAAAAATGAACCCATCTCCATTTAAACCCTCGTGATTTCCATTCTATTAGCCTTTTCCGTCAGATGAGCCTTGGTTGTTCTCCTTCCATCTATCTGCTTGGCCGATCATATGCTTTCACTTGGTTGTTTTACCTTTTCTGAGGAACAGTTGCAAGGAGTGGTCTTATTAGCCAGCCTCTTCACATAAATCAACATGTTTTGAGAAGTTCCAGCATCACCGGTACTAGTTGCTATCCTAGACACCACTCGTTCCTCAATGTGGAGTCCTCTTTAAGCTCTTTTAAAACTCTCTAAACATGAAAATATTGCTGAGTGCTTTTCCTTTCCAGCTCGTTAATGGATTGGAAACGACATCTCTCTTGTATTAGTTTACACTTTTTTGGGCTTGAGAGATTAATTTACGAAAAAGAACTTTTCAATTTTTCTTTTTGTACCTTTTCAAACTCTCTAAACATGAAAAGGACCGAGTTATCTTTGTCGTTAAACTCGTTAAAACATCAAATAGCAACAAACTTGTCCATTTAGACAAGACCGAGTTTCACATTCAATAGAATTGTTAAAACATCAAATAGAGATGGATTCGCCAAAAGGATGAAATTATACAACAAGCTTATGTTATCCTCCTCAAGATTGATAAAAATAAAGAGGTACTAGTCAGCAATGATTGGGGAAAATGGGAAAAAGGGGAAACCACTTTATGGTAACAGGTCGCTCTTGGACATGACACTTTCACTCCATCACCATGACTATTTGGCTTGGGTTATTAGCTTGATGGTTATCATACCGTTGGTCTATCATACCATCCATCACTTTGTTTTGGGTCAATTCTACCAATTCATTTTAGTGTCGCCGACATGTTCAAGAAAAGTTATCCAGTCAAAATTCATGCTTTGCAATACCATAAACCTTCATTTTCATGACTACCATTCATGAACCTTGTGTCGTCAGTCAAATTCCATCTCTAAAATCACTACAGTCATTTCATGTCGTTGATGTGGGATACATCAAGGCCTTCCTATGACGAGTCACTTGTCGACATCAGCACATTATCCAAGAAGTTGACTTAGAAACACCCTTCCGGTACCTTGAGGCTTGCATGCATCAATGGCAGGTTTCTCGCTTCCAGCGATAGGTTAACATCAATGGCCTTCAACCGAAAGATTTTGTATGGTGTTTGACATCAAATCATCCATTCACACCATGCAAAATGTACTGCAGTACCTTGAGGATCATTATCATTATCAATGATTTCTCTCGCATTCGTTAACAGCTTACATCATTGGCGGTAATCAAATGGTGTCTTCTCATGTTTGACTTCATATCACATATTCACATGGTTAGACTCATACTTGAGCAAATGATTGAACAAGATAGAAGACCTCGGATCTAGTTTCATCCATCTGGGCTGTGATTTCAGGAGTACTAAATCATAAGTACAATGGCTTTACATTGATAGTCATTCCAATCATGGGTCTATATCTGTAGACGACTATTTATGTACATGTAATGAAAGTTTATAAGTTGAGCATGGGTATGCCTTCCCTCAACAATTCATGTAAAATCAAATATCATGATATATGTATTGTAATTGATGCAGGTCACCTTCCACTTCGATACCTCCTCATCACACCGTAAAGCATTTAATTCGACATTGGCATTTTTCTGACTTCATGCTTTAGGGGGCAGCTGTTACAGATCAATTTGGGCACATCAATCCCAAAATCTAGATCAGTGTTTTAGGGCTCATAAAATCCTAATTTTAGTTGCTTCATGCCTTAAACAAGTCACCCATTTGAATGCCTCCTTCGTAGATAGTTTCATGACTTGAAGACATCTAGAAATAACCTCTAGAGGGACGAGCGTAGGTAAGCCCTTGTAAAGGTGTGCTGCAGAGCAGTTGAGTCCACTGCCAGGGTGCTCTACAAAGCACTTAGGCTTCCTTTCACTTGAGCTGGGTGAGAATGAGTGAAATTCACATAGGGTTTGGAGAATATTCTTATCTTTTGGAGTCATCTAGAAGGTTCACTCACTTATCAACTCCTATGAGCTTGAAAATGGATGAGGAATGAGTTAAGGTGCATCCTATCCTCTCATCCCTTCCTCCATGGAACTAATTCTAAGTATGGAAGGCCATTCAATGCCACCATTTATGACAAAACCTCCTTCATCTTCCTATAAATTGACCACTCATCTAAGTTGTTAGGGGTTGGATTATGTTGAATTGTAATGAGATAATGCTGCTATGAGATTTGGCTTTGAAGAAGGTATCGTAATGCTACAAGGTTGTCATTCTTTTGATGTGATGTGGATGGGATCCAAGTTGAAGGAATGGCTTTGAATCAGACACCAATGGTTGTAATTCCTTCTTCTATCTAATAAAGTGTTTGAACGTTTCTCCCATATGTTTGTATTGTTTCATAATGCTTATATGTGTGAATTGTATCTAATTCCTTTCACTTATATTCAGTAGATCGTGTGCATTGATCGGTTCTTTGTTTTTTGTTGTGTTTACAGGGTACTTCTCAAGCGTATTAAGTATGGGAAGGAGTGACAAGATCGATACAAGGGAGACGAGAGGAAAGCAGAACTACAAGTAGGTATTCTCATCTTATCATCTTATCTATTGCTTATAGGAAAAGTCTAAAACAATTTAAACTACTGTTCTAGATATAGCTACTTATCTAGGGAATTAATATTTATTCATAGATACCAAATTCTCCAAAACAGTTTGTAACCAAGAAAACAGTCAAAGATGCGAAGCAGGCAGCAACTCAGTGCACAGCCGAAGTTGTGGTCATCAAGGACAAGCTAGATGGGCTTCGCGCAAAGATCTCTGTGCCTACCAAGTGACTTGAGGGCGAGTCACGATGCTTGTGTTGGGGGCCTGTTGGGAGTGGGATCCCCCAAGGGAATTTTTGGGGCTAAAAGACCAGGTTTAAGTCAATTTTTGTAATATTATTGTAAAGACTCTGCAATTTGTGGTCGCGGAGCACGAAGGTGTTATGTGTCATAAATGGTAGTTTGCCCTTAGTTTTGTAAAAGTAAAGCTGGCTGTAAGAGAACTACCCATGGCCCACAGACCATGGCATTGTATAAAAAGAGCTAAGCTCTAATTAGTTTGAAAAAAGAGAGACAATAATGGATGATGTAATAGAATCATTGCTTTAGAGCAAGAAGTCTAAGTCTTGGGTTGTAGCATAGGTAAAGTGCTCTGCAGCTAAGTGCGCAGAGGCCTAGGGTAGAAGTCCAGAACTGAGTGTGCGGACCACTACAGCTGTGTGCATAGGGCGGAAAAAGCTTGTAACCACTTGGAATATATTAATAAAGAGAGATATTCTACAATTTCTATGACTTTGTTCTGTTGATGCATCTTGATATGTTATCTATGAATTTTCCTTATTATGCTTATATGGTGTGCAAATGAATTGAATAATTGAATACATATATGAATATCTATTTACATGGGGATAACTATAATTTTTCGATAAGATAGGCAAGGCACTTAGATTAATTGGGGAATTTTTACAGCACGCTGCCATAGTAGCGCGAAAGTATCTGAGCAGTAGGCTTGGGCTACATGAAGGACGTTCGTATCCTTTCGCGGAGGTATTGAAGGATGGAATAGAGGGTTTGTCCTGCAATCCCTATAGCGACCTGTGCGAAGGCAGGGATAGAGGGGATTAAACGACATCACGACCATTTTAGGGTGCAAAAACTTGGTTCCAGTATCCCCCCATACTACTTCAGGTGAGACTTCAGTTCGCACTCCATGGGCTGATGCCGAAAGGGCTAGTATTGTAGGGATTTGTTTGGCTAATCAATGCTGAACCTAGGTCAGCCCCCCCCAAGCAAAAAGAAACTCAAATTCTTCCTCACTGTCATGGACCTATTGAGGACCCTCCTGCTGCATCGGTTTCTTTCCTTTCTATATGGGTTTTTTTCCTTTATCCTTCGTGTACTTCGCTCGCGCTTCCTTTTGCATCTTCTTCTGTGGTGATGTTCTTAATTCTGCTACATAGACCTCAACTAGTCTCTTCTCCTTCATCTTCTGTGGCTACCATTGTGGCTGTGCTTGTGCTTGTGCTTGTGCTTGTGCTTGTGCTTGCGGCTATACAGGCACATTTCTTGGTGACCTTAAGCACGTTGGGGACATGGGTACATTCACCCTTGTGGTCTTTCTTGGTTGTGAATCCACGATACCAGCTATCCCTTTCTTTATAAGTGTCCTCACAAATTCTTCCCAACTCCTCTCAGACATGAAATAACTCTTCTTGACTTAGGCACAATTTATGATCTCTCTAGGAAGCAAAGTGTTAGAGTCGGTCATTACATCCCTCCATCAGAGATCTGTTCACTTTTTTGCATATCATTCTTAGGTGTCTCGCTCATTCCACTTTGTTGCATTTCGCTAGGGGCATGCCATTGACTGACAACAGGGTCTAATCGTCTTGTCTTTCCTCATGCTTGTACCTGCAGGGCTAATTAAAATTCCTCAAAAATCACTAAAGTTCAGGTCACGTCATCACGGTCACAAATGATTATTTTCATTAAAAAGAGTCTTTAGTCCTAGATTCTATGGTTTCAAGTCTTTGGATACATGTGATAAAAGCTCGCAGGCCATGAGGTTGGTTTCGAAAGTTTACCATTCCATATTTTTAGTCCCAAAAACATTTGAAGACATTTTTAGTTCAAAACTCTGTTTTGAATTGGAAACTGTCAAATTTAGTTTTTGTAATATTGATGTATTTGTTTCGCCATAAGAAGTTTCACAGCAAGCCTCTGATGTTTGCCAAAGCCAAATGCCAAAACCTCTGCAAAAAATCAAGATATTTCATCAGTCCAAGATTCAAAAAAAAAAATGAAAATCCAAAGACAGAATTGCATTAAATGATAAAGTGCCAAAAGCCAAAGATTATAAAAATGGGTTATGGTTTATGAGATATTTTGCAACCCATATAAAGCATGGAAAACAAATCATTTTCACAAGTTTCACAAAGCAAAACCAAATCAGCTCGTTGAAGACAAAGTGGAAGCGTTTCAAGGTTGTGGAGTTGAAGTGGAAGTGCATGCTATGCACAGAGAAGGCACGCTACGCATTGGGAGCGTGCTACGCACTGGGCTTCACCGGACTGTGCAAAATTACATGTGCGCTACGCATTGGGAGCGCGCTACGCATTGAGTAAGCGTGCTACACATACAAATTCAGAGCCAAAAATTTTTGCTCCTTCATCCAGATTCATGCCAAATCGCCTCCAACTGCTTGCAAGTAGGTCCTTTATTATTGCTCAGTGAATTTTAGACATGGTTATGGTGTGTTGAATGTGGAGAAAAAGTGTGAAATGTAAAACCCTATGTTGATTTCCAAATTCACTTCTTAGGGTTTGAAGCAAATGAAGCCAAAAACTTCTTAGGGACTGTGTGGGTTAATATATGCCTGTGTCATCTATTTTCAGTGGTGTTCATGCTTATTTTTAACCTTGGCCTCATGCCCTCTCTTTGCCATTACATCACTGCTGTCATTATTATGGCCATTGTCATTTTCACACTGTTTTTTTTTAGGCAAACTCATTTGACAAAACTATTCTCATTATGGCTTTCCTATGATACTTTGAAACACATGTGACACATTTGAGGAGTAAAGCATACACTGAAATTTTTGCCTTCACTATACCTATATCAGCATACATTTTGCAAATAGTCTAATTTCAACACAATGTTAGAGATGGATTCAGTTTATGAACAGGAGTATGACAGTGATTCCACAACAGAGATTAATGTGCCACGAAGGTCTCACAGAAGTGGAAAAAGTGGTAAGCATCTCAGGGAGGAACCTACTTCTTTGGCTCAATTGCATGCTTGCTCACTTGCAATGGATTGTTTTCGGTATCAGTCATGTTACCACTATTGTGAGTTGATTTCACAAACTCAGCATCATCATGAGCTAGCTCGTCTATTTGTTCTACACTTACATGATGGCCATGTAAATCTTACCGGAGTAGATTTCATTCTGTCACCAGAAACCATTGCTCAGGCCACAGGAATACCAAATGTAGGAGAGGAATGGAACAAGAGACAACAGCTAGATAAATTCTACTATGAGCCATACATCAAACCTGGGTTTATAAGGCAGCTAAGCAGGGTATTTCCATTCAGATTTCTAAAGGATGAGTTTGCACCCTTGATGAAGCTTATCACTCGATATTTCAGTTGTGAGGGCAGTTTCTCGTGCCTCTATACGTACCATATTCGTTTGTTGATGCATTTTACGAGGGTACGTATGATGAGCATTCCATACTTCATGTATCGCAATATAGAGAGGATGACATATCTTGTATAGAGGAAGACCCCATCACAGCAACATAGAAGTATATATCATTACGCGCTGATCAAAATCATTGTGGTACAGTAGCTCACACAGTAGGGCATTACTTGGGAGGATTTCATCTCCCGTGACTTCTTCACAGTGCTACAGCCGCCTCTTGAGGTAGTTCATGATGAGGGAGAGCCTTCACATCAGTTTGACATTCCTGAGACCGAGCATATTAGTGCTCCATTGTATGTGACATACCAGCGAGGTCACAGGGCCTTATTTGCAGCTACACGACGAGTACTATCTCCACATGGCATGGAAGGGGTCTCGCCTTCTTCTTTAGCATAGGTACAGGTTCAGGACAGAGGCAAGAGGCCGATGCATGAGGAGATCCCATTAGGAGGCCATGATATTGATGTTACACCCAGTGATGTGGATGGGAGCTATCCTGGCTTGAAACTGAAAGAGGTCATCCAAAAGAAGAAGTCTGAGATTGATAGCTTGAATGAGAAGTTGCTGAAGGAAGAATGTTTGATCAAATATTTGGAGCAGCGCAATAAGCAGCTAGAGGACCAGCACACACTTATAGAGCTACGACAAATCCATGAAGACCGAAAGGTTGCCCGAAAAAGTCCTGGCGATTTGACACCTTTTGAGCGGCAGTTTTGGCTTGAGAAAATCAATCGACATCTGGAGGAGTTGTTGGCAAAGGAAAATAGAGACAAAGACATGCTCCGTCATATGAAACATCATTATTGGGCTCGCATGCACGTCGGTAAAGCAAAAATAAAGATTTTGAAGAGGAGGTTGAGCAGAGTATTAAAACGGTTAAAGAGGCCTAATCCACTTCAGATTTTGGTTGAGGCTTCGGTGGCTGAGCATGATACATGATGGAGGGTCTTTGCTCCGAATTTGAGCAAATTCAGAGAAATTTTTGTCATTTTGAAATTTTTGGATTGCAAAACAGATTTTTCAGCCCAACACATAGCGCGTCGACGCGCTCGCTTATGCCTTGGACACTTGCTGGAGGAAAAATTTATAGTTTTGGATTTTTCATGGTAAGTTATGCATGCTCTAGTATGTCCAAGGAATTTCATCAAGTTATGGATGATCAAAAGGGTCAAAAACACCATGAAAATGACCTTTTTGCCACCTTTTGCATCAGCAGGAAGTACTTGTGGGAGAATGAAATTTTGAAGGGAAAATGAGCTCCAAATTGGGAAATTCCACTTGGGCTGGATAGCAGACATCCAGGGCTTTCCAACCAGCTATTGTGAGCTTGATTTCGATGTTAGGAAGTGCCCCAAAAATAGGCTGAAAGGCGTGCTACACATAGAGCTCAGGCGCACGACGCATAGAGATTTTTGGTCAAATTTTCATCTTCTAGCTCAGGAATTCAACTAGTTTTCACCAGTTTCATCTTTTGATGTAGTATGTGACTTATCTTGATGTAATTTGATGTATATGATGTAACTTTGGCACTTATTTACCTATTCTAGATGATTCATTCACAAAATAGCAAAAATTTAATGTAATGAATAAGTTTCCCTTCTTTTAGAGGCAGGTTGTTTGGATGCCTAGTTTTCAGCTCTATGTTTAGAATTAGTTCAAACTGCTCCTAGAAGGAGGAGCTTGACCCCTAGAGGCTAGGAGATGGGTTGGCATGGTCTATATTATGTATATTTTTAGTCAGTAGCAGGGTTTGGACTGTTGGGAAAGTTTTGGCACACTATTGTACATATCTTCTGCATTTTGGCTAAGGAAAGATCAGAGGTTTTGCAGCACTTGTTGGGATTCATGTGGTTTTCAGTTTTGATGGTGTGTTATCTTAGTTATCTGTAAGTTTTTTATTTTTTTTAATGTATTCCATTCCATTCTTTTGCTTCTGAAACTAAATGAATGAGTAAGTAAGGTTGAATCCATTGATTTCAGTGCTCTGCCTTTAAATTTGTTTAGTTTCATATGTTTTCACCAGTCTGGAGAGGATCCCTGTTTCCCCTTGCCCTTTTCAGCTCCTTGTCATTCTGATTCATCCATATATATGATCAAAAACATCAAAGCTACTACCTACCTTGCCCCAACTTGAATTCTGCAAAGATCTGGTCTCATCCGCGAGCCCAAATTTGTTTTTTCCCTTTTCTCCAACAAAACCCCAAAAAATTTAAATCAAACCTACCTATCCATTTACTAGCCTAAAATCAATATCCATTATAAGTCATCTCAGCTCCATTGAAGACCTTTTGCCAAGATAGACCCATAGAGAGCCCTCTCCTGTCCTCGCAGGGCTAGCTACGAGGCTGAGCTTGGTTTGATGTGGCCTTGAGTCTCACCTTCCCTCAGCCTAAGGCAGATTCCAACGCTAACATAGTGGTGACTCCACTGGGGAGAAAATGGTTTGCTTGTTGATGTCATTTCTTTTATAAGCTACAGACGGAGCCTGAAGATTAGCCGGGTAGCCTTCGTAACACTTTTGCTTTGCATTAGTGCAAGTAGATAAACGCTACTTCAGTCAATCTCCGGTCTAGCTTGTACTCGTGACATCTAACTTGTTAATTGCCTAAGTAGATGTATCAAGTTCAGATCTGATTGTTGATGGTGGACAACGATCAGACACTGGCAAGGCTGAAATCATTCACCTGGCGACTTCATTCACTGAAAAATCCAGAGATCAATGCTTCATGGTGACTGCATTGCAGGAAGATTAGTTGCTTTGAGCTTTTCAAGATGGATCGGGTTGCAAGAAGATACGCTCCCATGAGTCGAGATCACATTCCAGGCTTTCCAAATAAAATGCCCAAGGTAGATTGGTCAAAGAATTTGCCTGTGTTCAGAAATGTGGAAGGTAATGACGCTACTCTTCATCTGGTGAAATTTCACATTCATGTGCATCGATTAAAGATCAATTTTCCTGAGGACTGTTTGATGAAAATGTTTATGGCTACTCTGGAAGATGAAACCCGATCTTGGTATGAAAGTTTGCCATCTGCTTTTATTTACTGTTTAAAGGATTTTCATACCATGTTCTTTGAAAAGTATAAAGAATCTTATCCATCCTTGATTTTAGTTCAGAACTATTGTAGCCATGTTCATAGTTTTATTGAAAATCTTGAGAATTTTTATGGGGATAATGAATTGATGGACGGAGAAATCATGGAGGCCCTGTATGAGAATCCATTTCAGCAACAGGAAGAGAACCTAGAGGATTCCCATCAAGATGCTCATGAAACTTTGCAGCAGGATCAAGATCTTGGTACAATGGAAAATGATGAAAGAGAAGGTTTTGTTTCAGATCTGTCCATAGAAGAAGACGATATGCAGGAAAGTCAAGTTTCGATTTTAGAAGGTGATAAAGTCAAGTCAGCTATTTCAGATCTAGATTCAGATAGTGATGATCAAGAATACCTTCTGCTGAATCCCATGAAAGAGAGCTCTGCTGTTGAGATCGTTCTCAGTTCATTAGAACATAGCCTTCATGAGGAGGTAATCCAGTCAGTTCATGAAAACCAGAATGAGATCCTTGTTCGAGTAAGTGATAAATCTTCTTTCAATAATTCAGTGATAAATGGTAATTTGATTGCCATGTCATATGAAGACAATTACTTTTTGAGCAAAAGAAAAAAAAAGCATTATCTCCTTTGTCTGAAGATGAGATAGATCAACTCTTGAAAGGTCAGGTTACAGCCCAAGCTAAAGCAAATTTGCAGTGCACACATGGTCAAGAAAGTGTTGGTGAAACTTCTTCCTCTTTTGAAAATGATGACAGTCTTGTAATTAGTTTTATAGATCAGCAAACAGATAATATTTTCTTTCACCAAGATGACAAGGCTGTCATGTTTGATAATCTTGAAGATTGTTTTTTGTTTAAGAATGACCTAGGCCATGAAGATGAGGAGTATGAGCTTGAGAGAGACAATATGCCAGGATTTCTCATGGTCAAGGAACCTACAACTAACACTCAGATGGCCGAAGCACATACTTCTCTGTGCATTCCTATCCCTTAGAAATCAATTTTTCCTTCAGCTCAAAATGGAGGGAGTACTTGTATTTTTGCAACTGGATCTCAAGATAAGCCAGTGCTTCAAGATTTTCAAGATCCCTTCGGCGTCCTTTTGCAAGAACTAGAGAAGATAAATGTTGCCTGGTTTGTTATCGTAATCCTTGGTTTTAGTGGTTATTTTGAGTTGCCTACAGGTTCATCATTCCGCCTGCTCGAGAAAAGTGAGAACAGAAATTTGGTATGTAGCCATCTGCTGGATTGGTTACATTGGAAAGATCATTACACATGATTGTACATATTTCATTAGTATGCAGGTGGTTGTCATCATGATTTGAAATCTTGATGGACTGCTGCCCTTCAATAAGCTTGGTAAGTTCTTATTTTAAGTTAAGTCAGTCATGAGTCATTTGTGAGTTAGGTTTCAGTCAATAAATGAGTCAAAGTATTGTGTCGTTTGCCGAAATAATGGACTCCATAGCCCAATGGATGAAAGGCATTGTCTAGCTATCCCAGAGACCTGCCGTTCTTGGCACCTCTTTGGAGCTACCATCCCCATTGGAGCCAATGTTAGAGTCGGTCCTTACAGCCCTTCCTCAGAGATATCTTCGCTTTTTTGCATATCATTCTTAGGTGTCTCGCTCATTCCACTTCGTTTCATTTCGCTAGGGGCATGCCATTGACTGACGAGAGGGTCTGGTCGTCTTGTCTTTCCTCATGCTTGTACCTGTAGGGCTAATTAAAATTCCTAAAAAATCACTGAAGTTCATGTCACGTCATCAAGGTCACAAATGGTTATTTTCATTAAAAAGAGTCTTTAGTCCTAGAGTCTAGGGTTTCAAGTCTTTGGATACATGTGATAAAAGCTCACAGGCCATGAGGTTGGTTTCGAAAGTTTCCCATTCCATATTTTTAGTCCCAAAAACATTTGAAGACATTTTTAGTTCAAAACTCTGTTTTGAATTGGAAACTGTCAAACTTAGTTTTTGTAATATTGATGTATTTGTTTCACCATAAGAAGTTTCACAGCAAGCCTATGATGTTTGCTAAAGCCAAATGCCAAAACCTTTGCAAAAAATCAAGACATTTCATCAGTCCAAGATTCAAAAAAAAAAATGAAAAGCCAAAGAAAGAATTGCATTAAATGATAAAGTGCCAAAAGCCAAACATTATAAAAATGGGTTATGGTTTATGAGATATTTTGCAACCCATATAAAGCATGGAAAGCAAATCATTTTCACAAGTTTCCCAAAGCAAAACCAAATCAGAGTGTTGAAGACAAAGTGGAAGCGTTTCAAGGTTGTGGAGTTGAAGTGGAAGTGCGTGCTACGCACAGAGAAGGCGCGCTACGCATTGGGAGCGCGCTATGCACTGGGCTTCACCGGCCTGTGAAAAATTACATGTGTGCTACGCATTGGGAGCGTGCTACACATTGGGAGCACGCTACGCATTGGGTAAGCGTGCTACGCATACAAATTCAGAGCCAAAAATTTTTGCTCCTTCGTCTAGATTCATGCCAAATCGCCTCCAACTGCTTGCAAGTAGGTCCTTTATGATTTCTCAGTGAATTTTAGACATGGTTATGGTGTGTTGAATGTGGAGAAAAAGTGTGAAATGTAAAACCCTATGTTGATTTCCAAATTCACTTCTTAGGGTTTGAAGCAAATGAAGCCAAAACGTTCTTAGGGATTGTGTGGGTTAATATATGCCTGTGTCATCTATTTTCAGTGGTTTTCATGCTTATTTTTAACCTTGGCCTCACACCCTCTCTTTGCCATTACATCACTGCTGTCATTATTATGGCCATTGTCATTTTCACACTGTTTTTTTTTAGGCAAACTCATTTGACAAAACTATTCTCATTATGGCTTTCCTATGACACTTTGAAACACATGTGACACATTTGAGGAGTAAAGCATACACTAAAATTTTTGCCTTCACTATACCAATATTAGCGTACATTTTGCAAAAAATCTGACTTCAGCACAATGTTAGAGATGGATTCAGTTTATGAACAGGAGTATGACAGTGATTCCACAGTAGAGATTAATGTGCCACGAAGGTCTCACAGAAGTGGCAAAAGTGGTAAGCATCTCAGGGAGGAACCTACTTCTTTGGCTCAATTGCATGCTTGCTCGCTTGCAATGGATTGTTTTCGCTATCAGTCATGTTACCACTATTGTGAGTTGATTTCACAAACTCAGCATCATCATGAGCTAGCTCGTCTATTTGTTCTACACTTACATGATGGCCATGTAAGTCTTGCCGGAGTAGATTTCATTCTGTCACCAGAAACCATTGCTCAGGCCACCGGAATACCAAATGTAGGAGAGGAATGGAACAAGAGACAACAACTAGATAAATTCTACTATGAACCATACATCAAACCTGGGTTTATAAGGCAGCTAAGCAGGGTATTTCCATTCAGATTTCTAAAGGATGAGTTTGCACCCTTGATGAAGCTTATCATTCGATATTTCAGTTGTGAGGGCAGATTCTCGCGCCTCTATACGTAACATATTCTTTTGTTGATGCATTTTACGAGGGTACGTATGGTCAGCATTCCATACTTCATGTATCGCAATATAGAGAGGATGACATATGTTGTACAGAGGAAGACCCCAGCACAACAACATAGAAGTATATATCATTACGCGCTGGTCAAAATCATTGTGGTACAACAGCTCGCACAGCAGGGCATTACTTGGGAGGATTTCATCTCCCGTGACTTCTTCACAGTGCTACAGCCGCCTCCTGAGGTATTTCATGATGAGGGAGAGCCTTCACATCAGTTTGACATTCCTGAGACCGAGCATATTAGTGCTCCATTATATGTGACATACCAGTGAGGCCACAGGGCCTTATTTGCAGCTACACGACGAGTACTATCTCCACATGGCATGGAAGGGGTCTCGCTTTCTTCTTCAGCATAGGTACAGGTTCATGACAGAGGCAAGAGGCGGATGCATGAGGAGAGCCCATGAGGAGGCCATGATATTGATGTTACACTTAGTGATGTGGATGGGAGCTATCCTGGCTTGAAAATGAAAGAGGTCATCCAAAAGCAGAAGGCTGAGATTGACAGCGTGAATGAGAAGTTGCTGAAGGCAGAATGTCTGATCAAATATTTGGAGCAGCGCAATAAGCAGCTAGAGGACCAGCACACACTTATAGAGCTCCGACAAATCCGTGAAGACCGAAAGTTGGCCCGAAAAAGACCTGGCGATTTGGCACCCTTTGAGCGGCAGTTTTGGCTTGAGAAAATCAATCGACATCTGGAGGAGTTGTTGGCGAAGGAAAATAGAGACAAAGACATGATTCGTCATATGAAACATCACTATTGGGCTTGCATGCATGTCGGTAAAGAAAAAATAAAGATTTTGAAGAGGAGGTTGAGTAGAGTATTAAAACGGCGAAAGAGGCCTAATCCACTTCGAATTTTGGTTGAGGCTTCGGTGGCTGAGCATGATACATGATGGAGGGTCTTTGCTCCAAATTTGAGCAAATTCGGAGAAATTTTTGTCATTTTAAAATTTTTGGCTTGCAAAACAGATTTTTTAGCCCAACGCATAGCGCGTCGACGCGCTTGCTTATGATTGGGAAACTTGCTGGAGGAAAACTTTATAGTTTTGGATTTTTCATGGTAAGTTATGCATGCTCTAGTATGGCCAAGGCATTTCATCAAGTTCTGGATGATCAAAAGGGTCAAAAACACCATGAAAATCACCTTTCTACCACCTTTTGCATCAACAGGAAGTACTTGTGGGAGAATGAAATTTTGAAGGGGCAAATGAGCTTCGAATTGGGAAATTCCACTTGGGCTGGATAGCAGACATCCAGGGCTTTCCAACCAGCTATTGTGCGCTTGATTTTGGTGTCAGAAAGTGCCCCAAAAGTAGTCTGAAAGGCGCGCTACACATAGAGGTCAGGCGCGCGACGCATAGAGATTTTTGGTCAAATTTTCATCTTCCAGCTCAAGAATTCAGCCAGTTTTCACCAGTTTCACCTTCTGATGTAGTATGTGATTTATCTTGATGTAATTTGATGTATGATGTAACTTTGGCACTTATATACCTATTCTAGATGATTCATTCACAAAATAGCAAAAATTTAATGTAATGAATCAGTTTCCCTTCTTTTAGAGGCAGGTTGTTTGGATGCCTAGTTTTCAGCTCTATGTTTGGAATTAGTTCAAATTGCTCCTAGAAGGAGGAGCTCGACCCCTAGAGGCTAGGAGATGGGTTGGCATGGTCTATATTATGTATATTTTCAGTCAGTAGTAGGGGTTGCACTATTGGGAAAGTTTTGGCACACTATTGTACATATCTTCTGCATTTTGGCTAAGGAAAGATCAGAGGTTTTGCAGCACCTGTTGGGATTCATGTGGTTTTCAGTTTTGATGGTGTGTTCTCTTAGTTATCTGTAAGTTCTTTAATGTTTTAATGTATTCCATTCCCTTCTTTTGCTTTTGAAACTAAATGAATGTGTAAGTAAGGTTGAATCCATTGATTTCAGTGCTCTGCCTTTAAATTTGTTTAGTTTTATATGTTTTCACCAGTTTGGAGAGGATCCCTATTTCCCCTTGCCCTTTTCAGCTCCTTGTCATTCTGATTCATCCATATATATGATCAAAAACATCAAAGCTACTACCTACCTTGCCCCAACTTGAATTCTACAAAGATCTGGTCTCATCCCTGAGCCCAAATTTGTTTTTTCCCTTTTCTCCAACAAAACCCCAAAAAATTTAAATCAAACCTACCTATCCATTTACTAGCCTAAAATCAATATCCATTATAAGTCATCTCAGCTCCTTTGAAGCGCTTTTGCCGAGATAGACCCTGAGAGAGCCCTCTCTTGTCCTCGTAGGGCTAGCTACGAGGCTGAGCTTGGTTTGTTGTGGCCTTGAGTCTCGCCTTCCCTTAGCCTAAGGCAGATTCCAGCGCTAACATAGTGGTGACTCCATTGGGAAGAAAATGGTTTGCTTGTTGATGTCATTTATTTTATAAGCTAAAGACGGAGCCTGAATATTAGCTAGGTAGCCTTCGAAACGCTTTTGCTTTGCATTAGCGCAAGTAGATAAACGCTACTTCAGTCAATCTCCAGTCTAGCTTGTAATCGTGACATCTAACTTGTTAACTGCCCCAGTACATGTATCAAGTTCAGATCTGATTGTTGATGGTGGACAACAATCAGACACTGGCAAGGCTAAAATCATTCACCTGGCGACTTCATTCACTGAAAAATCCATAGATCAATGCTTCATGGTGACTCCATTGTAGGAAGATTAGTTGCTTTGAGCTTTTCAAGATGGATCGGGTTGCAAGAAGATACGCTCCCATGAGCCAAGATCACATTCCAGGATTTCCAAATAAAATGCCCAAGGTAGATTGGTCAAAGAATTTGCCTGTGTTCAGAAATGTGCAAGGTAATGATGCTGCTCTTCATCTGGTGAAATTTCACATTCATGTGCATCGATTAAAGATCAATTTTCCTCAGGACTGTTTGATAAAAATGTTTATGGCTACTCTGGAAGATGAAGCCCAATCTTGGTATGAAAGTTTGCCATCTGCTTCTATTTACTGTTTAAAGGATTTTCATACCATGTTCTTTGAAAAATATAAAGAATCTTATCCATCCTTGATTTTAGTTCAGAACTGTTGTAGCCATGTTCATAGTTTTATTGAAAATCTTGAGAATTTTTATGGGGATAATGAATTGATGGACGGAGAAATCATGGAGGCTCTGTACGAGAGTCCATTTCAGTAACAGGAAGAGAACCTAGAGGATTCCCATCAAGATGCTCAGGAAACTTTGCAGCAGGATCAAGATATTGGTACAATGGAAAATGATGAAAGAGAAGGTTTTGTTTCAGATCTGTCCATAGAAGAAGACGATATGCAGGAAAGTCAAGTTTCGATTTCAGAAGGTGATAAAGTCAAGTCATCTATTTCAGATCTAGATTCAGATAGTGACGATCAAGAATACCTTCTACTGAATCCCATGAAAGAGAGCTCTGCCGTTGAGATCGTTCTCAGTTCATTAGAACATAGCCTTCATGAGGAGGTAATCCAGTCAGTTCATGAAAACCAAAATGAGATCCTTGTTCGAGTAAGTGATAAATCTTCTTTCAATAATTCAGTGATAAATGGTAATTTGATTGCCATGTCATATGAAGACAATTACTTTTTGAGCAAAAGAAAACAAAAAACATTATCTCCTTTGTCTGAAGATGAGATAGATCAACTCTTGAAAGGTCAGGTTACAGCCCAAGCTAAAGCAAATTTTCAGTGCACACATGGTCAAGAAAGTGTTGGTGAAACTTCTTCCTCTTTTGAAAATGATAACAGTCTTGTAATTAGTTTTATAGATCAGCAAATAGATAATATTTTCTTTCACCAAGATGACAAGGCTGTCATGTTTGATAATCTTGAAGATTGTTTTTTGTTTAAGAATGACCTAGACCATGAAGATGAGGAGTATGAGCTTGAGAGAGACAATATGCCAGGATTTCTCATGGTCAAGGAACCTACAACTAACACTCAGATGGCAGAAGCACATACTTCTCTGTGCATTCCTATCCCTCAGAAATCAATTGTTCCTTCAGCTCAAAATGGAGGGAGTACTTGTATTTTTGCAGCTGGATCTCAAGATAAGCTAGTGCTTCAGGATTTTCAAGATCCCTTCGGCGTCCTTTTGAAAGCACTAGAGAAGATAAATGTTGCCTGGTTTGTTATCGTAATCCTTGGTTTCAGTGGTTATTTTGAGTTGCCTACAGGTTCATCGTTCCGCCTGCTCGAGAAAAGTGAGAACAAAAATTTGGTATGTAGCCATCTGCTGGATTGGTTACATTGGAAAGCTCATTACACATGATTGTACATATTTCATTAGTATGCAGGTGGTTGTCATCATGATTTGAAATCTTGATGGACTGCTGCCCTTCAATAAGCTTGGTAAGTTCTTGTTTTAAGTTAAGTCAGTCATGAGTCATTTGTGAGTTAGGTTTCAGTCAATAAATGAGTCAAAGTCTTGTGTCTTTTGCCGAAATAATGGACTCCATAGCCCAATGGATGAAAGGCACTGTCTAGCTATCCCAAAGATCTGCTGTTCTTGGTACCTTTTGGAGCTACCATCCCCATTGGAGCCAATGTTAGATTCAGTCCTTACAACCCTCCGTTAGAGATATGTTCGCTTTTTTGCATATCATTCTTAGGTGTCTCGCTCATTCCACTTCGTTTCATTTCGCTAGGGGCATGCCATTGACTGACGAGAGGGTCTGGTCGTCTTGTCTTTCCTCATGCTTGTACCTGCAGGGCTAATTAAAATTCCTAAAAACTCACTGAAGTTCAGGTCACGTCATCAAGGTCACAAATGATTATTTTCATTAAAAAGAGTCTTTAGTCCTAGAGTCTAGGGTTTCAAGTCTTTGGATACATGTGATAAAAGCTCGCAGGCCATGAGGTTGGTTTCGAAAGTTTCCCATTCCATATTTTTAGTCCCAAAAACATTTGAAGACATTTTTAGTTCAAAACTCTGTTTTGAATTGGAAACTGTCAAATTTAGTTTTTGTAATATTGATGTATTTGTTTCACCATAAGAAGTTTCACAGCAAGCCTATGATGTTTGCTAAAGCCAAATGCCAAAACCTTTGCAAAAAATCAAGACATTTCATCAGTCCAAGATTCAAAAAAAAAAATGAAAAGCCAAAGAAATAATTGCATTAAATGATAAAGTGCCAAAAGCCAAACATTATAAAAATGGGTTATGGTTTATGAGATATTTTGCAACCCATATAAAGCATGGAAAGCAAATCATTTTCACAAGTTTCCCAAAGCAAAACCAAATCAGAGTGTTGAAGACAAAGTGGAAGTGTTTCAAGGTTGTGGAGTTGAAGTGGAAGTGCGTGCTACGCACAGAGAAGGCGCGCTACGCATTGGGAGCGCGCTATGCACTGGGCTTCACCGGCCTGTGAAACATTACATGTGTGCTACGCATTGGGAGCGCGCTACGCATTGGGAGCGCACTACGCATTGGGTAAGCGTGCTACACATACAAATTCAGAGCCAAAAATTTTTGCTCCTTCGTCTAGATTCATGCCAAATCGCCTCCAACTGCTTGCAAGTAGGTCCTTTATGATTTCTCAGTGAATTTTAGACATGGTTATGGTGTGTTGAATGTGGAGAAAAAGTGTGAAATGTAAAACCCTATGTTGATTTCCAAATTCACTTCTTAGGGTTTGAAGCAAATGAAGCCAAAACGTTCTTAGGGATTGTGTGGATTAATATATGCCTGTGTCATCTATTTTCAGTGGTTTTCATGCTTATTTTTAACCTTGGCCTCACACCCTCTCTTTGCCATTACATCACTGCTGTCATTATTATGGCCATTGTCATTTTCACACTGTTTTTTTTTAGGCAAACTCATTTGACAAAACTATTCTCATTATGGCTTTCCTATGATACTTTGAAACACATGTGACACATTTGAGGAGTAAAGCATACACTAAAATTTTTGCCTTCACTATACCAATATCAGCGTACATTTTGCAAACAATCTGACTTCAGCACAATGTTAGAGATGGATTCAGTTTATGAACAGGAGTATGACAGTGATTCCACAGTAGAGATTAATGTGCCACGAAGGTCTCACAGAAGTGGCAAAAGTGGTAAGCATCTCAGGGAGGAACCTACTTCTTTGGCTCAATTGCATGCTTGCTCGCTTGCAATGGATTGTTTTCGCTATCAGTCATGTTACCACTATTGTGAGTTGATTTCACAAACTCAGCATCATCATGAGCTAGCTCGTCTATTTGTTCTACACTTACATGATGGCCATGTAAGTCTTGCCGGAGTAGATTTCATTCTGTCACCAGAAACCATTGCTCAGGCCACCGGAATACCAAATGTAGGAGAGGAATGGAACAAGAGACAACAGCTAGATAAATTCTACTATGAGCCATACATCAAAACTGGGTTTATAAGGCAGCTAAGCAGGGTATTTCCATTCAGATTTCTAAAGGATGAGTTTGCACCCTTGATGAAGCTTATCATTCGATATTTCAGTTGTGAGGGCAGATTCTCGCGCCTCTATACGTACCATATTCTTTTTTTGATGCATTTTACGAGGGTACGTATGGTCAGCATTCCATACTTCATGTATCGCAATATAGAGAGGATGACATATGTTGTACAGAGGAAGACCCCAGCACAACAACATAGAAGTATATATCATTATGCGCTCGTCAAAATCATTGTGGTACAACAGCTCGCACAGCAAGGCATTACTTGGGAGGATTTCATCTCCCGTGACTTCTTCACAGCGCTACAGCCGCCTCCTGAGGTAGTTCATGATGAGGGAGAGCCTTCACATCAGTTTGACATTCCTGAGACCGAGCATATTAGTGCTCCATTATATGTGACATACCAGTGAGGCCACAGGGCCTTATTTGCAGCTACACGACGAGTACTATCTCCACATGGCATGGAAGGGGTCTCGCTTTCTTATTCAGCATAGGTACAGGTTCATGACAGAGGCAAGAGGCGGATGCATGAGGAGAGCCCATGAGGAGGCCATGATATTGATGTTACACTTAGTGATGTGGATGGGAGCTATCCTGGCTTGAAAATGAAAGAGGTCATCCAAAAGCAGAAGGCTGAGATTGACAGCGTGAATGAGAAGTTGCTGAAGGCAGAATGTCTGATCAAATATTTGGAGCAGTGCAATAAGCAGCTAGAGGACCAGCACACACTTATAGAGCTCCGACAAATCCGTGAAGACCGAAAGTTGGCCCGAAAAAGACCTGGCGATTTGGCACCCTTTGAGCGGCAGTTTTTGCTTGAGAAAACCAATCGACATCTGGAGGAGTTGTTGGCGAAGGAAAATAGAGACAAAGACATGATTCGTCATATGAAACATCACTATTGGGCTTGCATGCACGTCGGTAAAGAAAAAATAAAGATTTTGAAGAGGAGGTTGAGCAGAGTATTAAAACGGCGAAAGAGGCCTAATCCACTTCGAATTTTGGTTGAGGCTTCGGTGGCTGAGCATGATACATGATGGAGGGTCTTCGCTCCAAATTTGAGCAAATTCGGAGAAATTTTTGTCATTTTAAAATTTTTGGCTTGCAAAACAGATTTTTTAGCCCAACGCATAGCGCGTCGACGCGCTCGCTTATGATTGGGAAACTTGCTGGAGGAAAACTTTATAGTTTTGGATTTGTCATGGTAAGTTATGCATGCTCTAGTATGGCCAAGGCATTTCATCAAGTTCTGGATGATCAAAAGGGTCAAAAACACCATGAAAATCACCTTTCTACCACCTTTTGCATCAACAGGAAGTACTTGTGGGAGAATGAAATTTTGAAGGGGCAAATGAGCTTCGAATTGGGAAATTCCACTTGGGCTGGATAGCAGACATCCAGGGCTTTCCAACCAGCTATTGTGCGCTTGATTTTGGTGTCAGAAAGTGCCCCAAAAGTAGTCTGAAAGGCGCGCTACACATAGAGGTCAGGCGCGCGACGCATAGAGATTTTTGGTCAAATTTTCATCTTCCAGCTCAAGAATTCAGCCAGTTTTCACCAGTTTCACCTTCTGATGTAGTATGTGATTTATCTTGATGTAATTTGATGTATGATGTAACTTTGGCACTTATATACCTATTCTAGATGATTCATTCACAAAATAGCAAACATTTAATGTAATGAATCAGTTTCCCTTCTTTTAGAGGCAGGTTGTTTGGATGCCTAGTTTTCAGCTCTATGTTTGGAATTAGTTCAAATTGCTCCTAGAAGGAGGAGCTCGACCCCTAGAGGCTAGGAGATGGGTTGGCATGGTCTATATTATGTATATTTTCAGTCAGTAGTAGGGGTTGCACTATTGGGAAAGTTTTGGCACACTATTGTACATATCTTCTGCATTTTGGCTAAGGAAAGATCAGAGGTTTTGCAGCACCTGTTGGGATTCATGTGGTTTTCAGTTTTGATGGTGTGTTCTCTTAGTTATCTGTAAGTTCTTTAATGTTTTAATGTATTCCATTCCCTTCTTTTGCTTTTGAAACTAAATGAATGTGTAAGTAAGGTTGAATCCATTGATTTCAGTGCTCTGCCTTTAAATTTGTTTAGTTTTATATGTTTTCACCAGTTTGGAGAGGATCCCTATTTCCCCTTGCCCTTTTCAGCTCCTTGTCATTCTGATTCATCCATATATATGATCAAAAACATCAAAGCTACTACCTACCTTGCCCCAACTTGAATTCTACAAAGATCTGGTCTCATCCCTGAGCCCAAATTTGTTTTTTCCCTTTTCTCCAACAAAACCCCAAAAAATTTAAATCAAACCTACCTATCCATTTACTAGCCTAAAATCAATATCCATTATAAGTCATCTCAGCTCCTTTGAAGCGCTTTTGCCGAGATAGACCCTGAGAGAGCCCTCTCTTGTCCTCGTAGGGCTAGCTACGAGGCTGAGCTTGGTTTGTTGTGGCCTTGAGTCTCGCCTTCCCTTAGCCTAAGGCAGATTCCAGCGCTAACATAGTGGTGACTCCATTGGGAAGAAAATGGTTTGCTTGTTGATGTCATTTATTTTATAAGCTAAAGACGGAGCCTGAATATTAGCTAGGTAGCCTTCGAAACGCTTTTGCTTTGCATTAGCGCAAGTAGATAAACGCTACTTCAGTCAATCTCCAGTCTAGCTTGTAATCGTGACATCTAACTTGTTAACTGCCCCAGTACATGTATCAAGTTCAGATCTGATTGTTGATGGTGGACAACAATCAGACACTGGCAAGGCTAAAATCATTCACCTGGCGACTTCATTCACTGAAAAATCCAGAGATCAATGCTTCATGGTGACTCCATTGTAGGAAGATTAGTTGCTTTGAGCTTTTCAAGATGGATCGAGTTGCAAGAAGATACGCTCCCATGAGCCAAGATCACATTCCAGGCTTTCCAAATAAAATGCCCAAGGTAGATTGGTCAAAGAATTTGCCTGTGTTCAGAAATGTGCAAGGTAATGATGCTGCTCTTCATCTGGTGAAATTTCACATTCATGTGCATCGATTAAAGATCAATTTTCCTCAGGACTGTTTGATGAAAATGTTTATGGCTACTCTGGAAGATGAAGCCCGATCTTGGTATGAAAGTTTGCCATCTGCTTCTATTTACTGTTTAAAGGATTTTCATACCATGTTCTTTGAAAAATATAAAGAATCTTATCCATCCTTGATTTTAGTTCAGAACTGTTGTAGCCATGTTCATAGTTTTATTGAAAATCTTGAGAATTTTTATGGGGATAATGAATTGATGGACGGAGAAATCATGGAGGCTCTGTACGAGAGTCCATTTCAGTAACAGGAAGAGAACCTAGAGGATTCCCATCAAGATGCTCAGGAAACTTTGCAGCAGGATCAAGATATTGGTACAATGGAAAATGATGAAAGAGAAGGTTTTGTTTCAGATCTGTCCATAGAAGAAGACGATATGCAGGAAAGTCAAGTTTCGATTTCAGAAGGTGATAAAGTCAAGTCATCTATTTCAGATCTAGATTCAGATAGTGACGATCAAGAATACCTTCTACTGAATCCCATGAAAGAGAGCTCTGCCGTTGATATCGTTCTCAGTTCATTAGAACATAGCCTTCATGAGGAGGTAATCCAGTCAGTTCATGAAAACCAAAATGAGATCCTTGTTCGAGTAAGTGATAAATCTTCTTTCAATAATTCAGTGATAAATGGTAATTTGATTGCCATGTCATATGAAGACAATTACTTTTTGAGCAAAAGAAAACAAAAAACATTATCTCCTTTGTCTGAAGATGAGATAGATCAACTCTTGAAAGGTCAGGTTACAGCCCAAGCTAAATCAAATTTGCAGTGCACACATGGTCAAGAAAGTGTTGGTGAAACTTCTTCCTCTTTTGAAAATGATGACAGTCTTGTAATTAGTTTTATAGATCAGCAAATAGATAATATTTTCTTTCACCAAGATGACAAGGCTGTCATGTTTGATAATCTTGAAGATTGTTTTTTGTTTAAGAATGACCTAGACCATGAAGATGAGGAGTATGAGCTTGAGAGAGACAATATGCAAGGATTTCTCATGGTCAAGGAACCTAAACTAACACTCAGATGGTAGAAGCACATACTTCTCTGTGCATTCCTATCCCTCAGAAATCAATTTTTCCTTCAGCTCAAAATGGAGGGAGTACTTGTATTTTTGCAGCTGGATCTCAAGATAATCTAGTGCTTCAGGATTTTCAAGATCCCTTCGGCGTCCTTTTGAAAGCACTAGAGAAGATAAATGTTGCCTGGTTTGTTATCGTAATCCTTGGTTTCAGTGGTTATTTTGAGTTGCCTACAGGTTCATCGTTCCGCCTGCTCGAGAAAAGTGAGAACAAAAATTTGGTATGTAGCCATCTGCTGGATTGGTTACATTGGAAAGCTCATTACACATGATTGTACATATTTCATTAGTATGCAGGTGGTTGTCATCATGATTTGAAATCTTGATGGACTGCTGCCCTTCAATAAGCTTGGTAAGTTCTTGTTTTAAGTTAAGTCAGTCATGAGTCATTTGTGAGTCAGGTTTCAGTCAATAAATGAGTCAAAGTCTTGTGTCTTTTGCCGAAATAATGGACTCCATAGCCCAATGGATGAAAGGCACTGTCTAGCTATCCCAGAGATCTGCTGTTCTTGGTACCTTTTGGAGCTACCATCCCCATTGGAGCCAATGTTAGATTCAGTCCTTACAACCCTCCGTTAGAGATATGTTCGCTTTTTTGCATATCATTCTTAGGTGTCTCGCTCATTCCACTTCGTTTCATTTCGCTAGGGGCATGCCATTGACTGACGAGAGTGGTCGTCTTGTCTTTCCTCATGCTTGTACCTGTAGGGCTAATTAAAATTCCTAAAAAATCACTGAAGTTCAGGTCACGTCATCAAGGTCATAAATGATTATTTTCATTAAAAAGAGTCTTTAGTCCTAGAGTCTAGGGTTTCAAGTCTTTGGATACATGTGATAAAAGCTCGCAGGCCATGAGGTTGGTTTCGAAAGTTTCCCATTCCATATTTTTAGTCCCAAAAACATTTGAAGACATTTTTAGTTCAAAACTTTGTTTTGAATTGGAAACTGTCAAATTTAGTTTTTGTAATATTGATGTATTTGTTTCACCATAAGAAGTTTCACAACAAGCCTATGATGTTTGCTAAAGCCAAATGCCAAAACCTTTGCAAAGAATCAAGACATTTCATCCGTCCAAGATTCAAAAAAAAAAATGAAAAGCCAAAGAAAGAATTGCATTAAATGATAAAGTTTCAAAAGCCAAACATTATAAAAATGGGTTATGGTTTATGAGATATTTTGCAACCCATATAAAGCATGGAAAGCAAATCATTTTCACAAGTTTCCCAAAGCAAAACCAAATCAGAGTGTTGAAGACAAAGTGGAAGCATTTCAAGGTTGTGGAGTTGAAGTGGAAGTGCGTGCTACGCACAGAGAAGGCGCGCTACGCATTGGGAGCGCGCTATGCACTGGGCTTCACCGGCCTGTGAAAAATTACATGTGTGCTACGCATTGGGAGCGCGCTACGCATTGGGTAAGCGTGCTACGCATACAAATTCAGAGCCAAAAATTTTTGCTCCTTCGTCCAGATTCATGCCAAATCGCCTCCAACTGCTTGCAAGTAGGTCCTTCATGATTTCTCAGTGAATTTTAGACATGGTTATGGTGTGTTGAATGTGGAGAAAAAGTGTGAAATGTAAAACCCTATGTTGATTTCCAAATTCACTTCTTAGGGTTTGAAGCAAATGAAGCCAAAACGTTCTTAGGGATTGTGTGGATTAATATATGCCTATGTCATCTATTTTCAGTGGTTTTCATGCTTATTTTTAACCTTGGCCTCACGCCCTCTCTTTGCCATTACATCACTGCTGTCATTATTATGGCCATTGTCATTTTCACACTATTTTTTTTTAGGCAAACTCATTTGACAAAACTATTCTCATTATGGATTTCCTATGATACTTTGAAACACATGTGACACATTTGAGGAGTAAAGCATACACTAAAATTTTTGCCTTCACTATACCAATATCAGCGTACATTTTGCAAACAATCTGACTTCAGCACAATGTTAGAGATGGATTCAGTTTATGAACAGGAGTATGACAGTGATTCCACAGTAGAGATTAATGTGCCACAAAGGTCTCACAGAAGTGGCAAAAGTGGTAAGCATCTCAGGGAGGAACCTACTTCTTTGGCTCAATTGCATGCTTGCTCGCTTGCAATGGATTGTTTTCGCTATCAGTCATGTTACCACTATTGTGAGTTGATTTCACAAACTCAGCATCATCATGAGCTAGCTCGTCTATTTGTTCTACACTTACATGATGGCCATGTAAATCTTGCCGGAGTAGATTTCATTCTGTCACCAGAAACCATTGCTCAGGCCACCGGAATACCAAATGTAGGAGAGGAATGGAACAAGAGACAACAGCTAGATAAATTCTACTATGAGCCATACATCAAACCTGGGTTTATAAGGCAGCTAAGTAGGGTATTTCCATTCAGATTTCTAAAGGATGAGTTTGCACCCTTGATGAAGCTTATCATTCGATATTTCAGTTGTGAGGGCAGATTCTCGCGCCTCTATACGTACCATATTCCTTTGTTGATGCATTTTACGAGGGTACGTATGGTCAACATTCCATACTTCATGTATCGCAATATAGAGAGGATGACATATGTTGTACAGAGGAAGACCCCAGCACAACAACATAGAAGTATATATCATTACGCGCTGGTCAAAATCATTGTTGTACAACAGCTCGCACAGCAGGGCATTACTTGGGAGGATTTCATCTCCCGTGACTTCTTCACAGCGCTACAGCCGCCTCCTGAGGTAGTTCATGATGAGGGAGAGCCTTCACATCAGTTTGACATTCCTGAGACCGAGCATATTAGTGCTCCATTATATGTGACATACCAGTGAGGCCACAGGGCCTTATTTGCAGCTACATGACGAGTATTATCTCCACATGGCATGGAAGGGGTCTCGCTTTCTTCTTCAGCATAGGTACAGGTTCATGACAGAGGCAAGAGGCGAATGCATGAGGAGAGCCCATGAGGAGGCCATGATATTGATGTTACACTTAGTGATGTGGATGGGAGCTATCCTGGCTTGAAAATGATAGAGGTCATCCAAAAGCAGAAGGCTGAGATTGACAGCGTGAATGAGAAGTTGCTGAAGGCAGAATGTCTGATCAAATATTTGGAGCAGCGCAATAAGCAGCTAGAGGACCAGCACACACTTATAGAGCTCCGACAAATCCGTAAAGACCGAAAGTTGGCCCGAAAAAGACCTGGCGATTTGGCACCCTTTGAGCGGAAGTTTTGGCTTGAGAAAATCAATCGACATCTGGAGGAGTTGTTGGCGAAGGAAAATAGAGACAAAGACATGATTCGTCATATGAAACAACACTATTGGGCTTGCATGCACGTCGGTAAAGAAAAAATAAAGATTTTGAAGAGGACGTTGAGCAGAGTATTAAAACGGCGAAAGAGGCCTAATCCACTTCGAATTTTGGTTGAGGCTTCGGTGGCTGAGCATGATACATGATGGAGGGTCTTCGCTCGAAATTTGAGCAAATTCGGAGAAATTTTTGTCATTTTAAAATTTTTGGCTTGCAAAACAGATTTTTTAGCCCAACGCATAGCGCGTCGACGCGCTCGCTTATGATTGGGAAACTTGCTGGAGGAAAACTTTATAGTTTTGGATTTTTCATGGTAAGTTATGCATGCTCTAGTATGGCCAAGGCATTTCATCAAGTTCTGGATGATCAAAAGGGTAAAAAACACCATGAAAATCACCTTTCTACCACCTTTTGCATCAGCAGGAAGTACTTGTGGGATAATGAAATTTTGAAGGGGCAAATGAGCTTCGAATTGGGAAATTCCACTTGGGCTGGATAGCAGACATCCAGGGCTTTCCAACCAGCTATTGTGCGCTTGATTTTGGTGTCAGAAAGTGCCCCAAAAGTAGTCTGAAAGGTGCGCTACACATAGAGGTCAGGCGCGCGACGCATAGAGATTTTTGGTCAAATTTTCATATTCCAGCTCAGGAATTGAGCCAGTTCTCACCAGTTTCACCTTCTGATGTAGTATGTGATTTATCTTGATGTAATTTGATGTATGATGTAACTTTGGCACTTATATACCTATTCTAGATGATTCATTCACAAGATAGCAAAAATTTAATGTAATGAATCAGTTTCCCTTCTTTTAGAGGCAGGTTGTTTGGATGCCTAGTTTTCAGCTCTATGTTTGGAATTAGTTCAAACTTCTCCTGGAAGGAGGAGCTCGACCCCTAGAGGCTAGGAGATGGGTTGGCATGGTCTATATTATGTATATTTTCATTCAGTAGCAGGGGTTGCACTATTGGGAAAGTTTTGGCACACTATTGTACATATCTTCTGCATTTTGGCTAAGGAAAGATCAGAGGTTTTGCAACACCTGTTGGGATTCATGTGGTTTTCAGTTTTGATGGTGTGTTCTCTTAGTTATCTGTAAGTTCTTTAATGTTTTAATGTATTCCATTCCCTTCTTTTGCTTTTGAAACTAAATGAATGTGTAAGTAAGGTTGAATCCATTGATTTCAGTGCTCTGCCTTTAAATTTGTTTAGTTTTATATGTTTTCACCAGTTTGGAGAGGATCCCTATTTCCCCTTGCCCTTTTCAGCTCCTTGTCATTCTGATTCATCCATATATATGATCAAAAACATCAAAGCTACTACCTACCTTGCCCCAACTTGAATTCTACAAAGATCTGGTCTCATCCCTGAGCCCAAATTTGTTTTTTCCCTTTTCTCCAACAAAACCCCAAAAAATTTAAATCAAACCTACCTATCCATTTACTAGCCTAAAATCAATATCCATTATAAGTCATCTCAGCTCCTTTGAAGTGCTTTTGCCGAGATAGATCCTGAGAGAGCCCTCTCTTGTCCTCGTAGGGCTAGCTACGAGGCTGAGCTTGGTTTGTTGTGGCCTTGAGTCTCGCCTTCCCTTAGCCTAAGGCAGATTCCAGCGCTAACATAGTGGTGAATCCATTGGGAAGAAAATGGTTTTCTTGTTGATGTCATTTATTTTATAAGCTAAAGACGGAGCCTGAATATTAGCTAGGTAGCCTTCGAAACGCTTTTGCTTTGCATTAGCGCAAGTAGATAAACGCTACTTCAGTCAATCTCCAGTCTAGCTTGTAATTGTGACATCTAACTTGTTAACTGCCCCAGTACATGTATCAAGTTCAGATCTGATTGTTGATGGTGGACAACAATCAGACACTGGCAAGGCTAAAATCATTCACCTGGCGACTTCATTCACTGAAAAATCCAGAGATCAATGCTTCATGGTGACTCCATTGTAGGAAGATTAGTTGCTTTGAGCTTTTCAAGATGGATCGGGTTGCAAGAAGATACGCTCCCATGAGCCAAGATCACATTCCAGGCTTTCCAAATAAAATGCCCAAGGTAGATTGGTCAAAGAATTTGCCTGTGTTCAGAAATGTGCAAGGTAATGATGCTGCTCTTCATCTGGTGAAATTTCACATTCATGTGCATCGATTAAAGATCAATTTTCCTCAGGACTGTTTGATGAAAATGTTTATGGCTACTCTGGAAGATGAAGCCCGATCTTGGTATGAAAGTTTGCCATCTGCTTCTATTTACTGTTTAAAGGATTTTCATACCATGTTCTTTGAAAAATATAAAGAATCTTATCAATCCTTGATTTTAGTTCAGCACTGTTGTAGCCATGTTCATAGTTTTATTGAAAATCTTGAGAATTTTTATGGGGATAATGAATTGATGGACGGAGAAATCATGGAGGCTCTGTACGAGAGTCCATTTCAGCAATAGGAAGAGAACCTAGAGGATTCCCATCAAGATGCTCAGGAAACTTTGCAGCAGGATCAAGATCTTGGTACAATGGAAAATGATGAAAGAGAAGGTTTTGTTTCAGATCTGTCCATAGAAGAAGACGATATGCAGGAAAGTCAAGTTTAGATTTCAGAAGGTGATAAAGTCAAGTCATCTATTTCAGATCTAGATTCAGATAGTGACGATCAAGAATACGTTCTACTGAATCCCATGAAAGAGAGCTCTGCCGTTGAGATCGTTCTTAGTTCATTAGAACATAGCCTTCATGAGGAGGTAATCCAGTCAGTTCATGAAAACCAAAATGAGATCCTTGTTCGAGTAAGTGATAAATCTTCTTTCAATAATTCAGTGATAAATGGTAATTTGATTGCCATGTCATATGAAGACAATTACTTTTTGAGCAAAAGAAAACAAAAAACATTATCTCCTTTGTCTGAAGATGAGATAGATCAACTCTTGAAAGGTCAGGTTACAGCCCAAGCTAAAGCAAATTTGCAGTGCACACATGGTCAAGAAAGTGTTGGTGAAACTTCTTCCTCTTTTGAAAATGATGACAGTCTTGTAATTAGTTTTATAGATCAGCAAATAGATAATATTTTCTTTCACCAAGATGACAAGGCTGTCATGTTTGATAATCTTGAAGATTGTTTTTTGTTTAAGAATGACCTAGACCATGAAGATGAGGAGTATGAGCTTGAGAGAGACAATATGCCAGGATTTCTCATGGTCAAGGAACCTACAACTAACACTCAGATGGCAGAAGCACATACTTCTCTGTGCATTCCTATCCCTCAGAAATCAATTGTTCCTTCAGCTCAAAATGGAGGGAGTACTTGTATTTTTGCAGCTGGATCACAAGATAAGCTAGTGCTTCAGGATTTTCAAGATCCCTTCGGCGTCCTTTTGAAAGCACTAGAGAAGATAAATGTTGCCTGGTTTGTTATCGTAATCCTTGGTTTCAGTGGTTATTTTGAGTTGCCTACAGGTTCATCGTTCCGCCTGCTCGAGAAAAGTGAGAACAGAAATTTGGTATGTAGCCATCTGCTGGATTGGTTACATTGGAAAGCTCATTACACATGATTGTACATATTTCATTAGTATGCAGGTGGTTGTCATCATGATTTGAAATCTTGATGGACTGCTGCCCTTCAATAAGGTTGGTAAGTTCTTGTTTTAAGTTAAGTCAGTCATGAGTCATTTGTGAGTCAGGTTTCAGTCAATAAATGAGTCAAAGTCTTGTGTCTTTTGCCGAAATAATGGACTCCATAGCCCAATGGATGAAAGGCACTGTCTAGCTATCCCAGAGATCTGCTGTTCTTGGTACCTTTTGTAGCTACCATCCCCATTGGAGCCAATGTTAGATTCAGTCCTTACAACCCTCCGTTAGAGATATGTTCGCTTTTTTGCATATCATTCTTAGGTGTCTCGCTCATTCCACTTCGTTTCATTTCGCTAGGGGCATGCCATTGACTGACAAGAGTGGTCGTCTTGTCTTTCCTCATGCTTGTACCTGTAGGGCTAATTAAAATTCCTAAAAAATAACTGAAGTTCAGGTCACGTCATCGCGGTCATAAATGATTATTTTCGTTAAAAAGAGTCTTTAGTCCTAGAGTCTAGGGTTTCAAGTCTTTGGATACATGTGATAAAAGTTCGCAGGCCATGAGGTTGGTTTCAAAAGTTTCCCATTCCATATTTTTAGTCCCAAAAACATTTGAAGACATTTTTAGTTCAAAAATCTGTTTTGAATTGGAAACTGTCAAATTTAGTTTTTGTAATATTGATGTATTTGTTTCACCATAAGAAGTTTCACAGCAAGCCTCTGATGTTTGCCAAAGCCAAATGCCAAAACCTCTCCAAAAAATCAAGACATTTCATCAGTCCAAGATTCAAAAAAAAAATGAAAAGCCAAAGACAGAATTGCATTAAATGATAAAGTGCCAAAAGCCAAACATTATAAAAATGGGTTATGGTTTATGAGATATTTTGAAACCCATATAAAGCATGGAAAAAAATCATTTTCACAAGTTTCCCAAAGAAAAACCAAATCAGAGTGTTGAAGACAAAGTGGAAGCATTTCAAGGTTGTGTATTTGAAGTGGAAGTGCGTGCTACGCACAAAGAAGGCGCGCTATGCATTGGGGGCGCGCTACGCACTGGGATTCACCGACCTGTGCAAAATTACATGCGCGCTACGCATTGGTAGCGCGCTACGCATTGGGTAAGCGTGCTATGCATACAAATTTAGAGCCAAAAATTTTTGCTTCTTCGTCCAGATTCATGCCAAATCGCCTCCAACTGCTTGCAAGCAGGTCCTTTATGATTGCTCAATGAATTTTAGACATGGTTATGGTGTGTTGAATGTGGAGAAAAAGTGTGAAATGTAAAACCCTATGTTGATTTCCAAATTCACTTCTTAGGGTTTGAAGCAAATGAAGCCAAAAACTTCTTAGGGACTGTTGGTTAGGTAAATCCCCTCTGCGGACAGAGGCGATCCCACTAGCCTAAAACAAAACTAGCCACAATCAAACACGCTGCTACGCAAGTTCCTGGTTATGCATCAAAGGTGAATTAAGAAGACCAACCTGGAGTCCAACACTATGATTAAAGCAGAGTTGATATTCCCGCTCCCTTGCTCCAGCAGATCATAAACGAACACCTGCACATGCAAAGGAAGAGACAGATACCAACATAAAATCTACCAAGGCACAACTATATTTCAGTCAGAAAGGAAATAAATCAACACATCACCATAATAGACAATGAGATTGGAACTATAATAGCAGTCGCTCATTAATTAATAATAAACAGGAAAAGTTACAACCATGGTTCTGACGTTGAACCTCTCCTAGCTGGGCGAGTAACTATATGTGTCTTGCAATGCATCTCCTCTCCGACAGCATAACCTCTCTAGCATTCACTAGCATTCCTCCAAGAACTCAGGAACTCAACATCTAACACTCCATGACTAACAACTATCACTAGCCTGTCCAATGCACAAGGACAAGCTTATATAGATGAAGAAGGGAGGAGGATACGATGAACCGGGACACCTATTGTGGATTAACATTATCCCCAAAAGCCATTAAAGATGGAGATAGGATAGAGCTCGACATAAGACTGATTTTTTATCCTCAAAAAGCTCCATGTAATGAAGGAAACAACAGTCGGGCGTGCGTTAAGGCAAAAAGCATGACTAAACTTGGTTGGCGCGACTGTTGCTCTAAGACAGAGCGCCAATGGTCGCGCCCTCTTTTGAGGATCTCCATGATTGGCGCGGGTAAGATACTGTGGACTTGCGCCAATGGAAAAAGAGCACTTTTCAGGGATAATCAGTAGAAGGTGTCTTCAGGGAACATGAAGTACATACTCAGGGGAACATAATGCAAGTGTTTTTAGACTTTGTCACTTCTTATAACTCCCGGGATGAGTCCTCCAAAGTACGACAAGAGGAGTAACAGGGATGGTGACAAATTACTGTGTAACAGATGCCCCCTAAAGCATGAAGTCCGAGAGGTGGAGAGGGGTGAAATGCTTTACAAGAACACACAAGAACACATATAATTACTGCCGCCAAGGATTCTGTGTTAAGAGACATGACTGATAGTTCAATTACATAATGTACTTGGTATGGTCGCAGCCATCCATAAGAGAGTACATAAATAATCTAGATCCATAGTATGGACGTATCCATCTGGTGAGGATCAATGAACTGAATCAGGTATGGTCGCAGCCATCCAGTGAATGAGTCAAGTATCAAGAATCACGCCTGGATTACAACAGACACAATCCAGGGTCTTGCGCTCCATCTCGACCCGAACAAGAGTACAAGTTCAAGCATGTGAATATATGAGCTGAAGTCAAACATGCATGAACATCGTCTGATTACCAGTCAATAGTGGAAACTGTTAACAGACGCGAGAGGTACCACCAATAATGACAATGGTCCTCAAGGTACTATAGGTACAATCTACGGCGCGTGAATTAATGATCTGAAGTCGAACGCCCGTAGAATTATTCGATCGGAGGCCAATGATGAAAACCTCTCGTCGAACACGAAGAACCTGCCATTGAGGCATGCAGGCTCCAAGGCACCAGAAAGGAGTCTCTAGATCAACTTCTTGGATAATGAGTTGAAGTCGACAGGAAGTGACCTTGATCGAAGGTGGGCCATAATTTTTCCCACATCATCGACACGAGACAGAGAGATAATGTTGTGAATCAAGATTGTGCGAACTATCAGAGGGAGGTTGTTTCTTTGCAGAGGTCAACTTCTCTTGAACATATCGGCGGCACATTAATGGAATCGGCAGTATTTGACATCAATATATCAAAGGTCATAATGACGAGGCAATGAGTGGATGAGAGGTCAAATAAGGTACCCAAGTCCATGGAAGCAAGTGAAAGATATGAGATGAGATATCCCCACCCCGGACACGAAAGTAGAAAAGTGCCATGTTCAAGAGCGACATACTGCCGTTACGGTAATAATTATGGTTCAAAAACTTTCTTTTCCCCCCGCCATTTCTAGCGAGTACCCCAGTTATTTTTAACAAGCTTGATGGGGATAGCATATGCTTGTGTTGTGACAAAATCTGATGTCATTAAATTTTAACGAGTCTGACAAAGGAAGAACTCGGCGTCTTTTCATGTTTAGAGAGTTTGAAAAGACAGCAGAAAAGGAAACTCCAGGGATGTCCTTTTTCGTAAAGTTGTGTCTCTCGGGCCGGAAAAAGTATAAAATAATACCCGAAAGAACCGCCCACTCATTACGATCGAGGCGTACTTTTCATAATTAGTGATTTCGACCTGAAAAAGTAAAAAAGTGGTCAAAACCACGTCGTTTCGTAACCATTAACGAGTTTTAAATGACAAAAACCCGGTAATCTTTTTATGTTTTAACGGTCGACAAAAAGAACTTAAAACGACCGCCCCTTATTACCATTTAACGAGTCAAGAGGAGTGACTCGGCAATCTTTTCCTCTTTAAATGGTCAGAAAAGAGCTGAAAGCAGACCTCCATTTTTATTTTCTTTAACGAGTCAAAAAGGAAAAATACTCGGCAATCTTTTCATATTTTACGAGTCAGAAAAGAGCGTAAAGGCGACTCGTCCTGAAGGAATGAGTGGTATAAAGGATAGTAACTGGTTCCGGTAATGGTGGAACTTACTCGAAACATGCAAAGGTTAAGAGACTGGCTAATAAAACCACTCATTGCTGCGGTTCCTCAGGAAAGGAGAAACAACCAAGTGAAAGCATATGATCGGCCAAAGAGATGGTGGCGATGGAATGAATACGACCAAGGCTCATCTAGCAGAATTTAGCAGATAAAAGGCAATCACGGATGAAACGGGTATGGGTTCATTTTTACACAAGCTTGAACCATGGAGAACTTTGCTTGTTAAAATTTTTTTTGTTGCATGCCCCCAGCATGATAATGAAAAATTGAGGTACATGCCCCCCAAGCTTCATGGCATTCACGGAGTGGATGGAATGAAGGTTTACTTGGAAAGACTCGATTTTGAAGGAGGATGCATGCCCCCCCCCCCGGGCTTCAGTCACGCACCCGGGTCAGCTGCCGTCATCAGAATGACGGGGTGGATGCTGGGGCATTTCCTATGGAAATAAGATCATTTAGGAATGGTAGATGACTATATGTGAAGTGTGAACCAGGGAAGGAAAGTTGGTCTACGACTTTGATCGTCCTTCCTTCATGCGGAAAACAAATCACTCTGAAGAGTGAGGACACAATAGCACGTATGCGATAAATATAGTCTCGTCCAAGGAGTAAATTGTAATCTAACGGACCTTGGACTACCATGACACCCATTTGAATAGTCTTCCCTTCTAACGTGATAGGTACATTGGGAATAATTCCTAAAGGTCGAGTGATTTCTCGATGGAAACCTGTAAGGTTTCTCATCTCAGGCAGAAGCAGTGGGGAACCAAGTGCTTCCCAAGCTGTTGAAGAAAGGATACTCACAGGAGATCCCTCATCAATAATTGTACCGGCCATAACCATGCGGTAGACTTGAACTATAATTCGAAATGGTATGGAGGCTGGTAACCGAGGATTGACTAGTTGATCCCAATTGAAGGAAACAACCAGGTTGCTTGGAGGTGGGATTGGATAGACAGTCGGATATGATTCTGATGGACTTTCTTCCTGGTGCGAAGGAATGAGAGGGATGCTCACTTGATCATTAGAGTCTATGTTGATGAATAGAATTGGGACGGTGGGATCTTCATCCTTTGTAGTGATAACATCATTTGAGGAGGTAACTTCTGAAGGCAAAACCAGGTCACTTGTAAGCCGGACCGTTTGACTTTTGTCTGGTTTGGATTCAGATGTAAGATCATTGAAGGCTGGAACTTCTGAAGGCAAAACCGGGTCACTTGTAAGCTGGACCTTTTGAATTTTGTCTGGTTTGGATTCAGGTGTAAGATCATCTAAGGATGGAACTTCTGTAGGCAAAACTGGGTCACTTGTAAGCTGGACCTTTTGAAAGACCGGGTCAACTGTAATCTGGAACTGTGGACTTTCGTTTGGTTTGGACTCAGGTGGTTCATCTTTAATGATAGAGTGGTGTGTAGATGATGAATATAAATCAACACTCGTTCCGACCAGGGACTGGTCTGGAGCAGGCGGAGCACAGGTAGGTTCAGGAAGAGAAGGCTGGACTAAAGAGGAATCATGCTTGATCACTTGGTTAGTGGAAATATGATCTGCAGTTGCAAAAAGACGCTGATATCCAGCGGGTAGTTGGGGTAAGGGAGCTGACAGACTTGCTAAAAGACGGGAAGCTTCATCCATAAGTGGACAAAGGCGAAGGAGATGATTACCTTCACAAAGTCGACAAAGGAAACGAACCTTCCCTTTTCTCTTACCAACTAATAAGGTATCGTCGATCTGCGACGACAAGGGGCGAGTCGGGTCACGGGACCATATATCTAGGATCCTGGGAATACCAGGACAATCAGAAAGAAAATGGTCCGCCTTGCATAATCGACAAGGAGACTTAGCCTTCCGCGGAGGAGCGGAAGGTGGTTCCATTTCAGATAGTCTCGTCGTAGATACGACCTTTCCCTTAGGAGACTTCTTCTTTTTGGTCTTCTTCTTCTTCTTCTTAGCCACCTGGTTACTGAAATCCAAAGTGTCACCAGGCGAAGTAGAAGATGAGGATGCGGCAATGGGCGAAGAAGGGAAGGGGTCCACCTTAGAATCAACATGGTGTTGTTTGGGTGGAGGAGGTGGTGGCGGAACAGGAGTCATCACACTTGAGACCAACGAGTTTGAAAACAACCATATGGGTAAACCAATGGTCAACCCAGGCAAGGACAATGTTGCGATATACTGAACACCGACATTTCCAACAGAAGGAAATGGACGAGGGTTCCCATCAGGAGGAACACCTTGGCCGGTGGGCGCCGGGAAAGCTGCCATTGAATGAGAAATAATCCTACTCAAGCTAACACAAACGAAATCTAATTGGGTAGATGTTATCGTGGCCAATAAATTTTAAGACACTGAACTTAACCTTTTCATTTTTTAAGAGTCGAGAAAAGGATAAAAGATGACTCTAGTCTCCTTCAAATATTTAATGAGCACGAAGTGACAAGACGCTCACATGCACCTTTTCGTTTAAGGAGTCCAAAAAGGATCAAAAGTGACTGCTCTGGAATTCTAGGTAGAGGGTGTGCCAAACTTTTCGCAAAACCACAGAATACTTTTTAGGGTACGGGTGGTCAATCTTCGTGAATGCTGTGTTCACTGCATTGCGAATCGTAGGGCGGCTGACACGGCTTCCTATGGATAAAAGATTTATTCCTATAGGGGTCTCCCAATATATACTCGACGGTACGTGGGAGCACAGTCCGTATTGGCACCTATCGTTTCACCGTGGAGGAATCACCCAACCACTCGACGATAAACTACCAGGTTTAAAGACGCCGGAACACATCTCTAACCTAGACCTCTAGAATATTTGCGTTATGTTCCAATGCATTGTTATGTTCATTGAGTTTATTTTAAAGTTTATCTTCGATTATGTTTCAGTTTTTGGTCCTACCGTATGTGATATCTCAAAAACTTTTTAAATGCAAACTATATGCCAAAATTATATCATTTGATTCGATGAATTCTATCTACAGGAGGGTTGAGATTTTTTACAAACGAAATGATCACTCAACCAACAACAAAGATCTTAATGCAGCTAATAACAAGAAATGAAATTTTTTCTTTTTCTTTTCAATAGCAACAAACAACAATAAACGCTAACTAATATGATGCAAAAGATTTTTTTTTTGTTTTTCTTTCCGTTAAGATGGCATGATGCATGTAAACAAATTTTAAGAGATATGCACAATCCAAGTTCACTCAATGAGATAGAACCAATTCTGAAACACCAAAATGAACCATGCAAGCAAGGAAAAACACAAAAGACTTTCACTGAACCATGTAATCTAAGTTCGAATGAAGTCAAGTGAAATCCAAAGAGGCTAGAAATGAAGCACTCAGAGTATAGAAGATCAAGCTTTAACAAATCACTGGATAGGTGCAGAACACAACCAACAAGCTGACTGGATAATCAAGAGATCGAAACTTCCCACAGAAGGCTAGACATGCAAAGTCACTAGATGTTCTAGGGCTGAGACGAAAATCAATAGAAATAAGCAAACAGCTGAAGGATAAAGGCTAAGACCAGTCAAGCAGAGGTTCAACACACTTCCAGAGGCTGTAAGAGATATAAAAAGAGACTGAAAGAGCTTTCCACCCACACACAGGCAAAATTTACAGGGCTAGCGTGACTGTCAGCCTGCAACTTGCGCTACCACAGGATTGGCGCGAGTTGCTTTAGAGCAACATGCGCCAACTGGCGCGACTGTCAGAGTAATAACCGCGCCAATTAAGCTTGCCGGCTAGAAAAATAAATGATACGACCTCAGGTCGGGTTGCCAGTGCTCAGATGGGTCAAACAGTAAAGAATAAACTCAAAACTGACTCAGGAAGCTCATTCGCTCAAGCAAGCAGAAGAAAATTAACATGCAAGACAAATTACAAATAGCTTCTCCCCAGCGGAGTCGCCAAATTGTTGGTTAGGTAAATCCCCTCTGCGGACAGAGGCAATCCCACTAGCCTAAAACAGAACTAGCCACAATCAAACCACGCTGCTACGCAAGTTCCTAGTTATGCATCAAAGGTGAATTAAGAAGACCAACTTGGAGTCCAACGCTATGATTGAAGCATAGTTGATATTCCCGCTCCCTTGCTCCAGCAGATCATAAACGAACACCTGCACATGCAAAGGAAGAGACAGATACCAACATAAAATCTACCAAGGCACAACTATATTTCAGTCAGAAAGGAAATAAATCAACACATCACCATAATAGACAATGAGATTGGAACTATAATAGCAGTCGCTCATTAATTAATAATAAACAGGAAAAGTTACAACCATGGTTCTGATGTTGAATCTCTCCTCGCTGGGCGAGTAACTATATGTGTCTTGCAATGCATCTCCTCTTCGGCAGCATAACCTCTCTAGCATTCACTAGCATTCCTCCAAGAACTCAAGAACTCAACATCTAACACTCCATGACTAACAACTATCACTAGCCTGTCCAATGCACAAGGACAAGCTTATATAGATGAAGAAGGGAGGAGGATACGATGAACCGGGACACCTATTGTGGATTAACATTATCCCCAAAAGCCATTAAAGATGGAGATAGGATAGAGCTCGACATAAGACTGATTTTTTATCCTCAAAAAGCTCCATGTAATGAAGGAAACAACAGCCGGGCGTGCGTTAAGGCAAAAAGCATGACTAAACTTGGTTGGCACGACTGTTTCTCTAAGACAGAGCGCCAATGGTCGCGCCCTCTTTTGAGGATCTCCATGATTGGCGCGGGTAAGATACTGTGGACTTGCGCCAATGGAAAAAGAGCACTTTTCAGGGATAATCAGTAGAAGGTGTCTTCAGGGAACATGAAGTACATACTCAGGGGAACATAATGCGAGTGTTTTTAGACTTTGTCACTTCTTATAACTCCCGGGATGAGTCCTCCAAAGTACGACAAGAGTAACAGGGATGGTGACAAATTACTGTGTAACAGGGACTGTGTGGGTTAATATATGCCTGTGTCATCTATTTTCAATGGTGTTCATGCTTATTTTTAACCTTGGCCTCACGCCCTCTCTTTGCCATTACATCACTGCTGTCATTATTATGCCCATTGTCATTTGCACACTGTTTTTTTTTTGGGCAAACTCATTTGACAAAACTATTCTCATTATGGCTTTCCTATGATACTTTGAAACTCATGTGACACATTTGAGGAGTAAAGCATACCCTGAAATTTTTGCCTTCACTATACCTATATCAGCATACATTTTGCAAACAGTCCGATTTCAGCACAATGTTAGAGATGGATTCAGTTTATGAACAGGAGTATGATAGTGATTCCACAACAGAGATTAATGTGCCATGAAGGTCTCACAGAAGTGGCAAAAGTGGTAAGCATCTCAGGGAGGAACCTACTTCTTTGGCTCAATTGCATGCTTGCTCGCTTGCAATGGATTTTTTTCGCTGTCAGTCATGTTACCACTATTGTGAGCTGATTTCACAAACTCAGCATCATCATGAGCTAGCTCGTCTATTTGTTCTACACTTACATGATGGCCATGTAAATCTTGCCGAAGTAGATTTAATTCTGTCACCAGAAACCATTGCTCAGGCCACCAGAATACCAAATGTAGGAGAGGAATGGAACAAGAGATAGCAGCTAGATAAATTCTACTATGAGGCATACATCAAACCTGGGTTTATAAGGTAGCTAAGCAGGGTATTTCCATTCAGATTTCTAAAGAATGAGTTTGCACCCTTGATGAAGCTTATCATTTGATATTTCAGTTGTGAGGGTAGATTGTCGCGCCTCTATCGTACCATATTCGTTTGTTGATGCATTTTACGAGGGTACATATGACGATCATTCCATACTTCATGTATTGCAATATAGAGAGGATGACATATCTTGTACAGAGGAAGACCCCAGCACAGCAACATAGAAGTATATATCATTACGCGCTGATCAAAATCATTGTGGTACAGCAGCTCACACAGTAGGGCATTACTTGGGAGGATTTCATCTCCCGTGACTTCTTCACAGCACTACGGCCACCTACCGAGGTAGTTCATGATGAGGGAGAGCCTTCACATCAGTTTGACATTCCTGAGACCGAGCATATTAGTGCTCCATTGTATGTGACATACCAGCGAGGCCACAAGGCCTTATTTGCGGCTACACGACAAGTACTATCTCCACATGGCATGGAAGGGGTCTCGCCTTCTTCTTCAGCACAGGTACAGGTTCAGGACAGAGGCAAGAGGCCGATGCATGAGGAGAGCCCATTAGGAGGCCATGATATTCATCTTACACTTAGTGATGTGGATGGGAGCTATCCTGGCTTGAAACTGAAAGAGGTCATCCAAAAGCAGAAGGCTGAGATTGACAGCTTGAATGAGAAGTTGCTGAAGGCAAAATGTTTGATCAGATATTTGGGGCAACGCAATAAGCAGCTAGAGGACTAGAACACACTTATAGAGCTGTGACAAATCCGTGAAGACCGAAAGTTGGCCCGAAAAAGACTTGGCGATTTGACACCTTTTGAGCGGCAGTTTTGGCTTGAGAAAATCAATCGACATCTGGAGGAGTTGTTGGCGAAGGAAAATAGAGACAAAGACATGCTCCGTCATATGAAACATTACTATTGGGCTCGCATGCACGTCGGTAAAGCAAAAATAAAGATTTGGAAGAGGAGGTTGAGCAGAGTATTAAAACGGCGAAAGAGGCCTAATTCACTTCGGATTTTGGCTGAGGCTTCGGTGGCTGAGCATGATACATGATGGATGGTCTTCGCTCCGAATTTGAGCATATTCGAAGAAATTTTTGTCATTTTGAAATTTTTGGCTTGCAAAATAGAATTTTCAGCCCAACGCGTAGCGCGTCGATTCGCTCGCTTATGATTGGGACACTTGCTGGAGGAAAACTTTATAGTTTTGGATTTTTCATGGTAAGTTATGCATGCTCTAGTATGTCCAAGGAATTTCATCAAGTTATGGATGATCAAAAGGGCTCAAAAACACCATGAAAATCACCTTTCTGCCACCTTTTGCATCAGCAGGAAGTACTTGTGGGAGAATGAAATGTTGAAGGGGCAAATGAGCTCCAAATTGGGAAATTCCACTTGGGCTAGATAGCAGACATCTAGGGCTTTCCAACCAGCTATTGTGAGCTTGATTGCAATGTCAGGAAGTGCCCCAAAAGTAGGCTGAAAGGTGCACTATGCATAGAGCTCAAGCGTGCGACGCATAGAGATTTTTGGTCAAATTTTCATCTTCCACCTCAGGAATTCGGCCAGTTTTCACCAGTTTCACCTTCTGATGTAGTATGTGACTTATCTTGATGTAATTTGATGTATATGATGTAAATTTTGCACTTATTTAACTATTCTAGATGATTCATTCAGAAAATAGCAAAAATTTAATGTAATGAATCAGTTTCCCTTCTTTTAGAGGCAGGTTGTTTGGATGCCTAGTTTTCAGCTCTATGTTTGGAATTAGTTCAAACTGCTCCTAGAAGGAGGAGCTTGACCCCTAGAGGCTAGGAGATGGGTTGGCATGGTCTATATTATGTATATTTTCAGTCAGTAGCAGGGGTTGGACTATTGGGAAAGTTTTGGCACACTATTGTACATATCTTCTCCATTTTGGCTAAGGAAAGATCAGAGGTTTTGCAGCATGTGTTGGGATTCATGTGGTTTTCAGTTTTGATGGTGTGTTCTCTTAGTTATCTGTAAGTTCTTTAATTTTTTAATGTATGCCATTCCCTTCTTTTGCTTCTGAAACTAAATGAATGAGTAAGTAAGGTTGAATCCATTGATTTCAGTGCTCTGCCTTTAAATTTGTTTAGTTTTATATGTTTTCACCAGTCTGGAGAGGATCCCTGTTTCCCCTTGCCCTTTTCAGCTCCTTGTCATTCTGATTCATCCATATATATGATCAAAAACATTAAAGCTACTACCTACCTTGCCCCAACTTGAATTCTGCAAAGATCTGGTCTCATCTGCGAGCCCAAATTTGTTTTTTCCCTTTTCTCCAACAAAACCCCAAAAAATTTAAATCAAACCTACCTATCCATTTACTAGCCTAAAATCAATATCCATTATAAGTCATCTAAGCTCCTTTGAAGACCTTTTGCCAAGAGAGACCCGGAGAGAGCCCTCTTCTGTCCTCTTAGGGCTAGCTACGAGGCTGAGCTTGGTTTGATGTGGCCTTGAGTCTCGCCTTCCCTCAGCCTAAGGCAGATTCTAAAGCTAACACAAAGTATAAAATGTGGCACGGGATGCGGATTTTATAACAATTTTGAATTACCAGGCTCATGATTGGATTATATTTGGCTCATTTAATGTAGGTATGGGCTAGATACAACTAGCTATGCTTCATAAATGCTTTTCTCACACCTCTCAATGGTAACTTCCTTTTAATGGTGTCATTTTTCCTTCCAATGGTCATATTTCCAGCTAACTTCATTAGAATTCCCCTTTGGTGTAGTCACCTCTTCTTCATCGCATCTCCTTCGGACTTCGTCATACTTCTGATTATCGTGCAACAATCTTCCTTAAGCAAAGTCCCTTCGTGTAGAGTAGTTTATAGTCCCATGCACACTTTCAACTGCAGGTGGCACTAAGACTTCCTTTCCTTCATTTTTCAGTGGGAAGCTCTAGAGACATAGACATCCCTGTATATCTTCAATCTACTACCATTCACTCATCTTGGAATCATCTGACCATTCAACTTCGCAAGTTGAGAAACGCCACCATCTGAAACGTTCTTGATGATATATGGCCCCAACCAATGTGTTTTGAATTTTCCAAGGAACTTCATGAAGTTACTATCATATAATAATACAATATCCGCTTTATGAAATATCTTCTTCTTGATGTTATTTTCATGCCAAGCTTTCTCCCTTTCTTTCTGCATGCGCAGATGGCATTCGACTATGAATCTGTCTTCTTCTAAGGCTAATATCTGTGACATTCTTTCATTTATCATGTCAGGCTCTGTTATATCTATGACAACTACAATTCTTAGACTCAAAATAATGTATTCCATTCGCATAACTACTTCTTGTCCATATATTAACCTGAAAGGTGTCTTCTTAGTCAATTTATTTCATGTCGTTCTGTATGCCCAAAACACTACAGGAATCCTCAAGTTTCAATCATATTTGTTTACATTGCACACCTTAGTCAATGCATTCTCCAGAATCGTATTAAAAGCTTCCACTATCCCATTTTGATGAGGATGATAGGGAGTTCTCTTCTAATGGTAAACTTGAAATTCCTCAATTAGTGCTTCAATCATCTTATTAAAAAATGTGTCCCCTTGTCGCTCATCAAGATCTTTGGACAACCACATTTAGTCAATTTATACTAAAAAATGAACTTCGCAGTGGTTTCTGCATTGTGATCCTTTACGAGTTTTGGATCAGCCCACCTTGTCAAATAATTAGTCATGGTGATGATATATCTTACACCAGTCCTTTTCCTCAGTAGATTGATAAGTCCAATAAAGTCAATTTCCCATTTATCAAAATCTTGGAATGTCACTTGTGGTACTGTGGTGAAGTAAAATTATAAGTCCGGACACAAACAAATTCCTCTAGCTCGATAATGGGTCTAGCCACAACAGATACATTCTATGGAAGATTTCCTTAGGTTAGAATCAATGAAGAGGGACTACCTCTTAGTACGCTTATCCTATTTGACAATGTCCTTGCTTGCTCGCTCCAGCTATCTCTCACTTCCTTCTTCAAGCACTTGAAACAAGTAAACAACAACAAAAAACAACCGTGATAATAGACAAATTGTAATTCAACCTACTTAACAAGTCAAGAAATATTAAGCTATGCATATGTAAGATGAAAAATCATGTAGGAAATCAATTGATAGTTGCATATATATTAATATCAAGAAGAGATCACAACCATTGTCTTGACATTGTGGTTCTCCTCTAACAAGACCAGGTTCCCACACACTTTTGCTAGCATTCCATGATGGCCTCAATTAACAATAGTTTTAAGGCTCTTCCCTTTAGGCTTCACTCCAAACCAAATCACACTTCTCCCTCACACAACTAGATAGCTACAAATATGAATAGCTTGTTGTTTACTCCAAACCAAAATAGCACTAGCACACCAACATTAACACTTCAACACTTCAACACTAACACTAGCTTGTGCTTGGGAAGAAGGGAGGTTTATATAGGATGAATGGATGGGAGGTGGATCCTTTCCTCATGGGAGAAGGTCTCATCCCTTAAGGAAGTTCCATCATTATATGGGAAAGGAGCCCAAACTGACATCCTCGACCCCATCCAGCCAAACCATTTACCAGACTTCCATTACGAAGCTTCTAGAGCTGGAAGCTTCGACTCTTAATTTAAAAAACTTTCCATAGCAAGACCAGTGCGAATGGAACACAAGTTAGTTGCTCCGGCCAGTGCTAGGGATTGTGCTAATATATACACATTGGCACGATGGAGACAAAGGCCATTAGCGCCAGTCTTGTAAACTGGGAAAAACAGAAGTTTAAGGGGAAATGGTGCAAAAGAGAATTGATCTGCTCATGAAGAGGGACACAATGGGAGTTTCTTCATGAAGGAAAAACATGTGGGGTTCACTGTAGAGGTCCTCTAGGATCAAGGAACGGGGAGTACAGGGACAATGACAAAATGTTGTGTAACATATGCCCCCTAAAGCATGAAGGCCGAGCTAGAGTGAGGGATGAAATGCTTTATGAATCAGTGTGGGGAACCGTAGTCTGCCATCGGAAAACCTGCAAGAAAGTATAGATACATATACATAACTGAGAACTCTATCAAATGATACATGAATTGTGGCATGGATGCAGCCATCCAGAGAATGATCATGTAAATGGATCCAGGTATGGGCACAACCATCTGTCAAAGAGGATCATAAAGAAACCAAGGTATGGTCGCAACCATCCAATAATGAGAAGGATCACATCTGATAACTCATGGTATGGTCGCAGCCATCCATCAAAATAGACATGCATATCAACATAACCATGTCACATCACTTCACAACCTGAAATATTTTGATCTAAGTCCAGGGTCTTGCACTCCAACATGACTCGATCAAAGTACAAATTCTAACTTATGAATAGAGGTGTTGACGTCGAACATGCTAGAAATTCACTTGATTACCAGTCAACGATGTAAACTGTTAACAAGCGCGAGAGAAACCACCAATAATGACAATGGTCCTCAAGGCACTAACAACACAATCCATAGAATGTGAACAAAGGAACTAAAGTCGAACACCCATGAAATCACTAGATCAAAACCCAATGATGTGAACTTGTCATCTAGTGCGAAGAACTTTCCATTATGGCATGCAAGCTCTAAGGTACTGGAAGGGAGTCTCTTGGTCAACTTCCCGGATAATGCGCTGAAGTTGATAGGAAACGACATGTCAAAGGTGTTAGTGTCAGTGTCTTCACACTACCATCAGTGATCAAAATCTGCTCTTTTGCATTTCATAATCGAAGTCCCATAATGATGAGTTTTCATTCCATTAGGTCATGGATTCACTGATGGTAGGCTTTAATTTAGTTTTTCCCTCATGATCTGTAATTGCTGATCCTCTGTCATATATTTCAATCATGGTTCATGTTCATTCTGCAGTTTATTTCATTAAGTCTTAGGGTTTGGTCTCATTAGGTCTTAGGGTCCCACCACGATCAAATCTAGTTATTACATGCTAATAATGATCAGCAAGGACATGAGGAGGCCAATAATTATTGGTAAAGTCATAATTTATCAGCTTGAGATCCCTCTCCTGGCCTGGTAGGGCTAGCTACTAGGTTAAGCTTGGTTTGTGGTTATCCTAGAATTTCCTTTCTTTAGCCTGAGGTCAATCTAGGCTCTAACATAGTGGCGACCATACTGGGGAAGAAAGACTAGTCACCCCGATAATATCTTTCAATCAAATTCTTGAACTTCGGATGATAAGTTTTAGAATTTGCTAGGCTTAGACAGAAAGTTGTAAAGAAAAAATAAAAATTCTAAAATTTGAACACACTGGCTTTGAGAAGGTACACGAGGTCCAATCTTGATCCAAATCCTCCTCTTGTATTTGAAAATCCTAATCTCATTCCGGAAATACTCAGACATGAAAGTTCACTAAGCCCTAGACCTATTTTCAGATCCCATTCTTGTCCCAGTCAATGGTTGTTTATTGAAGATCTCCCTTTTGATGAGTATTTTGATCTTTCTTTGTTTGAAACCAAATCTGAAACTCCACTTGATAATACAGTTCTAAATCTGGAATTTGTTGCAAATATTGAAAAAGAAAAGGAAAACAGATCAATTGACGAATATATCTTAAATTCTCTTCAATCATCCATCATAGCTACCAATATCCTTGAGCTTTTAGAATCGACATCTGCTACTCTCGGTTCATCAGTATTCCCATCAATTTCTGAGGTTCATTCACAACCTCGGTTTATACCTACACTTCACCTCCAACCTATCATATCCGATTAAAAACCTATCACCCCTACTCCTCCATAAACTCCTCCATCAACCACTCCATTAAACCCAAGTAGTCCAACCGTTGTTTCAAATCCACCTTGAGTCATGGCTGCCCAATATGCACCCCTCATTCTGCCTTAGAATTTGGATGATATGCCCGCTGATTACCAAAGTAAGATACCTCTTTTTGATGCCACTCAAAGCATTACAGCACAACACATGTTGACAAAATGAATGATTTCTTCGACCTTCATGAGGTAGATGAAGAAAATGTGACCATGAGATTATTTGTTCAAAGTTTTGGAGGCGAGGTTCATAAATGGTTCCGAGCTTTACCAGTAGCCTACACCAACACTTTGCCAGTTCTGCATAGACGATTCCTTGACTGGTGGGAGGTAAAGAAGAACCCACTGCAAATTTTATCTGAGTATGAAAATATCAAAAGGAATGCGGGTGAAAGTGTGCAAGATTACTGTGTAAGGTTCAATGTAGTTTATAATGCTATTACGACTGACATTAAACCACCGATGGGGTTAGCTTTGATCAAATTTCTAGACGGTTTCGATGCTGATATGGCATATTAGTTACGAGAAAGAGATCCTACCACACTTGAGGATATGCAGAAGAACGCTGTAAGTGTAGAAGAAAATCTGCTAGCCAAAAGAGTAAGGATGAAATCTGAAAAGAAGGTGGCTATAAAGGAAGAAGCATCTACCTCAGATGTTAAGGCGGATAATTTGCTCTGGAAACTTGAGAAAATGTTTGACTGGTTGATGGTTGCAGATAATCTTGAAACACCAATAAGGAATCCAAACTTTAGAGGACAACAGCAGCCTCAATTCAGGATTAAACAAAAGGAGCAAAAGGCACAAGATCAGTCAGCACAACAGTAGCAGGCTAGAACTCCTTTGTAGCAAAACTATGTGCACGGAATAGAGGATGAAGATGATAATAATCTGGTGGTTGAGGCAAATCATTTCTTCACTGCTGATGGTTTGCCCATTTTTCTGACGGAAGATGAAGGATATTCGGAGGTTCTAGATACCCAAAAGGATGAAGATTACATACTAACAAATGAGGCAGTTTTGGAGGATGAATCAGATGATTATCAGCGAGGATATATGAATGCATTGACAGCACAGGAGATGCAATATTCATTGAGAAGTAGGGATGTACCAGTCAGTCCAATTCAAAAGATAAAGGAAGCACAATCCAAAAATGACTCCACAAACATCCAGAAGAAAGGGAAAGAGCCTGTTGATCCGACTTCCAGCAAAGGACCATCAGCACATAAAGTTGCAAATGAGAAGAACAGTCAGTGAAGTGCAGCAAAAGAAAGAGTAGAAAAGAAGGACCTTCCTATAAAAGAGGTAGAGAAAGTTTCAGCTTTTAGTTTAGAAAATGAAATTGCTAAATTAAAAGTTTCAATTCCTTTGACTGAATTGATTAAGAACAGCAGCTATAAACACCCGGTGTCCAAAATTTTGCATATAGATCCTTTATCTCATATGGTCAATGTAGAAGATGATCACCCTGAGCTCATTTTTGGCCCTACCTTAGAAGGTTAGTCTGAGGATAATGAAGTTCCTCCATTCTATATAAGCCTTAGACTACACCAGTATGTTCTCCATAATGCCATGTTCGACTCCGGAGCTGCCCATAATCTGATGCCAAAAGCCATTATGGAGAAACTGGGCCTTGACATTACTTGCAAAATCTCATGACCTGTACTCTTTTAATTCCGGTAGGGTCCGTTGTATTGGTCTTATCAAAGACTTGGTGGTATCTTTAGACCAAATTCCAGCCAAGAATTTTCTGATGGATGTGGTTGTTGCAGACATTCCACCACGGTTTGGTATGCTTTTATCCAGATCGTGGGGTGCAAAACTTAAAGGAACTTTACAACTTGATTTCTCTTATGCTACCATTCCCATGTTTGGCCAATTGAGAAAACTATACAGGGAGAAGAAAATGAAATACATGATTACTAGCAAAGAGAAACCACTCAATCATCCAATTAACGTTGTACATACAGATTTAGAATCATTTGTACCATATTCAAATAGTGGTTTGAATGATGTTGATAGTTAGTTAGTTGAAGTAGAAGATGTTCCTGAGATTTCAGAAAATTTTAGAGCAGACCTTGATCAAGAAAGATAGAAAATAGCAAGTTCTTCTGAGTATTCCATGTACCGGCAATAGAAAAAAGATAGTGAACAACAGAAAAATGAAGAAATCAGTCAAAGTAGGAAAGAGAAGGAAACAAAATTTCAGCATTTAGAAGAAGAGGCAGGTCTTTGGAGCATGGATTTTGATGGAGCCATGGGTAAGGATGGTGTTGGCATAGGAATTTGGATTCGGAGCCCTACTTTCTAGCCTGACAAGGTTCTTAGTAATGTTAGAGTATGTTCTTTCAAATTGGCTTTTGACTGCTCTAACAATGAAGTGGAGTATGAAGCTTTGATTGTAGGTCTAAAAATATTGAAAAAGTTAAATGGAAAGAGGATTTTAGTGTATGGAGATTCGGAACTAGTAATCAAACAGGTAAAGGGAGAGTATCAAGCAAAGCACTCACAGATGAGAGCCTACAGAAATGTAGTTCTAGACATCTTGCGAATGTTTCCTAATTATACTTTGATAGCTATACCCCGGACTCACAATATTATTGCAGATTCACTTGCCACTGCTACAAGTAATTTGAAGATCCCAATGAACTCTAGTAACAAGTTTGAAATTCATTTCAAACACTGGTATGCTGTTCCGGAAAATTTAAGGTATTGGCAAGTGTTTTGGGATGATAATGAAATCAACACTTTTTTACAGAATGAAGGAAATTACAAGGATGCTTCCATAGATGATGACTATGATACCAATGAAAAAGAGATTGAAGTGAACCAGATGGAGATATTGCAGCTGAAAGACAACATTATTCCTAAAGGTCTCATACCTTTAGAAGAAATTTTTAATCAAGATGATGTGGCTATAAAGCCGAGCTTGGTGCCTAGAGATAAAGGAGTTGAGGATGTCAATCTTGGAACAACAGATAAGCCCAAGTTTGTGAAATTGTCCAAAGCATTGTCTCCTGAGTTAAAGACTAAATATGTTAAACTGTTATCTGAATTTTCGGTTGTGTTTGCCTGGGATTATTCAGATATGAAGGTGTATGACAAAGATATAATTCAGCACACAATTCCCATCAAGCCAAATCAAAAGCTATTCAGACAGAGAAGAATCAATCCCATGTTGCTGCCTTCCATTGAAAAAGAGGTAAACATATTATTCAAAGCTGGTATAATTATCCCAATCAGATTTTCTGATTGGATTTCAAACCTGGTTGCGGTATGAAAGAAAACCAGAGAAATCAGATATTTACCCACAATTTCTGGAACCTTAACAAGGTATCTTTGAAGGATAATTACCCACTTCTGAAGATGGATCATATCCTGCAGAGAGTGGTTGGAGCATCGCGCATGTCACTACTCGATGGTTATTCAGGTTATAATCAGATTCTAGTGCATGAAAATGATCGAGACAAAACTACATTTACCACACCTTGGGGAGCTTTTCATTATGCTAAAATTCCATTCGGTTTGAAGAATGCTGGAGCCACATTTCAGCGTGCAATTGACATTGCTTTCGCTAATGAAAATGATGTATTTCTGGTTGTATATTTAAATGATTTGATAATGTTTTCAGGTTCCGATGATGAGCATCTTCACCATTTAAAGATTGTGTTTCAGAGATGTAGGAAGTTTTGGATATCTCTTAATCCCAAGAAAAGTCTCTTCGCCATGGATGAAGGAAAGAGGCTTAGTCACATTATCTCAAAAGAAGGCATTCGCATTGATCCTAAAGGGTGGAGGAAATTCAACAAATAGATTTTCCCCAAAACAAGAAGGAGATACAAGATTTTAATGGTAAGATGAATTTCTTATGTAGATTCGTACCCAATCTAGCTGAGAATTTGAGAGAAATAACTAATATGTTGAAAAATGATAGCATGGTAAAATGGACAGAGGATGCAATGAAGTCATTTAATATGGTAAAGTATGCTTTATCTACAACCTTGGTCTTGATTAGCCCTTATTATACTCAAGATTTCATCATATTTTCATTTGCATCAGAGCATACCATGGCTACAGTATTGATGCAAAAGAGAGATCAACTGGAGAATCCCATTGTCTTTTTTAGCAGGACCATTAGAGATGCTACCTTGCAGTACAATATAATTGAAAAGCAATCTCTTGCTCTTGTCAAAGCTTTGAAGGATTTAAGAGTGTATATTCTGCACTCGCACATCATAGCATATGTTCCCAATGCAGCAGTAAAGGATGTGCTGATACAAAATGATCTGGAAGGAAGGTGAGGAAAGTGGATTGCAGTGATGTTGGAATATGATCTGGAGATTAAACCCACAAAACTGATCAAAGGACAAGGCTTGGCGAGGTTAATGGCTGAATCAAATCTGCATGCTTTAGATATCAATCTCATCACAACCATGTCAGAAGATGAAGAAGAAGGCTCTTTGATTCAAGTGTCTGAAATGTTTCTTTAGTCACCATGGTATTCAGACATAGTGTATGTACTTCAGCACCTTTCGCCACGTCCAGGAATGACAAAGAACAAAGGTAGAGCACTCAAACTCAAAGCTCCTAAATTCTGCATTCTAAATAATGTTCTTTATTGGAAAGATCCGAGAGGTGTGTTACTTCACTGTTTGGTAGAAGATGAGGCTCAGTAGGTGATGTATGACTTTCATAAAGGTGATTGTGGTGGTCACTTGTTCTGGAAGACAATGGCAAAGAAAGTGTTGAGAGTTGGTTAATACCGGTCGAATCTATTTTTAGATGTTTACAAAATACTCATGAGCTGTCATGAATGTCAGGTATTTCAAGGGAAAAGAAAATTGCTGCCTCTTCCACTGAAACCTGTTGAAGTCAATGCACCATTTCAGCAGTGGGGACTCGATTTCATTGGGGAAATCCATCCAACATCATCAGCGTAGCACAAATGGATCCTAATAGAAACCAATTACTTTACCAAGTGGATTGAAGCAATTCCGACCAGACAAGCCACTGATACGGTAATCATACAATTTCTAGAGTCAAATATTTTATCTTGTTTTGGTTGTCCTAGTAAAATCATCACAGATAATGCAGCCGCATTCAAATCAAAAAGGATGATCAAATTTTGCAGCAAGTATAAAATTACTCTGGGTCATTCTACAGCCCATTACCTGCAGGGAAATGGTTTAGCTAAATCATCCAATAATTCTTTGGTGAACATCATCAAGAAAATGATGGAAACAAATAAGAAAAGTTGGCACAGGAGATTGGCTAATGCCTTGTGGGCTGACAGAGTGAGCCACAAGAAATCCATAGGTATGTCTCCATTTGAATTAGTTTATGGCATTGACACAGTTTTTCCAACATCTCTTGTAGTTTTGGTTATGAGACTATTACAGGAGGCTGGCAGTGAAGAGGATGACTTTCAGCGAAAAATCAATCAGATGATTCATCTACAGCAAATAAGGGATGAAGTTTTCCAAAACACTTTCAGATTGCAGGAAAAGATCAAGAAAATCTATGATCAGAAAACTAAAGTAGACAAATTTCAGCTAGAGGATGTAGTGTTGCGGTGGGATGCTCGGAATGAGGACAAAGGAAAGCACGGTAAGTTTGAAAACTTATGAAAAGGACCCTATAAGATTGCAACATATAGAGGACATAATGCCTTTTTTCTCAAGGAGATGGATGGTCAGGATTTTCCAGTAGGGCCAGTAAATGGTAGGCTCCTGAAGCACTACTACTCCTGAGGTGATTTCTGAAATCATGATATGGTCATTGTACATACCATTTTCCCTTTCATTGCAAGATTTCCAAGTACACAGTCATTTTAGTTTGGGGCCCGATGTGAAGGCTATAAAGTTTTGATGATATGTGTAAAGTTCGTTGGTTCTAGTTTAGTTTCTAGTCACAGTTTGAGTCATGAGTCAGTTTCAGTTTGCGTGGTGTCAATTTTCAGTTTTTGAAGAGTTTTGACTTCGTTTCCCAATGGATAAGGCTACTAGGTCTACGGTGTTCTTGGCACCTCCAAGGAGCTACTATCCCCATTGGAGCCAATGTTAGTGTCAGTCTCTTCACACTGCCATCAGTGATCAAAATCTGCTCTTTTGCATTTCATAATAGGAGTCCCATACTAATGAGTTTGCATTCCATTAGGTCATGGGTTCACTGAAGGTAGGGTTTACTTCAGTTTTTCCCTCATGATCTATAATTGCTGATCCTCTGTCATATATTTCAGTCATGGTTCATGTTCATTCTACATTTTATTTCATTAAGCCTTAGGGTTTGGTCTCATTAGGTCTTAGTGTCCCACCATTGTCAAATCTAGTTATTACATTCCAATAATGATCAACAAGGACATGAGGAGGCCAATAATGATTGGTAAAGTCATAATTTATCAGCTTGAGAGCCCTCTCTCGGCCTGGTAGGGCTAGCTACTAGGTTAAGCTTGGTTTGTGGTTACCCTAGAATTGCCTTTCTTTAGCCTGAGGTCAATCTAGGCTCTAACAAAAGGAGGGCCATAATGTTTACCACATCATCAACACGAGACGAAAGGATGCGAAATGATTTTGGGAAATTACAGAGAAATAGAGGTAAGTGTAACTGCAAAAGGACAACTCTTGAACATATCAGTGACACAACTGGAAGTTTGGAAACTTTTGGGTCCATGGGATTGGTGGTCATGATGACATGGAAGAGATCAAATGGAAGGCAAAAATGAACAGCCAAAACCAAGGAAGGTCAACGATACAAAGGAGGATATCCCAACCTGACATGAAGCAGAAAGTGTCATGTTCAAGAGTGAGCTGCCGACACAACTGATAGATTTCCAAATTTTCCCCCACCATTTCTGGCAAGTACCCCAATTATTTTTTAATCGCAAGCTTGAAGAGGATAACATATGCTTGCACTGTAAGTTCATCCTTCAGATGAATCCGACCTAGTAATTTTAACAAGCCCTAGGAAGGAGAAGCTCATGTTCATTATTGTGATGAATTTGATGTCGTTCAATAGTTTAACAAGTCCGAGAAAGGTGTAACTCGGTATCTTTTTCATGTTTAGAGAGTTTGGAAAAGACACGTAAAAGGAAACTCCACATGGTCCCTTTTCGTACATTTGTGTCTCTCGAGCCCGAAAAGGTAGAAAAAAATACTTGAGAGAACTTCTTGACCATTTCAGTCAAGGAGTACCTTTTTCATAAATAGTGCCTCCGAGCCCGAAAAATGGGTAAACTTATACTGGGCACACGATGTTTCACATCCATTAATGAGTTTGAAACAACAAGGGCTCGACCATCTTTTCGCTTTTAAAGGGTTGGAAAAGAGCTGGAAAGTGTACCCCCCATTTTATTTTCTTTTACGAGTCAAAAGGGAAAAAATACTCGGTAATCTTTTAATATGATCTTAACGAGTCGAGAAACGAGTTGAAACATGACTCGTCATCATCGTCGAACATCCATCACCTGTCATTGCGAAAAAAGGTAAAGTGTATTATCTAGTTGTTGAGGAAAAATAGGTTAAAATATTTACAAAAACCTGAATTTTCATGAAAAATGAATCAAAAGGAGAAAAGTAAATATATTTTTACCATTTACCATTTTACCTTGCTGCGAAAACGTTTTACTCACTTTTGCCCTAATTGTTCCGGAGCAGATTGCGGGAGATCCGGGAGGACAATCGTCGAGCTGCCAGTTACAGGTGCAAGCCAAAGCCCTGAGCTCCGTTTTCATGTCCTTTATTTTGATTTTTAACCCTTTTCTAGTTTTTTGAGGAGGTTTTGAAAATACCTTTTCGCCTTTGGTCAGTGCGACTTCCGGGCATGGAATCACACTGGCCAAGGATGATTAACAAAGCTAGTCGCACCGTTGGTGCAAACTATTTTTAAAACAGGTGTGTCGGTACCATGAATAGGGAAAAACCCTATTTCCTCAAAAAATCACCATTAAAACTCACATTTTATGGGCCAAGATGATTTTTGACTCAAATTAATGGCTTTTGTAGGAAAGAATCGCTAAAAATGGTGGACTGGAAAGAACGGGAACATGAGGATGTTGACACCCAGGCAATGAATGACCCAAATTGCATGGAAGCTTTGAGGACTTGTAGGCTCCTCAAATTATTTCTCATGCCAGGGATGCAAGCCCAACGCTAGTTGCTTAAGCACCTGATTAGTCTATGGGACATTAATTGGGAGATATCTGTCATTGGTGACCAGGAGCTAGAGTTGGAAACTTCAGATATATACTTCATCACTAGACTATCCTAGGGAGGGGAACCAGTAAACTTGTATGGGTCACGACCAATTGGGGCAAGAATATCTTCATTGCTTGCTGAACACTGTCCTGAGGCCCTGAAATCCAAGAGTGGGAAGATTAAGATTTCCAACGTTTGGGATCTAACACTAAGAGTGCTTCTATTGACCATCAACAGAGTGGCAGGGTCCCAGGCGGAACATGAGACCAACAAGTCTAAGTTCCTATATGTTATTGACTGCACAACACCTATGATCTTCAACTGGGCAGAGGCCATGAATATCAACATAAAGTGCCAGCTGTCCAAAGCTAAGGCAAGGAATCTGAACCAATTTTGCTTCGGATTTGTGCTCATGACTTTCTTCTTGGAACGGGTACCACTTTTCTAGTATTAGCTGACTGAGGTAGATCATCCTATGCCACATGATCCGCAGATGGCTCGCTGGAGTCATTTGATGCATAGGATAACTGGGGGCTAGCACATGTCATACAAACCTACATTATTTTCATGGCCACGATGACAAAAAATAATCATGGAGGACTGGCCATACAGTGGTACCAACTTTTGTGGGGATCCGGACATGCCCTTACCATATGGAGATGATTTTGATGATGAAAGTAAAAAATCAAATTTTTAATTTTGAGACTTTTTAATTGTTTTTGGTATATATGTGCTTATAACATTTCTCTTGTTAATGCAAACATTGGACCAGAGCAACTTGCTGCGATGTCCCCAATAGCCAGGCGTGTCCCCCACCCAATTGATGTTGTCACACCTTATCAGGAAGGGAGTGACAATGAGGAGGAGATCGCGAGTAACCTTGAGGGGTTGACTCGTGGTCCTAGAGTATGCTAGGGTAGGAGACATTCCTCATCACTACCAGAGACACAAAATGGGAGTCTTGGATCAGATCTGCTGATTGCTGACTTGTGTTGCACGAGCTGTATCATGTTACCATGATCACCATGCTGATTAGTTCCTAGGTCCAACACTTACATTTTTGAGGCCTGCGTGCCATGGATATATGAGGCCTACAAGCCGCCGATGTTATTTTGGACACACATATTATTTTATTGGGTTCTGATGTATCAAACATTACCACCATATATATATATATATATATATATATATATATATGCTATATTTTCTTGTCTACTATGGTACAAATGGTTTGTTTTATCTTTTCACATGTTTCGTAAATGTCTATGCAACACATGATTAGCTAATGCATCTATCAATGTATTCATGCATCTAGGAATATGATGATATGTAATGTAATCAAAATGTCTTTCCAATATACATATACAGAGATACATTTTCAATATTCAAGGGTTTCTAATAGAATATTGCCCATTGAGTTGAAGGACGATAAGCTGGGAATCCAGGTTGACAACCAACTCTCTAATGTCAAGAGCAGTGGCTTCTGACAACAGTTTGATGACCACACTGTATTCAGCAATGTTGTTAGTTGTGCGACCTAGACAAATACCTTGAAGGTCAATCAACTCACCATTAGGGTTAGCCCATGCCGCGGGTGATAGGTTCTAGGTACTACAGAAAGCACCATCAGCGAAACTAATGTGGGGAGTTGTAGACATCTGCAAAGCAAGAAAATCATACTAAACAAGAAAGCTATTTGAAAACTAACACACAAAACCACACTGGACAAAAATGAATGACACACTAATGTACACAATTAACCATGCAAGATGACCTAAGCATAGTACTTCTTGAGAGAGTCCATGTTGGGACTCGGGTAATCAATCAACATAGATGAACACCAAATTTTTACCATTGTCATGACGAGTAAGCATCGACTCGACCAAATAATAGAGTATAACTCATATAAGGTATTGCCCCCATGCCCCCTGGGTGAGGGAGGGTTATGAGTCGGATGACAACCCTATTGCAATAATGGGCAATTGGTAAAAACGTGGGGAGGGAGAAAAATCCTGAATCCATGAAACGATAAAGGTGCCCTTAGTTGAAAGATCTTGATCATGTTAGGGGAAACTGATACATCAATAGATAGTAGAGAAGAGAACTCTTTAAAAGTGGTAGACATGGCTGCCGGGTGAGACAGGAACGAGGAACGATGATGAGTATCGATCCAAGGTGGTTGCTTGAGAGGCATGACTTCCATGATACCTTCATTAGCAAGGAAGGTCTCGGCTAAGGGTTCAGGCAATTCCAAAGTCCAAGCCACGCGGATTGAGCATACGTATCGAGAGAGGTCTTCGACATAAAAGAATCAGAGGATGCAAAACTCGAAGCCAAAATAATTTCCATGTAATTGACGTCAGCGGGACTAAGTGGCATAACCTCGCCCCAAGTATCAACAAGATCTCGTGAAGGTATGACCCAAGGATGAGATTTGACCGAGATCATGTTGACAGAGGCAACATGAGGAGGTGGGAGTGGAAAAATTCCCATTAAGGCAAAATCTTTGAAAATACCTTCTCCCACAGTCTCATAGGGAGCACCAGTGTGCTTGACATACAAAACATTTCCATCTAAGGAGGAAGAGGCAAAGAAAGACAGCTGGTCGATGGTGACAATCTTCCCTAGATGGGGAAAATGAATCACACAAAATAAAGAGGAGGCCATGACATGCATGGCATGGGTCCAGCTTCGGCAGAGTAGAAGATTATAATTGAGATTGGCGTCAACAATTTCTACCTCGAATTGCACTGTCTTGCCCTCTAGAGTGATGGCAAGGTTAGGTAAGACACTGAAGGGTCACGAATCACACCCATCGAAAGCTTCCAAAGCATTCAGAGATTGGTTCAAAGTAGGAGAACCAATAGCCTTCCAACATGCGATTGGCATGATGCAGGTGAAAGCACCTTCATTGATGAGAGTCTGGTGGATGGTCTTCTCATTGATGATTACCTAAATGAGAAAGGCAATTTGATGAGGATGACACAGAACATGGTTCTCTAGATCAAAACATATCAAATTGGAATCAGTGGGATTGATGCCCCCGATAGCTGATAGCAAAGATTTCCACTGTGATGGGTAGCTTTGGAGCACCTCGAGAGCCGACATGGCTGATGTTGCTTGAGCCAAATCCTCAACAATATTGTAGTGCTGAGTATCTTGGGCATTGGGATTATACGAGGATTTCCGCAGCACACCTCGAGAGGGTGGTCGTATAGCGGAATTAGGGTTAGGGTGCTCAATATGAAGAGGGCCAAAACTCAGGGTAGAAGAAGAAGGTGTGGCTTCTTTCTCTTTCCCCACTGTCGAAGCATGAGTTTGATAATATTTTCATCTAGTAGCCACATTAATAGGTGTACTCATCATGAACACTTAAGATCTGGAGGAAGAAGATTGGGGTTGGTCTACGATTTGGGTCTGCTGAGATGGAAACGACTCTTTGAGGACAGCGGGGGTCCCTTTGAGCAAGCGACTTACTTCAGATCGTTGGGGACAATCCTTAGTTTAGTGATCTTCCTCGCAAATGAGACAAGGATACTTAGGTTTCCGTTGTGAAGATTCACCAGCAAAATATTTGGGAGGACCCTATTTTAGGGAATCAAATTTACCCTTGCCTTTGCCTTTCTTCTTTCTTTCGAGGATTTGTCCATTGCGGTAGACTGAACAACATGGACCTCTAAGATTTTACTAGGGCCAGGTGGATTTTGGGATGAACTATTAGGAATAGCATTTGAGACCGACTTCTATTTGGAAGAAGATTTAGTAGGGGTCTGGGATACTGAACCAATAAATCCATCAACGGGAGGTACAACTTGTGAATTTGATGATGTGGGATCGAATGATGGCCACGATGCATCGAGTAATAACTCATACAAAGTGCCAGACTAAGAGTAAACTAGATCCAAGTATTGGGAACAAGTGATGGCTTGCTCTTTAGTGACGCATCCACCCATAGCGATATAGCGAGAAATTTGGGCCATGAATGATTTGGTCAACAATACAGTGAGCAACTAATCAACAATCTCAAATTTGATCAGGCGATGTCTACGTCTCCATTCATGGATGTGATCAGAGATGTGTGTCGCATTATCTTGCTTAAGAGATGTGAGCAAATAGGTGCCAGTTTCATAGCGAAATAGAAACTAAAAATGCGTGAGGAAAGCCATGGCTAAAGAGTTAAAGTCATGGTAAGTACTTCAAGGGAGCTCAATGTACCACTTAGCTGCAATGCTTGTGAAGGTTCATTGGAAAAGATGAAGATGAATGGAATCATCAACGTACGAGTTCGATGAGCTCCAGAGCTGATATGTTATCACATGGGCCTGAGGATCTTCTTTAGCTTTCCCATCGAACTTTGGACAATCACTTGGTATCTTGGACAACACCAGAGGCCAGTACGATGAATGAAGGATTGGATTTTTCGTGAGGTGAGATACATTTGGCAATTTGAGTGTAGCCAAGAATAGAAATTTGGTGTTAAAAGGAATGGGATTTCGATAAGAGGGTCTGAATGGAGTAGCCCATCCCTACTAGTAAGTATTTTGCCCCACAGTGGGAGATTTTGGCCATATGGCATATGAGACTGCCCCCATTGCAGATTACCTTGACCATGGGGAGGATTTTGACCTTGAATACCTTGGAAATGTCTGGCCATAAGTTGCTGATAAGAAACGTATGCGTTAAAAGGGTATTGAGCCTGTTGACCTTGGACATATGGATATTGGACCTGTTGTCATTGAACATATGGGTGATGAACCTGTTACCGCTGAACAAGAGGATTTTGGACCTGATATCCTTGGGCATAAGGTTGATACACTTGTTTCCCTTTGACATAGGGATTCTGTACCTGTTGTCCTTGACCAAAAGGATTTTGAACCCGGTGACCTAAGGAATTAGGGTTTTGTACCTGATGCCCTTTTGCAATAGGATTCTGGACCTGTTGACCTAGGAAATTAGGATTTTGAGCCTGCTGCTGCAGGACTTGACCTTGACCCTTCCCTTGTAAGGGTTGACCCTGCTGATATGTATACAAGGGTTCTTGCTGCACTGGTTGGTTTTGTTGTTGCAAGGGTTGACCTTGTGGTTGAAAAATTTGTCCTTGAGGTTGCAGAGGTTGGCCCTGCGAGGACATGGGTTGGGAGGTGTGAGAAGCGTATTGCATCTTATACTTCACAGTTTATTGCAAATGTTGCAAGGGTTGACCTTGCGACTGTTGTATTTGACCTTGCTGTGAGATCATCTTCCCTTATGGTTACGTAGAGAGCCCTTGCTACAACAAAGGTTTCCCTTGCAGTAACAAAGGCTACCCTTGTTGTTGTATAGGCTATCCTTGCTGTTGCAAGGGTACTTGAATAGTGCCTGGGAAATTTCCGAACTGAATCTAGCCATAGCCAAGTTGAATGTACTTCATAGGTTGGAGGGTGTAAGGTTGATGAACCATTCCTTGAGAACCATATGGAACGTAAAGATTTTGGTATTGGACCTGAGCCCCATAGGGCTACTGATACTGAAAATTGCTAGATCCAGATGGATCAATAAGATTATAAACCTATTGGTACTAGACATTGCTTGTTCCAATAGGATCAACAGGGTTGTGAATAATACCATAAGAAGGCTGGTTCATACCAACCGTGTGAGCTTGTGAGCCACTCACATTGGTGGCACCTGACACCATAGAAACGTTTAGGTTTTGACCCCCAGGTGGTGGCACAACTTGGCCACTGACTAGAGGGATGGAGGAACTGACAAAGACATTCTTCGAAACTTGTAGTTGTGCCTGACAGGTAACTGGGATTGACGATACAAGGGTATTGTTGGCTTGTTGGGGCCTGACCCAAGTTCAAAGTTAATTAGCCAAACAAATCCCTGTACTATTGGCCCTTTCGGCAACAGCCTACAGAGCACAGACTGAGGTCTCACCTGAAGTAGTATGGCAGGGTGGTGGAACTAGGTTTTCGCACCCTTGAGATGTCTTAGAGGTTCGATTGGTCCAACTATTCGTTCCTGTGTGCAGGTTACTTTGTGCACTTCCATGTTCCTCCCACCTTGATAAACTGCCTTTGCGTAGCCCTAACTAGGGGCTGTGGAGTTTCCGCGCTGCTAGAGCAACGCTCTGCGCTATTTCCTTAAAACACGGCTGAGATCTTACTTATCTTCCTATAGCAGTTGATTACCTTCGCGTATTTGGATGTCTTAAGTTATATTTATTTATAAAAAACATTCATATGAGTTCGCGCAGCAAATAAATAGTATACTTGCAATTTATACCCAATCATACATTAAAATAGGGAAAGATACACAAAAATATGGTAAGCTTCTCTTTATTGATTCTTCCAACAATTACATACTCGACCTACCCTACGCACTCAGCTGCAGGGGTTTGCGCACTCAGCTGTAGACTACTAGGTCTCTGCGCACTCAGCTGTAGAGCTTTCCCCTACTCTACGAACCAAAGACACACTTTACACTTCGACTCAATCACTTAGACTTATCATTCCCATTCTTCTCTTTATCCTACTTGGAGCCTCGCTCTATTTATACAATCCCATGGTCCGCGGACCATGGGTAGGTCTATCTAGATGACATTACATTACAAAAGCTAGGGTGGACAATCCTGTGACTCTATTATGATTTCGTGCTCCGTGCCCACAACTCGTGGAGATTTCACAAAATGATTTGGTCAAAACTTGGGCTTTAAGCCCCAAAACATGCCTTGGGGGGATTCCATGTCCAACAGGCCCCCAACACAAACATCATGACTCACCCTCGAGTCACTCTATTGGCGCAGATATCTTCACACGAAGTTCCTCCAGCTCTGCTCGAACTGCTGCAAGGTCGGCAGCACACTGAGCTGCTGCCTACTAGATCTGATGTACCCATTGTTCTAAGACTACAGTGTTAGAACTACTTCTCTGCATCTGTTTCTATATCCCTTGCATTTGTGTGAGCTTGCCTTCAATTTTTGCTATGGTGGTGAAGGCCTCGTTGATCCAAGGTTGAACGCGTGCCTTTAGGACTGCTTCCTTGTGTCGTGCTGTGTCCACCTGTTCTTTCGGCGCTTTGGCCTATTGCATCCGTGCGAGCCTCTAAGTGACGGCCACCATCTATGCAGTTCCTTTGAAGCTGTCATAATACTGTTGGAGTTCTCGCGCCTCTGTCTCTAAGTGCTCAATGTTGGGGTCCTCTTGCAGATTCTTTAGGACCTCAATTGACTCTTCCAACATGTTAGTGCAGTCTCGCACTGCACTTCCAATCTTGTCCAGTCCTGTTGTAATAGCGCTGGCGCGCTGTTCTCCGACTACGGAGGGGTGGATGGCTGCACCTTTAACCACAGCTCCACGATCTGAAGGTTTAGCTCCAGCTAAACCTTTGTCGTTTCCTCCTGCACCTTGCGCACTCCTGTTGCTAGCCTATGGATGCACGCTGACGCTGGTTTGTCTGCTGGGATGGGCAGCGCATGGATGCTTTAAAAAGCTTCATCTAGTACCTGTACCAGCTGTTGATAATGCAACACCACTTCATCATGCTGCAAGCTCAACTATTCCATCTTGATTTTCTGCTCACTGAGGACTTGCAGTGCGTGGCTCTCCCTAGCCTACAGTTTTGCAGTTATCCCATCATGTAGAATGTATAAGGTCTCCCGCGGGAGTGAAGCCATGTTGATGCCAAGACCCTTCAATGTGCTAATTGTAAGCCTGTCAGCCTCATTTGTTGTCACTAGTGCCCCTTCTAGAATCACTATGGTATTCGTCACCTTAGTGCGCAACATCTGTTCTGCTACCGTTGTTTCGACCACGAGGCTGGTCGAAAGGGTACCAGCCTGAGGAGTGCACACCTGCAACTCCTACAACTATGCTCTAAGGGACCCCAACACAATCTGGTTCTCCTGCATAAAATTTTGGAGGTCCTCGGAGGTGACATCGCGAACTCTCTCGCCGATGTCATTCGTATCACCTTCGGTTAGGGTGATCGGGTCAATAGACAACTTCGATGCCTTGACCTTCTTGCACGGCCCTGTTCTCTTGGTCCGGTGCTGGCGCTTCAATTGTGTTGACATGATTTGTGGGTCCACGCCTCCCTCTTCTTCCTCTACTTCTTTCCCATGCGAAGGTGATGTTTGGCCCTTGCGCACCTTCACGGCTACCTCCCGCACTGTTGCTGCTGCTGTGGCCTTTTCCTGTTCAATTGATGTCTATGTATCATCCCATGCCACCCTCGCTTCTGCTGCCGTTGCCTCCTTCCTTATCTTTTATGCCAACTGCGCCATGTGCAATTTGACCTCCTCTTTCTTCCTCTGCGCCGCTGACTTCTCTATCTCTGTGATGTCTGGAGCATGCCACTCTAGCAGCCATGTCTCTAGTATGTTATAGATTTCATCTTCCATGGCTACAAAGGGAATCTCTCTCCATTTCTTGTCCAGGTCATTGTGCTCTTTGATGTATATGCTGTGGATGTCCACTTTAAACTCTGCGAAACTTTGCAGGACGTTGTAGACAGCGGGTGACAACTGTAGCTTGCGGTTGATCCCCATTCTGAGGTTCATCTCCATGAACACCTAGAATATCTTACTATCTCAGATCCTATTTGCATCCTTTATGGCCCAGAGCGAAGCGTACTTTGTGGCCTCCAGTATATCCCTGTCAATTGTGGGGAATTGACTATCTTCTGGCAATTCCCCCACCACGAGCACTATGGACAGCAAAAGCCATGCATAATGGAACGTTTTGCCCTGTTCCTGAGCTTCACAACAATTCTCCAAGAATTCCTTGTAGAGGAACTCAGACCAGTTAAACTGGACCCCCTCCGTGCACTGTTCAGCAAGTGCTACGACCGGTGCGGCTACCTCGTCCACACGACACTTGTGCATAACCTTACCGGCCAATATTTGGGTCACCACTTTCACTGCTTTGTCATTGATGCTGGATATGGCATAGCCTCTTTTCTTCTTCACCAGCTTGTATTTCTTCTTCATGGCCTCCGCGATGTCCAAGTCACTGATTTTCCCCTCCAAGATGTCTACGAGGTCCTCTCCTTTGCATGGAAGCTAGGTAATGGAGTGAATCAAGTCTGCCGTGATGGGGATGGGCTCCTCTAGCCACAAACAACTAGCATGCACCAGGTAGAGTAGCTACCTGATGATGAAAATTGTTATTGGGGCATGGTGGAAATGCGACACCTAGAGCAGGTTAAGTAGCCCGGTCTTTTCCACTCCGCACAACCACTTTCACAGCTCTAATTCTATAACCCTCACCATGGTGTTCTTCTTGGGCTTCATGAGGTGCGAGGTCTCAAGGTGAGGGAAATTCTCATGGTCAGCGAGGTCCCAATCTTTGAATTTTAAGCTTGGCACCCGTCCTAGGTGCATGCCCTAGAAAATGATGTTGTCTGGGAGGAGTGGGGTCTGGAGCGAGCTCTTGGTCTCGTCAAGGTCCTTGGGCACTTTAGCCTTCCCTTTCCATGGGGGGGTATAGGCGGGCAACTTTGTTGGAGGGTGCATAGGTTCAGTTTCCTCCTCCATGCCTTCGTCCTTATCTTCTTTGATGATAAGGTTCTCCAAGTCTTCGTCTTCCTCATCAGTTTCTATGGTAACAACTTCCCCTTCTCCTCCATTGACAACTTGGTGCACAACGAGTTCCATGGGGACACACGTACGAGAAACATCACTTTTTTTTCCTTCTTTGGTCTTAGCGTGCGCGGTGATTTTGCGATTTTTGCCACAATCTCGGTGCCTTCCGGAGCATCCCCCATAGTCAGGGCCTGCGCCTCTTCGGCAGTCATCTCTGTTATTTCCATAACTTCCTCAGCTGCTGCCATCGTGTCCGTCCAGAAATCTATCACTCGTGAACTCAAGGGCTCAATCAACACTCGACACAAAACAAACAGGGCTCTTCTCAATAGCTCAATTCACAATTGACAAAGTGTTGTTTGCTGGGTACCCTTTGAAATTTATAGTGCCTTTTGAATTTGAATTCAACCGTTCCCCCCAAATCCGATTCATTAATGCTCCCTTGGCGGCAGATTTTCCCAAATCTTTCCTATAAATTGCATCTTAAATGCCTGCCGCTCGCTCCATTTGAAGCGGGTCGAGCATCCCATCATGAATAGTGACTTCAATGGTCACTTTTCGGCCAACCCACATGGCAGTGTAGTCCCCCGTGCATGGTCGTGGACCTTGTGACTCTTTGCTTCTGTGCGCAGCTCCAACACCGTGTAGCTCTCGAGAAGAATAGTTTATAGTCCCGCGCTTCCTTTCAACTACCTAGAGCGCTAAGACTATACTTCTCTTGGCTAGTCAGGTGGTTGCACCACCTGTATAGAGTTTCTTCCTATCATCCGTCACTTTTCCTGGAAAATACCCACCTTTTATTGTTATGGGCGGCATCGTGCACTTTATCATTTGCAACATGCCATCCTGGTTGATTCGCTTAGTAATGTGCAGTCCAAGCCAAGGCATCAGGCTGATCAATTCACGACGATAGTCCTCAAACTTGTCAGTTTCATCGTGCACATCCTGTCTTATCACCTTGGTCCTTTTATCAAGAAAATATTCCTTTATCTCGTCCTCCAGCTTCTTGACTTCCATGTCTACCAGAGCACTTTTCTTCCTTAATCACACCCTTTCTTTCTCAAGTTCTTTGAGCCTAAAATTTCCCTGTTGGATTTCTTCTTCCAAGGTTCCACGAGCCGTCGTATCTACCGGTGATATCATGCGTGGTATAATCTTTTCATGTATTATAGGGCTTACATCATTCGCTTTATACTCCAGCCTTGGTAGTGCTTGTGCGGTCAAGTTCTTGCACGCAGTCCTATAAGCCCATAGAACCGCTGGTACGTGCAGGTCCGAGTTAGTTCGCTTCGCATATTGGACCTTGTTTAGCGCTTCACATACTTTGTTAAAGGCTTCTGTGTGGATATCCTTATGCGCACTTGGTCTTTCCTTACTCCGTGGTACCAACCAGAGGGGTCATTCGCACCATTACCTTGCCTGCACCTGCTTACTGATTGTGTCTCCTATCACGAGGACTGTGTACATCCGTGCAGGTTTCACACCATATTCTTGTATCCACCTGGATAGGTGGGTGCGTGGACCATTTCTTTTGGAAATCTTGTCTGTTAATTGCATATGAGGCTTCCCAAACTGTATGCAGATCATTCTTCTGAAGTCGCGCCAGTCATCAAAACTTCTTTGGTTGTGGGCGTAGCTTGTAGTACCCATTTAAGAGTGTCGAAGTGTTGCTATTTCGGTACTTCTGTTTCAAATCTATTCAGGAAGTCATCCACCTTGCTTAACTCATCATATGCAGGCAGATATCTTACCTCTATTGCTACACAACGTAATTATCTCGTCGTCATGTTACAGTTTAGCGTGGTTACCTCATGTAATAGGTTCTGCCATCATTCTATCTCCTCGTCAGAATTCAATGTGCAAGATATTTCACACTCCCATGAGATTCGACCATCTGCGGTTGGATTTACGCAGTCTTGCTCCCATGCGGTTATATTGTAGATGAAGTCCAGATCGTCGTCGCTGTCTTAGTCACGCACTGGCTAGGTGTAGCAATTTCCTTCTACAGGGTCTAAAGGTACAACTACACAAAAATAATTTTTCTCAAAAGTTATCTTGTGCTTCTTCAGATTTATCACTCCATTCATGTCAGTGGCCCAATCTATTCCCAATAGCACAGGGTAGGGATTGCTGTCATCAAAAATCTCTATCACTTTGAAATCTGCTAGCATGCTTGCTCTTTTGATATCTATTTTGATTCCCTGCAATCTCCCCATAGGTAGGATCTTTTGCCGGTTTTCCATTTGTAGTTGGATAGGAGACCATTGCAGCATAGGCCTACCCATATACTCCCATGTCTACTTTGGCAGGAAATTTGAGTCCGATCCTAGATCCAGAATCACTTGGTCCATTTCATATTCCCCAATCTGTTCGGTCAATATCATCTCCCTTCCTGTTCAAGTCGTGTGCTTCCCAAGCTTCCAGACTATGCGCGGTTCTCCTGGCGCAGTCCCAACGCATCTACTTATGAGTTCTTGCAGCGCCTTTACAGCCTTTCTATCGTGCAATAGCTTCATGCATGTCTCCAAGAACGTAGTGAGCATCGATGGGTCCATTTTCGGCTCCAGTATGTCTTTACTTCCTGAAGTGGAGGCAATGAAGCTCCTCTTAGCTTCCATGAAGGTCTCCTTAGCATGCTCCAAATCAAATTCTGGTTCCTCTGTTGGAGCCTTGCGAACCCAAGTACTTTCTTTGGGCTTCTTACCTTTGTCATCCCCTATCGTAATTCCACTCTGAAGCATGATATTTACATTATGGTCTTCCTCATGTGGCTCAAACCTCATCATTTGCAGGTTCTGAGTCGGGGGATGTTGGAGTGCTCCTTTATCGCGCAACCTTGCTATCAGTGTGGGACAATCCTCCATCTCATGATAAAACAATGTACAATACAAGCATGATGATGACATTAGATTCATACAATCACGAGCGTAATTCCCTGGCCCTCTGCAATTGTAACATATTAGCTGTCCGCGACCTCTTGTTGGTCGCCCTCCACCTCGGCCTCATCCGCGCCCCTGAAATACGGAGTGCACCATTCCTACGTTCTGATCAAGGGGCAATGTTTCAGCCTGAACTCTATTGGTAGGAGTTTGATCCATCATTAGCTCATAACTTATACAGGTGCGCTCATCATGTCCCACTGACCTACAGAAATTACAAAACAACTGTTGTGAGTTCCTCGTATACTTCTGTAATAGATGGCAGCTATCTGTAGCATGCTTTCCTCCTATATGACAAATCGCACACCATAGTACAGGTGCTGCGCTCAGTCCTTCTTGTGGCTTCGGTCTCAATGGCATTGGCCCTACTCCCACAAGATAATTCGTGAACACCAGGCAGTGGTCCTTTTCGTGCCTCTGGCCCTTGCATTTTACGCACCATACCTCGTCACGCATCTCTGGGTGGGTTGTCCTGTCTTGTTTCAAACTCTGCATCTCATGGCACAAGTTTTTCAACTGCGCGTTAATCTACTAAACTCCTAGGTTGGGATCTTGTATCGAGGTCTCGTGCAATCTCATCGCGACCTCTAAGGCCTCAACTTGAGTGGTTATCCTCTGTTGTGACAACGCGTTCTGTAGATGCGGTGTTAACGATTCTGCAAACCATTCGTGATGTTGCCCATCTGTTAACGTCATGTTACTTCACGAATTGTGCACTTTAGTGTTTGATCCAACTCCCAAGGGGTCTCGCCTAGTAGCATTGTGATTTCCTTGAACCCAATGATTGACTGTGCCTCTGACTTTGGCCTCCTAAACTATTTGTTTAGTGCATCTTGGATATCTGTGATCCCCACATTCAGATTGTGATTGGAATGCTTAATATACTAGGTCAGCGCATGATCCTACAGAGCACTGACCAACGTTGCCTTCTTTATATTGTCATCCATGACTCCTTGTGCTTCCCATACAACTTTTATCATGAACCAAAACAGGTTCGGATCTTCATTCCCTACTCCCTTGAACAATGGTAGCTTTATCACACTCGCCATACCGCTTCGCGGTGGTGGTAGAGGTGGTATGGGTGAAGATGGGGGTGAAGATGGTGAAACTGGCGGTGGTGTGGGTGGGGGTGGTATGTGAGGAATTCTCTGCCTTATCAGATTGATCGCACTACTTGGCGTGACCTTCGCGAGCTCTTCCTCGCCCCCTTGTGGAGGTGAAATAAAGGGGCTAGTTTCTAGTTCTATGCTACCTTCATTTCTGTAGATTCTCCCACTTCGCGTAGCCCCAAACATCAGTTTATTCACATGACCCTTTTTTCACACAGTAGCATCTTAATCCAAGTGTTCAAATATTTAACGTACTTACCTCATGGTCCTTTGAGGAAGTGTCTTTCTGCCTCGCTATAATTGACTGAAGTATCTATCACGAATTTGGTGATGAATCCTCCTATGATTTGATCAAGCCAGTGATCGACAGTGTGCGCTATCTTATCTTCCGATGCTTTCAATATGCGCAACAATTCTGGATTGCACACAATAGGTCTGTCAAGTTTACACCTTCCTTGGCTATCTACTAGCTTCGTGATCCACTCGTATAGCTCAGTGGGGAAGGATGCAAAGAAAATTTCATGGATCTCTATATATAAGTAGAAGTCTAACCACTGATCCTTTGATAGTCACGGATTCCTATTTTACTACATCGCGAAATCATGAATCTTCCTGTCCAACCAATCTTCAATTCCTTTCTTTGTCAGATTCCAGTGATATGACATCAGAAATCTCTATGCAGATCTCGGTCCTGGCAACAGAACCATTTGTTGGATTGTTGGGGCTTGACCTAGGTTTGGAGTTAATTAGCCAAAAAAATCCCTATACTATTGGCCCTTTCGACAACAGTTCACGGAGTGCAGACTGAGGTCTCACCCGAAGTAGCATGGGAGGGTGCTAGAACCAGGTTTCTGCACCCTTAAGATGTCTGAGAGGTTCGACTGGTCCAACTGTTTGTCCCTGTGCATAGGTTACTTCACACACTTCCTTGTTCCTCCCACCTTGATACACTGTCTTCGCGCAACCCTAACTAGGGGCTATGGAGCTTCTGTGCTGCTAGAGCAGCGCTCTGTGTTATTCCCTTAAAACACCCACGAGATCTTACTTATCTTCCTATACCAGTTAATTACCTTCGCGTACTTGGAAGTATTACGTTATATTGATTTATAAAAAACATTCATATGAGTTTGCGCAGTAAATAAACAATATACTTACAATTTATACCCAATCATACATTAAAACAGGAAAAGATACACAAAAATATGGTAAAATTCTCTTTATTGATTCTTCCAACGGTTAGAGACTTGACCTGCCTTGCACACTTAGCTGCAAGGGTCCGTGCACTCAACTTCAAACTACTAGGCCTCTGTGAAATCAGCTACAGAGCCTTCTCCTACTCTATGACCCAAAGACACACTTTACACATCGAATTAATCACTTAGATTTATCATTCCTCTTCTTCTCTTTTTTCTACTTAGAGCCTCACTCTATTTATACAATCCCATGGTCTGCAGACCATGGGTATGTCTATTCATCTGACATTAAATTACAAAAACTAGGGTGGTAAACCCTGTGACTCTATTATGATTTTGCGCTCCACGCCAACAACTCGAGGAGATTTTAAAAAAGGATTTGGTCAAAACTTGGGCTTTAAGCCCCAAAAAATGCCTTGGGGGGATTCCATGCCCAACAGGTATTCAGAACGGTGGGTTGCACTGGGACTGAGGTAACAGCCTGTTGGGAAGTCATGTTCACAATGAATGGACCTGAAGTAGGCATGGCACCTGATGCCCAAACAAGGTTATGGTAAAGTGACGAGGCACTAGGTGTACCTAAAACCAACTGTTCCAAAGACACATAGTTGGGTGGAAAACTGGTGGGAATACCCCGTGAATAGGGGAAACCCTCTGGAGGTAAAGGAAGATGTTCCCCCTCAATAGTGTGTGGAGTAGAAACTTTAGACTCTTCCAGAGAGGTGACTGGAGCATCGCCTTCAGGTTCCATGTCTGGAAACAAACGACAATGAATGACCGAAGAAGTATGAGGCGATAGTTCCAAAGGAACACCGACTGGTTGTACGGACTGTAAGGATGCTGTGGTTATATCACAACAAGGTCAAACAAAGGTTTCATAGGGTATATAACCAGTCCAAGCTGACCGTCAGTGGTCGACGAGTTCTCGGGAGTTTGAATGGGATTGTCCAAAGATTTTGGGCCAAGTTCAATAGATGACCCAGTATCGAAAGTATGCGGAGGACGATATGACAAGGGTTGAATTCTCAGAACAATTCCGAGTTCAACACCTTGGTCCTCGAGTGACTTTGGTAACTCAGGAAACGTCTCCTCAGACAATATTTCAGATGGAGGAGAGGAAGAGGAACTGGGTGAAGCAGATGGTTTAGCCACGATGACCTTGTCTTAGTCGACAGAAAAAAATTAACTTCAAGGCTTTAAAATGTTCTTTAAGGGAAACTCACAATTTTGTCTCAGAAAAGACTAATAGGGTGTTTTCGAAACGTGGGAAATCAATTATTAAGACACATAAAAGACTAGTGCTCTTTCATTTTTTAAGAGTTAAGAAAGAAACAAAGATGAATCTATCACTTTCGATTGGAAACAAGCTTGAAAGGACAAGTGCTCGAATGATCTTTTAAGTTTAATGAGTCAAAAAGATCAAATGACTGCTCTGGATGATCTAGGTAAACAGGATTACTAGGCAACCGTGAATTGCAGAATACCTCCCGGCGAACTGAGAAGTACAAGCAGGAAATCCCCCTAAATGTTGTGTTCGGTGTATGACGTTTGCAAGGTGGATGACTCGGCTTCCTAAGGATAAAGGATTGCAGCTTAGATGGGTCTCCCGTTATATAATTGACAGTACAGGGAGCACAAATCCATACTAGCACTGTCTAATGCCGAAGCTAACAACAACTGCTAGGTTTAAAGATGCCACACAATGTCTCTAGCCTAGACCTTCTAGATATGATCGTTAAATGTCAAATGTACCTTCGGTTAATTGAATTCATTTTAAAGTTTATCTTGAGTTATGTTTCAGTTTTCAGGTCTTAGCGATGCGACTCGAAAAACCTTAAATTCAGCTAAATGAGACAAGACCCTTTCAATTTGATGAAATTCCTACACTAGAGAGGGTAGAAACTACTCAATCAAATGCAAACAATCAAGCAACTGAAAACGAAATGATCTTTCACTACCTTACTTTTTCGAAAAATAAACTAATGAAAAATGCATTCCAATTCCTAATTTCCTGACAAGCACATATCTAATAGTCCTTTTGAAAGAAAAAGAGTTCTTTTCCTTTTCTAAATTCCAATACAATTCTAGTCTTTTAATGATGCAAGCTATCGTAGCACAATGATGCAACAAACTAGAATTCCATACTTTTTCATGAAACAATGAAATACACTTTTCTCATACAACTATTCAGTGAAAAAGTTTTCAAGCAATAAGCTCTTCAAGTAGATGAAAACATGAAAAGAGAGGCTCGTTCAGACTAATGAAACACTAACTTTACCAACAACAAGACAAGCAATGTGATCCATGTTGGAAAAGAGATGTTTAGACAAGCAAACGAAAACTTTTCAAACTTGTGTAATAGAGGTCAAAGTTGTAAAAGGACGAAAAAGGAAATGCAAGGAGTAAGTACACCTACAACCCGACTAACTAAGTTCACAAATAGCTGAATGGATGACAAAATAGATTCCCTAGTGTCACGGACCACCCAATGACTCAAGAAATCAAGCAGGAAGATGATAATCTAACAAGCAAACAAAAACATATGAAAAGCAACTTTCTAGTCAGGGAGAAAACGATCGAAAAGTCGTACGGGGTCAAAATCATAAGAGCATAACACACTAGCCAAGATTGGGGTCAAACCCTAATCTTCACTCATAGGCATCAGCGTGACTGCTTAATTGACAATGAGTGCCAGAGGCTGGTCAGTGCATCTGTTCCTCAACATATCGTGTTGATCGCCGTGACTGTCAGCGGATTAAGTGTGCTGATCGAGGGAGCAAAGATTTTTTTTTTTTTTTTTTTGAAACAAAGACCAGATCTGCTACTATGAAATTCAAACACAGTCCAGTAAGTAGGAGAAAAAAAATAGAACCAAAGATAAAAACTGGAACTAGAAAAGTTCTCATGAAATCATGAAATCCAAGACAAACAAAATGATGGGTTCCCCAGTGAAGTCACCAATTTGTGGTGAAGTAAAATTGTAAGTGCGGATACAAATAAATTATTGTAGCCTGATAATGGGTCTAGTCACAATAGATACATTCTATGGAACATTTCCTTAGGTTAGAACCAATTAAGAGGGCCTACCTCTTAGTACGATTATCCCATTTGATGATGTCCTTGCTTGCTCGCTCCAGCTATCTCTCGCTTCCTTCTTCAAGCACCTGAAACAAGTAAACATCCCCAGGGTGTGGAAACCTGGTTCTACCACCCTCCCATACTACTTCGGGTGAGACCTTAGTCCGCACTCCGTGGACTATTGCCAAAAGGCCCAGTAGTACCAGGATTTGCTTGGCTAAATCACCTCTGAACCTGGGTTAGGCCCATACAAGCCAACACAAACCATTTACCAGACTTCTGTTACGTAGCTTCTAGAGTTGGAAGCTTCAGATCTTAATTTAAAAACTTTCAATAATAGGACCGGTGTGACTGGAACACAACTCAGTCGCTTCGGTCAATGGTAGGGATAGTGCTAATCTCTGCACATCAGCGCGGGGGAGACAAAGGCCAATAACGTCGGTCTTGTAAACTGGGCAAAATAGAAGTTTCAGGTGAAATGGTGCAAAAGGGAATTGATCTGCTCATGAAGAGGGACACAATGGGATTTTCTTCATGAAGGCAAAGCATGTGGGGTTCACTGTAGAGGTCCTCCAGGATCAAGGAACGGGGAGTACAGGGACGGTGACAAAAATGCTCTGTAATAGGTACTAGTGGAATTTCAACTCTTCTGGATGGCTTTCCTGTCCTTTGACATACATCACATGATTGACAATAGTATTTTGCATCCTTATGTACTATAGGCCACCATAACTTGGCTCTCAAAATATTTTGTGTAATGGATTTTCCTACATAATTCCCACCTACGATTCCTCCATGATCTTCTGTCACAATGCTCTGTCTTTCATGTTTAGGGATGCATTTGTGCAGTACTTCATCAGGTCCCATTTCATAGAAGTGTCCCACAAACAATGAGAAATCAGCTGCTTGAACCACCAATTCCTTATTTTGCTTTATAGTGTACTCTGCAGGCGCCATTCCTGTGTACAAAAAGTGAATAATATCTGTGAAGTGATCATCTACAACTTTAATTGCAAACAACTATGCATCATGCAAGTTATCTTCAATATTCGAAGGTTCTTCTCTTGTCTCTATCCTGGATAGATGATTAGGCCCAACATTCAATCTTCTCAGCTTCACTATAACTTCAAAGTCATATTCTTGGAATAATAATAACCATCGACAGATCTTCCCTCCCAAAATAGGCTTATTCACCAAGTACTTCAGCGCGAAATGATCTGTGAACATCTTAAAATGTGCTCCCAACAAGCAAATTCTGAACCTCTACATTGCATACATCATATCTAACCCCTCCCTTTCTGTCATGCTGTAATTCTTTTTTGCCTTAGACAACCTTATACTTGAAAATTCTATGCGATGATCAATATCCGTTGCTCTTGGCTGCGCTATTACTACTCCCAAAGCTATGCAAGATGCATCAAAATGCACATGAAACTCTTTCTTCCAGTCAAGGAAAATTAGAATTGGCACAGTTACCATGTTTTCTTTCAATACATCCAAGCTCTTCTGGCATTATTCATCCCACTATAAGGCCACATCCTTCTTCAAGAACTTCTCCATCAGCGTCGTTATCTGCACATATCCTTTTATAAACTTCCTATAGTAACTATTGTGTCCTAGCATAGTACGCAGTTGTCTTACTATTTTTGGTGTTGGAAGGTTCACAATGACTATGATCTTGATCGGATCCACCATCAATCCCTATTTAAAAACCACATGTCCCAAAAATATTCGAAATGGCACACAAAATATGCACTTCTTCAGATTCAACGATATCTGATACTACCTACATGTATCAAAAATCAATCTTAAGCTCGCCACATGCTTCTCTAATAGCCCAAATACTGTCCAATAATTGAAGTAAACTTCCATAATTTTTTGTATGTACTCCTTGAAAGCTACTATTACAACTCTAGAAAAAATAACAAGTGCATTCTTCAACCCAAAAGGCATCACTTTATAGTGATAGGAGCCCCATTCTATGGCAAACATTGTCTTATGTCTATCTTATGGTGCAATTATGATGTGATGGTACCCTGAGAAGCCATCTGTAAAAGAGTAAGCTTCTTGTCCTCCTACAGTATCCAACACTTTGTCTGTAAATGGTGTAGATAAAAGGTCATGCAATCATGCATCATTCAACTTCCTCAAGTCCACAAAGATTCTAATTTCCCCTTTCACCTTCTTCTCCTAAACTACTATGGGACTTACCCATTCAGACTCTTCGACAGGTTCAATTATCCTTGCTGTTAACATCTTGTCCATTTATTCTTTTACCTTTTCCTTATACTTTGTGTTTAGTTTATAAGGCCTCTTCTTAACATGATTCAAATTAGGCTTTAGAGGAATCCTCATAACTCCCAAATCCCCTATGATGCCTTTCATCTCTGAAAATTTAGCGAGAAACGACTCCTGGTATTCATGCAACAAATCTATTATCTTGTTGATAGTGTCTTCATCCCAATAATCTCTTATGGTCACATACTTCGGTTCAACTTATGACCCTATATTCACCTCCCTCATCTTCAATGGATTCATTATATCAAGCATCTCTATCTTAGGTCCATTTACTTTGCAGTGTTCCTCTGACTATTTGATATCAATGTTGTGAGGATCTTCGTCCTCTTCTGCAGTGAGATTATAACATTCTATCACATTCCAGATTTTCACAACCCAATTAGGTTTCCAGATAACTGGAACTTCATTTTCAAAAATATTCTTCTTAACTATATTTAACATTGCATCTATATGTGGAAAATTATCTTCAAATATGAATGTCATCACAAATCCATCCACCATCTTCACCCAACTAGCAGTGCCATGTCAAAGTTCAGTTTCCAAATACTAGTCCTGAGGGATTGTCTCCAAGGTAGGGATGAATCCATGCACCGATTCTTCTCACGGATTTTTCCCCAAGCTTCCATATAGAGCTGTATGTGGTCTCTATGATCATTCTGGCCATCATACTTGTTTGCGAGCTCTATTTTTACTTGTCCAAATCTTAGCCACATCAACCTCCTACATTTTTGCTAATCTCCTATATTCTTCTTATGAGTACCCCACCATCTAGCAAGAGTGGCCCTTAGTTCTTGATCCAAAGCTAATAGTCTTTGACATTCTAGTACTTGTCTTTCAGAATCTCTCAAGAAAGTATTTACATCACCCAAACCATCATATAAAGGTAAATCACATAGCTCAGCTGTCATGTAGCGCACTAGTTTAGTGATCCTTTCACATCACCTTGTAGACACTTCATGCAATCTGTTTTTCTAGTTCTCCAATTCTTCTTCTGAATCCAAGGTGCAAGAACTATATTTCTCCCAAGTCATCTTTCCATATGCAGTGGGATTGATCCACTCTTCTTCCTTCACTGTGATCTGATAGATACCATCAATGTCATCCGCGATGTATTCTTCTTTGACAGGTTCTGTATACCTCGCCCCTTCTGAGGGATCCAATGGAACAATAAACCTCATATTATTTCCTTCGAATAACATTGTCTTTTCTTCAAATTAATTATAGCCATGTTAGCAAATTCCAAATCTAATCCAAGAAATGTGGGGTAAGGATTACTATCATCTACTATCTCAATCACTTCGAAGTCAGTGGTAGTGCACACTCCGTCGATGTCCACTGTGACATTAGACAACCTTCATAGGGGTAAGATTTTCTATTGATTTTTCATCTTCAGCTGAATAGTAGACCATTGTAGCTTTGGCATATCCATCGATTCCCTAGTTTTCCTTGGTAAGACATTGGCGTCAGATCCTAGATCTAAGATAACCTGATCCATGTCATACTCTCCAATCTGTGCTGTAAGCCTCATTTCTTTCCTTGTTCACTTCTTGTGCCTATGCAACTTATTCACTGCACGCATCTCGCTCTGTGGTACCTCCTTAGAAGTATCATTTCTTGTAGTCCCTCCACAACCTTCTGATTCCTCAACAAATTCATGCAAGTCTATAGAAAAGACTTCAAGACATTTAGATCCAGTTCCTGTGTCAGGATCGGTACTATCTCGTCATTATCCTTCTGAGTTGGCTGCGCGGTAGAGGTCGAGGCCCCATCATCTATAAAACTTTGAATCACCTCCATGAATGCTTACTTTTCCTTAAATATATCAAATGCAAGAGCTTTTTCAGTATTTTTCCCATTGGCCTTATCATTCCCAGTCACGGTTCCACTTCTTATTACAATGCCGATGCGTGGTTGATATTCTCTTAGATCAACGACCATCATTTGGACATTTATTGTAGGCTACTGGTTGATTTTCTCCTACATTTTCGTAATAAGGACAGACATTATTATATCACATGATCAAAAGAATTATAGTAATTGCAGGTTGTCATCAGGTTCTGACAGTCTCTCGCGAAGTGTCCTACCTGTCCATAGTTATAACATATAATTTGGCCTCGTCCTCAACAAGATCCTCCTCCTCCTCCTCATCCCCATCCTTTAAATCCTCCTTGACCAACGTGTTGGCATTGCTCTTCATGGGCGTGTCCTTCGGCTTGCATGCTATAACTATTAGCAGTGCACTCCATCATTAAATCATAACTTCAGAAAATTTTCGCATAATTTCCTACTGATATATAGAAGTTACAAAAATACTGCTTCGGGGTATGTATATATTTCTATAATAGGTATAAACCTTCAGAGCGTTGCTAACCTTGCATCCTACAAATTTTGCACCACAAACTTGGATTTACTGGATTAGGTGCTCCACTTGCAATATACTCTCTGAACATGAGGCATTGATCCTTATAATGACCTTTTGCTTTGGATTTCATACACCACACTTATGATCTTTCTATTCTGACTTCTTTACCCTTCTTCAAATCCTGTAATTCCAGGGTAAACCTAGCTAGCTGATTCTATATCTTCTATACTTTTGTATGAGTGTCTCCAACTGGTGAAGCTTCCAACTTCATCATAATCTCTAATGCTTCAGCTTGCATCACGATTTTCTGCTACGTCAATGGTAACATAATATGTGGAATTAACGTGGCTATGAACCATTCCTTATGCTACTGTGGGGGTATCTCAAAGCTCAATTGACCCATCAACACCTTAAATCATTGATCCAACTCCCACACAGATTCAGTTGGTGCTTTCTTGATCTCTTTTAGCTCCGTGATACACTGCGATTCTGATTTTGGCTTCTTGAACTTTGTTACCAAGGATTTCTTAATTTCCTCAAATGTAGCATTTGACTTACTCGCAGAGTATTTCATATACCATGTCAGCGACCTATCCCTCAGTGATGTGATGATATTCACCTTCTTTACATCATCATTATTAATCTGTCTCGCTATCCATACTGCATCAACTACGAACCAAAATTGGTTAGTGTCCTCTAAATACAAACATCTTAATGTCATCAACCATTCTTCTTCTCGGGGGGCTAGGTGGAGGGGGAGGGGGTGGTGGTGTAGGGGAATTATAGAGAGGGGGGGTGGGGTGTGAGGGGGGTAGATGGATGGGCGATCGCAAAGACGCCCTGACTCTTCTCATCTCCTAACTTCAACGCACCTTTAGGATGGGTGGGGGAATATCACAGGGTTGTAAGGTTACTTATTTCTTCTTCAGTCTCAGATCCTACCAAAGGTCTATAGTTAGTCTCAATAAAATTCTTCAGATATGTTCTATATCATTTTCCACTTTTCATTGCCCCTGGTTCCGACTTATTTCTTCTTTTCTGAAACATTAATCTGATTGCATCCGCAGAATCCCCTTTTCACATAAAAAAATCTTAATCCAAAGCTTCAGAGAGTTTAAGAACTTACCTCATGGTCCTTTGAAGAATCTTCATTCAACTTCATTATAGGACACAATCTCATCGATTGTGAACTTAGTGATAAATCTTCCTAGAATGCTATCTATCTAGAAATAAAAAACCCTTGAGATACTATCATCAATTCTCTTGAGTTGATGTATCAAATCATGGTTCCACTCCTTAGGTTTGTTGCCTTTGAAATAGGTCTTATGCTCAGCTAACTTAGATTTCCAATCAAGTAATTCAATGTGGAACAACCAAATAAAATCTCGTATTGATTTTCAAAGATATTTCTCTGGAACCAAGCTTCAATTGATAAACATGGGTTTCTGTTCTCTTTTTATGAAAATTCTCTTTCTTTCTTTTCCACCCACTCCTGGAGTTCTTTCTTTGATAGACGCCAAGTCATATCCCTTTAATCATATCCCGGTCTCTACAAGAGAACCATTTGTTTGTCTGGGGGGACTTGACCTAGTTTTAGAGTGTGCTGTGCACCAACAAAACTCTCAACTACTAGCCCTTTTGGCAACGGCCTGCAATCAGATCACAGCCTCACTCGAAGCAGTTATGGGAGGTTATAAAACCAAGCTTCTGCAACTGAAGGGATATCTACAGAGTGGCATCATGTTGGGAATAGGTCCCCTGGGGGTCAATTTTGGGGTTACAAACCCAAGTTTGGGGCAGAAGGCCCGAATTTTATATAAAGAATGTAAAGCCTTTGAATTTTATGGTCGCGGAGCACGAAGATATCTAAAGTCAAAAAGGGTTTTCTGCCCTTAGTCTAGATAGGTTGTGTCAGTTTTGGAGATCTGCCCTTGGTCCGTGGACCATGGGACTGTATAAATAGGAGAGTCTTAAAGAGCTTAAGGCAGTTCACTAGTCATGAGTCATTGATGTAATAGGTTTGTGAGAGCTAAGAGCGAGTCTTAGCGGAGGAAGAGGCTCTGTAGCTAAGTGCGTAGAGGCCTAGGATAGAAGTCCATAGCTGTGTGCAGACCCCTACAGCTGTGTACATAGGGCATTAGAGTCTGTATTGAAAATTTGAATCATCAATAAAGAGAAGCGTTTTGAACTTACTGTGTACTTTCCATCTATGTAAGCGTTATTTTACTACTGTTATAAATGTTACGATTATGCTATGTTGACTAATGAGTTTTAGATATAATGTTAAGTTGATGTGAAAAAATATATGTTTCCCCCTGTTACATCAATGTAAGTAAATATATGTTTACATGAGGATAATCTTAATTGTATGGTAAAGTTGGCTAATACCTAAGACAATTTGGGAAACAAGTTAGTAACCTAGTTACAGAGGCGCGTAACTTCCTGAATCATCATCTAAGGTTGTGTGAGGGATAATCGGATACCTTCGTGCAGGTTATGAAAGACGGAAGAAGAAGTACACGTGAAGATAGGGGTAAGGGTATAAGATCGACATCACGACTATCTCAGGGTGCAGAAACTTGGTTCCTGCACCCCCCATACTGTTTTGGGTGAGACTTCAGTCCGCACTCTGCAGATTGATGCCGAAAGGGCCAGTAGTATAGGGATTTTCTTGGCTGCTTAACATTGAACCTAGGTCAGGGCCTATAAATCCAACAAATGGTTCCATTTCCGAGACCAGGATCTTGATAACGAGATGTGTGATGTCATATCATTGGAATCCAACTAAGAAAGAGATCAAAAACTGGTTGGATAGTAAGATACACGAATTCATAGTGCAAGAAAATAAGAATCCACTATTGATGAAAGAACAATGGTTGGACAAATACCTATACATAGAAATACACAAAATCTTCTTTTTTTCCTTCCTGGTAGAGTTATATGAGTGGATCGCGAAGTTGGCAAATGGCCAAGGAAGGTGGAGGCTTGACAATAGGATTGTTTGGACACCGGAGTTAGTAAGGAGATTGGAAGCTTTTGAATATAAGATCACGCATGGTGTCAACCAATGGCTTGACCACATCATAAGAGGATCTGTGACAGAGTTTGTGGTTGATACCTCTGTCAGTTATAGTGAAGCAGAGCGCTGCTTCTTTAAAGGACCGTGAGGTAAGTATTTGAAGTCACTAAATACTTGGATTAAGATGCTCTTGTGTGGATAGTGGGTCATGCTGCTACCTTGATGTTTGGAGCTATGCAGAGAGGAAAGTCTTTCAGGGACGGAGGAAGAAAAGGTCTTGAGTATAGCCTACTGATCGAGCCTCCTTTGAGTGACGATGAAGGAGCAGCGCAATATTCTCCACTGAGCGTTGTTCAACTAATAAGATAAAGGGTTCCCGTGAATACCTACACCACCTCCATCCTCATCCCATCCATCCAAACCACCTCCATCCTCACCCCCACCTCTCACTCGATCGCCCGCACCACCCCACCTCTATCGTTGTTCAACATGGCAAACTCGATAAAGCTACTTGTATTCAAGGTCATAGGAAATGAAGATCTGGACTAGTTTTGGTTCATCGCAAAGGCTATATGAGAATCTCAGGGTATCACAAACAACCAGATGAAGAAAGCCATGCTATTAGTGCTTTTCAGGACCGAGCACTAACGTGTTACATTAAGTACAATACTGATAACCCAACATCCCCGTTGGCAGATATCTAGGCTGCGCTAAAAAGAGAATTCAATAGATCTAAGTCTCAAGCACAATCAATTGTGGGATTCAAGGAGATCATGATGAAGCTGGGGGAGACTCCATGGGATTTTGATCAAAGATTGAAGTGTATGATCCGTGAAGCCAACATGAACCTAACTGATGGACAGCGCCGCGAATTGTTCGTGGCCTTGCTCCTACCCCACCTAAGGGTTGCACTATCACAACAGAAGATTGGGACCTAGGCAAAAGATCTAAAAATCATGATGAGAATGCATGAGACACCAATGTAGGATGCAAGTCTGGGGGTTCAACAGATTCATGCACAGTTGCAAAACCTTTTTCTCGAAATGAAAATTCTAAAGAAGGACAGAACAGCTCGGCCAGAGGCGCATGAAGAAGTTTGGTGCCTAAAATGCAAAGGTCAGGGGCATGACAAGGATCACTACCCAGTCTTTACAAACTATCTTATAGTAGGGGGACCAGTGCCTCTATTGCCAGAGGCTATGGTAGGGCCAAGTACAGGGCTTGTGCTATGGTGCACTATATTCTAGGTGGCTGGGAAACATGCTACCGACAATGTCCATTTGCTGCAGAATTTTGTACAAACACCACAACAACTCTTTTTCAATTTCTGTCAATCAGTAGGTCATGATAAGCACAATTTCCATAGTTACGAATTAATGATGGATAGGACACCTGCATACAGGGTGTAGGCAAAAATGTAGTCTCCAGACCAAGGCATTGGGGGAACACTAGGTGAGTATCAGGGGTACGACCGAGGCCGAGGTGGAGGAGGGCTTGGTAGAGGTCGAGGACAACTGATTTGTTAGAATTGTGGAGGCCCAGGACAATATGTGAGGGACTGTTCAAATCCGACACAATTTTCATGCCGCTACTATACACAGTTTGACCATGCGACTAAGGATTTCTAAATATTGTTGGCCAAGATTTAAGAAACGGGGGCACAACCTCCGCAGCCGACATAGAAGCTCTAGATGATGAGGGCTGAGCCTTGTGAGGAAGACCCTAAGGTAAAAATTATGCTGCGAAGTGGAACTACGACTGGGGAGGATAAAGGCAAGTAGCCTGCAGAAGGCGAATGGGTCCACAAAGAACCAGAAAAGGAGACTGGGTTTGATTTGGAGCGTGCAAAATAAAAATTTATGGAAGCAAAGAAAAGCTTCACTGAGGCCTCTACCTCAGAAATTCAGGAGAAGCCAATTGAAGAAATGGAACCATCCATGATTACTACATTCTTGGAGACCTACATGAAACTGGTCTACGATAGTAAGGTTGTGAAGGGCCTGCAGGAACTGATCAATCAGTGTGCTAGCAAGGATTTCACTACTTGTGGACCACATGTAGTTAGAAAGCTTGGCAAACGCAAGGCAAGGACCGGGCGTGAGATGAGATTGACTGCACAAATAGGGGAATATGAAATGGACCATGTTATCCTAGATCTAGGGTTTGACGTGAATGTTTTGCGAAAGTAGACATGGGAAAGAATGGGGAGACCTGTGCTCGAGTGGTCTCTGATCTAGTTAAGAATGGATAATCAACAGAAAATTATCCCGATGGGGAGGCTACGAGGGGTAATAGTTGACATTGAGGGTGCGAGTGCATTGGAAGATTTTGAAGTAATAGAGATTGTGGATGATAGCAATCCCTACCCTGCACTCCTTGGAATCAAGATGGGGTAATCAACCTGAAGAAGGGAAACATGATATTTGAAAAGAAATTGCTCTGCGTAGTGGTGTCACTCGATCCTACAAAAGGACTGCACTATACAAAGCAAGTATGTGATTATGAAAGTGATGACAATCTGGACCAGATTTATAAGATAACGATGTGAGACCAAGATTGGGTAAATCTAACAGTGGATGGATGTATTGCATAGGACCACGAGAGCTCCTGTAAGTCAGATTCAGACGAAGAATTAGAGCATCGACAAAATTGACTACATGAAGTATCTACACTGTGTTGTAATATGATGACCAAGTCATTGCATTGCGTGTCATAAGAAGTCAGGGATATGCCTCACTATGATGGGCTAACTGATGTTGATCAATTTTTGGATGCATTTGATAGAGAAGTGTTGGAGAAACATCACTTCCAGGCCTTGGACTAGATACTCCGCACTACGCCCACAAGATGGTGGGGTACGCACAAGGATAATTTTGGTGATTGGTGTGACTATAGGAGGATGAGGAGAATACATTTTGGGCAGCCAAAATTGCGGATAACAAATAATTATTATGGGAGGGATGATCCACATGATCATTTGGCCAAATGGACTAAGGCTTATGGAGCGAAGCCCCAACCTGAATGGGTGCATCTGTTTTGTCATGCCCTAGATGTCATACCAATGAATTGGTGCTTGGAAACAGAACTCTGCCATGGCACTGAAGAATGGGCTATCTTGTGCCAGGGGTTTATAATGACGTTCAACTTTGAGGATGGGTTTGAATGTATTGACGCGACACTACAGGAGGTTAAAGCAACGATCTTTAGGATATCGCAAGATCCTGTGGACCTTGTTCAACTTGATTGGACTACCCAACTGAATCATGCACTGGAATGCTATAACGTGACCGCTGAAGAAGAAGACATGGATCCACGAAAGATTAATATTCTGGAAACTGAGGGTTGCTGCGAGGTTGAAGTTCCACAGCTAGAGGATCCAGACATAACCGCGCCACTAAAAACTAGGTAGGACAACATTGTCACAGAGGTGGAACTGAAATTTGCAAAGATTGGGGACTATTGGGATGATGGGACAGTAGACAAGGTTGCTGAGTTCCTCCGTGAATATCAGGATTTGTTTCCCATGAAGTTTTCTTATTTAAAAGGGATAATAGGAGACCTGGGTGTCATGGAGATCACCTTGAAACTAGATGCGAAACCTGTAAGACAATGACCTTACCACCTTAATTCGAATTATAAGGAAAGGGTCCGCGTTGAGTTAGATAAGATGCCCGCGGCAAGAATTATTGAACCAGTGGAAGAATCTGATTAGGTAAGCCTGATAGTGGTTCAAGAAAAGAAATAGAAAGAAGAAATAAGGATATGCATGGATCTCTGGAAGCTGAATGACGCTTGTGTGCATGATCCTTTCTTGACCCCGTTCACTGACGAGGTCCTGGATAATGTAGGTGGCCAAGAAGCATACTCTTTCATTGATGGGTTCTCTGGGTACCATCAGATCAAAATCGCACCTGAGGATAGAAGTAAGATGACCTTCGTGACTAAATGGGGATGTTTTCAGTACACCGTAATGCCTTTTGGGCTGAAGAATGTGCCAGCAATCTTTTCACGCGTAGTCATTGCGGCATTCAAAGACTTCATTCATAAGTTTCTGGATGTAGACTTTGATGATTGGACAGTGTTTAGATTGGTCAAGTGCCATGTGGCAAGTCTGCACTTGATGTCAGATACATGTCGGAGATACCAGATCACGCTCAATCTAAAGAAGTGTCTGTTTTGGGTCCCTTTCAGGATCCTGCTGGGTCATGTGGTATGCAAACAAGAATTGATGGTAGATTCCATGAAGATCGTGGTGATAACCAAGGAATGTGAAACAGCTACGCACAACTCTAGGGCATACTAGATACTATAGGAAGTTCATCGAAATCTATGCCTAGATCACTGAGTCTATGGAGAAATTGTTGAAAAAGGATGTTACGTTCTATTGGAATGATGAATGCCATAAGAGCTTGGACATGCTGAAAGAGAAAATGGTCACCACAGCAAACCTAGTCTTCCAAGACTGGAAGAAGGGATTTCATGTGCATGTGGATGTCTCATGTATTGCACTAGGGGCAATGCTGACATAGGTTGGTGAGGGGGAATAGGACCATCCTATAGCATTCGCAAGCAGAAAGCTGTCCAAGGCTGAGAACTATTCCACCATAGAGTGCGAAGGACTAGCCATGGTGTATGTGCTCCAAAAGTTCAATCACTATTTGCTGGGTGGAGATTTTAAGATGTATACGGATCATTCTGCCTTGAAATACCTGGTTAATAAGCCTGTGTTGGGAGGGAAGATCTGTAGATAGTTGTTGTTGTTCTAGGAGTACGACTTTGAAGTTATTGTGAAGCCAAGATGATTGAACGCGGGACCTGATCATCTGTCGTGCATTGAAACAGGAGAGGAACCTACTAATTTGGAGGAGGGGTTGCCTAACATGCAACTCTTTGCAGTGCGTGTCGCAATAGTCACTTTTAAGATATCATACATTTCCTGATGACGGGAACTGCTCCGAAAGGGTATACAAGCCAGCAGAAGAAGGAGTTAGTGGTGCGCGCGACAAACTTCTCCATCATTGCAGGGCACATGTACAAAATGGGGTTAGATGAAATATTGTGACATTATGTACCTGAATTTGAACAAAGAACATTCTCACTGAGGCTCATGGAGGAGCTGCAGGAGGACATTATGCAGGGAAAGAAACAACGCAGAAGGTTCTACGTGATAGGTTGTGGTGGCCAACCCTACATAAGGATGTGAAAGCATATTGTAAAGCATGTGACGCATGTCAAAGGACTAGCAGGCCTTCGTGGAGGGATGAACTACCTATGATGCTGTAGATGACGTTACAACCATTTGAGAAATGGGAATTTGACTTTGTGGGCCCAATTCAGCCTCAAGGAAAGAAGATAGGTGCATGGTCCATCATCACTACAACTGAGTACTTGACCAGGTGAGCGGAGGCACAACCTATAAAGGAATGTACAAACGTGACAGCAGCAAAGTTTATTTTTGAATACATGTTGACAAGTTTTGGCTATCCAAATATCTTGATGAGCAGTCACAGTATGCACTTTATTAACGAAACAATCAGCGCGTTGATAGAAGAATTTCAGGTGTATCATCAGAAGAGTACGCCTTATCATCCACATTACAATGGGATGGTGGAAACATTTAATAAGATACTGTAGAATGTGGTGGGCTCCAGTATTGTAGCAATAATGCTACAACTCCTGGAGCTTCCTATCTCTAATTTTATCAACCCGGTAGTTCGTAACAAACTTGGAAGTGACGGTGCTGTATGCACAAGTACTAGCTCTTGTCGCAACTGTCACTTGGTCAGCTGGCACAAGTCCGCTAGGGCTCAAGCCAACTTCTATATGTGCTTAGAAGAAGCTTTCTAAATGATGAACGAAGACTATCTGAAAGGAAATTAACCTACTTTGCAAGAATGAACTGAAAGCCAACAAAACATGGAAACCCTAGTAAACCCTAATCTGACTAGCTTAGTCCTTACGATGCAACGATGGAAATGTAACTCCTAAAAATGATGCCATTACTTCAAGTGATATGAGATGCATGAGATTAAACTACCTCCATTGAAAAGAACATCGTTTTTATATTTTTTCTTAAGTGGTTGGAGTTATTATGACTTGTTTCTTATTAGGTTTTGACTGTGCAGGGGTGGTTCGAAGGGAAAGAAAGCTTGGGAAAGGTCAGGAGGGCTAGGAGAGGTTCCAGGGGATCCAAAACATCATTCCACAGAATTCCACAACGTTCAGGTGCTCTGAAACCGAGTTTGCAGGCTTCTACAAGATGTCTGCAGGGGATCCTACAGGAAGCTCGAGATTTCTACAGGAAGTCTGCTAACTTCTACAGGATGTTCTGTGGTTGGAGTTTTGGGTGATGGAGGAGTGGAGGAGTTGTATGGGTGGATAGGTAGGATGGAAAGGGAGCTTATGATGTCTCAGGGACAGAGATATGAGATGAGGAAAGAGTGGGTACAGTTGGTTGGTGGATAGAAGGGTGGAAGCAATGAAAAGTCCAAAAATATGGAGCTACGTGAACAGTAGAAGTGTTGGAAGGCAAACGAGATGAACAGAGGTTGGGTAGGTGACTTGGGCGCGTTGAGAAAAAGAAGAAGATAACAGAGTGATGCAACGCAGTGTAAAGGAAACAAATCTGTACAAAACCGAGGATTCATCAACCTATCCTAACTGTGTTATTAAATCAACGAACAACAATGTAAACTTCAGAGAAAAATCGTGCATGGAGTTGGAATGAAGAAGTACTGCTCAAGATCAGAATGCATGGATGGATGTACAATTGAAATGACTGTGTTGTAGCTTGAATGAAAGTATAAGACTGCATTTTTTGGTGGTTGGTACGGTCTACACCCCCAATCTCTAAACAGAGATGGCAGTGAGGGCACTGTCAACCTTTTCTTGGAGCTCTAATGAATGCTAATCCTCCTACTCTAATCTAAGCTATTGAAAGCACTTTAACCATAAACTAATCCTACTCAATCACATTAAAAAAATTAAATCAGAGAGCTATAGCTACCTGAGAGCTATAGCTCCCTTAAAAACTCAGAATTGAATCCAAAGCTGCCTGCCTTTATTGAATAATCATGAGTCTAACATCATGCCAAAACTGGCTTACAAAAAGCAAAAACCGAGCTGTAGCTCGTGCTTAGAAATTGCAACAGTAGTTCAAAAGTTCAAAAAGCCCCTATCAAAGGCTACGACCTTAATATTTATACATGATGAGGATCCAGCTGGCTTCCTCAATACGTGGAACTTGGCTGTCCAACTGAAAGTTAAACTGCTGTTCCTGTAGAATCCGTTGGCTGCCTTTAAGCTCAGTGGGGAGAGCTGTTGGAGCTTGGAGTTAGGGTGGAGATCACGAGGGAGGTCATTTAAGGCTGTAGACAACCTCCCTATAAACCTGCAATGCCACCTTTGCTGTCTCCTTGTCTCCTTCTGCGTGGTCTCTGCTCCCTTTAATGCCAAAAAACCTGAAATCATCATGTATTAGCCACATAGATATAATGCCTACCCTTCTTCCTACAAATAACACGAATATACCAAGAAATGAATGCATAAGTGATAAAAGATGAAGGGTAGAGCAAGGTAATTAGGCCAAATGAGCCCAAATTGTTACCAAAAATTGGGGCTCATCAGAATGCATTGACGAAGGTACATAATGCTAATAGAAATGACTGGGATGTGCGTGTATGCATGGTGCTATGGGCCTATAGAACGACCTGCAAGAAGCTGACTGGGAAAATGCCTTTCAGACTCGTGTATGGAGTAGAAGTTGTGATGGCAATGGAATACATTGTACCTAGTCTGCACATAGTGGCACTCACAGGAATGGCAAACTGCGGAGCCCTGGAAGAGAGGCTCGCACAGCTAGTAGAGCTTGAGAAGGACTGATTTCTAACTGGATTCAATCAACAAGTTCAAAAGGAGTGCGAAAAGGAATGGCACGATCGACACATCAAATTGCACACCTTCAAGGTAAATGATATGGTCTTGTTATATGACAATAAATTTGATAAATTTCTAGGGAAATTTCAGATGCACTGGCTGAGGCCATATGTCATTAAGGAGATTACCGATGGTGGAGCAGTTCAGCTGGTTAAATTGAATGGAGAACCCTTCCTAGGGAAGGTGAATGGCAGCTAATTGAAGCCATACATCGGTGATCTAGCTAGGTGACTATATGAGGGAAGCACAGTCTTAGCGCTCCAAGTAGCTAAAGGGAGGCACATGACTATAAAATACACTGCCCAGGTTGGAGAGCTGTACAAGGAGAGAACTGCACAGAATGAGGGAATGTCACATAGTCTATAAAAGTACGCAGAGAGCTGTGCTACCAGGGGAGAAACCGAGCAGAGCTGCGGGAAAATGGATGTTAAAGTCAGTGTTCATGATTTGACAATGAAAAAATGGCCAAATGCAGCCGGGGGGGGTGGGGGGGGGGGGGGCATTTAAGTCAGAATTTATGGGCAATATCTTTGAAAACCAGCCACTAATCTAGCATTAATGAACCGATTTTGGGGAGAACGGCCAGATTTGAATTCAAAATGGCCTATAAATTACATATGGTTGCCCAACAGAAAACACTTTGCATATTGAGAAATTGTGAGTTGTGCTATGTGTTGTGCATAAACCGCACATTTTTCGAAGAGCTACTTGATTGCCTAGTGTTCGATTGATTTCAGGAAAATGCCCGCAAAATCATCCGTGATATTATTCTAAGAACAAAAACCATGGACGTTGAATAAATGACAACCGAGGGAGTTGTTCCGTAGGTCTCTATGGCAATAGAAGGAGCTGTCTCGGAGATTGCACCTGCAGAGATCCTAGCTGAAGTACCAAATTCGCCACGGTTGCCTAGACCAAGGCCTACCCTGACCAAGGAGGGTCCCAAGAACAAGAAGGGCAAGCAAGTTGCGACACCATAGCCAATGTGTGCATCTCCAAGAAAAAACCCATAGAAGGATAAGCCCACCGCACAGGAAAAGGGCAAGATGATTAATTTGGAATAAGAAGAAGAAGAGATTGAGGATATCCCAATGGATGATGAGGATTTTGGGGTGGAAATGGAGGATGTTGAAATTGAGGGGTTTGACTCCATCACTAAGCTGCCTGAATATGTTCCTCCATGTAGGGGAAAGACCAAGGTGCCCAAAGACATTGATGAAAGTAAGGTCACCCTACACACACCCCTCTTTTCGGACCAAATTGTATTCGAAGGACCGCGCTTGGGGTGTGCCCCCTTTTGAAATTAGAATACTAGGATTTAGTGGACACAGAGAGGTTACCTCATCTAGCAATGGACCAAATCATGCATTACGTGTTCCACAAAACCACTGGAGTAACCGTGTTGGAGCCACGAAAGTGGATGGGAGTTGTGGATAAGGCAGGACTGGTCAACCTACTATGGATGCCACATTACAACCATGCACCCATCACAATGGTGGTAATCAAGTAGCTATTGCTCTTGGTACACAATGGGTGTTTGTGGCTGGAGGAGCCAATACCCATCACTGATATGCTGATCCATAGGATCACGCGTCTGCCATACATAAGGGAAAATCTGGAAATGGCATTTGGTGGGAAGGCTGGAGAGCATGTCCTCATGGAGGCCATGAAGGAAATGTTTAAGTTGGTAAAGAAGCCGTGCGATTATGCCGTTTTGAGCATCTGTGACACTACGGTCAAAGTGGCAATGCAACTCTTAGCAGGGAAGGTCATGCGGAAGTGTCGCGCAAATGAAGTGTTGGCACAAGCCGTAGCTTTGGCGGCCCAATGCATGGAGGGAGTTAAATTTAATTGGGTGTGCTACCTCTGCGGTGAGTTCCTTGCGAACTTCCATGAGGCACAGGATCTTAGCAAGACATTTCACTATGCATGGCTCTTGCTGTCCATAGTGCTAGTAGCATGGGAGCTACCTGAAGACAGTCAATTTCCTCGAGTTGCATTAGACCTACTAGAGGCAACAAAGTACGCCTTACTGTGGGTGACTAAGGATCCTCAAACAATAAAAGACAAGAAGATATTTTGGACCTTAATGGAGATGAACATGCATATGGCCATCAACCACAAGCCGTGGTTATCACCTACCAATTTTGACAGATTGCAAGAGTACGTGGAATTCAAGGCTAACTTCCACCACTTCTCAATATGAGCACGAAAGGACCCTGAGCAGAAGTGGCATGAATTTCCCTATTTGGCAACAAATGACGTGATCGATGTGGTCCTTGACTACTGGACGACAGAGTGGCACACTGCCTCGGACTTGGCTGTGGGATCGAGCAAGTCCATTGCACTACGCAAGAAGGAAGAGGTGAAGATGAAGATGGAACAACTAGCTGTGAAATGGAAAAAGGAGGCTGATGAAAAGGCTAAGGTAGTGTGCGCTACCGCGCAGTAGTTGGGTGGGAAGGCAGGCGAAGAGGAGCACGACTTTGACGGAGGTCAGAAATCGCCTTCACCAGAAATAGAGGAAGAAGAAGATGAACAGATGGAATAGGGAGGAACAAACCTGGAGATGACTCTGTTCCGTATCCAGCACACTACAAGACCAGAAAAGGTAGGGTTGCGGAAGAATTCCAAGGGTAGAAAGAAGTCTTTGGATATGATAACCCTGACAGAGGGGGATCTTAATGATATAGGGGATGCAGTGTGGGATGCCACCGCGGAACTGCTGCAACAATTCGAGCAGTAGCAACAAAAAGCATTGGGGGCTATTCAAACAGGACTCTGAGAGCTGAAAATCCATGCATCATGGACTCAGACCAGCGCAACGTCCACCAGTTTGGCCTTTGGCACCTTAGAAGCTGCAGGGACGTTGCGCGCAAGGGACCCCTGAGCCATAGTGTTACTAGATGGAGCATTGACAACGATGATTGAAGCTGCCAGACCTGCTGTTAGTGCCCTCAAGGGAGTGGGACTTAACTTGGACGCATTCCCTAACGAGGCGCTTAAGCTTCTCTAGGATGGTGTGATTGCAGAACTTCGGGCCTGCAAACAATACACTTTACAAGTGATCACTAAGAAAAAGGTCAACAACGACCAGTTGGTTGTGCAAAGAGACTCCGCTATTCAGGTTGTGACAAACTTGACAGACAAAAATCAGCGAATAGTCAAGGTTGTGGATGAGGCGTTCCAAACTGTCCCAGAGCTAGCCATTCCTGAGGCTAAGCCAATAGATGTGCGGGTTCGGAAACTCGCTGCGGGAGTGCAAAATGCACGCATAGAGTTAACAAAGGTTCAGCTGGAGCTGAACCTTAAAATTGTGGAATTTCAGTTGAAGGCCCAGCCTTCAACTCTGCTAGAAGTCAGGGAGTAGCGTGCAACTTCTGTGACAGATGCGATCATAGCAGTAGCGAGTGCAGTGACGGACTGCACAACTCTTTTTGAACAGTCACTCGAGGTACTCACCAGCCTGTAAGAAGACCCCAATGTGCAAAGGATGGAGACAGAAGTGCAGGAACTGCAACAGTGCTATGACGAGGTTAAAGTGACATCACGCACTGTCGCCATCATGCAAAGACTAGCGAAGCTGTAGGAGGCCAAGGCATTTAAAGAAAAGGTAGATGCAACTAAGCACAAGGAATATGTGCTAAAGGCTCGCTTGAAGCCTTGGTTGGACAATGCCTACGTAATCACGATCACCATTGAAGGAAAGTTGTCTAGTTTGCAAGAGATTCAGCAGAAGCTACAGGCTGATAATCCAAGGCCAATGACATAGCAGTTGGTCAAAGAGATGAAGCAGGAGGCAACACAGTGCACCGTCGAAGTAGGAGTTGTCCAAGTTGAACTAGGAGGTCTTCACAATAAAATCTCCACGACATCCGAGTGACTCGAGGGTGAGTCACCATGTTTGTGTTGGGGGCCTGTTGGGAATAGGTTCCCTGGGGATCAATTTTGGGGTTACAAACCCAAGTTTGGGGCAGAAGGCTAGAATTTTGTATAAATAATGTAAAGTCTCCGCATTTTGTGGTCACAGAGCACGAAGATATCTAAAGTCAAAAAGGGTTTTCTGCCCTTAGTCTAGATAGGTTGTGTCAGTTTTGGAGATCCTCCCTTGGTCTGTGGACCATGGGATTGTATAAAAAAGGAGAGTCTTAGAGAGCCTAAGGCAGTTCAGTAGTCATGAGTAATTGATGTAATAGGTTTTTCAGCTATAAGAGCGAGAGTCTTAGCGGAGGAAGAGGCTTTGCAGTTGAGTGCGCAGAGGCCTATGGTAGAAGCCTGTAGCTGAGTGCGTGGATCCCTGCAGCTGTGTGCACAGGGCAGTTAAAGTCTGTATTCGAAATCTGAATCATCAAAAGGCAAAGTGTTTTGAACTTATTGTGTACTTTCCATCTGTGTAAGCATTATTTTACTGTTGTTATAATTGTTGTGATGATTCTATGTTGAATGCTGAGTTTTAAATATAATGTTAAGTTGATGTGTGGAAATATATTTCCCCCCCTGTTACATGAATGCAGGTAATAATATATGTTTACGCGAGGATAATCTTAATTGTATGGTAAAGTTGGATAATACCTAAGACAATTTGGGAAACAAGTCAGTAACCTAGTTACTGAGGGGCGTAAGTGCCTAAATCATCATGTAAGGTTGTGCGATAGAAAATCGGATACCTTCGCGGAAGTTATGAAAGATGGAAGAAGAAGTACATTGATAAGCCCTAAAATCTAATCGATCCGCACGAAGATAGGAGTAAGGGTAAATGATTGACATCATGACTATCTCAGGGTGCAGAAACTTGGTTCCTGCATCCCCCCATACTGTTTTGGGTGAGAATTTAGTCCGCTCTCCATGGATTGATGCCAAAAGGGCCAGTAGTGTAGGTATTTTCTTGGTTTCTTAACACTGAACCTAGGTTAGGGCCCATCAAGCCAACAAACCATGTATTTACTTCCACTCTATATTAGTCTTTTAACTTCGGATGCATAAGAACTTAACGTAGATGATTAATTAATAGAATCACTTTAAACCCATAAAATCTAACAAATAGCAGTGTATCTTACACTTCTTCACGTATTTCAGTGAAAAACATACATAACAATACTAATAATAACAAAGGCTAAACACAGAAAGATATACAGTTCCTCGTCAAAACTTCTTCTTTATTAATATAAATCTTCAGTACAGATACGTCTTTGACGTGTGTACCCAGCTATAGGTGATTTGTGCACTTAGTTGCAGACTCTTCTAGGCCTCTGCACACTTAGTTGCTGAGCCTTCCCCAAAACTACAGCCTATAGACGTGAATACAAAGATTCAATTCACTTATGATATCATTGATTTTCTTTCGCTAAGGTATTACATATCCTTAAATACATTTCATCTTTACAAAAAACGTGGTCCACATATCATGGATCCGCAAAACAAGGACTAATACCCAATACCCATTACAAAATCAGGGCTTTATCCCATCCCCAAAGCCCTAAAAGTCTGCGCGATGAATATAGCTTCGCTAGCTCCACGTGGTACGCTTCGTCTTTTGCGGGGTCTTTTACCCAAAAATTGGACCAAGTTGGGCAATGCCCAACAAGGAAGTTGTGAGTATGGATTCCATAGCCATACTTTTATGTGATAAAATACATCCTTCAATCTTCTTTGTCATGGTTTTTACAACCATCTAGAAAATATAAGTCCCTTAATATTTTCCTCTCCAAGCAACATTACCACAACCAAACATCCAAAAAATTTCAAGTTACTACCAATAAAAACAAAATTTTAGGAATAAGGCAATGCATCATTACACCAAAATCATGCTTGAGAAATTAAAAGAAATATATTATTCACCTATTGCTGTTGTGATAAACACCCTCCAACATTTTGCTTACACTTGAATTTTGGAGCCTACTTAAGATCTCATGATCCATCACTTTAGTTTTTCTTAGTCACTTCGTAATTGGTTTTCTTGAAACTAGTTGCTTTCACATGATCAATACTTGATGTATCCATAAGCACACTCCCTTTCTAGAAAATTTAGTAACCAATGTCTATCCTTGAGAATAACCATTGCACAGTTCTTGAAAGTAAGGCTTGCACATTCTCTAGGAATAGTACTTGTGCAATGTCTTGTTACAATGTTTGCACGATCCCTATGGATAGTGACCATACAATCCATAGAGATAGTAAACTATGAAATCTATGCTGATAGTTAGTTCACAATATCTCTTGATAATCTTCCTCTTACTGTTGGTTGCATTGTATCTTCATTTCAATGAGTTTTCTCAACTATTGCATTTGTGCACCTTTACTTTCACAAATGTTGCTTTCACTTTAAGGATTGTCATTTTCTCTTGATATCACTTTAACAAGTATCACTTTTCCTTTTCCTTTTCTATAGCATGTGTTTCTTTCAATTTTTTTGAGCTTTTGCAAGTGTCGTTTTCACTTTTCTTACTGTCGCAACTATCACTTTAATTGTTTGTACTTATGAATGTGTTTCATTTTAGCGCACCGCTAGAGCCTTCTCTAGCACATTATTCTACATTATCTAATCATATACATCATAATAATATGTGCTAGATACTCTCCCATGGCTCAACACACTTTCTACTTGTAGTTGACACTTGTCGTAACTTGTATTCTAAGTGTCGCAAAGTGACGTTTCAACTAATGCACTTAGAAATAAGTGTCACTTTGTTATTGTTCCAAGGTATGCATATGGATTTTGAGTTCTACATATCCTTTTGGTGTGTGTTGATGTTATATGAGTGTGATATCACCATTTCAGGAATTGTTTGCTTGTCTTGTTCTCTCTTGTCTTATTGATCCCACACTTAGCGATTTTGGAGCTTTCACTATCTTTGCAACTTGCTCAATATTTGACCAATCTTTCTGCCCCTTAGAACTGTGCACTACATATTCCTAATCCACAATAAATCACCCTCTATCACTTGAAATGGTGCCCTACACAGTCCTCAAGGACAATCTCCCTCCACCTTCACACTGAGCAACGTGTTGCCATTGCGAAAATTGCCCTCCAATTTTTTTTCCTAATTCAATTTTGGAGCTTACATGAATTATCATTTCAAACCCCTTAGTGCTGTCATGGTGTTTGATTAGTCATTTTGTATTTTCTCTAAGTGTCGCATCCTCCTAAGTCAATGTTTTCTAAGTGTTGTCACATAGCCTTTAGAAGTGTTTGTGTTATCTAGCCCATGATTATGTGAAATCATGACTTCTATTGACTTAGAAACTAGCCTCTTTTTCCATGCATACACATGAAAAGCACACAAAAGAAAATAAAATAACAACAATTTACCTTTAAGGAAAAATGACACTTCAAATTGACAAAGACTTGCTCTTGTGTTGAGTTCACTCCTTCGGGCTGAAGAAGTGTGCCCTTCTTGAGCGCACTCCATGCTTAGCATGTGCACCCTCATTGAGCACATTCCTTCAACATTGAGACATGCACCATTCTTGAATGCATGCATGAGCTTCCTTATTGCATGTGGGCACACTCAGAAAATAGGAGGCTACTTAGATTCCCTCAACTGACTCATTCAATCATCGAAAAGTGGCGAGCATGCATGAGACATATTTGCATGTAATCTCTTTTAAAATTAACCCAGCTAATCATTCATTCTCATAATCATTCTCATCTATGTTTGGCACACATCTTTGAATCAAGAAACTCTTTATCGATCAGCATTACAAGTAAGTTTTGCATGTTGAATCTATTGATTTCTTTTCATGATTTTTCTATCAATCTTACTTTCCTTGTAGGTGTTTTTTTGTTTTCTAGTTTATTTAATATCATTTCTATTCAATATTGCCTCTACAAGTGTTAATTTTCTATCACAGGATGAAAATTTGCATGTTCCATGACTCTTCACATTCTAATCATGATTGCGACAACATCCATAAAAGCTTGTAGATCTTTCTTCTTCTCATTTCCATCATGAAATCTTGTCACTTGAATTGTCCTTGAGCCTTTCTATATCAAAAAAAACTTTTGGAAGTTGAAACCCTAGCTAACTCAGGAAATTGCACCCAAAATAGACAAGTTTTCATCTTGAGCGCACTCCTCCGTCACGAAGAACTGCACCCTCTTTGAGCTCATGAGTGCAAAATAAATGCTTTAATGTGTTACCTTTGGTTCTTTAGCATGCGCTAATGCATCCTCTTTGTCCTTGAGTGCATGAGAACACGTTGAATTCATGAAGGCTTGAAGCTTCACTCCTTCATCTCTTTAGAGTGCACCCTTGCACCCTCTTTGTCTATTTAAGCACATGACCACACCTTGAAAGCCCGAAGGCCCAAAATCTCACTCCTTCATCTCTTAAAAGTGCACCCTTGTGCCCTTGAATTTTTCCTTCTCTTGCTTGAGTGCATGAGTGCACTACAAAGCCCTAAATGAACCTTAAACTTCCTTCCTACTTTGGAGATGTGCCCTCCTTGTTTGCATGTATATTTTCTGCCCATGCATGTAGCCATGTGCTGTCGTTGATAGATTTACATTCTCAGTTACAATTGATGGTTATATGAATATGATTTTCTAAGATATTGCTGTAATAGATAGAATATTTCATAAATATAATCTTGTCACCATGAGTGTGCTTCCACAAATAGGTGTTCGAGCTACTAGTATCATTTTTCTTTCATCATCTGTTTGAGCCATGCCTACCACTACACATTGAGTGGCCTCCAAAGAAGCCTTAGAAGAAACAAATGAGGAAAAAATTGAATTTACAAAGCCAACCATTCCCATATACGCAGATACATAGTGATTTATATATAAGTCTATAGAGGTCACATGAAAAGAATCAAATACACCTTCATGCAGAAACAAATCCTTGAAAAATTGGAGGACTTGGAAGTGAACATAAATATCAAGCAGTCTAGGACACACATGATAACATGCAGATTCCTAGTCATCCCATGTGAAAAAGTGATTGAATGGATTCTTACACACATGGATGGCTCTTATTTGGTGCTTCATAGTGAAAATGTTGGTCAGATTTCAACCTATTATGGAGAAGACGTGCATACCTACCACAAGATGCAAAGGCCCACCGGGTATGCTAATAATTAATTTTACACTAGATGGGCTCACCTCAACAAGAGTGACATCATCAGATCATGGTGTTGAGAGTCTGCTAAGTTTCTTCATGGCCAATTTGTAGTATATATGACCAAGATTCTTAGAGATGTATATAAGTACCTAATTGTTATGTTTTTTCTATTGCATGGTGAAATAATTCTAAATTGTTTGAAGAAAACTGGATATATATGCCCAATATGGTGGTTACCCATGGTAAATTTTTCAATTGGGAAAATATTCTCTCTTTTGAGTTGCAGTGCCATGTGGGGAAGACACAATCATCTTTGAGGTCAATCTGTGCATCAAATTTTTACATCTCCGCATTTCTGTTGGATGGAATCTGTTGTAGCATCCATTGTTATTTAAGTTTTATTTTTAGTTTTATCAAAAAATGAAAGAAAATAAAAAATATTAAAGAAATGGTTGATTTTATATTATTAATGACTTTTGAAAGTGATAAACCCGTGAGAAGATCTAGGTCGTCTGATCAATAGGCCACAGATCCAACGACAATCACGTAGTTAACTAGAATTGGTTTATTTTGGGAGATCGGATGCGATGGTGTATCAAATACAATTTAATTCGTTGAAGTCCGAGCCAAATATCTGGTCGGAAAGTAATTAGGTTCTATCTTTAAAATCAGACCGGATAAATCATTAAATGGTAGTTTTTATTTCCTATTAGGTCCGTATGACACCGACGGATATCGGGTCGACAAGTAATCAGGTTTTGTCTTTGAAATCCGATCTGATAAATCAATAGCTGGCAGTTTTATTTCCTATCAGGTCCGTATGGGAGTCAAAGGTGTGTTGAAAAGGTAGACATGATAGGTTATGAACCAGAGTGTTAATTCTTTTGAGTTTCATGGTAATCGAAGGTTTACTATTGTCTAAAGGTCATGCAGGTTCAAGAGGCGCGATCAAGTGATAGCTTGATAAGTACGTTGAGGTGCGCTGCGGGGGAGAAATAAGCATGAAGATTAATTAAAGCTCAACCCCCACAGTTGACTATGCCATTAGCATGGTTGACTGAAATGTGTGGCCAGAAATTACTGCAGGGGTTCGACCTCGTTGAAGCTCCTGTACATTCTTTACCCCTGCGGTGAGCTCCCAAAACTTTCTGCCCTATGTCGCTCATTCTACATCTTCCGCTGCTTTCATCTATTAATTTCCCACATCACTCACCATACCTCGCCAATTCATCCACTGCTCCATTAAGGCTCAAGCTATAGATTCTAACATGGAGTAGCAATCCCCATCATTCTTTGGTTTCTATTATTTATTATTATCTTGTTTTCTTGAAATGAATGAGGTGCTTTTACCCTCAAATGTAATATTTTGTAATAACTTTTACTTTAGATAGTTAGGAGAATAGTTAAGTAGTCTGACATTTTTGGTGATTACCAACTATCTCATAAGGTATAAAAAGAGGAAAATTTACATAGAATAGGTTCGAACTTTGGAGAACCCAGAGACTAGGCCACTGTATTCCTGATACAACTGTTGATTATTGAAGAATCAAACGTTTCCATACTGTTACACTAAAATTTGTCACCGTGACTATTTGCAGTCAGTATGGCTCCATCAATTGTCATACTATCCTCCTTGGCAAGCCTCATGCCTCTGCTCTCCATGTCAAACTCCAAGAAAGAGAGAAAGTCATTAAAAATCTATATATCTCTGGGTACGTAGTTTCTCTTAGCCTTACCTGCGTGTACGCACCCCAAGTTCACAATACCTGCGTACTTGTACGCTCTGTCTATAAAGCAATGGGTGCGTACTCCTGTAAAGGTCAAAAGGCGCAAGTTTCACTCCAAAAAAGTTACTTGTGGTCATTTCTAGAGCATTATAGAAGCTTGTTTGATGTGTATGAAGCGCCTCCAGATGGTTCATGTATCCCTACCAAAGAGGAACTTATCCCATCAAGAGGGTAGCTATCCCATCCAAAGAGGGGCTTATCCCATTGATGGTGGACCTGAATAACTTCCTCTAGAGCACTATAAATACAGGCATTGGGCCAAAGGGAGGGGAGGTTGAAAGCTGAACATTCCTAAGGGTAGATGCTGCTGGAATTAGGACTCCCTTGTAAAGCTTGAGAGGAGAGATTCCCATCCTTTCCTAGCCTTATTTGAGAGTGGGTGAGCTGATCAAAGTAAAGGAAAACTCTTGCTGGACCCTAGGAGGGACTTGCACAACACCAAGGCTCAGGTTGTAATGGTTCCTTTTGTTTCCTCTTAATACAAACGAACTCATTTTTCTCAACAGATTGTTATTCATGATTTGTTTCATATACTCCTTGGTCTGTATGATATATATGTATTGTTTTATGAGTTTATCAGGTGCTATTTAATCTTTTGGCTTGTTAGTGAATGCAGGTTTCGAAGAGAAGGAGGAGCTCATCCGGATCGGCGAGGCTGGACTACTACAAAGCGTTGGACTAAAGGTATGTTAAAATCACCTGATTACTTGTATTCTCAATGCATGTTGAGAGAAAGGTAGTGTTTATTTGTCTTGTTTGTCACTAGAAAGGGAGGTCGGTTGTGTCCGCACTATCGACTCTTTCCGCATGACACATACATTGTTGGGCATGATTTTGTGACATCTCTATTATGTGTCATCAAATGTTTTCTTCCTTTAAGTATGGTAATGAAGCTGCAGGCCTTTATTTTCTTATGTAAATGAAGTTAAAATCCCTTAAAAGAGCGCTCATATACTTGAAGTTCCCACCTCTACAATTCTCCTAAGTTACAAATAGTAGTTTTTGTGTAAGTCAACATATTATCTTTAACTTCTTCAAGTGTCATAGATAGTAGATTCTGTGTAAAACAACATATTTTCTACGACTCCTATACTTGAAGTTCCCACCTTTGCAATTCTTCTAAGTTACAGATAGTAGTTTCTATGTAAGACAAAATATTATCCTTGTCTATGACTTCTTCAAGCTTTCTTCATTCATCATTTATATTCAACAATCAAATGGCATTCTGATATTTTCATGTCACCTAAGTATTGAGGGTTTAAAACCAAGTCTTTCAGGGCCTTCATTTGAGAATACAATATACAATTAAGTGACAAACAAGTGACAATAATTATAAACATTAATGTCTTAAGCATAATTTCTACACAGCCAAGAAATTGGTTTCTTAAGGTACAACATTAATTGGTGCCATTGCAAGGGAGAGAAGATAAGAACACTTTTCCCTGGGTTTTCAATATTTTCCTCTGGTTGTTCAGTGAGGAGGAAATATTTGGCTATTTTGAACAAAAGAAATAACTCTGGCTCCAAAGAGACACCATACAAGGTCAAACACCTCACAACAAAAAGTTCAAGCCCTTTCAGATCCTGAAAGGCTAGTTTCAAAGAGAATTGGGAGGCCTAAAGCTTCGCTTACACTAAGTCCTACACTATCTGCACCAGGTAACAGTTCATCACATCTTTCACATTCATATTTTATTGATCAAGAGTCACCTTCTACATCCAATTCATTTCAAGAACCCAACTGTCAGGAACAGTCTTTAGAGTCTGTTACTTTTTCAGTATCTGCTATAGTTGTTCAGCCTGAACCTATAACTACATTACCACCTTTGAACACTCCATTTACTCCTCAGTCATGTTCCACATCTGCTGATAATCAAGGTTTAGTAAATTCAGGGGAAAAAATGGTAGCACCTATATTTTTGATGAATAGGTATGAACGTATTCATTCACCACAACAGTTGAATCAAATGCCACAAGAATACTTGAAGATTCTTCCTCATTTCACAGGGGAGGATGAAAAAACAATAGAGAATCATGTATCAATATTTTGTAATTTTGCAGAAAACTTAAATGTTGAACATCTAGATGTTTTTCTAATACTTTTTGTCCAATCCTTGGATGGAGAAGCAAGAAAATGGTTTAAAGGGCTTCCTAATAACTCAATTACAACATGGGAAGAGATGGAGCACTTGTTCACCCAGAGAAGGGGAGAGAAAAGAGGCCATGGGTATTCACTCACAGAGTTTAATGCTATCAAGAAGAAATCTGATGAAAGTGTTGTTTAATTCATCAAAAGATTTAATAAATTGTATAATAGTCTTCCAGTGGAGATTAAGCCCCCTCCTGCTAGTGCAAAAATAACTTTTGGAGGGGATTTTGAGTCAAATTTTGGATTCACATTGAGGGAGAGGAGATCCCCAACCCTTGATCAGATCCAAACAGATGCATTAGAGATAGAATAAAATATGGTGGCTATAGGTAAAACACTAGATACATAGCCTATCCAAGATAAGGGAAAGGCTAAAGTAGAATCCTCTCAAGATCAAACATTAGAGGATATGAGTAATGTAATTAGAAATTTTTCTAATAAATTGATTAAATTGGAATTTGAGAGTAAGAATTCTCAGAGACAAGTACATCAAAATAGAAATTTTAATCCTCAATATAGAAGACAACCTCTGCAAATTTTACAGAGGGAGAGAAAATATCAAGATCAGATTCAAGCACCACTGTGTATAGAGGCAGATCCTGATGGAGTACCAGAGCATTCCAAGGATCATGATGACCATATTTTCACATTGTATGCAGTAGATGAAGATGAACTAGGTGTTGAGGGAGGAGAATATAGTGAAACATATGTCATCTATTATGATAATGAAATTGATGAATGTTGGAAGCGGTTTTCTAGATTTATGCAGGCAGAACTACATAAGAAATATGACTTGAGATCAAGGAAAAGATCTAGAAGTCAAGAAGATGAAGGTGAGTAGCAAGCTCTAGCTCCCTTACAAAAGGTGACTCCATAAGAACAAGAACCACAGCCTGCAAAACAATTTAATAAGGGAAAGAAGCAACAAAATACAAGTAGCAAGACTCAAATGCTTCAAGGTAAGTCCTCTTAAGACAAATGTGAAAAAATTCCTTTAGAGAAACTTGTTTCCATTCCACAAGAGATTTCAGTCATGAAGAAAGGTGAAGATGAGATGAAAGGAATATTAAACAGAGTCATGTGTTCATTTTCACCAAATATTTAGAAAAGACTAGAATTCAGGTACCCCTCACAGAGTTGGTTAAAGCACCAGCTTATCAAAGAGAAATTACAGAGTTTATCAATCTATCTCAGAATGTGAATATAAATGACATTGTGAATTTGCAAGAAGATAAACCAGTAGTGGTTTTTTGGTTCACATGTGGAGGAGGTACATTCTTCAACACCTCCTTTCTACATTTTTTTATTGGTTCATGATTTACTCTTGCACAATTGTATGATTGATTCAAGAGCCTCACATAACCTTATGTCATTATCAATGATGAAACAGCTAAACCTACAAGTTACTAAACCTTACAGAGACTTGTATTCTTTTGATTCACATAAAGTTAAGTACCTGGGTGGCATTAAAGATGTGGTGGTGTCATAGCCCAAATTCCAGAAATTTTTTTGGCAATGGATGTAGTGGTAGCAGATATCCCTGCTAGGTTTGGAATGTTACTATCTACGTCATGGGGGGCTAAATTGGGTGGTGTTTTTAAACTATATTTTTATTATGCTTTCATACCAATTTTTAGTGGGGAAGAAAGGAGGTTGTATAGAGAAAAAAGATTTATTATAACAATAAAAAATAACGAAGCAAGTAATTCACTTGTATATAGCCAGGAAAAAGATGACTTTTCTTGCTTCATGCTGCATAACAATGCAGAAATGGTTGAAGATAACTAGAGGTAGCTTACTTCAACCTGTGTAAATATAGAGCTGTAAACAGAAGGGGTGTGGAAGTGCTTCTTTTATGGAGCCTATTCTAAAGAAAGAATAGGTGATAGTTTCCTTTCACAGGATGAAGGTCTTCAAGTTCATCATTTGGGTGTTGGACATAGAGAAGAAAACCAGCAAGTTGGAAATGTTGGACAACAATATGTTGAGACATTTATCATAGAAAAAGAGGCTATATTATGTAAAAAGAAATCTGATAAAGAGATTGTTTATCATTGCATTGAAGAACAAAATGATGTCCATGGATCAGAGGTAAACAATCTATTTGAAGTTGGCCATATGTCATATAGTGATGTGAAAAATTTTCTTTTATTTCCTGATGTCATAATTACAAATTATTTTCAATCAAAGCTCAAAGATAAAAAGTGGAGACAAAAACGTGACATAGATAATTTTCTTAAAGATGTTGCTGATTGTTCTATTGAGCATGTTATCTCAATAGAAGGTTTCTTCGAGCAAGAACCTTCATACATAGAGATTTTTTCTTTTGGGGCTGATCAGGACCATATTTTTTCTTATACTTTTGAAGATCCTGTGGCAGATTACATGGAGAAATTTATTAGCAGCCTACACATACCATTTTGTGGATATATTCTTAATTTTTGTTGTGAAGTTCCCTTATGCATAGTTTATTTTCCATTCAGGACGAATTGTATTTTTGAAATTCACTGGCAGAATGGTTCTAGAGCAGGCACTCAAATGCTAACCTGGTACCATTGGAAGATTGACTTCACTTGATTGAGATTAGTCATGTACATAGGTAGGAACATGTACATAAATAAAATCAGGTGTTGAGAATTTGGTTTCCAGTTGTAGTTCTTTAGTTTAATTTTAGCTAATAAATAAGGGTGACTGTCCCAGTTGGAAACTGGTTTGCAGAGGTTTCAAATTTTAAGAATATCAGGTTTTAGTCTTTCAAATTTCAGGGTTTTCAGAATTTTGGACTCCATGCCCAACTAAGGCTACTGCCATAGGATTCGAATTAGTCAAGCAATATATGACTCCATGCCTGAGGTGAAGGCACTGATCTATGGTTCTTAGTGCTTTTTTAGCAAAAGCACTATCCCCAGGTGGAGCCAGATGTTGTGGCATCCATTGTTATTTAAGTTTTATTTTCAGTTTTATCACAAAATGAAAAAAAAATAAAAAATATGAAAGAAATGGTTGATTTTATATTATTAATGGCTTTTGAAAGTGATAAAACCATGAGAAGATCTGGGCCATCTGATCAAGAGGCCAGAGATCTGACACCAATCACGTAGTTAACTAGAATGGGGTTTATTTTGGGAGATCAGACGCGATGGTGTATCAAATACAGTTTAATTCGCTGAAGTCTGGGCCAAATATCAGGTCAGGATGTTAGGTCGGAAAGCAATCAGGTTCTATCTTTAAAATCGGACCCGATAAATCATTAAATGGTAGTTTTTATTTCTTATTGGGTCCGTATGATGCCAATGGATATCGGGTCGGCAAGTAATCAGATTTTGTCTTTGAAATTGGACCCGATAAATCATTAGCTGGCAGTTTTATTTCCTATCAGGTCCGTATGGGAGTTAAAGGTGCGTTGAAAAGGCGGACGTGACAGGTTATGAACCAGAGTGTTAATTATTTTGAGTTCCATGGTAACCCAAGGTTTGCCGTTGTCTAAAGGTGATGCAGGTTCAAGAGGTCCGATCAAGTGATAGCTTGATAAGTACATTGAGGTGCATTGCGAGGGAGCAATAAGCACAAAGATTAATTAAAGCTCAACCCCCATAGTTGACCGTGATGTTAGCATGATTCACCGAAATGTGTGGCCATAAATTACTGTGGGGGTTGGACCTCATTGAAGCTCCCGTACATTCTTTACTCCCGCGGTGAGCTCCCAAAGCTTTCCACCCTACGTCGCTCATTCCACATCTTCCACCACTTTCATCTGTTAATTGCTCACGTCACTCACCATACCCCGCCACTTCATCCACTGCTCCATTAAGGATCAAGCTATAGATTCTAACAGTGAGCAACAATCCCCATCATTCTCCGATTTCTATTATTTCTTATTATCTTGTTTTCTTGAAATGAATGTGGTGTTTTTACCCTCAAATGTAATATTTTGTAATAACTTTTACTTTAGATAGTTAGGAGAATAGTTAAGTAGTTTGACAGTTTTGGTGATTACAAACTATCTCATAATGTATAAAAAGGAGGAAAATTTACAGAGAATAGGTTCTAACCTTGGAGAACCCAGAGGCTAGGCCACTATATTCTTGATACAACTGTTGATTAATGAAGAATCAGAAGTTTTCCATACATTGTTGGGTATGATTTTGTGACTTATCTGTTATGTGTCATCAAATGTTTTCTTCCTTTAAGTATGGTAATGAAGTTGTCGGTCTTTATTTGCTTATGTAAATGAAGTTAAAATCCCTTAAAAGAGCGCTCCTATACTTGAAGTTAGCACCTTTGCAATTCTCCTAAGTTATAGATAGTAGTTTTTGTGTAAGACAACATATTATCTTTAACTTCTTCAAGTCTCATAGATAGTAGATTCTGTGTAAAACAACATATTGTCTATGACTCCTATACGTGAAGTTCCCACCTCTGCAATTCTTCTAAGTTACAGATAGTAGTTTTTGTGTAAGACAACATATTATCCTTAACTTCTCCAAGTGTCACAGATAGTATATTCTGTGTAAAACAACATATTGTCTATGACTTCTTCAAGATTTCCTCATTCATCATTTATATTCAGCAATCAAATGGCATTCTGAGATTTTCATGTAACCTAAGTATTGATGGTTTAAAACCAATTCTTTCAAGGCCTTCATTTGAGAATACAATATACAATTAAGCGACAAACAAGTGACAATAATTATAAACATTAATGTCTTAAGTACAATTTCTACACAGCCAAGGAATTGGTTTCTTGAGGTACAACATAATCTATGCACAATATGCATTCCTAGGAATGTATTGGAACTCAACCCCGTAGGATAAGTTCCTAGTATACTCCCACTGTAGGGTGTTGTTTGAATTGAGTTTTATAGGGGCATATGATAGGTTATAAAATAATTTCTTCATGGTCATATTCCACATGATATATGAGATTGATCATCCTTGCATGAACGACCTTATGAAGGAGTCACTACGTGATATCATGGATTGATTTGTTGTGCCTAAAGGTACATACATTCATTGCTTCATATGTAATATTTCTCCAAATCTCATGTCGTGATATGTAACCAACAATATGGTCCTACAAGAAGTAGCACATAAGTTTAACAAAGCGCTGTCAACAGTCCTTCACATAAGGAAGAAAGCCCCATGGCGCACTTTCCCTTTGAGGATCGAATTATATGAGTTAAAGAGCCATAAGCTGGTAGAAATAGAAATAAAAGAGCTAGACCACTTGCACTTTGAAATTAAATACTTTCATGGATATGATCCCAGGAGAGTGTGCAAGAAACATTGTGAAAAGATTGGTTTCAATTGGGGTTATTCATTAATTTCTACAACAGAATATGAGAAGGTGAAGAACTAGTACAATCTAGTTAGAAAGACACATCTAGTAATGGAAGTTGATTCACCCCAAGAACCATCATCTTGAGATATACAGGTATAGGAGTAAACACAAATAAATCCTTAAGCAAATATTACAACTCCTAGGAAAAGGATCAATCATGATTCGATAGGAGAAAACAACAAAAAATGGAAGGTCGATATTTGAACACAAGAGCTATTCAATATGAGCAAGATAGGAGAGAGTTAGAAGAAGAGGAGAAGAAGAATAAAGATGAGTTACTCAGGAAGCAATAGGAAGAAGAAGAGGAAGGGAGAATAATAAAAGAAGAACTATAAAGGTAGTCCCATTAAGAAGAAGCAACATAAATATTGGAGGAAGAACATTTGACTCAGGAGATAGAGGAATAATTGCAGGAAGATGATACTATCCTACCCATGGATAATGAACCATGTTCTACAAAATAAAATCCTCTCACAGGTAATCATCTCGCACTTGGTGAAATGGGAATCAAACCTACACCTAAGGATAAAGTCATGGATGATCATTAAAATCAAATCTAAGTATTTACAAAAAAAGGTGATAACTACCAATACTAGAAGGAATCCAAGAGAAATCATGGTGACAAATGTTTCTTTTGCTGCAAAAACACATGAAAATGAATATCTGTTCACTACGAATGCTAGATTAAGGACAAAATAGTTGTAGTGAAGAAACAAGCATAAGACCTTGCTGCAGAGAATCAATGGTTATCTTCACATAACAACAACACCATAGAATGGAAGTCAACCATGCAGGAGGAACTGGGGCTAATGGAGAACACCGTGGCATGAATATACGATGAGATGATACTTCTACAGAAAGTAGTGGTTCCTCTCATTTGTATTTAGAAGAAAGCACAATAAGTCATAAAACTCTTGAAAGTGGAAAAAAAAAGTGATTGATCAACTTTAGGAATGGGTTGCTAAATTTTTTGGAAGCTTCACAACATATGGAGAGAAAATATAGGATTGGCATTGAGGTAGATACAGTTTAGTTAAGACTCCACTATTAGAGCTATATGTGTCTAAGAGAACAATCGATTAGCACTATTACCACTTACAGTCAACTACACAATGGTTTCAAGTCTCTAGCACAGAGATATGGGATGCCCTTAATAATATCACTTGAAGAAATCATAGGTAGGGAAATCATCTTCCAGGAGATTAGGTATTACATAGAATAGATCAAGCAAGCATTAGAACATGAAGGCTTGGAGATCACCAAAGACACCATTCTACAATATTCCATCGCACCAACCAAAGCTCACATGAAACTCTCATGGCTATGGAATAATGTAAAAACAAGCTCCAAGGCTATATGGGGGACTCACTAGGTTCAATTCAAATTCATCTATATGGAGTTCAAATCATGGCACACATACATCACCAATGAGCTCCATGAGGAAGAAAAATCTTTGTCAATTTGATAAGACTTTTTCCTATTATCAATTTTGTCTTATATAGCCACTGTCTTATATGCACTATTTCATTTTATAACAAATGATATACAATGAAGTCCAAGAGACACATGTGGAATGCGAATAGCCACATATGGAATTTAAAGAGTCATGTATAGAATATGAACAGTCATAGAAGTTAAAGAGTCATGACGAAGCTCACAGGTCATTGTCATTAGTTATAAACAACTCCTTATAATTCAAGCTAAGGGCTTGCATTCTAGGAGTGTTTCCTTGGCTTCTCTTGTAGTGCATAGGAGATAGATCATTGTTTGCAGAAGCAATTTGTGGCTTCATGTTCCACTATTGGATCTAGTGTTTCATCTATGTAACAATGTACTTCAGATATTTCATTCATAATCAGAAGCTTGATGAACTAAAACTTCTTCACACATGTATCATGGATGTAGTAGGACTATTCTTGTTATGTTTAAAATATATGTTTATTTACTTACATACTAAGGCTAAGGAACTATTTCTTTAATTATATATGGTTATTATTGAATAGGTGTTGTTATGTTTTCATGGTTTTTGTTTATTATTTGGACTAATCTACATGTAATCAGCGAGCCTTTCTCTTTGTTCTCGGGTCCCCCCTTTAGGATAGTACTACTACTTTCCTAATTGGAGGTTCTTTTTCCTTTATCAACTATGGAATTTCCCCATGCACCTTACATTTGGTGTCTCAAAAAGCTTACATAATTTCTGCCCCAAAGAGGTGTTGCGATCTCATGTGCATGTTTTGTAACTAAGGCACATCTTTGAAATATTTCCAATGGTGGCCAGACCATAAAGTCAGATGGGAATCCTACACAAAATTGTGTGAGGTCTAATTGGGACTCCACATTAGGGAGATACCCTTACATGTTGGTGGCATAAAACACTATTAACAAAACCTTGATTCCTAGGCCATCAATATAGCTGCTTAACCCTTCCAACTACACAATTCATGTTCTCTCTTTCCCTGGATTTCACATTGTGAACTACAGTGGGTAGTAATGCCTCCCAGTGTCACTTAACTTCCCAACTGCATAGTTTCCTAAGCCTTCCCCTTAGTTATTGTGCATTGTGTAGTTTTAGTGAGAAATCATACGTCCTTGTCTCTCTAAGAATCTCAAGTCTGGAGTTCTCTTCATCAGTTGGGACCCCTGTTGCACATTGTGTAGTTGTAGTGAGCAAGGGATCATTGATGGGTCACTGAAGTCATTAACTATGAAATTCACTGAGCCCCTCTCTCAATCTCTATGCATTACACAGTTACAGTGAGTAGTCATGCTCCTCTTTCTGAATGAGGTCCCTCACTACTCAATCCTTTGTCCTTGCTTTCTCCTACTACAAACTGTGTAGTTCCAAAGGAAAATAGTGCCTTCCCTTAATCCCTCTAATTTGCAACTGCACAATCCTTGTCTCTTCCTTCTTGGGCACTCCTCATTGAATATCATCAACCAAAAATCTCAGTGCCTTTCCTCCTAGACTCCCTCGCTGCATAAAAAAACTTGTCATGCGCTCCTTTACTATGCATTACATAGTTCTAGTCAGTAGTGAGGAATTGTTGAGTTCCTATGGCCCTCAACTATGCAATTCCCAGCTTCTTGATATAAAAAGCCTTACATGTTGCATCATCTCCATCAACATATTCCACAAGTAAGAAGAGGTAGAGTAGGTGGTTTCTAGATTGATGTTGGCTTGTCATGAGTGGTCTCCATCGATAGGTATCATCATTATAAGATGATATGGTAATGCTTAAGAGAATCCATCAAGGAGAGGCTACATGAGAACACTTATGAAGAAGGAAAAAATGAATAACCATCATGAAGAACACAAAGGGATCTTTGATCAAGACATATATTCTGAATTGGAAGGTTCTGATACTCATCCTAATTCTTTGGAGCATGAACATGAAGAACGCAAAAGTATCCATCATGAAGAGGTCAAAGTTATAGAAACAAAGAGAAGAGCTTGGCATTGCCACATCATCATGAAGTTTCATGTCATCATTGCCAAGTCATGGAATTTACAAGTGTCACCACAATTTCATATGTGTCAGTGTGTCTTACCACATCATTTGTGGAATGTAATTAATATATTTTATAGAATGATAAAATGTAACATTTGTGGAAGCCCAAGGGTCCCACATGGAGTTTGAAAGGTCACTACAGATTTCGAAAGTCATGTAAAATCACAATGGTCTTATAGAAATTTGAAAATTCATAGTAGAAGCTCAAGAAGCAAGGTGACTTTGGACTTTTCACCTTGGCTTCTCTAGTTTGGCAGAGGAGAAAAGATCTTTCTTTAGGGGAGCAAGTGGTGCTGTAATGTTCCATTATTGGGACTAGTGTGACAACATTGTAATTTCGTACCTTGAGACTTTCAATTAATATATGAAGCTCTCAAATCTGACACACTTTCATGCATATGTCATGAATTATTGTGAGACCATTCTTTCATTGTTTGTGGTGTATGTTTATGTTAACACATACTAATGAAAATAAACTATTTTGTTGGATTTAGTATGCATCTTGTTGAATGTGTGTTGTTACCTTTTTTATGATCATTGTTATCTTGTGAACTAATTTTTAGGTTAATCAACAGTTATCTCAAGCTCTTGTGCATCTCTTTTAGGATAGATGTTGGGAATGGGATCCCCAAAGGATATTTTTGGGGCTAAAAGCCCATGTTTTGGGTCAAATTTTGTAATAAACTTGTAAAGTCTCTGCATTTTGTGGTCACAGAGCATGAAGGTGTCATGAGTCATAAAGGGTTGTCCGCCCTTATTTTTGTAAGGTAAAGTCAGCTATAAAAGATCTACCCATGGTCCGCGAACCATGGGATTGTATAAAAAGAGCTAAGTAATAAGATCTAAGTAGTTTGAGAGTCATGAGTTTGAGTTGTTTAGCCATAGCTTTGAAGTAAGAAGTCTAAGTTTCGGGTCATAGCATCAGTAGAGGCGCTGTAGCTGAGTGCACAGAGGCCTGGGGTGGAAGTCCACAGCTGAGTTTGTGAACCCCTGTAGATGTGTGTGCGGGGTGGATAGAGTCTCTAATCATCTGAAGATATCAATAAATACAATCATTCTACGAATTCTATGTCTTTTTTTCCTGTTAATGTATCTTGACATGTTATGTGTGAATTCCATTTATAATGCTTATATGATGCATGAATGTATGTAATTACATTGGTTAAGTGAACACAAGTAGGAACATCTATTTACGCGGTGCTAACTATGATTTTTAATAAGATAAGTAAGCCACTTAAACTAGTTTGTGAAGCTGCACAATATGCTGCCCTAGTAGCGCGAAAGCAACTGAGCCATAGGTTAGGGTTGTGCGAAGGTCAATCGTACCTTTTCGCAGAGATACTGAAGGGCGGAATAAAGGGCTAGCCTGGTAAGCCCTAAAACTAAGTGACTTGTGTGAAAGAAGGAATAGAAGGAATAAACAAACATCACAACCATCTTAGGGTGTGGAAACTTGGTTCCAGCATCCCTCCATATTGCTTCGGGTGAGTCTTTAGTCCGCGCTCCATGGGTTGATGCCGAAGGGCCAGTAGTGTAGGGATTTGTTTGGCTAACTAACGCTAAACCTGGGTTAGGCCCCAAGAAGCCAAAAAATGGTTCCATTGCTGGGACCAAAATATCCATAAGAGATGTGTGATGCCGTATCACTGGAATCCAACTAAGAAAGAGATTGGAGATTGGTTGGATAGGAAGAGCCATGAATTCGTGGCGCAGCAGAATAGAAACCCACGACTGACAAAGGAACAGTGGCTGGACAGGTACCTATATACAGAGATCCACGAGATCTTTTTCTACTCCTTTCTGGTTGAGTTATAAGAGTGGATCGCGAAGCTAGTAGATAGCCAAGGAAGGTGGTGACTTGACGGTCCTATTGTTTGGACCTCGGAGCTAGTACAGAGATTGGAAGCATCTGAGGATAAGATCACCCACACTGTCGATCATTGGCTCGATCGCGTCATAAGAGGATTTGTAACCGAATTCGCAGTCAACACCTTAGTTAGCTACAATGAGGCAGAGTGACACTTTTTCAAAGTTCTACGAGGTAAGTACTTGAAATACTTGAATACCTAGATTAAAATGTTATTGTGAGAAAAATGGGTTATGCAGCTACCTTGATGTTTGGAGCCACGAGAAGTGGAAAAACTTACAAGAACGAAGGAAGAAAGGGTCCTGAGTATAGTCCATTGACTTCACCTCCGCAAGGTGACAAAGAGGGAATATCTCAGGCTTCTCCGTGAAGTGCTATTCAGTTAATAAGACAAGAATTCCCATGATTTCCACCTCCACCCATACCACCTCCAAATTCACAACCATCACGTGCGACTTCGCCCGTAACACCTCTACCTCCACCATAGCTCAGCATGGAAGATTCAGTGAAGATGCATTTGTTCAAAGGCTTGGGAAATGAGGATCTGGACCAATTTTGGTTCGTTGTGAGAGCTGCATGGGAAGCTCAAGGCGTTACATATGATCACATGAAGAAGGAAACACTGGTTAATGCTCTGTAGGATCACGCGCTAACCCAGTACATTGAGTACTCTAATGATAACCCAAATGCTGGAGTGGCAGAAATCTAGACCCGCACTGAACAAAGAATTCAGTACGCCTAAATCTAAAGCACAGTCAATTGTGGTGTTCAAGGAAATCATGATGCAACCAGATGAGACACCTTGGGAATTAGATTAGAGGTTGAAGTGTAAAATTCATGAAGCTAACATAAACTTAATAGACAGATAATATCGCGAATGGTTTGTGGCTTCACTCCTGCCACACCTAAGGGTTGCGTTGTCACAACAGAAGATAACAACTCAGGCAGAGGCCTTGGAGATTGCAATGAGACTGCATGAAAAAACGATGCAAGATCCAAATCTAGGGGTTCAACAGATCCATGCAGAGTTGAAAAATATTTTCCTTGAGATGCAAAGTTTGAAGCAGGATATAACAGTTTGACCAGAGGTACGCGAAGAGGTATGGTGCCTGAAATGCAAGGGTCAAGGGCATGACAAAGACCATTGCCTGGTCTTTGCGAACTATATTGCAGGAGGAGTACCAATGCCTTTGAGGCTAGAAGTTCAGGCAAGACCAAGCGTAGGGCTTGCATTGTGGTGCACTATATGTCAGGTAGCAGGAAAAAATTCCACGAATAACTGTTATTTTCTACAAAAGTTTGTACAGACACCACAAAAATTGTTCAGCAACTTCTGTAGGTCGGTAGGGCATGATGAGCATAATTGCAGAAGCTATGAATTGATGATGCATATAACACCTACCTATAGGGTCCAGGGAGAAAAGCGACCCGCTGACCAGAGCTCGGGGATGGCGTGAACAGGCTTTTAGGGGCATGGACGAGGTCGAGGCAAAGGAGGGCCAGGAAACTATGCCCATGATTGCACTAACAGAACATGTCCGTCGTGAAAATATTGCACTTTGTTTGATTATGAAACAGAAGATTGTCCTATGCTGATAGAAAGGATATGTGACAAAGGGGCACTGCCACCTCAGCCAACTTAGAACCTATAGATGATGAGGTATGAGCCGTGTGAAGAGGATTCGAACATGAATATAGTGTTCAGAAGTGGAATCACAAAGGAGATGACAAGGGGAAACAACCCAAAGACAGTACATGGGTTCGCAAAGCTCCAGTGAAGGAGGCTGAATTGGATTTGGAGTGCACACGTGAAACATTCATGGAAGCAAAGAAGAGCTTCGCTGAGGCCTCCACCTCAGGGAGCAAGGATAAGCTTGATTAGGAGATGTACCCTTCTATGCTTACAAACTTCCTAGAGACCTGCATGAAGTTATTGCGCAATAGCAAGGTTGTGAAGGGTTTACAGGAACTCATAAATAGATGCATCAGAAACACTTTCGGTGAGCCACGCATAGTTCGAAAGGTTGGTAACCATAAAAGAAGGACGGGATGGGAGATGAGACTGAACACGTAAATAGGAGAGTATGAAATGGATCAGGTTATTTTGGACCTGGGATATGATGCGAACATCCTATCAAAGCAGACTTGGGAATGGATGGGGAGTCACGTGCTGCTGTGGTCTCCAATTTAGCTAAGTATGGTGAATCAGTAGAAGATCATCCCCATGGGGCAGCTGCAAGGGGTGACTGTAGATATTGAAGGCACGAGCGTGCTGGCTGACTTTGAAGTAATATAAATTGTGGATGATAGCAACCCCTATCCTGCACTCCTTCGCATTTATTGGGCTACTGATATGAACGAGGTAATCAACCTAAAGAACCAAAAGATAGTATTTGAGAAGAAATTTCTCTGTGTAATAGTACCCCTAGATTTTGCCGAGGGATCGCACTATACTGAACCAGTCTATGATTATGAGAGCGATGACGATCTGGACTATATTTATAAGATAACAACGCGAGACCAAGATTGGGTGAATCGAACAATGGATGGATGAATTACTTGGGATCGCGAGAGTTCCTGCACCTCAGATTTTGATGAAGAGTTAGAGCGCTAGCAGAGTTGGTTACATGAAGTAACTACACTGAGTTGTAATATGATGACCCGGTCGCTACGCTGTGTGTCATAAGAGGTAAGAAATCTGCCCACCTATGATGGCCTGAATGATGTAGATATCTTTTTGGATGCATTTGAAAGGGAGGTACCAGAAAAGCAGCGCTTCTAGGAATTGGCTTGGGCACTACATCCTATGCCTGCAAGATGGTGGGGTAAGCATAAGGGAAGCTTCAATGATTGGCATGAATGTAGGAGGATGATGAGAACACGCTTTGGGAAGTTGAAGGTATGAATAACATAAAAATATGATGGGCATGATGACTCGTGCATGCACTTAGCCAAATGGGTTCAGGCTTATGGAGAAAAGCCCCAACCTGAATGGGTGCACTTGTTCTGTCACACCCTAGATGTCGTCCCGATGAAATAGTATGTAGAAATAGAGCTCCTCCATGGTACAAGTGAATGGGATATTTTGCGCGAAGGGTTCATTATGACATTCATGTTCGAAGACGGGTTTGACTGTATCGAAGAGGTGCTACAAGAAATGAAAGCAGTGATATTTAGGATACCACAAGATCCTTTGGACCTGATTCAGCCTGATTGGGCTAGTCAGCTGCGTCACGTGCTGAAATTCTATAATGTAACTGCTGAAGAAGAGGATGAGGATCCAGAAAATATTAACATCCCCAAAACAGAAGGTCACTATGAGGTTAAAGGATTGCAGATTAAGAATCCTGATGTAATCACGCCACTGCAAATGAAACAGGGAAACATTGGTATTGAGGTAGAGCACCAATTCACGAAGATTGGAGATTACTGGGATGACGCGACGGTGGATAAGGTCGTTGAATTGCTCTGCAGATACCAGGATTTATCCCCTACCAAGTTTACAGATCTAAAGGGGATAATAGAAGACCTAGGTGTTATGAAGATCACGTTGAAGCTCGACGTGAAGCCGTTTAATGAAAGTCCTTACAGTCTCAATCCGAAGTATAAGGAGAAGGTCCGCTTAGAGCTAGACAAGATGCTTGGGGTAGGCATCATTGAGCCTATGGAAGAATCTGACTAGGTAAGCCCAATGGTGGTATAGGAGAAGAAGAAGAAGGATGAAATAAGGATATGTGTGGATCTGAGAAAGCCGAATGACACTTGCGTACATGATCCTTTCCCGACTATGTTCACTGATGAAGAGTTGGACAATGTAGGTGGCCAAGAAGCATATTCCTTCACTGATGGGTTCTCGAGGTACCATTAGATCAAAATCGCGCTAAAGGATAGGAGAAAGGCGACCTTCGTGACTGAGTGGGAGTGTTTTCAATACATTGTAATGTAATTCGGATTAAATAATGCGCTTGTGATTTTCTCGCCCGTAGTCATTGCGACATTCAAGGAATTTATTCATAAGTTCCTCGAAGTATATTTTGATGGCTGGACTGTGTTTGGGCTAGTGAAACGCCATGTCACCAGTTTACGCCTGATGCTAGATACTTCTCAAAGATACCAGATCATGCTCAATCTGAAGAAGTGCCTATTTTGTGTTCCTTTTGGGACCCCGCTGGGTCATGTGGTTTGCAGACAGGGACTGATGGTAGATCCCGCGAAGATCAGAGTGATACTAAACTTGGAAGCACCGAGGAGTGTGAAATAGCTGTGCGCTACCCTAGGACATACAGGATATTACAGAAAGCTCTTCGAAGGCTATGCCCAGATCACCGTGCCTATGGAGAATTTTTTGAAGAAGGAGGTCACATTCTGTTGGAATGAGGACTGTTAGAAGAGCTTGGATGTATTGAAAGCAAAGAGGGTCACCGTGCTGATTTTAGTCGACATGTCATGTATAGCACTAGGAGTAGTACTGACACAGGCTGGAAAAGGAGACTTTGACCATCCTATCATGTTTGCAAGCAGAAGGTTATCCAAGGTGGAGAAGAACTGTTCCACCACTGAGCGTCAAGGTTTAGCTATGGTATACGTGCTCGAAAATTTTAGACAATACTTGTTGGGTGGCCATTTTAAGATGTATACATATCACTCCACGCTGAAATACTTGGTCAATAAGTCTGTGTTAGGGGGGAGAATCTGCAGGTGGTTGTTATTGTTCCAGGAGTATGATTTTGAAGTTATTGTGAAGCCTAGAAAACTGGACGCGGGACCAGACCATCTGTCGCACATCGAAACAGGAGAAGAGCCCACTAATTTGGAAGAGGGATTGCCTGACGCACAACTATTTGTAGTGTGTGTTGCGAGTCATTTTGAAGATATCATACACTTCCTAATGACAAGGACTACCTTGGAAGGATACACCATTTAGCAGAAGGAGTTAGTTGTGCGTGCGACAGATTTTTCAGTCATTGCTGTACTTTTTTACAAAATGGGGTCTAATGAGATATTGTGATGATATGCACCAGGGTTTGAAAGGAGAAGCATCCTCATGGATGCTTATGGGGACACCACGGGAGGACATTATGCAGGGAGAGCAACCGCATAGAATATTATACATGGAGGGTTGTGATGGCCAACCCTCCATCAGGATTCAAAAGCTTATTGTAAAGTGTGTGATGTGTCTCAAAGTTCTTGTAGGCTATTGCGAAGGGATGAGATGCCTCTAAATCCACAGATGACATTACAACCATTTGAGAAATGGGTGATAGATTTTGTGGAACCCATCTAGCCCCAAGGAAAGATGGGAGCGAGGTACATTATCACTGCGGCAGAGTATTTGACTCGTTGGGCAGAGGCACAACCTGTGAAGGATTGCATAGGCATGATTGCTGCAAAGTTCCTCTTTGAGTATGTACTGACATGATTTGGCTCTCCAAATTATTTGATGAGTGATCGCGGTACACACTTTCCGAATGAGGCGATCAACGTGCTGATGGAGGAATTTCAAGTATATCACGAGAAGAGCACGCCTTTTCATCCGCAAGTTAATGGGATGGTGGAACATTCAATAAAGTGCTGGACAACGCGCTGACCAAGGTTTGCTATGCTTAGCAGAGTAATTGGGACATATGCATACCCACAATACTATGGGCCTATCAGATGACATGCAAGAAGTTGACTGGATAAACACCCTTTAGGATTGTCTATGGTGTTGAAGCAGTAATGCGCATGGAATAAATTGTGCCTAGACTGCTCATAGCAGCACTCATGGGTATGATGGATCCTGGAGCCCTAGAGGAGAGGCTCACGTAGCTGGCTTAGCTTGAGGAAGTGAGATTTCTAGCTGGATTTCACCAACAGGTCCAAAAGCAGCGTGAAAGAGCATGGCATGATCGACACATTAAGCTGTGCACCTTTAAGGTAAATGACCTATTTTTGTTATATGACAACAAGTTTGATAAATTTCTAAGGAAGTTGAGGATGCACTGGTTAGCGCCCCATGTCATTAAGGAGATTAGCAACGAAGGAGTGGTTCAATTGGTCAAATTGTATGGAGAATCCTTCCTAGGAAAGGTGAAGGGCAGTCGCTTGAAGCCATACACTGGCGGTACAACCATGTGACTACATGAAGGTAGCATAGTCTTAGCACTCTAGGAAGCTAAAAGGAGGCACAGGACTATAAACTACACTGCTTGGGTTGTAGAGCTACACGATTGGAGGATTGTGCGAAGCAAGTGTCACAAGGTTAGCGGCAGTGCAAAGGGAGGTGTGCCACCTAGGGATAAATCATGCAGGTTGGCTGGAAAGTGACCGTTAAATCATTGTTCATGATTTGACGAGAGAAATGTGGCCAAATGGAGTAGGCAATTGACATTTAAGATGAAATTTATGTCTCACATCCTTGAAAATTTGCTGCCAATCTGGAATTAATGAACCATATTTTGGGGGGATGGTCAGAATTGAATTCAAAATTCCCTATAAATTACAAGTGGAATTGAGAATTGAGTTGTTGAGCTCTCAGGCACACGTGAATCATGAGCACTACAGACTTCTGATAGCCAGTTCAATCTTTGAGACATTGCCGAAGGAGACACAGGAGTTCTTGAAGAACATTATGTCGACACCTGCCACAGCTATAGATACCGAAGCAGAGGAGTCAGTGCCAGAAATAGAGATGGAGGTAGAAGTAGCTACTCGAGAGGTTGCTAAAGTATTAACTAAAGTCCCTAAATCTCCATGAACACTGAGACCAAATCCCACCAAAACCAAGGAGAGCACGAGGGATAAGAAGGGAAAGCAACATGCAATACCGGTGCATGCATCACCAAGAAGAAACCCACCGAAGCCTACCACACAGGAGAAGGGAAAAGCCATCAATTTAGAGCCAGAGGAGGAAGAAATTGAAGACATCCCGATGGATGAGGAGGATGTGGGAGTAGATGTGGAGTAGGTTGAAGCCCAGGGTGCTGACCCTATCACTTGGTTGCCTGAGTATGTCCCTCCGCGCAAGGGCAAGACAAAGGTGCCGAAAGACATTGATGAAAGCAAGGTACCCTTGTAAACCCCTCTACTATCGGATGAAATTATTTTTGAGGGAACACGCAGGGGTAGTTTCCTCTATTGAAACTTGAAGGCAGAGACTTTGCCAACCACGAGAAGTTTCCACACCTGGCGACTAAGCAGTTGACGCGTTGCATCATCAGTACAACCACTGGAATGACCGCATTGAAGCCGCGGAGGTGGCTCAGAGGAGTATACAAGGCAAGGTTTCTCAACCTGCTTTGGGTGTGTTGGCTTATATGGGCCTGAACCAGGTTCGGAAGAGTTATTTAGCCAAACAAATCTTGAGGCTACCATCCCTTTCATCAACAGCCCGCGGAGCGCGGATTGAGTTCTCACCCGAGGTAGCAAGGGAGGGTGTTGGAACCAGGTTTCCGCACCCTTGGGATGTCTTGATGTGGTCTGGAAGGTTCACGTACCATCCTGCAGCTTCATGCCACTCTGCCCCACGTAGATCCGGACCCAGGAAACCCCTTAATACTTATTAATGCGTTGTTATAGATTCGATCTACTTTTTATGGTCTTTAAGCAAACATTTAATAGAAATAACCAGTTCGCGTACCTAGGAAAGATACAAATTTGCATAAACTCATAACATAAGCATACGCGCATAGATCAAACAGTTATATAAATTATCCAGATCCGCAATAATTCAGATTTTACACGGAATTTCAGAATCAACTTATCTTTATTCACTTCCCTTGCCAATACATCCAGATCCACCATGTGCACTTAGCTGCAGGGGTCCACGCACACAGCTGCTGACTCTACTAGGCCTTTGTGCATACAGCTGCAGAGCCTCTATCTACCTACCAACACCCTTGACTTGGACTTACAGACGCTTTAAGACTTCGCTCCTCAAAAACCCATTACAATTGAGATCCTAAAATACATATTAAAAAGCTACTTTCTACCCTTAGAGCCTCACTATATTTATACATTCCCATGGTTTGCAGACGTGGGCAAGCCGACTTACTTCCTATTATTCTATATTATTTCTTGGGTGGAAAACCCTTTGACTTGACTCATTTACACTTCGCGCTCTGCGCACTTCGCGGAGTCCTTACCATACCTTTCCCAAAATTGTGGGCTTTGAGCCCCAAAACTGTTATGCAGGCCCTCTGCTACCCAACAGTCTCCCAACATAATCATTGTGACTCATCCTCAGTCACTCATCTGGTGTGACAATCTTCGCGTGGAGGTCAGTCAACAATTTCTGTGCTTCGCTTGTACTTGCAGCAAACTCGTCCGCCATCTGCTGTACTCATTCAACGTGTGCCGCCGACACATCAGTCTCTGCCATAGCTTCGGTCCCAGGTGCATATTCTGCCTACATGTGTGCCACTGTGCACTCAATGGTGGTGGAAATCGTGAATGCCTCATCAATCCATGGATGGAGACATTCTTTAATCACTACTTCTTTCTGGTGGGCAGCATCTGCTTGGATTTTCAGAGCCTGGGCCTCCTTCATCTTGGCCAAGCGCTGCGTAAACACAACCGTCTGTGCAGTCCCACTGATATTATCATAGGCTTGTTGGAGTTATCTTGCCTCGGTTTCTAGTCACTGTAGGGTAGGATCTTCCTAGAGTGAAGTGAGCGTAATGAGCGATTGAGTCAACAAGTCAGTGCATTCCTTCATAGAACGTGTGATGTTTTCTCGACCGGAGCTAATGATGCTTTTGCGCTACTCGGTGACCTCTCGTGGCTTCGAATGATATTCCTGCAGCTTCAACTCTGCAATCTGCAAACTGAACTCCAATTGAATCTTCGCAGCCTCCTCCTTTTCTTCACAGAACCCACTAGCCAGCTTTTGGATTCGTATGCCAACAGGTAACTCAGCCACAATCTCTAGCTCCTGAGCACGCGAACATGCTTCCCTTACCAGTTGCTCCATTTGCTGACTCTGTGCAATGGCTTCATCCTGTTGGAGGCTCAACTATTCTATATTAACTCTTTGTTCGCTGAGTACCTATTCCACATGCCTCTCCCTAGCGCAGAGCTCCATCGTGGCGCTGTCCTGGAGCTGGTACAAGCTTTCACGCAGGAGGGCAGCCAAATTGAGTCCTAACCCCATAAGTCGTCCTACCATAACTGTATCCTCCTCATTTTGTGTTATCAATTCTCCTGCTAGAATCATGATAGTATGAGCCAGTTAGGCCTTCAGCAACTGCTCAGTGGCTGACATACCTGGAACCCCATGAGTAGCGATGGTTCTCGGTTGCGCTACACATGTCCCAAGTCCTTGTAGTTGTGTACGAAGCTCCCCCAGCACAATCTGGTGCTCTGACATGGCATCGTCAATTTCCTCCTAAGTGGCTTCATGAATGGTGTCCCCTATGTCACCTAGGTCGCCCTCAGTCAAGGTGGTCAGTTCTCCATCCCATTTAGACGCCTTGGCCTTCTTCCATGGCTTCGTCCGTTCTATTGGCGCTGGGCATTTTAAGGGTGCACCCATGGTGGTTGGTGGTGTTCCTTCCATCCTTGTCTCCGTGGCTGTCTCTGTGGGCACCTTCTGATGGCTTTCGTCTGTTGCAGCTGCTCCAGCTGGTGGTTTGGCTGTCAAAGTTTGTGCTTCTCGGGTCGCTCGAACTTCCACAGCATGCTGTTCTTGCACTTCTGCTATGTGGCATGCTTCGCTTCAGCCTTCTGTTTCCTGATGGTAGCCTCATCGTGCCCCACCGCATCGGGTTCATGTCATTCTGGTGGCAAAGTATCCAATACTGCATTGATAGCTTCATCAATGGCAAGGAAAGGAAGTGTAGTCCATGTGTGGTCGGGGTCCTTACGCGCCCAGATGTAGAAAAAGTGCATGTCTGCTTTAAACTCGGCTATATACTTCACACTGTCATAGATTTCGGTGGACAACTAGGGCTACTGGGTAACCTAGTGTCAAACGTCTGCCTCCATCAATATCCAAATTATCTTGATGCCCAATATTCTTTCAACATCCCTGGTAGCCCAGAGCGACACAAATTGAGCGGCTTCTGGCCAATCCTGGTCTAAGGAGGGAAACTGATTGTCTTCAGGTAGGTCAGTGGTAACCAGTACAATGGACAACAGCAGCCACGCATAGTGGAAGGTCTTCCCCTCCTCTTGGACCTCCCTATAGCTGGTCAAGAATTCTTCACAAAGGAACTGCATGCAATTGAACCATTCTCTAGCTGCGTATTCCTCAGCTAGCGCAATGACAATCGCTGGAACCTCGGTGCCGTGGCATTTCCACATCACTTTCTTGGCCAGCAACATGGATTGCTCTGTCCGAGATACTATCAATAATGTACCCTCACTACCCTTTCTCCAGCTTATATTTCTTTTTCAGGGTTTCGGTCATCGTCACATTTCCGCTCTTATCGACAATTTCTCGAGGGTCTCTTCCTTCGCAGGGAAGTAGTGAGATCCTATGTATGAGTTCTGCTATGATTTGGATGGGTTTGCCAAGCCATAGGTATCCATCATGTACCAGACACAACAAATTTCTGATGACCAATATTGTAATAGGGGGCCAAAGAAAGTGGGGATAGGAGACAGAGCAACTCGATGTTCTCCACCTTTCGTAGCCATTCCTTTGGCTGAAGTGACGTAACTGTCCCTTCCGTGCTCTGCTCCATCAATTCGCTAGTCGCCAAATGGGGAAATTTTGTTGTATCTGTAAGGTCCCAGTCTTCAAATTTCATCGTCGCAATACGGCCAGTCACCGTGCTTTCCACCAGAACCCCTTTTGGAAGAGACAGGGTGGTGATTATATTGTCAAAGTCATCTAGATTTGTAAGGACCTTAGCGTTCCCTTCGCTTGGATGAACATACTTGGATGGCGCACTGGATGGACAATTTCCTTGTTGGGGTTTATTTCTTCGACATATGTCGGGGATCCCTCATCCTCCTCGTCGCTTTCAATGGTAACAGTTTTTCCCTTTTCTTCCATTGTGAGCTTGCTAAAGCACGGATTTCGTGGCGACTGCCTCACTGGTCCTGGTATCTGGGGGTCCTTTTTGGTTCGCAACATCCTGGGTGATTTAGGGAGCTCAGCTACCTGCGGTGTGGGATTCTGTGGACTCTCTATGGTAGGGTTTATTGACCTGAGGAATGGCTCTCGGTATTCCTTTGGTAGTGCCTAAAACCACGAGCTTTACTTCAATACGTTGTCATTCATCTTGCTCCTTTCGACCAGAACCCAGGGTGTCCAATGCTTCTCAAGATCAAACTTTGTGGTATGCCCCTTTTCTTGCGTGATATATATGATTTTAAATTCAAAATTTGCCATTCACCCCCCTCATGGCTCATTAATGCGAATTTGGCGGTTATCCTTACGCCTTAATTGCCTGCCGCCCCCTCCTCTATCTCTTAAATGATACATCTTGTCATGAACAGTACCTGCAATGGGCACCTTCCATCCCCTCCCCACGACAACACAGCCCCTGGTGTGTGGGTGTGTCCTATGCATTTTACCATCCTTGCATAGATTTTCTGCAGCCTGTTTTATAGTCCCATTCCCTCTTCCAACTGCATGGAGCGCTAGGACTGGGCCTTCTACAGATAGTCAAGGGGTCGCACCCATCGTGCGAGCCTTCTGCTTCCCTACTAGCTTGGGCTGCAAGCACCATTCGTAGTCCTTTGAGTCTGATGGTGTATCGCGGTTTGTGTTTCCATGTGTCCTAGGGTGCAGGCGCAACCATGCTAGCAGGGTCGTGACTTGTCCTAATAGTGTAGGAGAGCCGGCCAAGTTCGGCGCCATCAATAGCTCTCGCACATTGTCAGTGTGGGTGAGTTCTAATTTGATTTTATCAATTTCTTCATCTAGCTTCACACTTTTCTTCCATAGTCTGGCCCCCGTTTCCGCTAACTTGCGAAGTCTGATTTTTCCACACCGAACGGCTTCTCATAACTGTCGAAATCCATCACACAGGTCTTCGGGTGTAAGTCGGACTGTGGGGGAAATGGCCTGTCCGATCGTGGATAAAGTTCCCTTGGCATACACTGCTTTGGGCATGGTCATATTGGCCCAGCGGACCCTTGCTATGTGTAGATTCAGTTGGTGCAATGGTCGCACAACATACGGCCATGCCCTTTGTTGTAAATGGATGACTGCCCTGCTCCAGTGTGCACGTCCTCCAATCTGTACATGGAACTGTCTTCTCTTTCTCAGCTTCCTCTGCATGTGCAGTGCTTGACATGATGCACCATGCTACTTCTGGGTGATGATTAAGGTGCCAAGGTTGGCAAACTATCCCTCACTGGCTGTGCCGCTATCTACTGACCATTGCCTTACTTCAGTGGTTATGTGCCACAATGATATAATCATCATATTATAGTTGAGTGTGGTGACTTCATGCAGTCTATTCTGCCATCTTTCCATTTCCTCATCTCTATCTAATGTGCATGAACTATCGCACTCCCATTAGAATCTTCTGTCCACTGAGGGATTCACCCGACCCTGATCTTGCGCTATTATCTGGTATATGCAGTCCAGTTCATCATCATTGTCCTCATCACGCACTAACTTGGTGTAGCGCTCTCCTTCAGCCAGCTCCAGTGGGAAAATTACTCGTAGTGACTTCTTTTCGAATGTCATTTTCCACCTTTTCAAGTTGATGACCCCATTCATGTCCATGGCCCAATCAATTCCTAGCAACGCGGGGTAGGGATTAGTGTCATCCACAATTTCTATTACCTCGAAGTTGGTCTGCGTACTTACACCTTTAGTGTCCACTGTCACCCCTTGCAATCGGTCCATCGGTAGGATCTTTTGATGGTTGGCCATCCTTAGTTGAATAGGAGACCCCTACAGTGCGGGCCTACCCATACGTTCCCACGTTTGCTTAGGTAGGACATTTGCATCCGACCCTAAATCAAGAATGACCTGGTCCATCTTGTACTCATCGATTTGCGCTTTCATACGCATCTCTCATCCAGTATGCAGAGCAAGTCTTCCTAGTTTCCGGACTACGTGTGGCTCACCTGACCCTGTGCACTTAGTGATCAGCTCTTGCAGTCCCTTAATGGTTATACTATCACGCAGCAGCTTCATACACGTCTCTAAAAAGGTAGTAAGCATAGAGGGATCCATCCTCGGCTCAATTGGATCCCTCCTACCTGGAGTAGAGACTTCCGTGAAGCTCTTCGGAGCTTCCTTAGGCATCCTCATCCCTTGTTCCACTTCAAATTTGGGTTCCCCTGTAGGGGTATTGTGACCCTTTGCATCTTCTATAAACTCTTTTCGTGCATCTCCTCCCGTGGGTGCGCCACTCCTCAATACCATATTTATGTTGGGGTCTTCTTCGCGTGGTTCTGATCTCATCATTTGGACATTTTGGGTTGGAGTGGGTTGTAATACTCCCTTTTCACGCATCTGGGCAATTAATGCTAGGCAATCTACCATTTCATGGTCGAACTGCTCACAGTATGGGCAAGATATCCTCGTCAGGTTAGTACAGTCGCTAGTGTAATGTCTTGGCCCTCCATAGTTATAACAGATCAGCTATCCGCATCCTCACCTAGGCCCCATTCCTCTCCCTCGGTCATGTTGTTGAAATCCCTTGCGTGGCCCTACGGTTAGGTCGAACCCTCGCACTTCATTCTGCACTCGATAAGCTGGGGTCCTTTCCATCATTAAGTCGTAACTTTGACATGTTCGATCATCATGACCCTTTGATCTACAAAAGTTGCAATATAGTTGTTGCAGGTTCTGGATATACTTCTGCAATAGGTGGTAGTTGTCCGTTGTGTGCTTTCCACCCACTTGACAAATCGTGCACCAGAGCGCGGGTGCCACACTTGGCCCTGCTTGTACCTCCAGTTTTAGTGGCATTAGGCCCCCCCCCCCCCCCCACTAGATAGTTCGTGAAGATGGGGCAATGGTCCTTGTCGTGTGCTTGACTTTTGCATTTAATGCATCCTACCTCTGTACCTGCCTACGATTGGGTCGCCCTTTCTTGCTTCAAGCTTTGCATTTCAAATATTAGGTTTTGTAGTTGCGAGTGGATTTGCTGAACTCCCAACCCCAGATCTTGTATTGGGGTTTCGTGCAGTCTCATCGTGATTTATAATGCTTCGGCTTGGGTTGAGATCTTTTGCTATGATAGCACCATCCTTAGACGTGGTGCCAAGGACGCCACAAACCACGTGCAGTGCTGTGCATCCGTCAATGTCATGTTAGCCTCGCGGATTGTGCTTTTCAATCTCTGATCTAGATCCCACGGGGTTTCACCTGGTAGAATCACTATCTCTTTGAACCCAATGACTGACTGTGTCTCTGATTTTGGTTGACCAAATTCTTTATCCAAAGCATCCTGGATCACCGTTATTCCCGCATTCGGATGATCACTTAAATACTTTATATACCACGTCAACACGCGGTCCTACAGTGTGCTAACCAGGGTAGCATTTTTGATGTTATCATCCATTATGCCTTGGGCCTCTCATACAACCCTTACCACAAACTAGAACTGACCTGGTTCCTCATTTCTTGCACCCTCAAATATCGGCAACTTGACTGATGTCGGTGAAGTAGGTGATGGCATAGACGGAGGTGGTATGAGTGGAAAGCACTGCTTAATCAACCAAACCATGCTTCTTGAAGAGAACCTCGCGAACTCCTCGTCGCTCTCCCGTGAAATAGAAATTAGCAGACTATTTTCTAATCCTTCGGTTCCTCGGTAGCCTCTTCCACTCCACGTTACGCCAGACATCAATAAATGCGCATAATTTGTTTTTCACACAACAACATCTTAGTCCAAGTATTCAATGATTTAATGTACTTACCCCGGGGCCCTTCGAGAAAGCGCATTTCTACTTCACTATAACTCATAGTTGTGTCTATCGCGAACTTAGTAATAAACCCTCCTATTACCCAATCCGGCTAGTGATCTACTATGCATGTGATTTTATCTTCAGATGCTTCTAGTCCGCGCACCAATTCTGGAGTCCACATAATAGGTTGATTTGGTCTGCACCTTCCCACACTATTGACTAACCTCGCAATCCACTCGTACAACTCTATCGGGAATGTTACAAAGAAGATTTCATGGATATCTATGTATATGTAATGATCCAACCACCCTTCCTCCAATATCACTGGGTTTCTGTTTTCCTAAACCACGAACTCGTGAAGCTTCTGATCCAGCCAATCTTCAAGCTCTTTCTTTGTGGGATTCCAGTGTTCCGACATCAGACATCCCTTAGGCACATCCCGATCCTGGCAACAGAACTATTTGTTGGTTTATATGGGCCTGACCCAGGTTCGGAAGAGTTGTTTAGCCAAACAAATCCCGCGGCTACCGGCTCTTTCGGCAATAGCCCGTGGACTGTAGACTGAGATCTCACCTTAGGTAGCAGGGGAGGGTGCTGGAAGAAGGTTTTTACACCCTTGGTATGTCTTGATGTGGTCTGGAAGGTTGATGTACCATTCTGTAGCTTCGTGCCACTCTGCCCTGCATAGATCTGGACCCAGGAAACACCTTAATACTTATAAATTTGCTGTTATAGATTCAATCTACTTTTTATGGTCTTTAAGAAAACATTTAATAGAAATAACCAGTTCGCACACCCAGGAAAGATACAGATTTGCATAAACTCATAACATAAGCATACGCGCATAGATCAAACAGTTATATAAATTATCCAGATCCGCAATAATTCATATTTTACACAGAATTTTAGAATCAACTTATCTTTATTCACTTCCCTCGCCAATACATCCAGATCCACCCTGCGCACTCAGCTGCAGGGGTCCGCGCACACAGCTGCGGACTCTACTAGGCCTCTGTGCACACAGCTGTAGAGCCTCTATCTACCTACCAACACCCTTGACTCAGATTTACAGATGCTTCAAGACTTCGCTCCTCAAAAACCCATTACAATTCAGATCCAAAAGTACATATCAAAAGCTACTTTCTACCCTTAAAGCCTTGCTCTATTTATACATTCCCATGGTCCGCGGACCATGGGCAAGCCAACTTACTTCATATTATTCTATATTATTTCTTGGGTGGACAACCCTTTACCTTGACTCATTTACACTTCGCACTCCGCGCACTTCACGGAGTCCTTACCATACCTTTCCCAAAATTGCAGGCTTTGAGCCCCAAAACTTTTACGCGGGCCCTCTGTTACCCAACAGGGTGCCGCACTACAACCACAGCCCGGTGATAGTATTCGTCATCAAGAAGCTGTTGTGCTTGGTGCATGATGGTGTTTGTGGCTGGAGGAGCCAATACCCATCACAGATATATTGATTCATAGGATAAGGCAGTTTCCTTACACAGGGGAGAATCCGACCATGATATTTGGCTAAAAGGTGGTGAGCAGACCCTTGCAAAGGTCATGAATGAAAAGTTTAAGTTGGTAAAGAAGCCACATGAATATGCCATATCCAGCACCTGTGACCTTGCTATAAAGGTAGCTACACAGATTTTAGCAAAGAAAGTGATGGGGAAGTTTCACGCCGATGAGGTGTGGCGCTTGCCGTCGCACTAGTAGCCCAGTGCGCTGAAGGAGTCCAGTTCAACTGGTCAAACTACCTTCGTAGAGAGTTCCTAGAAAACTACCATGAAGTACAGGAGCTCAACAAGACGTTCCACTACACGTGGCTCTTACTGTCGGTTGTGTTGGTAGCATGGGAGCTGCTAGAGGACAGTCAATTCTATTCGCTTGCTCTAGACCTACCAGAAGCAGCAAAGTATGCTTCGCTGTGGGCGACCAAGGACACGCAGTGAATCAAGGACAAGAAGATCTTCTGGATCTTGATGGAGATGAACATTCACATGGCCATCAATTGAAAATTGCGGTTGTTGCCTACGGTGTGCACTAACCTGCAAGGCTATGCAGATTTTAAAGCAGACTTTCACCATGTGTCCGTCAGGGCACGGAAGGACTCTACACAGAAATGGTACGACTTTCCTTACATGGCAATGAATGATGCCATTAATGTAGTACTTGATCAATGGCCGACAGAGTGGCATGCTACAACAAACTTGGTGGTGGGAGGAAGCAAGCTTGCTGCACAGAGAAAGAAGGAAGAGGCTAACCTAAAGATGACTTAGCTGGCTGAAAAGATAAAGAAGGAGGCTGCTGACAAGGCCCAGGCAGAGTGCGATGCCACTCAATAGATGCAGAAGCAAACAGGTGGAGCAAAGTGGGGATTTGACAAAGGCACGAGGTCGCCTTCACCTTAGATAGAGGAGGAGACGGATGAGCAGACATAATAGCATGGTGCGGACCCATAGGTGACGTCTTCCCGCATCAAGCGTCTAAGGGAGTAGGAGAAAGGAGGGTCTAGGAATAAATCAAAGGCTACCAAGACATCACTGGACCCAATCACACTAACAGAGGGTTATCTGCACGACATCGGTGACATGGCATGAGATGTCACCGCGGAGGCCGTACAACAGTTTGAGAAAAAGAAGCAAATAATCTTGGGGGCTATGCAAATAGGTTTGCAGGAGTTGCAGACCCCCGCATCACAGGCTGGCACAGTGTCTACCGGCCTTGCTATCGGCACTTTAGAAGCCGCTGAGATGCTGCGCGTGAAGGCCTCCAGTGCGATAGTGCTGCCTGATGGAGCACTGACCATGGAGAATCAGGCTGACAGGCCCACTCTTAGCATCCTAAATGGAGTAGGGTTGAATTTGGTAGAACTTCCGGGTGAGGTGCTCGACCTCTTGCAGGATGGAGTGATTGCAGAACTGAGGGCCCGTGAGCACCATGCCCTCTAGGTGATTAGTGAGCAGTGGATTAACAATGAGCAGATGAAACTACAGCGAGACTTTGCCATCACTGCTATGACCAAGGAAACCAATCAGAACAAGCATATTATGCAAGTTGTCGAGGAGGCATGGTGAATGGTCCTAGAGTTGGCCATTCCTGAGGAAGAACCAGTTGAGGTATGCATTTGCAAGTAGGCCATAAGGGTGCGCGATGCTCGGATAGTTGGAGTTTAACCTACAGATCACAGAGTTACAGCCGAAGGCCCATCCTTCAACTCTGCTAGAAGTGAAGGAGTAGTGAGCGACCACTGTCACAGAAGCAATAGCAGTGGTGGACAGTGCAGTAGCAGACTACACACAACTTTTTGAGTATTTATTTGAGGTCCTGAAAAGCTTGCAGGAGGACCCCAATATACAGCGACTAGAGATAGAAGTGTGCAGGCTACAACAGTGCTACGATGAGGTCAAGGGAACAACGCGAATCGCCCCATTGACACTGTTACACAGTAATTTGTCACCGTTTGTCGCCGTCCCTGTTACCCCTCTCCCGCACGCTAGAGGACTCATTCCGGGACCTATGATAAGTGGCATGACCTGAAACCACTTGCATTATATTCCTCTAAGTATGAGCTTCATATGCCCTGAAGACATCTCCTGCAAAATACCCATAAAAAGACCTCTTTTGCATTGGTGCAGTTCCACAGTGTACTACTCGCGCCAATGGGGGAAATCCTCTAAAGAGGGCATGCCAGTTCGCGCTCTGTCTTAGAGTCGCACTCGCGCCAACCCACTTGGGTAAAGTTTTTAACAAATAAACTTCCGAAGGTTCTCTTTAACCCATTCACCAACTGAATTAGTGTTGAGTTAGGATGGTTTGGCTTCGAATCTCGATAGAAGGGAAGTGGTTTGCCACCTTTCATGGAAGCTTCTAAGTGATAAAGCCAATCCCATGGAAATTGTGATTGATCTTATCTCCTTCCCCGCTATCTATAAAAGCTTGTCTCTATGCCTTGGGCAAGCTAGTGCTAGTTTCGGCAGAGTGCTAGTGATAGTAAGAATTCCAAGAGTTCAGGAGATTGAAGTTACAAGAGCCTTCTTTGCACCCATAAGGCCAAATCTAAGTGAGGAGATTCTTGTCACCAAGGAGAGAGAGGCTTGTTTCCCATCCCAACAAGCTTTGCAAGACTTGTGTAGCTGATCACCCAGCCAAAGGAGGATTTGACGTCAGAACTATGGTTGTATTCTTCTTTGTTGTTTATCAATAATAGATGACTATCATTATGGTTCCACTCTCATTGTCCTTTGTAATGATTGATGTTGAGTTATATCTTTTCTGACTGATATATAATTTCATCTATTGGATTTTATGCTTGTATGTGTGTTGTTCTTTGCATGTGCAGGTGTCCAATCACGGAGATCGTGGGGATCGTGACCGGCCGAAGCAAAGGAACGAGAGCAACGTCTCTTTTACGAATATTAGCGTTGGAATCCAAGTAGGTTCTCATCATCCACCTTTAATTTGAAATTAGGAACTTGCTTGATAGCATTGTTTGATTGTTGCTAGACCCGGTCTGGGCTAGTAGGGATCATCTCTATCCACAGAGGGGATTTACCTCCACAACAATTTGGCGACTCCGTTGGGGACTTAGCTTGTTGTTTGATTTGTAAACTTTAGACGGAGCCTGAAGTACGGCCAGATAGCCTTCGAAATGCTATTGCTTTGCATTAGTGAAGTAGATCAACGCCACTTCAGTCAATCTCCGGTTTGGTTTACGAACTAAACAACTTGGAGTTTGTCTTGTCTCTTTGGTTTCTCTTGTTTTGATTGCTTAGATAGCTTTCTGGGTTGGATGCTCTGTTGTCTCTTGCTGCCTGGTCTGTTTGGATACTGTTGACCAAGCCTTGGACTGCTTGTTTTTATTTTTAAGCTAGCAAACTTGATTGGCGCTCTTTTTTGCATGACAGTCACGCCAATTGGCGCCACTTGCCAGTGTACAGCCCACGCTAATCCTCAATTGGCGCTAGTGTTCCGCCTGACAGTCATGCCAGGCCTGTGAACTTTTCCAGTTTTCTTGTTTGCAGCCTTCCAAGCTTGGGTTTTGTGTCTAGTCACATCTTTTTCACTTACTGGAGTGTGTCAGAGTCTTGTTTGACTGGTTTTGAGTCTCTTTTTTGAGAAATTCTTAATTTGATTTCCTTTGATCATTACTTGGAGGTTTGTCTCAGTATTTTCACAATTTTGCATCTTTTTGCTTTTGTTTTTGTATGAGTGTTAATCGCCTTTGAGTGTTTTTAGTTTATGATCTTTGGAACTCACACCCGTTTTTCTTGATTTGCACTTGATTGGTTCTTAGATTACATTAGAATCATCGTGTGTTTGAGAATTCTCTTGCATAGATCACACTTGCATAATTAGAATTCTCATTTTCAGGATATGAATGAAAAGTGTGCATAGATTACATTTGCATACTTTGGGTGTTTGCCATTTTCCACCGATTTCACATTTTAGCCCTAGAGCATCTAGTGGCTTTGTGCATCAAGCCTTCCTTAGGAGTTTTGGTCTTTTGTTGGTCCAGTCAACTTTTTGGTTACTCTCTTGCACTTGTTCAGTGATTGTTAAACTTTCTATTGCGTTATTCGAGTGATTCTCTTCTTTTCACTTGGATTTCGCTTGGCTTCGTTTTGGGCTTAGATTACATGGCCTATTGAGGTCTTTGAGATCTTCTCTTGGTTCTAAAGGACTGACTTGGTATTTACGGACTTGATTGTATTTTCATTGAGTGAAATTTGTCTTTTTACTCTTTGTTATTGTTTCTCAAAATTTGTTTAGTGCATTTTGCCATCAAAAAAGAAACAAACAATCTCTTTTGCTTTGCATTAGTTAATGGAAAATAAAGCTTTTCGTTGTTATTAGCGATTAGTAACTTTAGAGAAAAGTTTTGTTAATTGCCATTAGCTGCATTAGAGTTATTGTTGATTGTTTTATGGTCATTTTTGTTTGTGTGAAAGCTCTCAACCCTCTCGTAGTTAGCATTCATCGAACGAAATGATATATTTTGGCATATAGTTTGCATTTAGGAAATTGTGAGAAATTACATACGGTAAGGCCTGAAAATCGAAACCTAATCCAAGATCAACTGTAAAATGAACTGAATGAACTTAAAAATGCATTGGAACATAACGCTTACTGTTTAGAGGTCTAGGCTAGAGACGTGCTCTGGCGTCGTTAAACCTAGTCACTTTTGTTTCACCTAAGGTTGGGTGATTCCTCCTTCTGTGACGCAACAAGTGGTCTAGCACGGACTTGAGCTCCCACGTACCATCGAGTATATGGGGAGACCCCACTAGGTTATCATCCTTTATCCATAGGAAGTCGTGTCTGCCGCCTTACAAGCCGTAACGCACCGAACACAACATTCGGGAAGATTAACTGCCGTACGGGATGTCCTTGGTTTTCATATGACTGCCAACGTGTATATGCAGTTTTACGGATTTGTTTGGTAAACCTTTTTGCCTAGCTCTCCAGAGTAGTCACTTTTGATCCTTTTTAGACTCCTTAAATGAAAAGGCTCATCTGAGCATTTTTCACTTGGGGCTCACTAAACATTCGAAGGAGACTAGAGTCATCTTTTTGTCCTTTTCTCGACTCTTAAAACATGAAAAGGTCAAGTTGTGTCCTTGTTTCTTAAAATTTAATTGACCGCGATTAACATTACCTGGTTAGATCTTGTGTGCGTTAGCTTGAGTAGGCTTCTTTTCATTCTCAATGGCAACTTTTCCGGGGTTCACCAACCCAGGGATCCCCTCTGACGGGAACCCTGGTCATTTTGCTCCTTTTGGAAATGTTGGTGCTACTTATATGGCAGCGTTGTCCCTCCCAGGGTTAACTGTTGGGTTGCCGGTTTGGTTGTTCTCAACCTCTTTGGTCCCTGCCATCTCCCCATCTAGTCAATCCGTCCCTCCACCTGAACAACATCATGTTGATTCTAAGGTGGATCTCTCCCCTTCTACGCCCACTTCTACGTCCTCATCTTCTACTTCACCTGGTGAAAGTCTAGATTCGAGTAACCAGGTGGCTAAGAAGAAGAAGAAGAAGACGAAGAAGAAGAAGCCTCTTAAGGGAGAGGTTCCAAGTGCAGCTACCCCCTCAAGTATACCTGAAATCGGGCCCCCTTCCGCTCCTCCGCGGAAGGTCAAGTTTCCTTGTCGATTATGCAAGGAGGACCATCTTCTTCGCGATTGTCCTGGCATTCCCAGGGTACTAGAAGTATGGTCTCGTGATCCGACCCGCCCCTCATCATCCTCTGAAGCTCACGGCGATGCTACCTTATCAGTCGGGAATGGTAAGGGAAAATGAAAGATTCGAATCCCCTGTAGACTTTGTGAAGGCAATCATCCCCTTCACCTTTGTCCACTCATGGATAAAGCCTCCGTTGTCTTGGAAAGTCTTACAGCTCCTTCACCCCAAATTCCTGTTGGTTATCAACGTCTCTCTGCAGCTGCAGATCGTCCCCCTGTTGACAAAGAGATTGATTCATATTCTTCTCTTGTCCAGCCTCCTCTTCCCGAACCTGGCTGTGCCCAACCTGTTCCAGACCAACCATTGCTCGGAAAGAGTGTCGATTTGAGTTCACCACCCGTCGATCACTCTGTTTCGGAAGAGCATCAGGCCCATGTTCTTCTCATCTCCTCAGATTCTCCTGAGTCCGGAAATGACTCTCTTATCGTAGCTGCTCCCGAGAGTCCTGCTTCAGTTCCTTTAGAGCAAGGGGTCAATCATATGATTCCCCCACCAAGTAGTTCAGTCGTTTCCTTCGACTGGAGTCGTTTGACTACCTCCCCCCTTCCATCCCATGTTCCTTTCTGGGTCACGGTACATGCCTATAATAAGGTGCTACCTGGAACTGTGTTGGATGAGGGAGCATCGGTTAGTCTTATGCCTGCCACTACTTGGCAAGCCTTGGGTTCCCCACAGCTTGTGCAACCGCACCGAATCTGACGGCTTTTGATGGAGGAACTAGTCAACCATTAGGGATCCTTCCACAGTTCCCTGTTACTTTGGGAGGCGAGACCATCTATATAGACGTATCGGTTACCCAAGGTACTTTAGACTTCAGTCTTCTCCTTGGTCGTGACTATGTTTATGCCATGGGGGCCCTGGTCTCTTCACTTTTCTGGGTGGTTTGCTTTCCACATGATGAAAGAATAGTGACGATAGATCAATTATCATTCGTCCGTCCCCGGGTGCCTCCTGCGTAGCTATCATCCCCTCCTGGTTTTCATCCACCAGTTGCATCTACCCCACCACAGATCAACTACGTGGCCACCTATCCCATGCCTAGATCCAGTGATGCCGCCATCGTGCATAGTGTCCTGGGGGCATTGGGCCTTGACTTCCAAGATGTCTCCCTTCCACCGGGAGTGGCAATCTTGGAAGCCCTGACTTTCTATTCATTATGATGAAGTTCGGGTGGAGCATAGTTCCTTTCCGGTGTCAAGCTCCTTAAAAAATGAAACTAGGTTTGGTGGAGCATAGTTCCTTTCCGGTGTCAAGCTCCTTAAAAAATGAAACTCAGTTTGGTCAGAGCATAGTTCCTTTCCTATGTCAAGCTCCTTAAAAAATGAAACTAGGTTTGGTCGGAGCACAGTTCCTTGTCTTGTGTCAAGCTCGTTAAAAAATGAAACAAAGAGTCCCGAGCATAGTTCTTGATCTTGTGTCAAGCTCGTTAAAAAATGAAACAATTCCCCCTTGTCAATCGCGTCTTTCAATTAAGATCTCGTGAAGCTTCATTCCATCCACTTTGTTGAATGCAATGAAGCTTGGGGGGCATGTACCTCATCCTGCACCATTGCATTGGGGGCATGCGCATTTCCAACAAGCAGAGTCCTTCCTGGTTCCAGCTTGTGTCCCGAGGATAGTTTTGATCTTGTGGCGACCTCGTTAAAAAACAAAAAATGTGTCTCGAGGATAGTTTTGATCTTGTAGAGACCTCGTTAAAAAATGAAACAAGGTGGTCGAGCATAGTTCCTGATCTTGTGTCAAGCTCGTTAAAAAAATGAAACAAGGGTTATGAGGATAGTTCTTTTACTGTGTCAACCTCATTAAAAAATGAAACAACTCCTCCTTTTCCAAATCGAGTCTTTGATTAAGATCTCGTAAAATCCAAGTTGAGTCTTTCCAAGATCTGGAAAGTGAACCTTCATTCCATCCACTTTGTTGAATGCAATGAAGCTTGGGGGGCATGTACCTCGATTTGCGTTATTATGCTGGGGGCATGCGAACTGATACCAAGCATAGTTTTTCGTTTCAAGCTTGTGTAAATATGAAACCAAATCCAAGCAGAGTTCTCCATGGTTCAAGCTTGTGTAAAAATGAACCCATACCCATTTTACATCTCGTGATTGCTGTCTTTATCTGCTAAATTCTGCTAGATGAGCCTTGGTTGTTTTCATTCCATCGCTGCCATCTCTTTGGCCGATCATATGCTTTCACTTGGTTGTTTTTCCTTTCCTGAGGAACCACAGCGATGAGTGGTTTTATTAGCCAGCCTCTTGACCATTACATGTTTTGAGCAGTTCCACCATTACCGGAACCAGTTGCTACCCTTTATACCACTCGTTCCTCTAGGATGAGTCCTCTTTAAGCTCTTTTCTGACTCGTAAAAGGTGAAAAGATTGCCGAGTATTTTTCCCTTTTTGACTCGTTAAAGAGAATAAAAATGGAGGTCTACTTTCAGCTCTTTTCCGACCATTTAAAGACGAAAAGATTGTCTAGTTTTCCCTCTTGACTCGTTAAACGTAAATAAGAGGCGGTCGTCTTTAAACTCTTTTCCGATTGTGTAAAAACAAAAAGATCGTCGGACCCTTGTCGTTTTAGGTTCGTTAATGGTTACGTAGCGACGTGGATTCGATCGCTGTTTTACTTTTTCAGGTCGAAATCACTACTCATGAAAAGTACTCCTCGATCGTAATGGTCGGGCGGTTCTTTCGAGCATTGTTTTATACTTTTTCGGGCTCGCGAGGCAGAACTTTACGAAAAAGGACACCCCTGGAGTTTTCTTTTCTGCTGTCTTTTCAAGCTCTCTAAACATGAAAAGACGCCAAGTTCTTCCTTTGTCGGGCTCGTTAAAACCTGATGACATCGGATCCTGTCGTAATGACGCCTCACAAGCATATGTTATCCCCGTCAAGCTTGTCATAAAAAAATAATTGGGGTACTTGCCAGAAATGGTGGGGAAAATGGAACCATAATCATTATTGTGTCAGCAGTATGTCTCTCTTGAACATGGCACTTATCTGCATTCATGTTTGGGTGGGAACCTCTCATCTTGTTTTACACTAGCCTCCGTGGGTTTGGGTTATCCTGTTTGACCTCTCATCTGCTCATTGCCTTGTCACCATGACCCTTGATCATTTAATGTCAAATACTGCCAAGTCCACTGTCGTGCCGCCGATATGTTCAAGAGAAGTTGACCTCTGCAGAATTAAAACCTTCCTCTGATACCTCATATAATTCTGATTCACCACAACATTCTTCCTTTGTCTCGTGTCAATGATGTGGGAAACACTATGGCCCACCTTTGATCAAGGTCACTTCCTGTCGACTTCAGCTCATTATCCAGGAAGCTGATCTAGAGACTCCCTTCTGTTAGAAAATTATATATTACGGAGCAATGGAACACATAAAATATTGCAGAAATATAAACACAGAAAACACACAAAACAAGAGAGACAAAGATATACGTGGTTCACCCAGTTTGGGCTACGTCCACCCCGAACAGCCAGTCCTTCCTTTCTATTATCCAGCAAAATGAAGAGACACAACCTACAACAAATCCGCTGTAATATCCTCTGTTTTCTCTCACAGTCTCACCTCTCTGTTTCACGCTCACAGAATACACATCTATCACACAGCCTCAAATACAATGCCCTCATACAAAGAGAGGGGTTGCCTTCTAGGGAAAAAAACCCTAAACTAAACATAAGTTCTACCGTCAGATCATCCGCCTAATGAACGGCCCCGATTGACTAGAAATTACTATACTTTTACAAGGCAATTTTACATTTATTTTTGGCTTCAGGGGCGCTGCCCCCGAGCCCCCGCTGGGGGACCACTGGCCCCGGATTCCCTAGCCGGGGGGGATCAGCCCCCCCAGACCCCCGCGGGGGGGACAAGTCCCCCCCACACGCCCCCCCTCCCCGCGTGGAGTGGTGTACAAAACTTCCTGGGGTATACATCCGGCTGAAACAAAGACCTCTGAACAATCATGCTCCACACACAACAATCTCCCACTTGGAGAATGATTGTAGCAACTCCACCGCTGCTTCATTTGCTGGACAATGACTCCTCTTTGGACCTGGCTGTTTCTCATCTTCATCGTCATCCTTGAAGACCAATTGAAACTAAGCATGTTCTCAGTTTCTCCCTAGTTACAACTTTTGTTAGCATATCTGCAGGATTCTGGCTAGTGTGTATCTTTTCCAGCTTCAACTCTCCATCTTCCAACACTGATCTTATGAAATGATACTTGAGCTATATGTGTTTAGTCCTGGAATGAAATGCTGAGTTCTTTGCAAGATGAATGGCACTTTGGCTATCACTGTATAACGTGCCCATATCATGCTTCTTACCCAACTCACCCATAAACCTTTGTAACCAAATCATTTCTTTACTATCCTCTGTAGCAGCAACATACTCTACTTCTGTAGTTGAAAGTGCAACAACACTTTGGATTTTTGAAACCCAACTGACAGCTTTTCCTCCAATAGTAAATACATATCCTGTAGTGCTCCTCCTGTTATCTCTGTCACCTTCCATATCTGCATCAACATATCCTTGTAGGGAGATGTTTGAACTACCAAAGCATAATGCTTGATTTGTGGTACCTTTCAAATATCTGAGAATCCATTTCACTGCCATCCAATGTTCCTTTCCTGGATTTTTCATGTACCTGCTTACAACTCCCACTGCATGTGCAATATTAGGCCTTGTGCAGACCATTGCATACATTAAGCTTCCAACTGCTGATGCATATGGAACTTTAGACATATAATCCATGTCTTCTTGGGTCTTTGGGCACATTTCCTTGCTAGTTTGAAATGGCTAGCAAAAGGTGTACTAACTGGTTTTGCATTGTGCATTTTAAATCTTTTCAACACCTTTTGTATGTACTCATTTTGAGACAATGTTAATTTACTATTTTTCCTGTCTCTAGTTATTCTCATACCAAGGATTTGTTTTGCAGCTCCCAAATCCTTCATTGCAAATGAATTTGCCAATTTTCTTTTGAGCACATTTATTTCCTGCATGTTAGATCCTGCAACAAGCATGTCATCTACATACAATAACAATATAATATAGCTGCCATCATTTTGCTTTTTCAAATAAACACAATGATCAGAGTGACATCTAGTATAACCTTGTTCAGACATAAACTTGTCAAATTTTAGATACCACTGCCTTGGAGCCTCTTTTAAGCCATACAAGCTCTTCTTCAACCTGCACACTAGTTTCTCCTTCCCTTTCACCTCATATCCTTGTGGCTGCTGCATATATATCTCTTCCTCCAAATCCCCATGGAGAAAGGTTGTCTTTACATCTAACTGCTCAATATGCAAATCTTCAGCTGCTACAAGAATTAAAATAGTTCTGATTGAAGTCATTTTTACAACAGGAGAAAATATTTCATCAAAATCAATACCTTTCTTCTATGCAAACCCCTTCACCACAAGTCTAGCTTTATACCTCTGTTTTCCTCCATCTTCTTCCTTCAGCCTGTAAACCCATTTATTCTGCAATGTTGTTTTACCTGCAGGCAACCTGACTAAGTCCCAAGTCTGGTTATGTGCTAAGGAGTCCATCTCTTCTTTCATGGCTTGCTCCCACTTCTTGCTGGTTTCTACCTGCACTGCTTCTTCATAACATTCGGGTTCACCAGAATCAGTCAACAATAAATAATATAATGAAGGAGAGTATCTTTTAGGTGGTCTACTTATCCTGGTAGATCTTCTAACACCACTTTCAGGTGTTTGGGGTGCCTGTTGCTGTTGTGGTGGTTGCTGTTGTTGATTATTATTATTTTCAAGCACCTTTACCTTTTCAGTGATGTCATCAAGAACTGCGTATTCCTTGTTTTCATTTTCTTTCTTCTTTTCCTGCAACTGATTCTTATACAAGACCTTTTCATTGAATATTACATCTCTGCTCCTAATGATTTTTTGATTTTCATAATCATATAAGCGATAACCAAAATCATTAACACCATATCCAATAAAGTTACATTTCTTTGACTTTGCCTCAAGCTTTGTTCTATTTTCTTTATCAATATGGACAAAGGCCTCACAACCAAAAGGCTTTAAAAAAGAGTAGTTTACCTTTTTACCTGTCCATGCTTCCTCCGAAACACCACCATCCAAGGAACTTGAAGGCCCTCTGTTTATTAGATAAACAGCAGTATCTACAACATTTGCCCAAAACTGTAAAGGCAATCCTGCATGCAATCTCATGCACCTTGCACGCTCCATGATTGTTCTGTTCATCCTTTCTGACACACCATTTTCTTGTGGTGTTCTTGGAACTGTCTTCTCTCTGCGAATTCCATGCTCTGAACAGTACCTATCAAACTCTTTGCTGCAATATTCACCTCCATTGTCTTATCTAAGACACTTCAATTTCTTTCCTGTCTCAATCTCAACCAAAGCTTTCCATTTCTTGAAAGTATCAAATACATCTTATTTATTCTTAATACAATAAATCCAAGTTTTTCTAGTTGCATCATCAATAAAGGTAACATAATAACGAGAGCCACCAAGAGATGATACCTGAGCAGGTCCCCATACGTCTGTATGCACAAGCTCTAATTTTTTGTTCTTCTTTTCTTTCCCAACTCTGAGAAATCTGACTCTCTTCTGTTTTCCATAAATGCAGTTCTCGCAGAAGTCCAAATCAACATTCTTCAAAGCCGGTAACAAATTCCTTGAGTGAAGAATCTTCATCTCCTTTTCACTCATGTGTCTGAGCCTATGATGCCATAATGCTGCATCTACTCCTTTGGAAGTTAAAGCATTAACAGAGTTAGAAATACCATTGCATAAATACAATGTACCAACCTTTTTGCCTTTTGCTATTACCAGGGCTCCTTTGGTGACCTTCCAAGCTTTATCTGTGAAAGTTGTCACACAACCTTCACCGCCTAACTGCCCTGTTGAAATCAGATTTTTCTTTAGATCTGGAACATGCGTTACCTCCTTTAATAGCCATTGGTTTCCATTATGCTGTTTTACAAGAACCTTACCCGTTCCAACGATTTTACAGGGTTTATCATCACCCAGATGAACTTGTCAAAAATCTCCTTGAACATAGTCATGGAAGTATTTCTTGTCAGGTGTGGCATGGAATGAAGCCCCTGAATCTACCACCCAGGAATCAGTAATATTTTCGAAAGAAAGAATCAAAGCATCTTGTAACACCTCGCCTGTCACATTTGCTTCATGATTGTTTTCTTGTTTTTCATCTCCTTCTTTTCCCTTCCGAGATCTACAGTCTTTCTTTAGGTGTCCTTTCTTTCCACATTTCCAGCACACTATTCCCGATCTGGACTTGGATCTTCCTTTCCTTGATTTACTGCGATATCCTGAGCTCTTTCCTCTTTCCATTTTTCTTCCTCTAGACTCTGCACTCAAAGCATTTCCCGATGTCTCACCGGAGCTTTTCCGTCGCATTTCCTCGCTAAGGATAGCATCGACAACATCATCAAAATTTAAAGTACTAGTTCCAGAAACGGAGTTACTAATGGCCATTACCAAACCGTTCCAACTTTCTAGTAATGAGCACAAGAATAACAGAGCTCTAACTTCATCATCAAAGTTTACCCCTACAGAACTTAACTGACTTGTAACTGTATTAAAATAATTTAAATGGTTTGCAACAGATCCACTCCGACATATTCATACTAAATAACCGTTTCATAAGAAATACCTTGTTTGAGGCTGAGGGTTTTTCATATAGTTTCGACAACGCCTGCATCAAACCCTCTATTGTGGTTTCCTTCGAAATGTTGAAGGCGACTGACACAGCAAGGCACAACCGTATTGTTCCGAGTGCCTTTCTATCGAGAAGGTTCCATTCTTCGTCTTTCATACCCGTCGGCATCTTTGTTTTTCCGCCCAATGGTAGGTATAGATCTTTCTGATACAGATAATCTTCCATTTGCATCTTCCACAGCGAGAAGTTTTGGCCGTTAAATTTCTCGACCCTAAACTTACCATCTTCCGCCATTGCTCCCACTCGAACTAGGAACCCTTCTTTCCTGCGAGTTTATCAGCCAAATAGACCTTCAGCTCTGATACCAGTTGTTAGAAAATTATATATTACAGAGCAATGGAACACATAAAATATTGTAGAAATATAAACACAGAAAATGCACAAAACAAGAGAGACACAGATATACGTGGTTCACCCAGTTTGGGCTACGTCCACCCCGAACAGCCAGTGCTTCCTTTCTATTATCCAGCAAAATGAAGAGACACAACCTACAGCAAATCCACTGTAATATCCTCTGTTTTCTCTCACAGTCTCACCTCTCTGTTTCTCGCTCACAGAATACACATCTATCACATAGCCTCAAATACAATGCCCTCATACAAAGAGAGGGGTTGCCTTCTAGGGTAAAAAATCCTAAACTAAACATAAGTTCTACCGTCAGATCATCCGCCTAATGAACAGCCCCGATTGACTAGAAATTACTGTACTTTTACAAGGCAATTTTACATTTATTTTTGGCTTCGGGGGCGCTGCCCCCGAGCCCCTGTCGAGGGATCGCTGGCCCCCGGACCCCCCAGCCAGGGGGGATGGGCCCCCTTGAACCCCCACGGGGGGGACAAGTCCCCCCCACACCCCCCCCGTGGAGGGGTGTACAAAACTTCCTGGGGTATACATCCGGCTGAAACAAAGACCTCTGAACAATCATGCTCCACACACAACACCTTCCAGTGCCTTTGAGCCTACATGCCTCAATGGCAGGTTCTTCGTGTTCGACGAAAGGTTTTCATCATTGGCCTCCGATCATATGATTCTACGGGTTTTCGACACCAGTTCACTCATTCGCACGCCGTAGATTGTACCTATAGTATCTTGAGGGCCATTGTCATTATTGGTGGTACCTCTCGCGTCTGTTAACAGTTTTCACTATTGGCTGGTAATCAGACGATGTTCATGCATCTTCAACTCCAACTCATGTATTCACATGCCTGAACTTGTACTCTGTTCGGGTCGATATGGAGCGCAAGACCCTGGATTTTGTTTGTTGGAATCCAGGTTGCGATTTGTGGCTTATTATGATCATTACATGACTCATTCACTAGATGGCTGCAACCATGCCTGAGTCTATTTATCAATCCTCACTGGATGGCTGTGCCCATACCTTGGATCTATATTATTGTGTACTCTGTTATGGATGGCTACGCCCATACCACATATATCATGTACTTGAGATATCAGTTGTACTTATTTACGCAGGTTCTCCGGCTATGGTGTTTTCAGTTACACATGTTCTTGTAAAGCATTTCACCCCTCTCTCTCCCTTGGGCCTCATGCTTTAAGGGGCATCTGTTACACAGTAATTTGTCACCGTTTGTCACTCTCCCTGTTACCCCTCTCCCGCACGCTGGAGGACTCATTCTGGGACCAGTGAGAAGTGGCATGAGCTGAAACCACTTGCATTATATTCCTCTGAGTATGAGCTTCATATGCCCTGAAGACATCTCCTGCAGAATACCCATAAAAAGACCTCTTTTGCATTGGCGCGATTCCACAGTGTACTGCTCGCGCCAATGGGGGAAATCCTCTAAAGAGGGTGTGCCAGTTGGTGCTCTATCTCAGAGTCACACTCGTGCCAACCCACTTGGGTAAAGTTTTTAACAAACAAACTTTCGAAGGTTCTCTTTAACCCATTCACCAATTGAATCTGTGTTGAGTTAGGATGATTTGGCTTCGAATCTCCATAGAAGGGAAGTCGTTTGCCACCTTTCATGGAAGCTTCTAAGTGATAAAGACAATCCCATGGAAATTGTGATTGATCTTATATCCTTCCCCTCTATCTATAAAAGCTTGTCTCTATGCCTTGGGCAAGCTAGTGCTAGTTCTGGTAGAGTGCTAGTGATAGTAAGAATTCCAGGAGTTCAAGAGATTGAAGTTACAAGAGCCTTCTTTGCACCCATAAGGCCAAATCTAAGTGAGGATATTCTTGTCACCAAGGAGAGAAAGGCTTGTTTCCCATCCCAACAAGCTTTGCAAGACTTGTGTAGCTGATCACCCAGCCAAAGGAGGATTTGACGTCAGAACTATGGTTGTATTCTTCTTTGTTGTTTATCAATAATAGATGACTATCATTATGGTTCCACTCTCATTGTCCTTTGTAATGATTGATGTTAAGTTATATCTTTTCTGACTGATATATAATTGCATCTATTGGATTTTATGCTTGTATTTGTTTTGTTCTTTGCATGTGTGTTACACTAAAAAATGTCACCTTGACTACTTACAGTTAGTATGGCTCAAATCAACAGTCATGCTACCCTCTTAGGCAAGTCTATGCCTCTGTTATCCATCTCAAACTCAAAGAAGAGAGAAAGTCTTGTAAAAACTATGTTTATCTCTGGGGTCGCAGGTTCTCTCTAGCCATACCTGCGGGGACGCTGACCATGTTCACAAAATCTGCGTCCATGGACGCTCTGTATGTTAAGGGACAGGTGCGTCCCTCTGTAAAAGGCAAAATGCGCGAGTTTTATCTTGAAAAAGTTACTTGTGGTTACTTCTAGAACATTCTAGAGGTCGGTTTGATGAAATGGATGCGCCTCCAGTTGGTTCATGTATCTCTATTAAGGGGGAACTTATCCCATCAATAAGGGAGCTATCCCACCCAAAGAGGGGAATGATCCCATTGATAGTGGACCTGAATAACCTCTTTACAGCACTATAAATAAAGACATTGAGCCAGAGGGAGAGGAGGTTGGAGCTATACATTTTCTTTGGGTAAATGCTGCAGGAATTAGGACTCCCATTTAGAACCTTGTGAGGAGAGATTGTCTTTGCTTGATTCTACTTGGAAGAGGGTGAGCTTTGTCAAAGTAGAGGAAAACCCTTGATGGACCCTGGGAGGAACTTGCACAACACCAAGGCCAGGTTGTAAGAGTTTCTTTGTTTCGTTATTAATACAAACTGGTTTATTTTTCTCAATAGCTTGTGTTAATGAGTTATTTCATGTGTTCCTTGGTCTGCATGTTAAATATATGTTTTATTATATGAAATGCAAGTGCTTGGTAATTGTTTGATTGTTTGTGGTTGCAGGAATTGACTTGAAGGAGGAGCTCATCCGGATCGTCAAGAACGGACTTCAACAACAGCGTTTTGGAATAAGGTAAGCCTAAACACTTGTAGTTTTCATGTTGTAAAAGGTGTATTTAGAGAAAGATCACTCCATTTTGTCTTGTTTGTCATTAGAATGTCTTAGACTTCTAGGAAGGTCAGCTGTGTCCGCACCCTTGACTAATTCCGTGTGACAAATTGGCGACTCCACTGGGGAATCCATTAATGAGAGAGTCTTTTCCTTTATGTGAACTTTGCTTTGAGAAAATCATTTTTATTTTCTGGTTTTTGACTGTGAGAATTAGTATTTGGGTGGCTTAGCTTTAGATTTAGTTAGATTTGGTTTTTCTTCATTTTTCCAGAAGGACGCACCCTCTAAGTACTGCACAGTGCGTCTTTGGACGCACTGTTGCCGTTTGCACAGAGCGGGCCCGCACCTGTGATAACGGGTGGCCTGCGTCTTCCTGTAAAATTTAAGAAAATTCCATTTTTGCTTTAAATTGCTTTTAGATTCTGGTTTTTCTTAGTGTTTTCTGCCCAGATCCTTTAGTACCCTGTCAAAAATTTTCACCTGAACTTGTTTCATTAGAATTCCTGCTTTTAGCTTTCATCAATTGGGTGTTTTGAGTCTCTTTTTTGAGAAATTCTTAATTTGATTTCCTTTGGTCATTACTTGGAAGTTTCTCTCAGTCTTTTCACAATTTTGCATCTTTTTGCTTTTGTTTTTGCAAAAAAATTTCCCCCTCATTCGCCGGGGGGGCTAAATTGTGTATGAGTGTTAATCGCCTTTGAGTGTTTTTATTTTTGATCTTTGGAACTCTCACCCAATTTTCTCGACTTGCACTTGATTGGTTCTTAGATTACATTAGAATCGTCTTGTGTTTGAGAATTCTCTTGCATAGATCACATTTGCATAAATAGAATTCTCATTTTCAGAATATTGTTGAAAATGTGCATAGATTACATTTGCATACTTTTCAAGTGAATTGTGCATAGATTACAATTGCATAGTTTACAATTTGAAAAATCAATCGTAGATTTAGATCAGCTTTCTTTGATTTGAATTTACACAAAAATAAAAAATAAAAAAAAAATGGTTTGGAATTGATTTGCATTAGTTTTTCTTGATAAAATTAGTGCATTAGAGAATTTGTTAAATTTTCTCTTAATGATCAATTTTTTGCATTGTTGGAAGTGAATGGAAACTCTCTCCTTACTCTAGTTAGGATTCATCGAATTGAAAGGATTGCATTATCATATTCGATTGCATTCAGTTGAGTCGGGTCATAACACCATTGGTTTCATCTCCATTTACCCATTTGAGTAATAACAGCCTTAATAACACAGCGCTTAATTAAAATTCATCTAGTAATTTTTACATTTCTAGGGCTCTGAAACACCAACATAGCTTAGGCTAGGGTCTTGGAGTAGGTGAGTACTTAACTCTCCAAGACTACAAAACCAAACAGATAGTTTATCTTGAGTAGAATAAATCCAATTGTTTCAATTGCACTCTGGGAAAGCTCCTCTTAAAGGAGAAGCACGAGCTCGTGTCCGAACCAGTGAGGGGATCATTCCCCCCTCGTTGGGAACGACGCCAGACAGTACGTATTACAAACGGTAAACCTCGGATTAACCATTGTCGAGGAGCCAGGGGTCACTTATCGGTAAACCTTGGATTATTGTCAAGGAGCCGGTAAGGGGATTGAGCTTGTTACTCTGCCCTTGCGTGCTGTCGGAGTTTAGACTGTTCCCCCAGGTGTACTTGTGGCCGTTGGTAACCTTAGTGGCCGTAATCTTAGGATTCTACCCAAGGTGACGGTGGAGGGAAGATCCCACTGTACCTGGAGCAGACGTCGGTTATACTCACTTGGATTTTCCGGGGGGTTCGCTTCACTTCGAGACGGTTAAAGTGGAGGAACTTGGTCCGGTCTATTCATTAAGTAGGTTACCGGGGTAACTGTTCCACCCACCACTTCTGTACTGAATTCGGTGATGTTGGAATTCATCACCAACTAGTGTTTTCAGTCCGGAAGGCTACTGTTTGTGTATGGTTGACTCCTAGATTTGATAGCGCGTGTTAATTTGTTTGTTTTTACTTTTAGAGACCATAGGTGTGAATTGTGAATTTTAGTTGTTAAGTGTGAATTGTGAATTGTTAATTTTAGTTTTAAATTGTTAATAAAATTCACTGAAGTTGAATATAATGGCAAATGTTCCGGAATTTATCAACCTAGGAACCCCTCCTAATGAGAATCCTAGTACTTTTCCTTACTTTGGAAATGTTGGTCCTCCTTATATGGCTACTTTGTCATTACCTGGATTTACAATAGGTTTACCGATATGGTTATTTTCAACTTCGTTGGCCCAAAGTACTCCAATTGTTCCATCTCAACCGGATGCTTCACCTCGACAGAGTTCACCATCTCAACGTCCCCAACCTTCTGTTGACCCTTTACCTTCTTCGCCTAATTTTTCTTCCTCCATTTCTTCCTCTTCGCCTGGTAAAAGCCTTGATGCTAGTAACCAGGAGGTTAAGAAGAAGAAGAAAGGGAAGAAGAAGAAGAAGAAGAAGAAGCAAAATAAGAAAGAAGTCAACCAACCAACCATGGCTGTAAGTGTTAGTTGTGTTGAGGAAAATTCCGACATGCATCGTAAACCCAAATACCCTTGCAGGCTTTGTAAGGGTGACCACTTCCTTGTCAATTGTCCTGGTATTCCAAAGGTCTTGGAAGTATGGTCAGAAAAATCTCATCAACTTTCTATTGATCCATCAACCAGTGATAGTCAGGTTCCTGGGAAAAAGGGTAAAGTTAGGTTTCCTTGTAAGTTATGCAAAAGGAGTCATCAAACTCACATTTGCCCTCACATGGATGAAGCCTCAACATTGTTGGAAAACCTTACTGTTCCACAGCAAGAATTTCCAACTGGTTACCGTAAACTTTCTCCCAACCTGCCGTCAACTGACGGAGTGATTGATCTAAATTCAAGTACAGTCGATCACACTCTCCCATTGGAGAGTGAAACTCATTTCACTCAGATTGATGATCAATTAGTTGATCAAGTGGTCGATTCAATTTCACATTCGGTCGATCACACTCTCCGTTTCGAGAGTAAATTTCATACCGCTGATGTTCTTCTTGTTACATCGGATTCTTCTATGCCGGGGGGCATTTCACCTGTTTCTACAGAACCTCCTCCAAGCACTGAGGTCTTTTCCTTTGATTGGAATAGACTGACAGAACCTCGTCTTCCTTCCTCCATCCCTTTCCAAATCATTGTCAAGGCTGGTGGTAGGGACATACATCGTACTCAGGTAGATGAAGGTGCTTCTGTTAGTATTTTATCCTCAGCTATTTGGAAAGCTTTGGGTTCCCCTCAGCTTGCGCCTATTACGCAGAATCTGAAAGCTTTTAACAGAACAATTAGTGAACCTTTAGGGATCCTTCCTAAGTTTTCTATTACCTTGGAAGGTAAAACTGTTTGTGTTGATCTTATGGTAGTTCGAGGTCCCTTGGATTTCAATTTACTCCTTGGGCGAGACTATGTTTATGCAATGAAAGCTGTCGTATCGACACTCTTTCGCGTGATGTCTTTCCCTCACAATGGCAGTATTGTGACTGTAGACCAGCTTTCGTTCCCTAGTCTTGTCTCAATTACCAATAATATGACACCCCTAAATGTTCCTGATTCTAAAGTGGTATCTGCCCTGCCACGGGTTAATTATGTGGCAACTGATCCCATGTTTTCAGTTACCAATGTAAGTGAGCCTCTCACTGTTGATTTAGATCCGGTAATTGACATGGAAAACTCTATGGGATTACTTGAACATGATGTTCTTATCCCTTTTGAGTCCCTTGACGTGTGTTCCTTCCAAAAAACTATTCTTCCTTCGGATGAAGACCTTTTGGAAGCCATGATCAAGGTGTGTCCATTGACATGTCTTTCTTCCAGTTGGAAGCCATGATCAATGTTACGAGGAACTGTGCTCTAAAAACCTTGATTCATTTTTTAATGAGCTTGACACAAGACAAGGAACTATGCTCTAAAAAACCTTGATTCATTTTTTAATGAGCTTGACACAAGACAAGGAACTGTGCTCTAAAAACCTTGATTCATTTTTTAATGAGCTTGACACAAGACAAGGAACTATGCTCTAAAATCCTTGATTCATTTTTTAATGAGCTTGACACAAGACAAGGAACTATGCTCATAAAATCCTTGATTCATTTTTTAATGAGCTTGACACAAGACAAGGAACTATGCTCATGACTACTATCTACAATCTACCTACTTAACCTACCCTTGTTTCATTTTTTAACGAGCTTGACACAAGACAAGGAACTATGCTCAAAAAGTTTGCATGCCCCCAGCATAATGATGCAAAGCGAGGTACATGCCTCCCAGGCTTCATTGCATTCAACCGGCTGGATGAAATGAAGGTTTACTTTCAATATTTAACTTGAAAAGGGAGTTGTTTCATTTTTAAGGAGGTTGACACAAGAAAAGAACTATCCTCATACCTGATTCATTTTTTAACGAGGTTGATACAAGAAAAAACTATCCTCGTACACACTGATTCATTTTTTAACGAGGTTGACACAGTAAAAGGAACTTTCCTCACACTCCTTGTTTCATTTTTTAACGAGGTTGATACAAGAAAAAACTATCCTCGCAACACCCTGTTTCATTTTTTAACGAGGTTGGCACAGGAAAAGGAACTATCCTCGCACCTGACTCATTTTTTAACGAGGTTGACTCAGTAACAGGAACTGTCCTCATAAACTGATTCATTTTTTAACGAGGTTGACACAGTAAAAGGAACTTTCCTCGGACCTGATTCATTTTTTAACGAGGTTGACTCAGTAACAGGAACTGTCCTCATAAACTGATTCATTTTTTAACGAGGTTGACACAGTAAAAGGAACTTTCCTCGGACACACTGAGCATGGCTTCTAACTGGAAGAAAGACATGTCAATGGACACCTTGATCATGGCTTCCAAAAGGTCTTCATCAGAAGGAAGAATAGTTCTCTGGAAAGAACACATGTCAAGGGACTCAAAAGGGATAAGAACATCGTGTTCAAGTAATCCCATAGAGTTTTCCATGTCAATTACCAGATCTAAATCAACAGTGAGAGGCTCACTTACATCGGTAACTGAAAACATGGGACCAGTTGCCACATAATTAACCCGTGGCAGGGTAGATACCACTTTAGAATCAGGAACATTTAGGGGTGTCATATTATTGGTAGTTGAGACAAGACTAGGGAATGAAAGCTGGTCTACAGTCACAATACTGCCATTGTGAGGGAAAGACATCACGTGAAAGAGTGTCGATACGACAACTTTCATTGCATAAACATAATCTCGCCCAAGGAGTAAATTGAAATCCAAGGGACCTCGAACTACCATAAGATCAACACAAACAGTTTTACCTTCCAAGGTAATAGAAAACTTAGGAAGGATCCCTAAAGGTTCACTAATTGTTCTGTTAAAAGCTTTCAGATTCTGCGTAATAGGTGCAAGCTGAGAGGAACCCAAAGCTTTCCAAACAGCTGAGGATAAAATACTAACAGAAGCACCTTCATCTACCTGAGTACGATGTATGTCCCTACCACCAGCCTTGACAATGATTTGGAAAGGGATGGAGGAAGGAAGACGAGGTTCTGTCAGTCTATTCCAATCAAAGGAAAAGACCTCAGTGCTTGGAGGGGGTTCTGTAGAAACAGGTGAAATGCCCCCCGGCATAGAAGAATCTGATGTAACAAGAAGAACCTGAGCGGTATGAAATTTACTCTCGAAAAGGAGAGTGTGATCGACTGAATGTGAAATTGAATCGACCACTTGATCAACTAATGGATCATCAACCTGAGTGACATGAGTTTCACTCTCCAATGAGAGAGTGTGATCGACTGTACTTGAATTTAGATCAATCACTCCGTCAGTTGACGGTAGGTTGGGAGAAAGTTTACGGTAACCAGTTGGAAATTCTTGCTGTGGAACAGTAAGGTTTTCCAACAATGTTGAGGCTTCATCCATGTGAGGGCAAATGTGAGTTTGATGACTCCCTTTGCATAACTTACAAGGAAACCTAACTTTACCCTTTTTCCCAGGAACCTGACTATTACTGGTTGATGGATCCATGGAAAGTTGATGAGATTTTTCTGACCATACTTCCAAGACCTTTGGAATACCAGGACAATTGACAAGGAAGTGGTCACCCTTACAAAGCCTGCAAGGGTATTTGGGTTTACGATGCATGTCGGAATTTTCCTCAACACAACTAACACTTACAGCCATGGTTGGTTGGTTGACTTTTTTCTTATCTTGCTTCTTCTTCTTCTTCTTCTTCTTCCCTTTCTTCTTCTTCTTAGCCTCCTGGTTACTAGCATCAAGGCTTTTACCAGGCGAAGAGGAAGAAACGGAGGAAGAAAAATTAGGCGAAGAAGGTAAAGGGTCAACAGAAGGTTGGTGATGTTGAGATGGTGAACTCTGTTGAGGTGAAGCATCCGGTTGAGATGGAACAATTGGAGTATTTTGGGCCAACGAAGTTGAAAATAACCATATCGGTAAACCTATTGTAAATCCAGGTAATGACAAAGTAGCCATATAAGGAGGACCAACATTTCCAAAGTAAGGAAAAGTACTAGGATTCTCATTAGGAGGGGTTCCTAGGTTGATAAATTCCGGAACATTTGCCATTATATTCAACTTCAGTGAATTTTATTAACAATTTAAAACTAAAATTAACAATTCACAATTCACACTTAACAACTAAAATTCACAATTCACACCTATGGTCTCTAAAAGTAAAAACAAACAAATTAACACGCGCTATCAAATCTAGGAGTCAAACCATACACAAACAGTAGCCTTCCGGACCGAAAACACTAGTTGGTGATGAAGCCCAACATCGTCGAATTCAGTACAGAAGTGGTGGGTGGAACAGTTACCCCGGCAACCTGCTTAATGAATAGACCGGCACAAGTTCCTCCACTTTAACCGTCTCGAAGTGAAGTGAACCCCCCGGAAAATCCAAGTGAGTATAACCGACGTCTGCTCCAGGTACAGTGGGACCTTCCCTCCACCGTCACCTCGGTAGAACCCTAAAGATTATGGTCACTAAGGTCACCAACAGTAACAAATACACCTGGGGGAACAGTCTAAACTCCGACAGCACGCAAGGGCAGAGTAGCAAGCTCAATCCCCTTACCGGCTCCTTGACAACAATCCAAGGTTTACCGATAAGTGACCCCTGGCTCCTCGACAATGGTTAATCCGAGGTTTACCGTTTGTAATACGTACTGTCTGGCGTCGTTCCCAACGAGGGGGGAATGATCCCCTCACTGGTTCGGACACGAGCTCGTGCTTCTCCTTTAAGAGGAGCTTTCCTAGAGTGCAATTGAAAAAATTGGATTTATTCTACTCAAGATAAACTATCTGTTTGGTTTTACTGTCTTGGAGAGTTAAGTACTCACCTACTCCAAGACACTAGCCTAAGCTATGTTGGTGCTTCAGAGCCCTAGAAATGTAAAAATTACTAGATGAATTTTAATTAAGCGCTGTGTTATTAAGGCTGTTATTACTCAAAAGGGTAAATGGATACGAAACCAATGGTGTTATGACCCGACTCAACTGAATGCAATCGAATATGATAATGTAATCTTTTCAATTCGATGAATCCTAACTAAAGTAAGGAGAGAGTTTCCATTCAATTCCAACAATGCAAAAAATTGATCATTAAGAGAAAATTTAACAAATTCTCTAATGCACTAATTTCATCAAGAAAAACTAATGCAAATCAATTCCAAACCAATTTTTATTTTTGTGTAAATTCAAATCAAAGAAAGCTGATCTAAATCTACGATTGATTTTTCAGAATGTAAACTATGCAATTGTAATCTATGCACAATTCACATGAAAAGTATGCAAATGTAATCTATGCACATTTTTCATTCATATTCTGAAACTGAGAACTCTAATTATGCAAATGTGATCTATGCAAGAGAATTCTCAAACACAAGATGATTCTAAGGTAATCTAAGAACCAATCAAGTGCAAGTCGAGAAAATTGGGTGAGAGTTCCAAAGATCAAAACATAAAAACACTCAAAGGCGATTAACACTCAAAGGCGATTTCACTTCCAACAATGCAAAAAATTGATCATTAAGAGAAAATTTAACAAATTCTCTAATGCACTAATTTTATCAAGAAAAACTAATGCAAATCAATTCCAAACCATTTTTTTTTTATTTTTTTTTTTTTGTGTAAATTCAAATCAAAGAAAGCTGATCTAAATCTACGATTGATTTTTCAAATTGTAAACTATGCAATTGTAATCTATGCACAATTCACTTGAAAAGTATGCAAATGTAATCTATGCACATTTTCAACAATATTCTGAAAATGAGAATTCTATTTATGCAAATGTGATCTATGCAAGAGAATTCTCAAACACAAGACGATTCTAATGTAATCTAAGAACCAATCAAGTGCAAGTCGAGAAAATTGGGTGAGAGTTCCAAAGATCAAAAATAAAAACACTCAAAGGCGATTAACACTCATACACAATTTAGCCCCCCCCGGCGAATGAGGGGGAAATTTTTTTGCAAAAACAAAAGCAAAAAGATGCAAAATTGTGAAAAGACTGAGAGAAACTTCCAAGTAATGACCAAAGGAAATCAAATTAAGAATTTCTCAAAAAAGAGACTCAAAACACCCAATTGATGAAAGCTAAAAGCAGGAATTCTAATGAAACAAGTTCAGGTGAAAATTTTTGACAGGGTACTAAAGGATCTGGGCAGAAAACACTAAGAAAAACCAGAATCTAAAAGCAATTTAAAGCAAAAATGGAATTTTCTTAAATTTTACAGGAAGACGCAGGCCACCCGTTATCACAGGTGTGGGCCCGCTCTGTGCAAACGGCAACAGTGCGTCCAAAGACGCACTGTGCAGTACTTAGAGGGTGCGTCCTTCTGGAAAAATGAAGAAAAACCAAATCTAACTAAATCTAAAGCTAAGCCACCCAAATACTAATTCTCACAGTCAAAAACCAGAAAATAAAAATGATTTTCTCAAAGCAAAGTTCACATAAAGGAAAAGACTCTCTCATTAATGGATTCCCCAGCGGAGTCGCCAATGTACCTTGATTTGCATCATTATGCCGGGGGCATGTGAACTTGTAACAAGCATAGTTTTTCGTTTCAAGCTTGTGTAAACATGAAACCGAATCCGAGCATAGTTCTTTTCCTGTGTCAAGCTCGTTTAAAAAATGAAACAAATCCTCCTCTACTTGAGTCGAGAGATTGACTAGATCTCGTAAATGTTAAGTTGTATATTTAGGTTAGTTGTTTCAGTGTTTTGCATAATTTTCTTACAGTTTTAGGTCAAAGTCTTTTAAATGATCTCGTCACTAAACCTTCATTTCATCCAAATGGTTGAATGAAATGAAGCTAGGGGGGCATGCACTCTAGCAGTTATGCTTAGGGGGCATCAAGCACAGTTTTATCTCTGTTTCAAGCTTGTGTAAAAATGAAACTACTCTGAAGCATAGTTTTTCTCTGTTTCAAGCTTTTGTAAAAATGAAACCTGTCTCGAGTCAATTTCAGTTATTTTCAAGACTCGTTAAACTCATGAAAATACCGAGATTATTTTGCTATCTTTCATTCTCGTAAAACAAATGAAAATGCCGAGATCTTTCCGTCTTTTCCTACTCGTAAATTAAATTGAAAGTCGGCCATATGAGTACATTTTTATCATTTTTTCGAACTCGTTAAAACTTACGAAAAAGTGAAAACCATGAGTACATTTTTATCCCTTTTTCGAACTCGTTAAAACTTACGAAAAAGTGAAACCTCAGAGTCATCTTTTAATCCCTTTTCTGACTCCTAAAATATGAAAAGATCGCCGAGCGTTTCTTTTACACTCGTTAAAACGGAATTAAAAGACGGTCCCCTTATAGCTCTTTTCTGACCGTAAAATCACGAAAAGATTGCCGGGTTTTTGTCGTTTCAAACTCGATAAGGAAATAAAACGACGTGTCCTTGATCGCTTTTTACTTTTCAGGTCAACGACACTATTATGAAAGTACTCCTTGGTCGCAAGATCAAGCGGTTCCCCCAGGTATTATTTTATACTTTTTCGGGCTTGAGGGACACAAATGTACGAAAAAGTTCATCGTGGAGTCTCCTTTAGTTTTTTCAGACTCTCTAAAATTGAAAAACGCCGAGTTTCTCCTATACTGGGCTCGTTAAACTTTTACAGTAGAGGACCTGTTCAATTACAAACAGGAACGAACCACTCCTTCCTAGGGTTCGAATTTAAACTAGGTTGGACTCGTCCGAAGGATGAGCTTATAAATCAAGCATATGTTATCCTCCTCAAGCTTGTTAAAAATAAAGAGGTACTTGCCAGAAATGGTGGGGGAAAAAAGAGAAGAATGAGCCTATTTGTTACCTTTTATCTCAGAAGAAACTTTATTACCACTCTTGAACACGACACTTTTCATTCACCTGGGTTGGGAAATCTTTTACCTCACAGTTGACCAAACCACTTTGAAAGTCTTTAACCGGGTTCCGGGGATTAACTTTGAGTTATTCGTCACCAAGCCATCTGTTGTGTCGTTATGTGTTCAAGAGGTCTGCAAGAAAAACTTTCATCTACAAAATACTTGTCATCCATTTGACCATCCCTGAGTCAGTCCTTACAGCAACATTTCTTCAACTTGAACAATGATTTCGTGTTGTGGGCTTGCCTGCAACGGGTCGCTTTCTATCGACATCAACACATTATCTAGAAAGATGACTTAGGAATCGACAGTACCTTGAAGTCTGCATGCATCAATGGCAGGTTTCTCGCCTTTGACGTCAGTTTACATCATTGACTTTCGATCAAAGGATTCCGTGAAGTGTTCGACATCAAAACATCTATTCACATTTCACGGGTTGTGCTTGGTACTTTGAGAACCATTGACATTACTGGTGGTCTCTCTCACGCTTGTTAACAGTTTACATCATCGACTGGTAATCAAGTGGTTTCTAACATGTTCGACATCAAATCATTTAATCACATGGCTAGAATCGTACCAATTCGGGAAGTAGAAGTGAAGACCCTGGATCTAGTTTCTACCATCCAGGCTGCGAGGAGTTTTGTATTCATTATCTATGTAGACTAATCATAAACAGATGGCTGCGTCCATACTGTGTCTACAAAAGTCTATAAAAAATGATGTATTGCAAGATCATTCCTGTATCAGAATAGTTAGTCCATTAGTTAAAGTTTTGAATCTGAGTATGGGAATGCCTACCTCAGTGATGATATAATCTTATCCATGTATTTTGTGTTGAAAATTGCAGGTTCCAACCAGGCCATCCACAAGACAATCCTTGAAATGATAAAGCACTTCACCCTTCCTAGAATTACAAAACCCTACTCTATTCCAGGCTTCGCACTTTAGGGGGCAATCTGTTACACTAAAAAATGTCACCTTGACTACTTACAGTTAGTATGGCTCAAATCAACAGTCATGCTACCCTCTTAGGCAAGTCTATGCCTCTGTTATCCATCTCAAACTCAAAGAAGAGAGAAAGTCTTGTAAAAACTATGTTTATCTCTGGGGTCGCAGGTTCTCTCTAGCCTTACCTGCGGGGACGCTGACCATGTTCACAAAATCTGCGTCCATGGACGCTCTGTATGTTAAGGGACAGGTGCGTCCCTCTGTAGAAGGCAAAATGCGCGAGTTTTATCTTGAAAAAGTTACTTGTGGTTACTTCTAGAACATTCTAGAGGTCGGTTTGATGAAATGGATGCGCCTCCAGTTGGTTCATGTATCTCTATTAGATCAGGAGAGTAATTATGAAGGTTAAGAAATTTTGTGAAACAAAAGCCATGGGACTCATTGTCAGGACAGAGCCAGTAGGAGAAAAATATATGGAAGGATACCCACAACTCAAGGAAATGTTGTAGAAGGCTAGATGGCTCAATTTCAATGAAAAGTTTTGATGGCTTCCACAAAGAAATCACAAAATATTTTGCTAGATCATTTGATGGTACAGAAGTAGAAATTGGAGACATTAAGTTTGCAATAACAGAATCTTACATAACAGAGGCTACAAAACTACCAAGACATGGTGAAAGATGGTTCAAGAACAAGGAATTCCACAGTGAATCATGGAAAGTAATCCTCAGGAACCCAGGTATGGATGTCTCTGTGTTTAGAAAAGGAATTCCTATTTCATCACTTAAAAGCAAATGGAGAAGCATGCTTTTGATATTACAGAAATTCATTACCTGTGAGGGGATATTCGAGTGCATGTATGTCTACCATATATGGTTATTGATGAAATTTCTAGAAAATGGAGAAATCAACATCCCTTTCTTCCTGCTAAACATTTTAAGAAGGATGGATTCAAATGTACAGAAGAAAATAGAATTCATAGACAACCATGTACCATCATGGGTTGGTAAATGTACTGGTTGAGTTTCATTTGAAAAGAATAGGAGATACTTGGGAAAATTTCCTGATAAGAAACTATTTCCAAGAGGCACCAAAGTCACTTGAAGAGGGTAATGTCAGAAGGAGTAGGAGAAATAAGACCGCATAAGCACCAAGCAAACCTGAGTCCTCAATGCAAAAAAATGATGAAAAGCTAGTCTTTGAAAAATTAACAGAGATCAGGGAGAAAATCCTGCAAAAAGGGAAGATGAAAAAGAAAGCTGGTGAAACTACTGGAAACAAACCTGAATATTCATTACAACAAGATGATAAAAAATTAATCTCTGAAAAATTGACAGAGATTAGGAAACAAATCAAGAGAAAAGAAAAGATAAGAAAGGAGAAAAAGGGTACAAAGGAGGAGAATGTAAGCCCTCTACAACTTAGAAGGAGCTCTAGACTCTGAGGTATGGTAAAGAAGATATCATCAAAGGGAACAGAGTTCATAAATTTAGAAGAGGAAACCTCAGTACCATCTCCTAATAATGTTCCATCTGCGCACAGTCCTCAAAATTCTTCTGAACAGTATTTCGAAGGCAGCCCCAGTAGAATATCTGCAGGCATAGACTCAGTGCAACAACAAATATATGATTATATAGAATCACTGGAAAAGAAAAGTGCCTCAATGGATCCAGAATCCTCTGTCAATCCAGAACCCTCTGTCAATCCACAACAACCTCTAATTGGCTCTCTTAAATAGGAAATCTATGAGTTAGAGATATTGAACAGACATATCAAGAAATAAAATGAAACCATGAGGAAACAAAGTAAATTGGATAAGGCTATTCATGATAATACAATATTGCATCTAGGGCTATGGTATAAGAAGAATAGGAATTTGAAGACGAAGAATAGAAGCTTGAATAGAACAATCATCAACCTTAAATACAAGATTCTTATGAAGAAACCCAAAATGGCAGTCACTTCAAAGAAGAGCAAAAGAAGAAAATTAGATGTACTAGCAGAGGTGTCTGAGAAAATGCAATAGGAAAGAAGAATTCACACTTTTGGCAAATTGCATGAGGACATCCAATGATTTTGCAGTGGGGGTATGTTGAACCTCAGAATTACCCTCTCCTTGACAGCTTTTCTCACTTCTTTCCCTTTCTTTTCCATAAGATTATAGATCCCCATCAATGATAAATGATAGGTTTTTTCTTAAGTAGGGCATTAAATGATTGACATGTTATATTTTTATGTTTTTTATATTTGAATAAATTTTTGCAAATTAGCTACAGAACGTAGCCTATTGTACTTCTAACTATGTATTTCATAGCTACTTCCATGATCTGGTAGGTTCCAAGTGTCAAATGAAGAATCCGGTCACATGGGCATCTCTAGAATCGTCTCCACATGGATCCTGTCCTAGTCGCTCAGCCAAGATCGATAAGAAAGAAAGCTCAAGATCGTAGTCAAAGGTGGAGTCAAACATATGATACCCAGAAGCAATAGGACTCTTCGTCTTCTCTTTCATGGTTAATCAATAAGATAACAATTCTGTTGCAGCATTAACTCGAATCAACCACCTATGTTAATGGTTCTATTGCAAACATCTTGCTCGAATTTAAGTCACATGTAGCTGATCAAACGTTTATGCAGTCCTCTTGTAATATGTATAGGCCACCTGTAGCTAGTTTTCCTCAAAAACATTAAATACTGGTTGCATAGAACCGAGGGGCTTAGAAGAATTTTATGTATTAAAGTTCAGACTTTCAACTCTATATTTTTGGACTTCATTCTTGCCTATAATATAAAATCATGTGTTGACCAATGATCATTTAAGAGAGCATTTTAAATTAGTTAGCAGCTCAACTTAGTCAGTTGCAGAGGGCCCCTGCACTAAAGGAGGTTTTCTTTCCATTCGTTTTCTATTTAGTTTTAATTTCACCATTTTCTTTTAGCAGTATTTCTAACTTAGGTTGATTTCTTTTAGTTTTGATCAATAGAATAATGTTAAAACTCAATTGTGCAGTCTTGTTTCTCCAACACATTTCATGAAAGGAAACGATTTTGTTTCTAAACAGAGTAAGGTTGAAGTAATGAGAATGCACTATTGACTAGCTTACTCACTATTTTGTTATTTATTTTCTAGTTCAGATTGTCAATACACTGCATTAATGAGTGTTTTTGTTTACCATTTCAAGTTGATACTCATCCTAGACTAAATGGTTAAACATTCACTTCACACAATGGTTGAAATCAATCAGTTACCTTCTGCATGTTTAATTTAGTTCTCTAGATCATAAAGTACAGAAAGTTGCTTGTATTCCATCTCAAGAAGGTTATCTTTCAAAATTGAAGGTTAAAGTAAGTAGAAGTACTTCAGTTGATTTCTTTCTCTGTATTTATCTCAACATGCATTACAACTTCGCCATTAATTTTAAGAATTCGATTCATGTCTTAGGATTAATGACAAGATAGGACATATGCTCTGTTTTTCCTTCCTTTAAATTAGATTTTGATTAGTTTCAGCTCTTGGTTCACCAATAGGAAGTTTATATTTAGTTTCTCATAGTTCAGATTGTACATCATTAGGAATCAAAGAATAGAAACCCCAAAAACAATATAAAAATACAAAACAACGAAGTAAGAAGGGTTAACTAAGCACATATAGTGCACTACACTTCATCAGCTTACAAACCTCAGTTGATAATTTATGCAAGAAATTTAGGACACTAAATTGACTAAACACTCCTGTACGTCGAATTCAGATGAAGAGATAGAGCAATGGTAGAACCGGTTACATGAGGTAACCATGCTGAACTGTAACATGATGACAAGATCGTTGCACTGCGTACTAACATAAATGAGAGAATTGCCTACTTACAATGGATTAGGTGAGGTAGATGCTTTCTTGGACAAATTTGAAGTGGTTATTGCACGCTACACCCGCGAGGTGGTGGGGTACGCACCAAGGAAGCTTTGAGGATTAGCGAGAATGTCGGAGAATGATGCGCATGTGTTTTGGGAAGCCTAAGTGTTATAGACATTTTTGTGCCTAACAGCATGAAGCATGAAATGTCAACAATCTGAGGGATCCAAAGTCCCTAAACATGTTGTTCCTACCCCTAGAGGAACAAGGTCAGCAAACCACAGCACTGAAAATCAGTTCTCCACCTGAAAACACTCAAAAACAAGCTGTTTCTGGATCATGTCAACTGCTCCACTGAGCATCTGTGCTGAATGTCAACTGCTCCACTCTGTACCTGCGCTGAATGTCAAAAGCAATGAAGGCTACCTGCGCTGGGCGAGATTGGCCAAGTGGCACAGTCATTCTGCAAGGTGTCAATTGCCCAGGAAGCTTCCAAACTAACACTTGGGTCAAGGAATTCGCCTTGTGATGAGTAAGAGGGTCTTGATCTCCAAGTGGAAGCAAGAATCTCCAAGTGGACTCAAGAACTAAAGTTTAACTAAAGTGGGAGAGGACACTAGTCAGCTTCATGTCAGTCTCAAGCTGACTCATCCTTTCTCCAAATCTCCTATATATAGAGCTCTCTCATGAGGTCTAAGGGGGCTGGAATTTTGTGCAAGTAAGGAAGTGCTGTTGGTTTGTGTATAGAACTATTGGGTGATTGCTTTGAAGGAGGTGAAGAGGAGATTTCTTTCTGCTGGGAGGTGTTGCTGGATTGGGCCTATTATGGTTGTAACTCTCTCAGAACTTTTCTTCTTCCATTAATAAAGCATTTGAGATTCTTCTATATGCATGTGTCTCTATGGTGAATTGATGCTTGTATATTTGATTTATGCTAATCCCTGAATCGATTATGGATGTATGCTTCTTGTAGTTTCCTTTTCTTGTGCTTTTACAAGATCTTTGTGTAGCTGGGCCGGTGAAAGAGCAAGGAGCTAGGAGCAAGCAGCAAGGAGCGAAGATTGGATCTACCATTAGCGCAAGAGAACGGTTAGTGGATCATCCTTCTCTTCTCTCTCTCATCTCATAAAGAAGTAATCTTGAATAGCTTTGCATTCAGTTGTTGTTGAGGTGCTATCACCCTTAGAGTGGGATAGGGTCATTCCGTATTGGATACTTTTCCCAACAACAAATTGGCGACTCCGCTCGGGATCGTATCTTATTGGTTGATTGTGTTTTTTGCTATTCATTTCATAAACAAAGGGAGTACTGAATCGAACTGTGTTTGAATCCTTCAAATACAAAGTAGAGGGCAGCTACTCTAGCTCAGTTTCTGGGCAAGTTTATGATTTGAAGAGCTGATCCACAAGGACTCTAATAAGCTCTTAGTGATAGCTTTTCATCCTCCTTGTCATCCCTTAGTGTGTCCTTGACTGATAGCTTCTGATTTGAGCAAAAAATGTGAATTTTTGAGCAATCTGTGACCCAGAAACCACCAGAAACGAAAGTTTCGTTCTTCAGTGCAGGCTGTACAAAGGTTGTTTGCATTTCAGCGCAGTTCCCGAAGGGGCTACCTGCGCTGAAGGTCAAATAGGCAGTGTTCCACCTGCGCTGGACCAGTCCTGCCTTGTGCTGCTGGGGTTTCCTGCTGGTTCTTGCCTTGTTTTCACTCTTGTTTTTGCTGTTTGTTACCAGTCAGTGTGCCTATCTGAAACCAACTTTCCTTGTCACTATTCCGCCTCGGTTTTATAAAGAAACTGTGTTTGTTCTTTGTGTATTTCTTGTACATTTACAGTTTCCCATAACGAAAATGAACTAGTCTTGCTATGGCCTCTTAGATCTAGACCTGTGATAAAGTGTCGTTTTGATCTTAAGAGTTAGTTTGTTTGCTGTTCATAGCTGATTGAGATTTTTCTTTCATCATTTGGTTTGAGTTTGTATATTTCTAGTGTTGAAACAAGTAAATCTTAAGGTGTCTTTTGATTTTGGACAAGCTTGTTTGCTTTCACTTGAAATTGAATTCAAAGTTATACAACAACTTTCTTTTTGTATTTCACCAACATTAAGAAAGAGAAAAGAAATACTTGCACTGTGCATGTGCATTATGACAGCTTGCATGTTGATTTAGGAAAATGCATTAGTGTGTGCTCTATGATCTGTGTGAAAAGGTGTTATCTTTCTTTTCCCTCAGTAGTTAAGGTTTTCAAAGTTGAAAGATTGAAAAGCTTGCTTATCATCTTAGACTGCATTTAGGAGTGTTATCATACATCTCGTGGTGATCCATAAAGGCAAACTGCTAAACAATATCAACCTTAAAATAAATTGAATTTACATAACAACGCATTGAAACATAACGCAAACATCTAGAGGTCTAAGCTAGAGACGTGTTCCGGCGTCGTTAAACGTGATATCTTAGCGTTGAGTGGTTGGGTGATTCCTCCACAGTGAAGCGATAAGTATCAATACGGACTTGTGCTCCCATGTACCGTCGCGTATATATTGGGAGACCCCTATAGGAACAAAGCCTTTATCCAATAGGAAACCGTGTCGGCTGCCCTACTGATCGCAATGCAGTGAACACAGCATTCACGAAGATCGACCACTCGTACCGTAAAACGTATTCTGTGGTTTTGCGAAAAGTTTGGCACACCCTCTGCCTAGAACTCCAGAGCAGTTTCTTTTGGCCTTTTTCAAACTCTATAACTGAAAAAGTCCATCCGAGCATTTGTCACTTCGGGCTCGTTAAAACATCGAAGGAGACTAGAGTCATCTTTAGCTTTTTCTCGACTCTTAAAAAGTGAAAAAGCAAGTTGTGTCTAAGCGTCGTTATAAAATTTATTTTAAACGGAACATAATCACCTCCTATTCCCGCGTTGGTCTTAAAGTTGAGAACATGGAATGCCCCAACCAAGGAATTCCACATGATGGAAATCCTAGTCCATTCTCCTCTTGGGGAGAAGTTGGTGCGCCCCACATGGCCACATTGTCGCTTCCAGGACTGACAATTGGCCTGCCTATTTGGCTATTCTCAACCAATGTAGTTCAGAACACCATGGTTCCTGAACAGTCGAGTCAACAGTTAGATCAGTCTAGAGCTGCCCACCAGCCTTCTACTTCTTATAACTCTTCCTCTAATCCTTCATCTTCACAAGGTGGGGCTGGCAAAAGCCAAGCTCCCATGGAGAAGAAGGAGAAGAAGAAGAGAGAAAGGAAGAAGAAGGAGCCTAAGGCGACTGGGGGCAAGCAAAAGACATCTGACAAAAACCCACACACAGCACAGACCGGGCCTAAATCGCCATGTGTCATATGTAGAGGAGACCACTTCCATAGAGATTGTCCCTGTATTCCCCGGATACTAAGGGACTGGTCCCCTCGGTTGCACAATTCGGGAGCGTCAACCTCTGATAGCCATGTTGATTGCGTACCGTCAACCAGTGAAAGTGAAGGTTCAAGACAAAGAGGGGGAGCAAGATACCCCTGCAGACTGTGTGAAGGCGGTCATGCCATCCACCATTGTCCCTTCTTAGACGAAGCGAAGAGAGTTTTGGAAGATCGTCCGGTTTCACCGGTAATACTTCCTCCTGTATACAAAAAACTCGTGCCAAGTCCTTCGTTGGTTGAAAATACAGCTGGCCTGCTCAAGTGGTCAGCTGAAGCGTCAATCATTGAAAATGAACCTACTGAATCCAGACCAGACGAAAGTCTAAAGGTCGATACGGCAGTTGACCCGGTTCTTCCTTCAGAGGTTTCATCCTCAAATGACACCGTCACTGAAGATTCATCTTCAAATGACACCCTCACTGAAGAGAATAAGGATGACACCATCCAGATTCTTTTCATCAACACAGATTCTGATGAGCATCAGGGCAATGCGCCCATTCCTTTATCGCCGGAAGGAACATCGTCAGGATCGTATCTGGTCGTGTATTCGGTCCCACCACCAAGCAACCTGGTTGTGACCTTTGATTGGAACCAACTAGGCAGACCCCGGTTACCAGCCAGTATACCATTCAGAATCATAGTCCAAATCTACAAAATGGTAATGGTTGGAACTATCATTGATGAAGGGGCATCTGTGAGTATCCTTTCCTCTATTGCTTGGAAAGCACTGGGTTCCCCATAGCTTTTGCCTGAGATAAGAAATCTCTCGGGTTTTGATAAAGGAACCAGTCGACCATTAGGGATCCTCCCCAATGTGCCTGTTACATTGAAAGGGAAGACCGTTCAAATGAACGTGATGGTCGTTCAAGGACCCTTGGATTATAACCTACTCCTTGGACGAGACTATATATATTGCATGGGAGCTATAGTCTCCTCACTCTTTAGAGTAATGTGTTTTCCACACGAAGGAAGGGTGGTCAAGCTCGTAGACCAACTTTCATTTCCGGGATCACGCATCGCAAATAGTCAAATACCAACCCTCAATGGTCTATTCACCAAAGAAATGTCTCCACCCCCAGTCCTCCTTCCCGATGAATGCGAGTGATTCGGAAAGATGGGACTGGAACCCAGGGGGCATGCATCCTGTTCTGCTTCGGGCAGAGGAAACCTTGGGTATAAAGTAGAATTTCTGCGAAGGAATATGACTAATCCGTACCCCGTCCGTGGAAGGAAAAGGGGTTGTTCTAGAACAGGATTCTTTTGTCAAAGTTATGTGTTTAATGATTTCTAGTCATTCACCTTTGTCTAAATAGGTAGGCAATGCCAAAGAGATTCCTTTGCGGCAGCAAATTGTAACCATCTTTGGGTAAAAGGCAAGCCTCACCCATTAAAACAAATGTTTTAAAGGATAAGTAGGGGTAGCCTCCAAAGAAAGATATTCCTTTGCTGCAACAAATTGTAACCATATTTGAGTAACCTAATGATAGACATCGCCGAAGAAAAAGTTTCATTTGCGGCAGCAAATAAAACCATTTTTTGGATAACCTGAAAGAGGCAAGCCTCACCCTTTAAAACAAATGTTTTATCGGATAAGTAGGGGCAGCCTTGAAATTGTATTTTATACCTGGGGGCATGCAAACCTTTTGGAGTGCAAGCAAAGAGCGGTTATTTATCTGTTTTTTGGCTTAGTCGTTTCCCAACTTGCATAAAGAAAGGATGGGGGGCAAAGGTCAAAATTTGCCAAATATGGAGCATAGCTTATGTGAGGTGCAAGCTCTATAAAAATTGGAATCTTGCAGGAAGACATTTCTTATCCTATGACTGGTATATCGAGCAGTTTTACCGCGGAATTTATGCTCGTTAAAAAATAGAAAAGCGAGATCCGAGCAGTTTTAGCGTCATAGTTCATGCTCGTTAAAAAATAAACATAAGCTTTTGAGCAGTGTTTTGGTGCATTCAAGCTCTTTAAAAAATGAACCCAGTACCGGTAAATAACCATTATGATCGTAAATTTATTAGCCATAAAAAGCCTTGGTCGTGTTTTGCACTTGCCACCTCCATTCCATTTGGCCAATCGTTCACCTCCATATGATTGTTTACCCATTTTGAGGAACATCTGCGAAGAGTGATTTCACTTAGCCATCCTTGTGACACTGCCGTGATTGGAAAATTCCAACCTGTACCTGGAATCTGCTGCTATCCCTGTTTATCACTCGTTCCTCAAAAGACGAGTCTTCTTTGAGCTCTTTTCTCCTGACTCGTAAAATATGAAAAGTTTGCCGAGTTTTGGCCTTCCAGCTCGTTAAAGTGACCGGAAGAGCTATCCCTCCTCTAGATTTTAATCTTTTTGGACCTGAGGGATTATTGCACAAAAAGGTCGAGCGCTTGTTTTATTCGGCTCGTTAAAATTATCGAAAACTCATCCCTTATGTATTGTTTTATACTTTTTCGGACTTAAGGGATTAGATGACGAAAAAGGAATTTTGGAGTTAACTTTCTGTACCTTTTTAGACTCTCTAAAAATGAAAAGGACTGAGTTTTCTTTGTCGTTAGACTCGTTAAAATGATTAAATAGCGACAAACTTGTCTTTAGACGAGCACGAGTTTCCCTATCGCTAGGCTCGTTAAAACATAGCGATGGGCTTGCCCGAAGGGCAGGTTATAGAACAAGCATATGTTATCCTCCTCAAGCTTGACAAAAATAAAGAGGTACTGGTCAGAAATGACTGGGGAAAAATTGGGAGAACCTCAAAGCTTTAATGGTAGCAAGTCGCTCTTGAACATGACACTTTGTCCTCCGTATCACATCGGGTTGGGTTGTTTCATTCACCGGTCTCATCACCATGGTCCTCGCCAAACCATCCAAATTTGGGGTAATGCTACCGATCCATCACATCTGTGTCGTTATATGTTCAAGAGATGTTGTTCAGAAAGAGTCAACCGTGTCCCATCCACTGCCATACATTATCCTTCATCCACCCATGATCGCCACCCTGAATCATATTTCACAGATTGTTTTCACCTCCACTAAAATCATTAGCTCCGTTCCGTGTCATTGATGTGGGATTCATTAAGGCCCTCCTTTGACGGATCGCTACTTGTCGACTTCAACTCATTATCCAAGAAGTTGATCTAGGAACAAACCCCCCAGTACTTTGAAGCTTGCATGCCTCAATGGCAAGTTTCTCACTTCCGGCGACAGGTATACATCAATGACCTTCGACCAGAAGATTTTGCGTGGTGTTCGACGCCAAGTCCTTTATTCACACCACGTGAATTGTACTGCAGTACCTTGAGGGTCATTGTCATTATTGGTGATTCCTCTCGCGCTTGTTAACGGTTTACATTATTGACCGGTAATCAAGCGATGTCTTTCCATGTTCGACTTCAGCGTAATTCTCACATGGATCGACTTGTACTTAGAGTGAAGATCGAACGAGTTTGAAGACCCCGGATCTAGTTTCATCCATCCGGGCTATGATATATATATTCAGGATATAAAGACATTTGTTATGTACATCATTGCAACAGATGATCATCCTACTCAAAGGATGATAATTTCAGCAGAGAATTATCAGTCTACCATCAGACGATCGTCTGTTCTACGTACCAAAATGAATTTATAAAGTTGAGCATGGGAATGCCTACCTCAGCTAGATCATGAAAGCATAATGACAAATAATGTATTGTATTGTATTTTATTACAGGGCACCTCTCAACGATTGAATGAACTTCGGATCCTCCTGATAAAGCATTTCACCCGATAAACGACCTCATACTTTACGGGGCAACTGTTATAGACATTTTTGTGCCTAACAGCATGAAGCATGAAATGTCAATAATTTGAGGGATCCAAAGTCCCTAAACATGTTGCTCCTACCCCTAGAGGAACAAGGTCAGCAAACCACAACACTGAAAATCAGTTCTCCACCTGAAAACACTCAAAAACAAGCTGTTTCTGGATCATGTCAACTGCTCCACTGAGCATCTGCGCTGAATGTCAACTGCTCCACTCTGTACCTGCGTTGAATGTCAAAAGCAATGAAGGCTACCTGCGCTGGGCGAGATTGGCCAAGTGGCACAGTCATTCTGCAAGGTGTCAATTGCCCAGGAAGCTTCCAAGCTGACACTTGGGTTAAGGAATTCACCTTGTGATGAGTAAGAGGGTCTTGATCTCCAAGTGGAAGCAAGAATCTCCAAGTGGACTCAAGAACTGAAGTTTAACTAAAGTGGGAGAGGACACTAGTCAGCTTCATGTCAGTCTCAAGCTGACTCATCCTTTCTCCAAATCTCCTATATATAGAGCTCTCTCATGAGGTCTAAGGGGGCTGGAATTTTGTGCAAGTAAGGAAGTGCTGTTGGTTTGTGTATAGAACTATTGGGTGATTGCTTTGAAGGAGGTGAAGAGGAGATTTCTTTCTGTTGGGAGGTGTTGCTGGATTGGGCCTATTATGGTTGTAACTCTCTCAGAACTTTGCTTCTTTCCATTAATAAAGCATTTGAGATTCTTCTATATGCATGTGTCTCTATGGTGAATTGATGCTTGTATATTTGATTTATGCTAATCCCTGAATCGATTATGGATGTATGCTTCTTGTACTTTCCTTTTCTTGTGCTTTTACAGGATCTTTGTGTAGCTGGGCCAGTGAAAGAGCAAGGAGCTAGGAGCAAGCAGCAAGGAGCGAAGATTGGATCTACCATTAACGCAAGAGAACGGTTAGTGGATCATCCTTCTCTTCTCTCTCTCAACTCATAAAGAAGTAATCTTGAATAGCTTTGCATTCAGTTGTTGCTGAGGTACTATCACCCTTAGAGTGGGATAGGGTCATTCCGTATTGGATACTTTTCCCAACAACACTAAGATGCGACTAACAAATAAATATAATGTACGGGATGGTCCACATGCGCATCTGTGTAGGTGGCTACAGGCATATGGTAAACAACCTGTGTGGATGCACATGGACTTCGCATTGGGGAATACGGTCAATAAGCATGTGTTGGGGAGGCAATTGCGCGAACAGTCCCTTGAGTTGGAACAATAAAGTGTGGAAAGAACAAGTGTGCAGAAGGTTTCCCATGTAGAAGCATTTAACAAAGTAGGCAAAGCACTGAACATGGTATAAATTAACAATGAAGTGATTGGGACCTCTGCGTACCAGCAATATTATGGGTTTATAGGACAACATGCAAGAAACTGACGAGACAGACACCTCTCCAGCTAGTCTACAGAGTGGAAGCCGTAATGCCGATGGAGTATATTGTGCCTAGTCTAAGCATAGTAGCGCTCACAGGTATGACGGACCATGGAGCCCTGGAGGAGAGGTTCGCATAGTTGGAGGAACTCGAAGAGGAACAATTTTTAGATGGATTCCATCAGCAAGTACAAAAAAAGCGTGAAAAGGCTTGGCACGATCAACATATTAAGTTGCGCACCTTCAAGGTGAACGATTTGGTGTTACTATATGATAGTAAGTTTGATAAATTCACGGGAAAGTTCAAAATGTATTGGTTGGGAACGTATGTTATTAAGGAGGTCATAGATGGAGGCACGGTGTGGTTGGTAAAGCTAAACGGAGAACCTTTCCTAGGAAAAGTGAATGGCAGTCGATTGAATCCATACACGAGTGGCCCGACTATTTGACTAGCCAACAGAAGCACAACCTTAGCACTCAAGGTAGATGAAAGGAGGCTCGGGACTATAAACTGATAAAGGGAACATAGGAGCAGATATAGGGAAGTAGTTCAGACACCGTGGTCTCCGAACACTGTGTCTAGGAGATACAGCAGGTAGTCGCTCAGTGTGCTGCCGACCTTGTAGCAGTTTGAGCAGAGTTGGGAGGTCTCCACACGAAGATCTCTGCACTGACAGAGTGACTCGAGGGCGAGTCACAATGTCTGTGTTGGGGGCCTATTGGGCACAGGATCTGCCTAAGGCAAGTTTTGGGGCTTAAAGCCCAAGTTTTGACGAAGTCCGATGTAAATACTTCATGATTTGTGGGCGCGAATCACGAAGTTGTAATTAAGTCATAGGGTTGTCTGCCCTTACTTTTGTAATGTAATGTCGGCTTGAGAGTTCTACCAATGGTCCGCAAACCATGGGATTGTGTAAATAGAGTGAGGCTCTAAGTGTAAAGGAAAAAGAAGTGATCCATGAAAGGTCTAATGATGAAGCATTGAGTCTAAGTGTAAAGTCGAGTCTTTGGGTCGTAGAGTAGGAGAAGGCTCTGCAGCTAAGTACGCATAGGCATAGTAGTCCGCAGCTGAGTGCGTGGACCCCTGTAGCTGAGTGCATGGGGCATGTTCCTTCATTCTTGGGTAATTTAGAATTTAGTGATCCTGACAATCAATGAAATGAGATAAAATATCTTAACCATGAGGGAGCCTTGAACAATCATCATTTTAATGATCATGATCCCATTGGTGATGATTTCCTAGGTACAATGAATGATCTTTTTATTTCTCATGTGGATTTTCTTATGGAAACTTCTTGTTCAACCTACCATCCCTTATGCCCTATTTATTGTGATGAGTTAACTTGTGATGAAAATATACCAAGCTCTTCAAATCTATAATCTGATCAACTAAACTTTGAATTGACACAAGGAAATGAGGTCATCCATGATGAAGAAGAAATCAATCAGATTATCAAAAATCCATCTCATGCTTTGCGAATTATAGTCTTCCATGAGGATAATTATTTAGTGCAGGCTTCTCATGAGATTTCCCTGATCTAAATATCCTTAGATACGAAATCAGAAAAACCTTATGATTTATATTTTTCTTGGGGTTGAAAAATATGATCAAACTAGTGATGTAGATAGTTGTCATTTAGATAATATTGTTCTTCTTGAAATAACCAGTAGTATTTATCCACATGCAATTTTTGATCTCACTCAGGTCTTAAAATGTAATGATTCAACAATTGAAACTTCTTGAATTTGTCAGGGAGTCAAGGCACTTCAACTTTTGTTGATGGTTATGTCATGGTATCACTATATATTTTTTACTATAGATTCAACAAATTATGTGATATGCTAAAACAAAAGACAAGAATCTACTCTACTCTTCAGAGGAAACCAAAATTGATCGATGACAATAATAAGTATAAAAGGAAGAATTTCAATCACACATAGAACAATATTTCTCTGGGGAAAGAAACTGCTCAAAACCCTGATTATCTATATTGCATTAACCAGAATACCTAAGAAGAAAATACTATGCTTGTTCAACCTGAAAAATTCCTTCACAAGTACAATCTATCTCTTTACTTCACAAACCAACTAAAGCCAACACTTAGCCAAATCTGTTGTTTGTCAAGCCCCTACTTCCATGTGCAATTCCTGAGAGAATTAGCTCATATTTAATTTGGAAATTCTCACTCCATAACTGTACAATCCATCCATAGGCCCTCAACTGATTTCATGCACCATTTGTACAACTCAGAAAATTATACAACTCATAGTACACTGTCCCTAAACTCTAATATCAACTGGGTCTTCCTCTGAAATGACATGTGTGAGTTATTTATGAGTGAATATTCAATTCACTGGTGGATCAGTGAAGCTACACTGGTGCCCGTCCCCACTACTAGATCTCCTTGTAGTTCCTCCAATAGCTGGAACTCGTTTAACTGACTGTAACTCAGTTAGACAGAGTTAATTAATTATAACTCAAAAGAAATCAACCTGGGCCCCTAAAATTTAGGGATCACTCTACATGACTCTAGATAGATTTCCAACTTGAATTTCATAAGCCAACTAAGTCAAATTAGCTTAGTTAATTATTACAAGTTGCTATGAGAATATTATTTCAATTTAATTCCCAATTTAATTCAAGGACAAATTAAATTAGAATTTCTAGATGCCATTTTTAACATTTCTTGTTGCTATTTTCAACACTCCCCCTCAACAAGAAAGGAATTCAATTCTATCCTGATCCCGTAACTTTGGAATGTTTTGCATGCAACACTTCTCTCTAGTGTTGTTGCTACTGCAACTTCTGAAACTGAAAAAGAATCCAAACTGAATTAGTATGATGCGTCCATCACTAGAATCTCTGACTACTACTAGCTACAACACTGTCTACTCAAAAATCTACGTTGCTGATGACTCTACACTGTTCCATCTGCACTACTTCCAACTCTTCTCTGCGCTCTCTAGTATCTAATTGATGTGAGTCTCTGCCTCTATCACTCTGGACATCTAACTGCATCAACTGCCACTGATCCATCCTTCTACTGTGTACTTTGGGCTCCCATAGAAAGGTAATGATCCATGAGACAAAAATCTTAATAGACCTTCCCAAAATTTCTTAACTCTAGGGACTATTACTTCACATCGCCCGACCTCTCACGTGGAGGTATGGATGCATGTGCTCCCTCTTCCCACTTGGCTCGAAATTTCCCCCTACTGGAGGTCTCTGCATAAGTGGGTGTCTCCACTTGGTCTCCTCTCTTCTTCTCTAATTGTGGCTCCTTGAAAAAATTTTGAGGCTATGTGTTGAGAGGTACTTCATGCTCACTGTTGGAGAGGTAAATCCCCTCTGCGGACAAAGGTGATCCCACTAGCCCAAAATGGGTCTAGCAACAATCAATTCACGCTACCATGCAAGTTCCTAGTTGCAAACTAAAAGTGGATTATGAGAACCAACCTGGAGTCCAATGCTAATGTCGAAGAAGAGTTGATACTCCCGTTCCCTTGCTTCAGCAGGTCACAATCCTCACGATCCCCGTGAACGGATACTTGCACATGCAAAGAACGAAGCGAATACAAGCATAAAATCCACTAAAATACAACTATATTTCAGTCAGAAAGGAAATAGATCAAACATTATCATGATGAAAAATAAGATCGGAACCATAATAGTAGTCGTTTATTAATGAATAATCAACAGAGAAAGATACAACCAAAGTTCTGACGTTGAACCTCTCCTCTGGCTGGGCGAGCAACTATACATGTCTTGCAATAGACCTTCTCTCTCTCAGACTTCCGGCAGCATAACCTCCCTATGCTTCAAGACTCTTACTATCACTCAAGACAAGCGCTATCATAAATATCATTACTCAAAAACTAGCTTGTCAAATGCATGAGGACATACTTTTATAGATGGAGAAGGGAGGAAGATACAATGAATCAAGACACCCATTGTGGATTGGCATTATCTCCAAAAGCCGTTGTAGATATATGTCAAGGATAGATGATGACTCTTCGACATCTAGAAGATGAGCTTTATCCTCAAAAGACTTCGTGACTTGAAGGGAAAAAACATCTGGGCGCGCGTTTGTCAAAAATCATTACCAAACTTGGTTGGCGCGGGTGTTGTTCCAAGACAGAGCGCCAATGGTCGCACCCTCTTTTGAGGATCTCATTGATTGGCGCGGGTAGGACATTATGGACCTGCGCTAATGGAAAAAGGGCAGTTTTCAGGGATATCTTGTAGGAGGTGTCTTCAGGGAACATGAAGTACATACTTAGGGGAACATAATGCAAGTGTTTTCAAGTTATGTCACTGCTCACAGGTCCCGGAATGAGTTCTCCAAAGTACGGAAACAGGGGTAATAGGGACAGTGACCAATGGTGACAAATTACTGTGTAACACTCCCTCTCAACCACCAAGTCTCTGACCTTTTTCTTGCTTCTCGAGGCTTTGCATGCATATTGTACCTCAAGTGCATATCAGTTCTTGACTCACACACTGATCTATTTCACTTGTCCCATGGCAATGTGTCTAAGGAAAACCTTCCCTTTGCTAAAAATCACATCGTAGACATGGTCTTCCAATACCATGATGGAAACAATATTATTCTTTAGTCCTATAACATACATCACATCTATGATTCTGAGAGGGGAGCCAAAATCCGTCTGAAAACTAACTATACCGATGTCATTCGCGTTATGCCTCCCATCATCTCCAAACTCTATGTTCTTCTTGAGGTCTTTCTCCTCCAAGTCATTGAAGAGATCTCTATTCCTAGTCATATGGAATGAGGCACCATTGTCAAGATACCACATGATTCCCATTATAGTGCTATCCATGCATGCAATGAAAGTGAAATGAAGTTCGAATTGTGAAGCTAGAGCTTCACATGCTGCTGCTACTACAAACCCCTTCTTACTTACTTTCTTTAGTGGGCAATTCGTAGCATAGTGCTAGTACTCGTGATAGTGAAAACACGTGATGTTCAACAAGCCATTCTTCTTTCTGCCCTCCTCACCTTGGGACTTATTTCCATTGAATTTATTTTCTTTTTTGACTAATGCCAAGTCATCTTCCACTTCTTTGGATGAGGTCCCATCTCTGGTATTCCACCGAAAATCTTGTTGTACCAAGTTAGAACATAACTTCTCCCACTCTGGTAGCTTCTCCCTCCCATTAACTGAGTCATGGTAACTATGCTAGCTCTTGGGAAGTCCTAGAAGTGCTAGAATCACCAGATCATCTTCAGCAATAGTAATCCTGACACTTCCAAGCTCATCTCGACATTGAGTGAACTTATTCAAGTACTTTAGAATTAAGTCACCCTTCTCCATCTTGATCTTTCTGAGTTTTTCCTTCAGTGCTAGATTCCTGTGGTCACTAATATTTTGAAATAGTTCTATCAATGCCTTCCACATTGCAAATGGAGTTTCATTACCATGGAGATTTAAGACAATATGATCTCGAACTCCTTCTACGATAATCCTTCTCACTTTTTCCACACACTTTCTCCATTCATCCAAAACTTCAACAACAGATGCTGGAGGATTTAGAATATCATGATCTATGAATTCCTTCAGACCATTGTCTTCAAGCATTGCCTCCATCCTGTCCTTTAAAGCTATGTAATTCGAGTTGCCCTCTAGGGCATACTCAAGTCTTAAATTGTACAATGACATATTGCTGACTCTAAAGTATGAACCTGCAAATTCGATTTCACTTGCACAAAAAAGTTGAATTCTCCTCTTTTATACTGTATTCAACTCTGATGCCATCTAGATTTTTACTATAGATTCAATAGATTATGTGATATGCTAAAACGCAAGACAATAATCTACTCTACTCTTCAGCAGAAACCAAAATTTCTCGATGAAAACAATAAGCAGAAAAGGAAGAATTTCAATTGCACATAACACAATATTTCTCTAGGGAAAGCAACTAATCAAAACCAAGACTATCTATATTGCATTAACCAGAATATCTAAGAAGAAAATAAAATTCTTGTTGAACACAAAAAATTACTGCATAAGTACAATCTATCTCTCTACTTCACAAACAAGTTTAAGCTAACACTTAGCCAAATCAGTTTCCTGCCAAGCCCCTACTTCCTTGTGCAATTCCTGAGAGAATTAACCCATATTTACTTAGGAAATTCTTGTAGAAATTTTGAATAATAAACACTTATTCAATAGAGATTATCCTGATCATGCACTATTTCGGAATACATGCACAATACATAAGCTCCTCTACGTTGATCATCAATTTAGCAGCATCAAAAACAATGAAACATCAATAGCATGCACACATTAACATAGTATGTAACCCGGGGAAAGCATAAAGATGAAAACCCCACACTATCTATATATTAATGATTGAGAACATGTAAAATTACATAGAACAATACTCCTCACAAGTATCCATCACTATCTCCACCTGTTACACACAAAACTAGCTCAGATCCAAACAAGTCACAGGTTCAAATCTCCTCCACTGCTTTTCCTGCCTCCACTGCACAATACCTGCTGAGAATCACTCACACTGGAAATTAAGTGAGCATAGGCTATTCTACTGGGCATATACTGCGCAATACTCATTGGCATAACTCAATCCATGCTTGTGCAAATCCTCATGCACAACTGATAGTCACAACTCACCCTTTCACTTACCTCTAACACTTGTCTTTGTTGAATTGTCCATGCACTGAGTTAACTGATGTATTCTTTAGTTACTTTATGAGTTAATAATTAGTGAAATAATTAACAATCAATTCACACAACTCATCACTAGTGTATTCTCTAGTTAGACTGAATACAACTAGTTCAACTGAACACAACTCCATCAACTCCACATCCAACTCCACAGAACTCACATGCATGAGTTCTAACCAAAGTCCTCCATGCAATAACTCAACTGACCCACAAAGAAAAGCATATTTCCTTATGACAGCTACATTTTCCACATCTGTAGCTCGAACTGAAGTGCTCCAATAGGATAAGATAATGTTTATAGTCTAAATATTACTAAGGACTAATAATATTTGACTGTTTCTATTTTTTGACTAACAGTCTAAAAATAGACTCTGATCACTCCTACTGTGATCCAAAAATAGAAGTCCATCTATTTTTCCCAACATGACCAATCATCCATAAACAACATACTGCAACTCATAGACCATGATCCATATGTCTAAAAATAGACAGTCTAAAAATAGACTTTGCGCCATAATTTTCCTGCGCGCCCACTTAGTGAGGGCGACTCATTTCCACTAAGCTCCATCATCTTGTTGCATTCTCAACACTCCCTCTCAACAAGATATGGATTATCAGAAACCCCTATCCTGCCTCGGTGGTATTCGAATTTGCTCCTGGTGAGCGCCTTCGTCAAGATATCAACATCCTGATCCTTATTCCCAAATGTATGAAAGTAACATGATTCTCCACTGCACACAATCTCTGATATGATGTTACCTGATGTCAATGTGCTTAGATCTGTCATGAAATACAGGATTAGCCGAGAGTTCAATGCAACTCTGGTTATCATAGTAAATCACAGTAGGCTCCAAGTAAGAACCGAACAAACTGACCAGGATCTTCCTCATCCATATAGCCTCGCATGCAGCCAAACTTGCTGCCATATACTTGGCCTATGTTGAACTGAGTGCCACAGATCTCTGCTTCTTGCTGTACCAAGAAACTGTTGTCGACCCAATACTGAATACCCATCATGATGTGCTCTTTCTGTCCGTTGGGCTCCCTGCCCAATCTACATCCGTGAAGCCACATAGCTTCACCTCATCCTCCTGTCTGTTCCACAATCCATATCCCGATGTGCCTCTGAGATAACGCAATACATGCTTGCCTGCCTTCCAGAAGAGCTTGGTTGGCTTAACCATAGCTTGTGAAAGTTGGTTAACAACATATCATATATCAGGTCATGTATTGACCAGATACATAAGCGACCCCACCAACTGTCGATAAACAGTGGCATCCACTTCTTCTGCCAAAGTGGAATCCTCCTTCCTCCAACCTCCAGGAAGAGGAGTATCAACAGGCTTGCAGCCATGCATGTTGAACTTCTCCAGTATCTCCTGAGCATACTTACCCTCAGAAACAAATAGTCCATCACTGCACTGCCAAATTTCCAATCCCAAGAAATAATGAAGGGGGCCCAAATCCTTCATCTCAAACTCCTTAGCAAGATCATCCTTGCATGAAAGTATCAACAGCTCATCACCCGTTAGAATCAAATCATCTACATAAAGTACAATGATAAGCAACTTACCCTCCACCACAATCTGGTATAGGTTAGGATCTGCCTCACTCTTGGAGAATCCAAGTCCGGTGAAATAACTGTCTATCCGTGTGTACCAAGCACGTGGTGCTTGTTTCAACCCATATAACGCTCTCTTGAGCCTGCACACATGCGACTCACTGTTGAAGATATAAAAACCTTCGGGCTGGTCAATGTACACCTCCTCCTCAATGACTCCTTTGAGGAACGCAGTCTTCACATCCATCTGATGAATGTGCCATCCCATCTACGCTGAGAGAGCAAGAATCATCTGTATGGAAGAATACCTTGCGATAGGTGCAAAGGTCTCCTCATAATCGATCCCCTCTATCTGTGAAAATCTTCGGGCAACAAATCTTGCCTTGTACTTCTCCACACTCATGTCAGCTACCTGCTTAACTTTGTAGATCCATCTCGAATCCATCACTGATTTCCCTTCCTGTCTAGGAACAATCTCCCACGCACTGTTTCTGACAATCGAATCATACTCTTCCACCATGGCGTCTACCCATGCGGGATCCTCCACAGCTTCCTCGAAAGAGGATTGCTCAGTCACAACACATTTGATCATAAGAGCCATGTATCCAGTATAGTGATCAGGTTACTGTCTCTGCCTACGTTGGGCTATAGGTGGTCCTACAACTTTCTCTGCATCTTGAGCTAGTCGCTCAGCCTTTGTCAAGCGCTTTTGCCCTCTGATGGTTGACGCTGCATGAGTGGACTCTTCCACTCCATGAACCTCGTCTTGTGGCTGATCCATGTCTTGAAGCTCATCCTTAGGAACTAATAGCTCCTCATTTGCATGCAAGTGTGGCTCCCTCTCAAGCGAACACTTCATGGCTTTCTCCTACTGAAATTTTATATCCCGTCGCACAACAGTCTTACCACTGTCTGGCAAATACACACAATAGTTGTGGGGTGTATCAGTGTACCCCACAAATATCCCAACCTCTGCGGTCGGCTCCAACTTCTTCCTGGCATCCTTCGTCACATGCATGTAAACGTTAGCACCAAAAATCCTCAAATGAGAAAGATCAGGCTTCTTACCAGAATAAGCCTCCTCGGGTGTACTCATGCCAAGTATCCTGTGAGAACAACGGTTTTGCACATAAACTGCAGTATTGCATGCTTCCGCCCACAAGTGAAGGGGTAGGCCCTGATCATTCAACATCGCCTGTGTAGCACCCACGATCGTTCCGTTCTTCCGCTCAGCAACCCTGTTCTGCTGTGGGTTATGGGGAGCTATGAGCTCTCTTCGAATCCCTTCTGCTTTACAGAAATCCCTAAACTCTCCAGAGATGTATTCACCACCATTATCACTCCCAAGATCCTTCACCTTCTTCCCCGACTCCTTCTCGACTAGTGCTTTGAACAAACAAAACTTTGAGTATGTCTCGCTCTTCTTTTGCATGAAGAAGATCCAGCACTTACGAGAGAAATCATCAACAAAGATCACATAATACCTGCGTTTTGTTGTCGAAGCTACTGAGAAATGTCCACACACCTCTATGTGAATTCTCTCAAGGATCGTCGCGGCGCGACTATCCTTCTCGTGAAAGGTGGCTTTCACAAACTTTCCCAAAGTACACCCCTTGCACTGATCTGATTGCGCAAGAGTGCCTTTAGGAAGCCCTGTAGTGATCTGTTGCAGTATCTTCAAGGCTCCATGGTGAAGGTGACCCAATCTCTTGTGCCACAGCTCGCCATCATCCCGCCTCACCAATCCTTCTGCCTTGCATGCCATTGCTGCGCATCCATCTAAATGCAACTAATAAAGGTTCCTCACTCAAACCCCTATCTTTCAGGTTTCTCCAGTTGTCTTGCTGCGGAGGAAAGCCTTTCCCTCGCTGAAAACAACATCATATCCCTTGTCTTATAACATCTCCACAAAGATAAGATTCTTCTTCAATCCTGGAACATGCATCACTTCCTTCAATACGAAGGGTTTACCAAACTCCCTCTCAAAGGAAATGGTACCGATACCGGTCGCACTGTATCTACCATCATCACCCATCTCGATGTGGACTCCAAGATCTTTGTCCTCCAGATCAGAAAACAAATCTCAATTTCCTGTCATGTGAAAAGACACACCACTGTCCAAGAACCACGCAGATCCAGCAGCTTGCTTGTTCTTCTTCTTCTGTGGACAATTAGTGGCATAGTGTCCGTGCCGGTGATAGTGAAAACATTTCACCTTCGACATGTCCTCCTTATTTCCTTTTGCACCAGACTGAGAAGCTTTCTTGCTCTTCCCCTTCTTTGCTTTGGCAGACTAAGCGCAATTTTGTTCATCAGGTCCCTTTGATGAAGATCTGTCCCTGGTATTCCGCCTGATCTCCTCCTGCACAAGATTTGACCAAAGTATTTCCCATCCTGTCAATTTCTCCTGACCATTGACCGAGTCCTGATAGGAATGCCAAGTCTTCGGAAGACCAAGGAGATCCAAGCTCACCAAGTCCTCATCATCGACAGTCACCCCCACACTTCCCAGCTCATCTCTACACTAAGTGAACTTTGTGAGATACTTGGGCATACTGTCTCCCTTCTCACATTTGATGTTTCTAAGTTTATCCTTGAGAGACAGCTTCCTCTAATCGCTCTTGCTTTGGAATAGCTCTATCAAAGCTTTCCACATCAAGTATGGAGAAGCCTTACCATGCAGGCTGGACACAATGTGATCCTTCACGCCCTCCAAAAAAATCCTTCGACACTTTGCTGTCATCTTTTGCCAAGCATCAACCTGCGCAGCATCAGTAGGCTTTGGGACATCAGCCTCTATGAAATCCTTCAGCCCGTTATCATCCAACAATGCCTCCATCCTATCCTTCGATGTAATATATTTCGAGCTGCCCTCAAGAGCATACTCCAATCGCAATCCATTGAAAGACATTGCCTCGTTGATACCAAGAAAACACTACTGCAAATTTCGAATTCCACCAGCTCCAAACTCAACCTTCTCTGATCTAGAATTCATGAGAACAAAGTATTTCTCATACAGAGATTGACTGTATGGGCTTTTACCGGATATCTCACCTTCCAAAGGAAGGATGAATCCAGAGGCTACCTGGCCCGATTACAGACTCTGCCTGAAGAAATAAGATGTAAACACTTCCTGAATAATAGATCTGATGATCAACAACTCCGATACCATGTAGAAATTTTGAATAGCAAACACTTATTCAACATAGATTATCCTGATCATGCACTATTGCGGAATACATGCACAATACATAAGATCCTCTACGTTGATCATCAATTTAGCAGCATCAAAGACAATGAAACATCAATAGCATGCACACAGTAACACAATATGTAACCCGGGGAAAGCATACAGCTGAAAACCCCACACTATCTGTATATTAATGATTGGGAACATGTAACATTACATAGTACAATACTCCTCACAAGTATCCAGCACTATCTCCACCTGTTACACACAAAACTAGCTCAGATCCGAACAAGTCACAGGTTCAAATCTCCTCCGCTACTTTGCCTGCCTCCACTGCACAATACCTGCTGAGAATCACTCACACTAGAAATCACGTGAGCATAGGCTATTCTATTGGGCATATACTGCACAATACTCATTGGCATAACACAATCCATGCTTGTGCAAATCCTCATGCACAACTGATAGTCACAAATCACCCTTTCACTTACCTCTAACACCTCTGTCTGTTGAACTGTCCATGCACTGAGTTAACTGATGTATTCTCTAGTTACTTTATGAGTTAATAATTAGTGAATTAATTAACAATCAATTCACACAACTCATCACTAGTGTATTCTCCAGTTAGACTGAATACAACTAGTTCAACTAAACACAACTCCATCAACTCCACATCCGACTCCACAGAACTCACATGCATGAGTTCTAACTGAAGTCCTCCATGCAATAAATCAACTGAACCACAAAGAAAAGCGTATTTCCTTCTGACAGCTGCATGTGCCACATCTATAGCTCGAACTGAAGTTCTCCAAGAGGATAAGATAATGTTTATAGTCTAAATATTACTAAGGGCTAATAATATTTGACTGTTTCTATTTTTTGACTAGCAGTCTAAAAATAGACTCTGATCACTCCTGCTGTGATCCAAAAATAAAATTCAATCTATTTTTCCCAACATGACCAATCATCCATAAATAGCATACTGCAACTCATAGACCATGATCCATATGTCTAAAAATGGACATAGTCTAAAAATAGACTTTGCGCCATAATTTGCCTACGGGCCCACTTAGTGAAGGCGACTCCTTTCCACTAAGCTCCATCATCTTGTTACATTCTCAACAATTCTCACTCCATAACTACATAATCCATCCATAGGCCCTCAGTTGATTCCATGCACCATCTATACAACTCAGAAAATTATACAAGTGATATTACACTATCCCTGAACTCTAATCTAAACTAGGTCTTCCTATGAAATGACATGCATGAGTTATTTATGAGTGAATCTTCAATTAATTGGTGGAGTGAAGCTACACTAGTTCCCATCCCCACTACTATACCTCCTACTAGTTCCTCCAAGAGTTGGAACTAGTTTAACTGACTATAACTCAGTTAGATTGAGTTAATTAATCACAACTCAAAAGTACTCAACCCGGGCCCCTAAAATTTATGGATCACTCTATATGACTCTAGATAGACTTCCAACTCGAATTTCCTAAGACAACTAAGTCAAATTAACTTAGTTAACTATTACATGTTGCTATGAGAATAGAATTTCGATTTAATTCGCAATTTAATTCGCAATTTAATTCAAGGACAAATTAAATTAGAATTTCTAGATGTTATTTTTAACATTTCTTGTTGTTATTTTCAACACTTGTGATCTTAATGAGATCCCTAAGCTATGTCATGTCTATATTTTCTTGCAAAATTCTTTTCTTTGTATTATTTCACTAGATGCAAGCTCATTCTTGATAGGGTTTAGGTTTTTTTGAGACAATGTTCTAACTTTCAAGATTGGGTTTATGATCAAATATAGGACTCTATTAGTGCATATTCATATAAACTTTTAAAAATATGCATCTGTAGACAAATTCAACTTTAGAAAACTCATTTGATGGAGATAATAACTACATTTAATTTCTCTTTTCTAGAGGACCAAAATCGACCTAGAGATCACTCAAATCGGATAAGGGAAAGTGCACTTATGAATAAAATTCCACATGTGCATATTTGATAAGGTCGACCACAAATCAAAGTGGACCACCTTTGAAGGCTATAAATACAAGTGACCTCTACCTCATTTAGACACTACTATGATAAACTCTTCTATCTTGGTTTTTGGCTCGCATAGCTCTGAGGCTCATTTGCGGAGGATCAGGTTTTATCTGAGGTGAAATTTCAGGGTCTGAGGCTCGCATCTTTGATTTAGGGTTTTGAGCCCCAGTTATAGGCACAAACCATGAAGGATTCAATTGTAATCGCACACACATAAGCTCATCCATGCGACTGGAGCCATCTAGTCGCATGGATAGCTGTCCATCCATGCGACTGGAGCCTTCCAGTCGCATGGACAACTGTCCATCCATGCGACTGGGGATTTAGGATTTTTGCAGTGCAAATATAATCCTAGTCACTCGCATTCAAGGCTTAAGGGATTGACTAAAATAACTAGAGTTGCGCGCATGTCACCTCCTTTGTGGAGTCGAGACCTAAATTATGAAATCTCAAGATTTCAAGGATTTCACTCAGTGACTGTAGGGTCCGACAATTGATTGTGGACAATGACAATTCATTGTAATAGTCTTCAGATTCAAAATTTTGGGTATATAAGTTGTTGGGTTCATTTCATGGATGTTGTAGTTGTTTTTTTGGTTATTTACATAGATGAAGATATGGATAATTGTGCTCTCTTTTGGTGAATGATTTTATGACAATCTAATAAGAAGAAGAATTTGAAAGGGTTTTCCCCATAGTGGGTTTTTCCCTGGTCTCTGGCTAATCCTGGTGTCTCTATGTTTGAATTCTTTTCTTCTATTGTTCCTTTATTGTTGTTGGGAAAAGTATCCAATACGGAATGACCCTATCCCACTCTAAGGGTGATAGTACCTCAGCAACAATCAAAGCAAAGCTATTCAAGATTACTTCTTTATGAGATGTAAGAGAGAGGAGAAAGAGATCCACTAACCGTTATCTTCCGCTAATGATTGATCCAATCTTCCCTCTTTGCTGCTTGCTCCCAGCTCCTTGCTCTTTTACTGGCCCAGCTACACCAAGATCCTGCAAAATAACAAGAAAGGGAAACTACAAGAAGCATACATTCATAATTGATTCAAGGATTAGAATAAATCAAATATACAAGTATCAATACGCCATTGAGACACATGCATATAGAAGAACCTCAAATGCTTTATTAATGGAAGAAGTAAAGTTCTGAGAGTGTTACAACCATAAGAGGTCCAATCCAGCAACACCTCCCAGCAGAAAGAAATCTCCTCTTCACCTCCTTCAAGAAAATCACCCAATAGTTCTATACTCAAACCAATAGCACTTCCTTACATTCACCAAATTCCAGCCTCCCTAGACCTCATGAGAGAGCTCTATATATAGGAGATTTGGAGAAAGGATGAGTCAGCTTGAGGCTGGCATGAAGCTGACTAGTGTCCTCTCCCACTTCAGTTATTCTTCAGTTCTTGAGTCCACTTGGAGGTTCTTGCTTCCACTTGGAGATCTAGATCCTCTTACTCATCACAAGGCGAATTCCCTGATCCAAGTGTCATTTTGGAAGCTTCCTGGGCATTGACACCTTGAGGAATGACTGTGCCACTTGGCCAATCTCGCCCAGTGCAGGTAGCCTTCATTAAAGTTGACATTCAGCGCAGGTACAGAGTGGAGCAGTTGACATTCAGCACAGATGCTCAGTGGAGCAGTTGACATGATCCAGAATTAGCTTGTTTTTGAGTGTTTTCAGGTGGAGAACTGATATTTAGTGTTGTGGTTTGCTGACCTTGTTCCTCTAGGGGTAGGAACAACATGTTTAGGGACTATGGATCCCTTAGATTATTGACATTTCATGCTTCATGCTGTAAGGCACAAAAATGTCTATAACCCCCCTAAAGTATGAGGTCATTTATCGGGTGAAATACTTTATTAGGAGGATCCGAAGTTCATTCAATCGCTGAGAGGTGACCTGTAATAAAATACAATACAATACATTATTTTTCATTCTGCTTTCATGATCTAGCTGAGGCGGGCATTCCCATGCTCAGCTTTATAAATTCATTTTGGTACATAGAACAGACGATCGTCTGATGGTAGACTGATAATTCTCTGCTGAAATTATCATCCTTTGAGTAGGATGATCATCTGCTACAATGATGTACATGTCAAATGTCTTTATGTTTCCTGAATATATATCGCAGCCCGGATGGATGAAACTAGATCCGGGGTCTTCAAACTCGTTCGATCTTCACTCTAAGTACAAGTTGATCCATGTGAGAATTGCGCTGAAGTCGAACATGGAAAAACATCGCTTGATTACCGGTCAATAATGTAAACCGTTAACAAGCGCGAGAGGAATCACCGATAATGATAATGACCCTCAAGGTACTGCAGTACAATTCACGTGGTGTGAATAAAGGACTTGGCGTCGAACACCACGCAAAATCTTCTGGTCGAAGGTCATTAATGTATACCTGTTGCCGGAAGTGAGAAACTTGCCATTGAGGCATGCAAGCTTCAAAGTACTGAGGGGGGTGTTCCTAGATCAACTTCTTGGATAATGAGCTGAAGTCGACAAGAAGCGATCCGTCAAAGGAGGGCCTTAATGAATCCCACATCAGTGACACAGAACGGAGCTAATGATTTTAGTGGAGGTGAAAACAATCTGTGAAATATGATTCAGGGTGGATGAAGGATAATGTATGGCAGTGGATGGGACACGGTTGACTCTTTTTGAACAACATCTCTTGAACATATAACGACACTGATACGATGGATCGGTAGCATTACCCCAAATGTGGATGGTTTGGCGAGGACCATGGTGATGAGACCGGTGAATGAAACAACCCAACCCGATGTGATACGGAGGAAAAGTGTCATGTTCAAGAGCGACTTGCTACCATTAAAGCTTTGAGGTTCTCCCAATTTTTCCCCAGTCATTTCTGACCAGTACCTCTTTATTTTTGTCAAGCTTGAGGAGGATAACATATGCTTGTTCTATAACCTGCCCTTCGGGCAAGCCCATCGCTATGTTTTAACGAGCCTAGCGATAGGGAAACTCGTTCTCGTCTAAAGACAAGTTTGTCGCTATTTAATCATTTTAACGAGTCTAACGACAAGGAAAACTCAGTCCTTTTCATTTTTATAGAGTCTGAAAAGGTACAGAAAGTTAACTCCAAAATTCCTTTTTCGTCATCTAATCCCTTAAGTCCGAAAAAATATAAAACAATACAGAAAGGATGAGTTTTCGATAACTTTAACGAGCCGAATAAAACAAGCGCTCGACCTTTTTGTGTAATAATCCCTCAGGTCCAAAAAGATTAAAATCTAGAGGTGGGATAGCTCTTCCGGTCACTTTAACGAGCTGGAAGGCCAGAACTCGGAAAACTTTTCATATTTTACGAGTCAGATGAAAAGAGCTCAAAGAAGACTCGTCTTTTGAGGAACGAGTGATAAACAGGGATAGCAGCAGATTCCAGGTACAGGTTGGAATTTTCCAATCACGGCAGTGTCACAAGGATGGCTAAGTGAAATCACTCTTCGTAGCTGTTCCTCAAAATGGGTAAACAATCATATGGGGGTGAACGATCGGCCAAATGGAATGGAGGTGGCGGGTGCAAACACGACCAAGGCTTTTATGGCTAATAAATTTACGATCACAATGGTTATTTACCGGAATAGGTTCATTTTTTAATGAGCTTAAACTCTGGAGGAAACTCTTGCTCACGCTTTTCTATTTTTTATCGAGCATAAATTCCACGGTAAAACTGCTCGAATCTCGCTTTTTTATTTTTTAACGAGCATAAATTCCGCGGTAAAAACTGCTCGATATACCAGTCATAAGATAAGAATGTCTCCTACAAGATTCCATTTTTTATAGAGCTTGCACCTCACATAAGCTATGCTCCCTCTCATCCTTTCTTTATGCAAGTTCGGAAATGGCTAATCCTAAAAATAGATAAATAACCGCTCTTAGCTTGCACTCCAAAAGGTTTGCATGCCCCCAGGTATAAAGTACAATTTCAAGGCTGCCCCTACTTATCCGATAAAACATTTGTTTTAAAGGGTGAGGCTTGCCTCTTTCTGGTTACCCAAAGATTGTTTTGTTAACACCATCAAAACGAAAACATTTCCTCGGCATTGTCTACCGAAGTAGACAATGGTGAATGACCTTTGTCAAACAAGTAACCTTAACAAAGGAATCCTGTTCTAGAACAACCCCTCTTCCTTCCACGGACGGGGTACGGACTAGTCATATTCTTTCGCGGAAATTCTACCTTATACCCAAGGTTTCCTCTGCCCAAAGCAGACCAGGATGCATGCCCCCTGGGTTCCAGTCCCATCTTTCCGAATCACTCGCACTCATCGAGAAGGAGGACTGGGGGTGGAGACATTTCTTGGGTGAATAGACCATTGAGGGTTGGTATGTGACTATTTGCGATGCGTGATCCCGGAAATGAAAGTTGGTCTACGAGCTTGACCATTCTTCCTTCGTGTGGAAAACACATTACTCTAAAGAGTGAGGAGACTATAGCTCCCATGCAATATATATAGTCTCGTCCAAGGAGTAGGTTATAATCCAAGGGTCCTTGAACAACCATCACGTTCATTTGAACGGTCTTCCCTTTCAATGTAACAGGTACATTGGGGAGGATCCCTAATGGTCGACTGGTTCCTTTGTCAAAACCCGAGAGATTTCTTATCTCAGGCAAAAGCTCCGGGGAACCCAGTGCTTTCCAAGCAATAGAGGAAAGGATACTCACAGATGCCCCTTCATCAATGATAGTTCCAGCCATTACCATTCTGTAGATTTGGACTATGATTCTGAATGGTATATTGGCTGGCAACCGGGGTCTGCCTAGTTGGTTCCAATCAAAGGACACAACCAGGTTGCTTGGCGGTGGGACCGAATACACGGCCGGATATGACCCTGACGATGTTCCTTCCTGCGATAAAGGAATGGGCGCATTGCCCTGATGCTCATCAGAATCTGTGTTGATGAAAATAATCTGGATGGTGTCATCCTTATTCTCTTCAGTGAGGGTGTCATTTGAAGATGAATCTTCAGTGACGGTGTCATTTGAGGATGAAACCTCTGAAGGAAGAACCAGGTCAACTACCGTATCGACCTTTAGACTTTCGTCTGGTCTCGATTCAGTAGGTTCATTTTCAATGACTGACGCTTCAGCTGACCACTTGAGCGGGCCAGCTGTATTTTCAACCAACGAAGGACTTGGCACGAGTTTTTTGTATCCAGGAGGAAGTCTCAACGGTGAAACCGGGCGATCTTCCAAAACTCTCTTCGCTTCGTCTAAGAAGGGACAACGGTGGATGGCGTGATCGCCTTTACACAGTCTGCAGGGGGATCTTATTCCCCCTCTTTGTCTTGAACCTTCACTTTCGCTGGTCGACGATAAGCATTCAACATGGCTATCAGAGGTCGATGCTCCCGAATTGTGCAACCGAGGGGACCATTCCCTTAGTATCCGAGGAATATAGCGACAATCTCTATGGAAGTGGTCTCCTCTACATATGACACATGGCGATTTAGGCCCGGTCTATGCTGTGTGTGGATTTTTGTCAGATGTCTTTTGCTTGCCCCCAGTCGCCTTAGGCTCCTTCTTCTTCTTCTCTCTCTCCTTCTTCTCCTTCTTCTTCATGGGAGCTTGGCTTTTGCCGGCTCTACCTTGCGAAGATGAAGGATCGGAGGAAGAGTTATAGGAAGTAGAAGGCTGGTGGGCAGCTCTAGACTGATCTAACTGTTGACTCGACTGTTCAGGAACCATGGTGTTCTGAACTACATTGGTTGAGAATAGCCAAATAGGCAGGCCAATTGTCAGTCCTGGAAGCGACAATGTGGCCATGTGGGGCGCACCAACTTCTCCCCAAGAGGAGAAAGGACTAGGATTTCCATCATGTGGAATTCCTTGGTTGGGGCATTCCATGTTCTCAACCTACAGATCAACGCAGGAATAGGAGGTGATTATGTTCCATTTAAAATAAATTTTATAACGACGCTTTAGACACAACTTGCTTTTTCACTTTTTAAGAGTCGAGAAAAAGCTAAAGATGACTCTAGTCTCCTTCGATGTTTTAACGAGCCCGAAGTGACAAATGCTCGGATGCACTTTTTCAGTTATAGAGTTTGAAAAAGGCCAAAAGAAACTGCTCTGGAGTTCTAGGCAGAGGGTGTGCCAAACTTTTCGCAAAACCACAGAATACGTTTTACGGTACGGGTGGTCGATCTTCGTGAATGCTGTGTTCACTGCATTGCGATCAGTAGGGCGGCCGACACGGTTTCCTATGAATAAAGGCTTTGTTACTATAGGGGTCTCCCAATATATACGCGACGGTACGTGGGAGCACAAGTCCGTATTGATACTTATCGCTTCACCGTGGAGGAATCACCCAACCACTCAATGCTAAGATATCACGTTTAACGACGCCGGAACACGTCTCTAGCTTAGACCTCTATGTGTTTGCGTTATGTTTCAATGCGTTGTTATGTAAATTCAATTTATTTTAAGGTTGATCTTGTTTAGCAGTTTTCCTTTATGGATCACCACGAGATGTATAGTAACACTCCTAAATGCAGTCTAAGATGATAAGCAAACTTTTCAATCTTTCAACTTTGAAAATCTTAACTACTGAGGGAAAAGAAAGACAACATCTTTTCACACAGATCATAGAGCACACACTAATGCACTTTTCCCTAAATCAGCATGCAAGCTGTCATAATGCACATGCACAATGCAGGTATTTCTTTTCTCTTTCTTAATGTTTGTGCGATACAAAAAGAAAGCTGTTGTATAATTTCGAATTCAATTTCAAGTGAAAGAAAATAAGCTTGTCCAAAATCAAAAGACACCTTAAGATTTACTTGTTTCGACACTAGAAATATATAAACTCAAACCATATGACAAAAGCAAAAGCTCAATCAGCTATGAACAACAAACAAACTAACTCTTAAGATCAAAACGACACTTTATCACAGGTCTAGATCTAAGAGGCCACAGCAAGACTAGTTCACTTTCGTTATGGGAAACTGTAAATGATACAAGAAATACACAAAGAACAAATACAGTTTCTTTATACAACCAAGGCGGAATAGTGGCAAGGAAAGTTGGTTTCAGATAGGTACATTGACTGGTAACAGGCTGCAAAAACAAGGGTGAAAACAGGGCAAGAAACAGCAGGAAACCCCAGTAGCACAAGGCAAGACTGGTTCAGCGCAGGTAGTACACTGTCACTTTGACATTCAGCGCAGGTAGCCCCTTCGGGAACTGCGCTGAAATGCAAACAGCCTTCACACAGCCTGCACTGAAGAACGAAACTTGCGTTTCTCTCAGTTTCCGGGTCACAGATTGCTCAAAAATTCACAGTTTTTGGCCAAATCAGAAGCTATCAGTCAAGTACACACTAAGGGATGAAAAGGAGGATGAAAATCTATCACTAAGAGCTATTTGGAGTCCTTGTGGATCAGCTCTTCAAATCATAAACTTGCCCAGAAACTGAGCTAGAGTAGTTGCCCTCTACTTTGCATTTGAAAGATCCAAATGCAGTTCGATTCGGTACTCCCTTTGTTTATGAAATGAATAGCAAAAAACACAAACAACCAACAAGATACGATCCCCAGTGGAGTCGCCAATTTGTTGTTGGGAAAAGTATCCAATACGGAATGACCCTATCCCACTCTAAGGGTGATAATACCTCAACAACAATCAAAGCAAAGCTATTCAAGATTACTTCTTTATGAGATGTAAGAGAGAGGAGAAAGAGATCCACTAACCGTTATCTTCCGCTAATGATTGATCCAATCTTCCCTCTTTGCTGCTTGCTCCCAGCTCCTTGCTCTTTTACTGGCCCAGCTACACCAAGATCCTGCAAAATAACAAGAAAGGGAAACTACAAGAAGCATACATTCATAATTGATTCAAGGATTAGAATAAATCAAATATACAAGTATCAATACGCCATTGAGACACATGCATATAGAAGAACCTCAAATGCTTTATTAATGGAAGAAGTAAAGTTCTGAGAGTGTTACAACCATAAGAGGTCCAATCTAGCAACACCTCCCAGCAGAAAGAAATCTCCTCTTCACCTCCTTCAAGCAAATCACCCAATAGTTCTATACTCAAACCAACAGCACTTCCTTACATTCACCAAATTCCAGCCTCCCTAGACCTCATGAGAGAGCTCTATATATAGGAGATTTGGAGAAAGGATGAGTCAGCTTGAGGCTGGCATGAAGCTGACTAGTGTCCTCTCCCACTTCAGTTATTCTTCAGTTCTTGAGTCCACTTGGAGGTTCTTGCTTCCACTTGGAGATCTAGATCCTCTTACTCATCACAAGGCGAATTCCCTAATCCAAGTGTCATTTTGGAAGCTTCCTGGGCATTGACACCTTGAGGAATGACTGTGCCACTTGGCCAATCTCGCCCAGCGCAGGTAGCCTTCATTAAAGTTGACATTCAGCGCAGGTACAGAGTGGAGCAGTTGACATTCAGCGCAGATGCTCAGTGGAGCAGTTGACATGATCCAGAATTAGCTTGTTTTTGAGTGTTTTCAGGTGGAGAACTGATATTTAGTGTTGTGGTTTGCTGACCTTGTTCCTCTAGGGGTAGGAACAACATGTTTAGGGACTTTGGATCCCTTAGATTATTGACATTTCATGCTTCATGCTGTAAGGCACAAAAATGTCTATAACATTTATGTTCCACTGCATTGATGATTATGATATTGTTCTTTCTACATAGTTGGATATGCTACTGAATAATGATGTAAATATGAATAATGTTATGATGTTATGGGGTGAGCTTAATGTGTTAATGAAGAAATATAATTATCAAAGAAAAGAACAATATAGCCCTATGAAAAATTAACATAGTTTTAGAGCTGGGTTGAAGAAAATTCATGGAGATCACCCCCATAGAGACACCTTTGATGGAAGCAAGAGTAGATGGAGGAGACCTAAAAAAATTATAGGATTTGAAGAAAAACCATAGGCAATTTGTGTATTAGGGTTTGATGGATATTATGATATTAGGGTTTGAGAAACCTTGGTTTGTGGAAAATATATGAGATACAGAAGCTAGCATGATCAATGTGAATATGCTCAACAAATTGTGACAGATTTGATGAAGCCCTAGATGGGATAGTCTCTAATAGGCCTAGTTGTTGATAAAGTTGATTGAAATAATGAAGGAATCAAGTCGAATATGGATAGTGATGGATCTTGAAGGCTGGTTCAAGAGGGGGAGGATCACCTCTCATTAAAAATAATCATCTCTTGACTTATGATGCTCCTTTATGTCTTTAATTTTGTTTAGACTTATCGATCTGATTATTGTTTTGATCATTATTTATACTTCTTACATGTGTATTTGACAATATGGATGTTTCTAACCTCCTTAATGAAATGTGATAAGTGGATCCTTCTTGAGGATCATTTGAGATGCAAGAAAGAAAAGCTAGAGTTGGAAAAATGTAAGGGGGAACCTAATGAAAAGAGGAAAAAGAACAACAATATGCCTATGCCAAATGAAAATATGCACATGTATTTGAATACTACAAGGTATGCATGGTATATTATTTCAATGTTGGTGGCAAGGTAATCCCTAAGGTATGTTGAGAATATATATTTCTCAAATGGTTCATGGATGCATATGAAAGTGATTTGGATTCTTGGTTCTTATGATAAAATGGTGCACTTGGTATTGAACAAGTATCTTACTTCTTGAACATGATGAAATTCTTGATTTTATGAGGCTACTTAATGTTTATCTTTGATATAGTGGCATACTTGATGTTTGGCTAACATCTACCATTTTTGGATATCTTGATCCCATAAATATGGTTAGCAACTTGATTCTAGTAGATGGTAACTTGACACTATTTGTTTGTAAAATGCATGGTAGTCATGATGATAGAAGTCTGACAATGAGATCGATATTTAGGATCTCTCGTTGGCCATGGTTATGTTTTGATATGCTTAGTGACTATGGAATATGGTAAAATTTAATTCCCTAACTTAATGGATTGAGTTATGTGACAAGGAAGTAATGCTTGTGATTATGATTATTGAAGTTTACTCCTATTAGCTATTTGACACCGACCCTTGATGACATATTGATGTCATGATGTAGTAGCTGATGAAAACATAAGATCACCATAATAAATATGTGATATGGTCTAACTTTATGATCTAATAGGTCTTCTGATTCGTGATAGCATTATAGACAGGTTGATGGCATGAATGAAGATGACTAAACTGACTTCATATTCAAAGGGAAGATCTCTCCATAAGATCACTTCTCCTATTGTCATTTGAATTATATGTATATTATTTACTGTTGAAGTATAATTTATGGACATGAATAGAAAAACTTATGACATTATTGTTCTGTAGCAAAAAAAAAACTAATTTGAGGAGAGAGAGTTTTCCCTTACCCTAAGCCCCAGTCGCATGAAAGCAAGCATACAGGTGAGACTGTAGCCTCTCAACCACACAAAAGTAAGATCAAGGGTGCGACTGTAGTCTCCCAACTGCATGCATGAATTACTATGCAAGAAAATATGCCTCTTGGACACACTTGAAGGATGCCAGTCCTACAGATGTGGGGCAGACAAAAGAAAGATACGAGAGCAGGAAAGTTTGGATGTTTTCTATAATATGGATATATATAGATTGAACTTGTGTTTGTAGGTGACTGAGATATTCATATAGATATTTCATTATGTTTGAAGTTTGTGCTACAAGAGTTTGACATGATTTGGCTTATTGATATAGATGAGTAGTGTTTGGAGTTTTGACATAATGGTTGATAATGAATTAAGAACTTTGACTTGAGATGCTATGGACTATAAATCTCACTATGACAGAAAAATGAGATTTGACATGATGATTAATGATTTAACTTGAGGAATGATGATTTACATAAATAACAATGATATATGGGCATAGTGACCTTCAATGGCTAATATTTGTATTTGATAATGGTTTTACGTTGTCCTCACTATTCTTAGCACAATGGTTGAAGCAATGAAAAATGAGATTAAGTATGATGTAACCTCATGATGGAACCTGCATGACTTATCCTTGATGTATGCATTCTCATATAGTGACTTATATTATGATCATAAGGATGACCTAATAAAGTTTGGTTTGATATTGCTTATGATAACTTCTTGGCATGACAATAAATGAAACCATGACTTGATGAGAGCTCTACTTGTAACATGGTCTAAAGAATCTGTTACTCTGATATTGTGATGATTTTGATATTATTTTTGATATGGATTCTAAACTTTTATGAGCTTACTTGGTAGATTTGATTGTACAATATTGATTTATGTGAGGTTGAGAATATTGGTTTGGAAATGTGTTATGTTTGTAGAGAGATTTGAATGAAGTTATATCCTTGATCTAGATATATCTGCATTGACATTTATCTAATGACGTCAAGATGATGTGTTGATCCAAACCTCTACTCTAGAAGTGTTCCAAGGTATGATTTTAATTTTGGTTTTGGTTTTATATACTGATGGTCTACTATTGACAGGTAATGAGCCTATGATGATCTAAGTAAGAGGGAGATGGATTTTGAAGCTCAAAATAATGAATCATGGCATGATGAATCAATTTCTAAAGTTGGGAAAAGATAATCTATATTGCGAAGCTATTGAACAAGTATTAGAAAGTGGAAATGAAAATCCTTGGAAACTCTAATCGAATTTCAAGATGTCGTGAAGAGATATTGTTGAAATAAACTTGCTAATTGACATTTATTTGAAGCATTGATGTTCTGCTTTGAATGCTTACTCGTTATTGATGAGATGAGCACATTTCGTTGTTGCCTTAGTATGGGATCTGCCATGATATCTTGGATGAGAGGTACGTTGCATGACCGAGGTTAAGTACGATGTTGCTAGCATGGCTAGTTGTGGGGCAGGATGAAGAAGCTCCTTAGAAAGTTGTCTGAGCGGCATCTAGATATAACATGGATACATTATGATTGATAGAGAATCCCACATATATCTTGGACTAAGATACCTTCATATATTGAGACACTGTCACTGTACGAGACAAGCTCAGGATTATGGTTGGCACCTTCATGAGAGGGAGGATGAATATGCTGTCCTTTTTGTGATATATATATGACTGTTTATGTTCTAATATGATATTTGATTTGATTTCCTACATGAACAAGAGAATACTTCTATTGCTACATGATGATCAAGGTAATACCATATATGAGTATGATGAGAGCATCACTTATCGAGGACACTGAGCCAACTATTCCCCCCTTTCTGATCTCCCAAGGTGAGGAATTGAGATAGAGGGCTCCTGGGGTTGAGGGAACTTTGGACAATAGGGTATCACCCCTATTTGTTACCCAAAGAGTTGGAGTAGTAGCTTACCCTATATTGGTCTTTGTAGAGTATACCAGAGTTGGCATCATACCCATAAGGTGGGCTTGTTGGGAATAACACTCCATGTCTCACCAACATCTTGAGAGTGTACTTAGGGTGTAGAACCCAAGTTGATTATGATGCAGGTGTTCTACTGCATGATTGCTTAGAGTCATTGATGGGAATATCGACATGCAATAGGATTGGGTTGATATTTTATCCCTATGTAGTTCGGGGTTGAGATTGAGCTCCTCCATGTGATTCCAGGGTTGAGATGTGCTCCCTTGTGAGTTTGGATATCCTATTTCTTGACATGGGGTCATAGTAATAGCTTCCCCATGAGATTTTAGGTTGACATATGCTCATCCATGTGGTTCCAGGTTGAGAAATGATCCTTGATGATATTCTCTTCAATGATGATTCGGGTCATAGATATGACTCTCCACTGATATTCCTGGGTAGTATCCCATTGGCTGAGATTCTGGGTAGTAGGTCTATGGACAAAGGGTGCTAGATTGAGCTCCCTTGCGATGTCAAAATTATTCTTCTTTTAGATTCGATAATGTTCAAAACATTAGTAGGAATAATTACCAGATAAGAAGGAATAAGAAAGAGATGAATCAAGATGATTAATGATGTTACACAATGATGAGATACTTGAGATTGGATATTATTTGATGACATTATACACATGACATGATGCAGGTGGAATTCTCTCTAGTTGAGGGAGATTGTTAAAAATATGAAATTGTGGTCAAATTCTACTTTGGAAAAATCACTTTATGGAGATAAAAATTGCATTAAATTCTTCTTTTCAATAGGACCAAAATCAACCTAAAGATAACTGAAATCGGATAAGGGAATGTGTACTTATGAAAAAAATTGCACATTTGCATATTTGATAAGGTCGACCCTAAAGAAAAGTGGACCACCTTGGAAGGCTATAAATACAAGTGACCTCTACCTCATTTAGAAACTACTATGAGACACTCTTCTATCTTGGTTTTTGGATCGCATAAGTTTGAGGCTCGTCCACAGAGGATCAGGTTTGCTCTAAGGTGAAATTGTAGGGTTTGAGGCTCGAATCTATGATTTAAGGTTTTGAGCCCCAGTTGTAGGCACAAAATAGGAAGGATTCAACTATATTCACACACACGAAAGCTCATCCTTATGACTAGAGCCTTCTAGTTGCAAGGACAACCATCCATCCATGCAACTAGGGATTTAGTGTTTCCGCAACCCATATCTGACCCCAGTTGCTCACATGCCATGCTTAAGGGGGCAATTGAAATAGTGAGAGTCGCTCACATGTCACCTCCTCTGCGTGATGGGGACCTAAATGATGAAATATCAGGCTTCTGAATAATTATCTCAGTGATTGCAGGGTTCGATAGTTGATTGCAGACATCGACAGTTCATTACTGTCTTCATAATCAAATTTTCAAGTATATACATTGTTGGGTTCAATTCATGGATGTTGTAGTTGTTTTGCTGGTTATTTACATAGATGAAGATATGGATCATTGTAATATATTTTTCTAAATGATTTGATGACAATCTAATAATAAGAATATTTTGAAAGGGTTCTCCCCATAGTCGGCTTTTCCCTAATCTCTGACCAATCCTTGTGTCTCTATGTGTGAATACTTTTCTTCTATTGTTCCTTTATGTTCTGCTGCATTGATGATGATGATATTATTCTTTCTACATAGTTGCATATGTTGCTAAATAATAATGTAAATCTGAATAATGCTATGATGTTATGGGGTGAACTTAATGTGTTAATGAAGAAATACAATTATCAAAGAAAATAACAATATAGCCCTATGTAAAATTAACATAAACCTCTTGCATTGAACTTAGGATTGGAATGTATATCATTTATGGCGTTGATCATTTTGATTATATTGGCATAGATTATCATTGGCCTAAGGGTTCACATCTCTGAAATTCTCATGAAAATAATAAGCTTCAGGCCATTCTTGTCAATATTCTGATGTTAATCATTTTCCTTCTAGCACAAACTCTCCTCTTGAGTGTTAGTGAATGCTTGAGTTATTTGGTGAATCAAATTCCTCATCTTGATAGTTTAATGTCCCAAGTTGATGTGAAGGTTGAATATGATTCAGTACATTTTGACCCATTGTATCTTGATTAGTTTCCTGAATATTCTATACTAGCATTCATTTTTTATTCTTCTGATGGTGATTTTTTTTTATTCAACATGTGAGGAGAATGATTTTATTATTCAAATAATTTGTGAAGATACCCAAATTGAACCATATTTGTGTTCAAATAATGGAGAACCTGATGTCTTAATCGACCCATATGATCATAACATTGGCCTTAACACTTATTTTTCCATGAGTGTATCTGATTGTTTTACATTTGTTCATCCCATCAAAGCCATAAATTCCTATGATTCATCATTTTACTTCTCAGATACATGTCAAGTAGTTGAAGCACTTTAGCTATTACTGATGATTATGTCATGCCTTCATGATATTGAAAATCCTTCTGAACATGATCAGATTCAATGTCCCTTACAAGATTATCCCCTTGATTCTGTGCCATTAATTGAAAATTAAAATTTTCAAGGATTTTAGAGTTTTCAAGAGGATTTTTTTGGATTTCATGATTGAATCTATGATTGGATAGAAGTATCTTACTTATCAAGTCCTGTTGCTAATAATAAGATTCTATCTTTATTAATGTTTGCTAAGGATTGAAACACAAAATAAACTACATTCACAAGAAGCTTTCGAGTTTTGTATAACTATTGTTCGAATAAAAAAGGTAAGGTTGCAGATTGGTTCAAGTTAATTGTTATGACACATGTTTTTTCCTCTAGGAAAGACCTTCTATTTTTTTGTTCAAGGTATTCAAGTTTTTATATTTACTTTGGCACGTTGTATTATGTTAATTTTAATTACTTCTGTCTTGGTATTTGTAGGCCGGGAGAAACTTTGGTGGCTACACTGAAAATTTCAGTACACTTAACCCTAACCTTTTAGTTGTTTAGATAAGGATGTACGTCTTACTATCAAAATAGCTGCTTTAACTATTTGTACTTCTGCTTGTGTTGCATTTTATCACACCACTAGAGGCTGCTCTATCAAATTATTCTACATTATATAATCATATACATCATAAGAATATGCGCTAGATACTCTCCCACAACTCAACAGACTTTCTGGTTACAATCGACACTCTTGCCGTAACTTGTTTTTTAAGTGTCGCAAAGTGAGATTTAAATTATCGCACTTAGAAATAAATGTCACTTTGCTATCATTTCAAGGTAGGAATATAGATTTTGAGTTATATTTATCTTTTTTGTGTGTTTTGATGTTATCTATGTGTGATATCACTATTTTAAGGCTTGTTTTCATGTCTTGTTCTCTCTTATCTTATTGATCCCGCACTTAGCCATTATGGAGCTTTCGCTATCTTTGAAACTTTCTCAATCTTTGACCAATATTTCTGCCCCTTGGAATTGTGCATTTTGTAGTCCTAGGCTATAGTGAAGAACCCTTTGTCTCTTGAAAATGAACATTGCGTAGTCCTAGAATACAATCTCCGTCCAACTGCACACTGCGCAACCTTGATTCCTAGGACATCAATCCAACCGCCTAACCCTGACAACTACATAATTCATGTTCTCTCTCTCCTTGGATTATGCATTTCAGAATTGAAGTGGGTAGTAAGGCCTCTCGATGTCACTAAATTTCCCAAAAATCCATTTTCCTAAGCCTTATTGTTAGTTACTATGCATTGTGTAGTTTTAGTGAGAAATCCTACCTCCTTGTCTCTATAAGAAGTGAAACTATGTTGTTCTATTCATTAGGTGGGCCTCCCATTGGGAATTATGCAGTTCTAGTGAGTAATGGATCACTATTGTGTCACTGAAGTCCTCAACTGCATAATTCACTAAGGCCTTCTCTCAATCACTGCACATTGTGCAGTTATAGTGACTAGTCATCCTCCCCTTGTTGACTGAGATCCCTCACTACACAATCATTTGTCTTATATTTCTCCATAAAATGCACTTTAGTGGATAGTGAGTTATTTCCTTAGCCTCTATAATTCCTAACTGAGAAATCCTTGTCTCTTCCTTCTTGGCTACTCCTTACTGAAGATCACCAGTCAGTAAGCTCAATACCTTGCCTTCTGGACTCTCCTTTACTACACATTGTGTATTTCCAATTAGTAGTGAGGCATCCATGAGTTCCTATGGCCCTCAAATGTGCAATTCCTAGCCTCTCACTCTTAAAACCATTTCATATTTCTTTATTTCCATCAGCATCTTCCATGACTAAGAAGAGGTAGAATAGGTGGTTTCTGGATTGATGTTATTCTATCACGAGTGGTATCCATTTGTAGGTATCATCATTACAACATGATAGGGTAATAATTAAGAGAAGCCATCAAGGAGAGGCTACAAGAGAACACTTATGAAGAAGGAGAAAAGGAAGAACCATCATGAAGAACACAAAGGTATCCTGGATCAAGAGAAAGATGTTGACTTGGAAGGTTCCAATACTCATCCAAATTCTTTGGATGATGAAGATAAAGAACAAGAAATATCCATCATGAAGAGGCCAAAGTCACAGTAGCAAAGAGAGGAGCTTCGCTTTGACTTATCATCATGAAGTTCCATGTCATCATTTCCAAGTCATGGCCTCTACAATTGTCACCACAATGTCACATGTGTCAATATGTCTTGCCACATCATTTGTGGAATGTAATTATGCATTTTCTAGAATGAGAAAATTTAACATGTGTGGAAGCCCAAGGATCCCACATGGAATGTGAAAGGTCACTACAAAGCTCTAAAGTCATGTAAAAGATCAAATGTCATATAGGAATTTGAAAAGTCATAGTAGAATCTCAAGAGTCATGAGGGAGGTCAACAGTCACATGGGAGGTGGAGAGTCACCTCGTTTGTTAGAAATATACCCTCATAACTCAAGAAAAGGGACTTTGGACTTCTCACCTTGGCTTCTCTAGCTTGGCATAGGAGAGAATATATTCCTTTGGAGTAGAAAGTAGTGATGTAATGTTCCACTATTGGGACTAGTGTGACAACATTGTACTTGTATATCTTAGGAATTTGACTTAATATATGAAGCTCTCAGTGCTAACACACTTTCATGCATATGTTGTAAATGATTATGAGACTATTGTTTCATTCTTTGCAGTAAATGTTTATGTTAACACATACTAATGAAATGAAATATTTCATTGGATTTAGTACACATATTTATGAATGTGTGTTTTTCATTTATTTTATGATTGTTGTTACCTTGGGAACTAATTTGCAGCTTAATCAACGATTGTTTCATGCTCTCGTGTGTCTCTTTTAGTATAGTACTATTAATTTTCTTCTAGAGGCGCACTCTCTCTTTTCCCTTTTTTGAATGTCCCTCATATACATTACATTTGTATGCCTCACAATGTCAACTTACTTGCTTGTTTCAAAGATTTTTTGTATAATCTCTTATGTTCATAATTGTAGCCAAGGAAAATTCCTAAGAGTAATGGAAACCAACCCTATTTCTGGTTGGGGCTCCTACTCCAAACAGTGTGAGGTATAATTGGGACTTCATAATGGGGAGACCCCCTTGGTTGATGGATTTCCAGCATTATCAACATCACAGTTAAGAATGCATTGAAAATTAGGTTCAGATTTTATTCTAGTTCCCCTACATTACTTATAAACTTACATTCACAACTAATATTATACATTTGAGAGATAACACTTTTCAAGTTTCCCCCACTTTGATCAAAGTTCTAAATAACAGATAATTAGAGAATTAATTTCAACATGCTAAACAAAATAATTCCATTAATGACATATCAACCATGATGCTGACTTATTACATATTATCCAAGCTCACAGTAAGTCATCATACCATAATCCATATTTAGTCATGATTTTTATATCGGTGTGTATGTTTTCAACTTATAAAAAGACCATTTAACCATACCATAAGGTTTTTATCTATCATCTATGATTAATAACAATTGTTGCACTAGTTATGCACAATCTTTAGTTTAGGTCCAATATTCAAACTGGTATACCCATACATCCATCCATAGGACACATACCAACACTAGAATTCCTACAAGAAAATATGTATTGAATTCAATTTAATATCATAAGAGGTCTACCCTCATTCAACAAAAGGTTACTCACATAGTATTCCATAATAATAAGGATAACTTCTCTTAATTACCACAAAGTTTTTACCAAAATTTAATCCTCATTATGAATATTTGGGACTCAAATATAGATTTGATATCCTTATCAAGCTATCAAACATATGACCCAATAGTCATTCCCACCCCAATACAATTAAGATATGATACCCAAGAGGTCTATTCTTGTCTCAAATATAAGAGGTGGAATTTTCATAATGAGATATTCACATTACAATGGCTTATTTGGATATGGTAATCACCTTTCCATAGGTTATACACAACCTTATTACCAAATGTATTTTGATCCAAGCATTACATGTATTTAAACATACTCTCATAATTATTATAAATTTTGAAACCTCACTTAGATTAGAGCACAAGAGAAAGATATTTTCCTAAAAAAACTTAGTACCTAGTACAAAAAAGGATTCCAAGTAAAATCTAATCATTCATTCATCATTATTAATATCACAAGTTAAAAATTTGAATAACCACCTTCTAAATGAAGGTAAGTGTTGGATAACAAATCCATTAGGTTCATTATCAAATCTTCAACAATTTACTTTATAGGTAAACATAACATAAGAAACATTCATTTTTCCTAACACTCTCTACAAAAATCCTTCAAGTATTCATATACAATCAACTCATAAGCTATGGTTTAATCCAAACTATAAAAAGTACATCCCTTGGTAACATTTCCTAGACCTTACTTCAATCCATGCAACATAAGTTTCAGATTTTCATCCATAAAAATCATGTCAATAAGCATATGGGATTCATACTCGTTCCCAAATTTTCCTTTGAAAGCGACATATTCATGAAACATTTACTAATGACAAAATCATTATCAATAGAAGCTCACAATTAATAAACCATACTCTCACATATTAATATACAACTCAAAACTATGATTTCTATTATGAATTAACATTGTTTTTCGTTGAAAAGGTGTACCGAAATCCTTTATTTAAATTATAGGAGACTTATAACCCTAACAACAAGATTCAAGCTGTAATTGTCTTTTTGGATATTAAAAAAAATATTAGAAACTCTGCAAAAAAATATGTTATGGAAATAAAACAACAAATAGCAGCATATGGAATGATAAAGACCAATGGAAAAATAAATAATTTTTATTTTATTAATGATAATGGAAATATAACACCTAGTGAGGAGAGATAATAGACTTGGGTCTATAGATCCCCCTTTGTGGGATGGGTCCTTCTTGACCTTGTGCTTTAGCAATATTCAACTATCTCTCTCTCTCAATATGTGTATGCGATGGGCAAAAGAAAACAGATTGCTTGAACTCAATAAGGAGATAAAATGTCATGGATGATAATGGGGATGATGAGAATGATCATGGTGAAGAATGGAGAGAAAACCCTCTATTTATAACAAAATATTGAGATAGATTGATATTTAGAAAATAATAAAATATTATTGACTAAATCAAAATCTAGCTATTATGAATATTTTATTATATTTTTTGAGAGGGAAAAGGTATTCGAAATGACCAACTATATTTATTTAAAAAATGGTTAAAGTAAATAACAAATAAAATTATTTATTAATTACATTATGAGTACTAAGTCAAATATGAATTTGAAATAATTATTAAATAATGATTTAACAATTATCTCATGAGGAAAAATGGGGATAAAAATGGAATAATAAATAAATAATTATTTATTCAATTATTCCAAGGTGATTAAGCCAAATGTGATTAGAAATAATTATTTAATAATTATTTCTAAAGAATAATAAATAAATACTAATTTATTTAATTATTCTCATGGGTTTTTTTGGATTTTAATGAAAAATAATTTAGGAAAATGGTTCACTAAATTATTTCCTATGGTGAAAGTGGGTTTTACCATGGAAAAACTCATCCTACATGGTGTATTTCAATAAACCTAGTAAGAAATGGTTAGGTGAACATTTTTGGGTGATAACAAATTCCCCCCCAACGTAAGAGTGTCACTAGAAAATGTTATGACCGAAATACATTGTATTTTTCACTTTCAGAAGACACGAAAGGGGAGTCATAGAAAGAGAGAGTGCATGTTGAAGCAATGCGAGGAAAGACTAACATTGGTGGTGGCGAGACCTACTTGTTTGATAGAAGTATCCTCTTATTAGTAAGTACATAATCTCAATGAGACGAGGGGAGGAATATCCATACTCGTCAAGATAACTATATAAAAATAATAATGATGTGCCCAACGATGTAGTCCTGAGCAACAAAGTAGATGATGCATGATATGATGGCATCAATGGGCAAGAAAGTGATCCAATGATATAATGAGTCCCATATACGTAATTTGTTGGAATGCAAAGGCCAAGACTGATACAATAACATTTTCTAATCTGAGTAAATGACACATGATGCCCCAAGTTGAGATTGGGGGGGGATACCACAACCAAAGAAGCCTTGCTGAATAGGAAAGGGATTTGAAGATCTCAATGGATTGTCTGAAGGAGACATACATACTATGGGTTCTGAGATCAGTGAAAAATGGGTTAGTCGAATCAACGAAATAACATCTGAGGCTGGATCATAATCTGTTGTCATCCAGGAATGTGCAGCCTACCTGAAGGGCCACCCCCTCATGAGGTTTGTAACATATCACACACACCCAGGAAATGCTGGTGCAATTTGCTGGATCACTAGACCATCAAATGTATGATTCTCGATTGTGTGATAATGAGCTAGAGTCAAGCACATGAGAAACAACCAAGAAAAAGGGAAATTATGATTTCTTTTTCTTGATCCGAGGTACTGAACAATGATGAAGGTTGGTACCAAGGTACACTTCGCTCTAGAACACTCTCCTGGAAAAGATGGGTTGATGTTGACATAAGAGGGCCTTCCAAAGTTGAGGCAATGATGATTACTCAACAAAGGCATGAGGATTATAGTATTGTGATTGTTATAGAATGACACCAGGGATGATTATGGAGGAATAAGAGCACTGATAGACTTATAAATTCCCTCTTCATAGCATAATATGCAAGGTTGACCTCGCAGTGACTGACACAATTCCGGAGGGGATGTTCAATTACTTACACGAAGGTTTTTCAAGGACATGTTATGATAGATGGATGCCAAATATGAGCAAAATGGGATGAATGTGATGCAAGGATGGATAATATACTATAACAGGACTCAATGGGACTCTAAACAAACTCCATGGATGTAGGGGTGACTCATCTCTAATGCTCTGAACAAGGGTGACTCTACGATGCTGCCACATGGGGAAGGCCTAAAGGGGACCATAAAAAACATGAGTAAATAGTGATTACTGATGATGACACTCGACACATGAGTCAAAAAACGTAAAGGAAAAGTGGTACAAAGTATAGTTGAATCATATGAAGAACTTTTATTTGAATAAACAAAAAAGTGAGACCTCATGGAAAAGATGGATTCCTGGCGAAGTTCCAAATTACTAGAAACAAAGAGAGACCCATTATAGAGCTCAATGAGAGATTTCTGATGGTGTGATGGTTTTTCAAACTAAGCTATGGCCTACTCGTAATGGCTAAGGGAAAAACTAGGGTTTTCTTATAAAAGGGATTCTTTCCCACAAATCCAATTCATTTATGCATTGATTTGTTGGGGAATTTGGAGAGGAGGAAGCCCTAAATATTAGAGAGTGCATAGTGGAAAAATTGACCATCGTTTTTCGGATATGTGACTTTCAAGTTGGTGGAATTACTTTTCTAAACATATGATTAATGCCTCTTGGAAGGATGATTCCTGGTGAAGAATCAAGTTAAGAAAGGAATACATGATGAACCTCTAGAGAAGGTATAGGATCATCCCCGCCCACTAATTCAAATATGGGGACTAGGTAGTAATTGTGGTATCACATGGAGTATAATGTTTGAATATATGTTATCAAGAATCAAAAATATGCAATGCATATATAATTCACTAGAGATGCCAACAGGACAAAAATATCTAAGGAATGAAAGGATAATTGACCATACCTACATCGCTAAGGTCTAGGCCAAGAATAATATTAATCTAGTGGGAAGGCAGCCACAGGGTGGGGGGGGGGGGCATTATGCCCCCAAGCATGGGATACTTCCCCTAAACATATGTGATGGAAGGGAATTATTGGGTATGCAAACATGGGAATGATGCCCCTAGCTAGATTAGTTTGTGGAGCGCCATTATGTTCTAAGTGCTCGAATAAGGGATTCAAGCATTCAACTCGATTGACATGAGATCCTCCAGAGGGTGATGAGTAGATGTAGGGGTAGATGTGCTATCTATTTTTGTATGTATTCTTATAGCATGCTATGGACATGTTGGATGTATTTAGAATAGTGGAATCTAAATAATTATGAGGGAAATATTGATACATAATGTGGTTAGGCACAATTTTGTGATTCCATCGCCATTTTTGGTTAATGGTTGCCTTGTTATGAGAAGAATGGATGAATAAAGTAAGAGAGAGGAAATGGTGGATTTATAATCTCATTTGGAACTACATATTGTAGTCAAATGGATTGAATTTCTAGGTTCACATACATGGTGTTACCATACAAAAGATTGGATTTTAATAAAATGAGTTGATGCTCACTTAGACGACACTTGGGTTGAAAAACAACAATGTCTAGCAGATTGGTTTATTGATGCAATATGGAGGGATGATTAAGTGGATCATGCCTAGGGTGATCTGGAGTGATATGGGACTCTAGAATTTCTTCAAAATGTGGAAATATAATGGAACTAGAGTCAACACTACTAGATGCGACATGGGGGTTAGGGATAATTACTTCTCCTAGATTCTAAAAAGTGAATGCACCCTTACCCAAACATTGAGTCTCAATGTGATGGCCATAAAGTGGATGAAATTCGAATTCATGGGTTCAAAGTAAGGGGTTAAGGAACCAATCATAATCATGGGATACATGGTTCACATATGCATAGTCATGAAGAGGAGACAGATGACAAGTGGACATAGAATCCACCGATGACAAGAGGATAGTTCTAAAGAAGCACACTCAGAAAATTTTAGGGATTCTGAAGCAGTCCATCCCATAGAGGATGACATGTAGAGAATAGGTGCTGAATTGTCTGTCATCTTGACATCACGAGGGGGAATCACAATGGTTGGTTAGGAAACCTCCTGTCCTGGCAAAGAACTAGGGATAGAACCCACATGTAGAGAAGAATGAGAGTTACTATGAGCGACAGCTAAATCACGAAGCACATGATGTGTATCTTGAAAATATTCGAGACGAGGACAATGATGCGAATAATGTTCGTACATATCACACAAAGCACAAGGGTAGTTTGGGCACAATGATTTTTTCTTCTTGGTGGACTCAGGTAAGGCAACATGGATCTAAGGAATGTTAGGATCAAGTTGACCATTTGAGATCACACTCTTAACATGGGGGATTTTATGACAATTATTGGTGGCATGCCCAGGAACATAACACAAAGCACATGGAGGAGAAGGCTTCAATGGTTTCAGAGGAGTGGTAGTCACTTGGGTTACATTGTCTTTGCCCCCCTCACTAGAAGCTTTCACAATAGTAGTATATTACTGCTGAGTTTGATGTGCAATTGAAGCAAAGGATGGGGAGGTAAGAACGGGTTGAACTAGAGTCAAATTCATGTAAGGTTTGAGCTAGTTGGGAAGAGTGTTTGTAGGAGGATCTATGTACCAAACTGGGATCTCTAAAGTCATGTTAGGAATACTCAACATTTCCATTACAGGAGTAGAAAAGTTTCTTGATGGTGGAAATAAGAATGGTATTTGACCAAAGGGGTAACGACCTATAAGAACTCCTCCTATCAGAGGATGGGTTCAAGGAATGCCTCCTGAGGAGAAATGGCCTAGAGAAATTGTTCCTGAAGGAGGAGTTGAGTCTTGGGAAACAAATTGTTGAAGAGATGGCTATTGGGAAGATGTATTGGACTACTTTTTGGCATCCCGTGATGCTTGAAGCATGCAAATGCTTGAAGAGATGGGCTAAGATGAAACAAGTGGTGGGCCATAATAAGCCCCAAGCAGTGTGGAATATTTATAAACTCCAAGGGAAACATCGGTAAAGGTAGAGGTGGTCTTATTGCCTCCCATCGATGCAATAATGGTTTGAGGAGAGGTCTAAGACTAAGGATCATAGTAAGTCAACTGATCGATAGTGATGATCTTTCCATTATGAGGAAATCTCATCTTGCAAAAGACAGAGGATGCAAAAAATGACATGGTGTATGTGTAAGTATGACCCAACAAGATGTTATAATCTAAAGGGGCATCAATGACTTCAATATCAATCAAGACTTTCTAGCTAACAACATTGATGGGGAAATTCCGATATAAACCAAGGGGTTGCAAGGAGTGACCTTCCCAAGCATGAAAAGTGATAGTGGATGGTGACGGATCAAGGAAACCAAGTCGCTTCCAGAATCTAGTAGCCATCATACAAGTGGAGGTGCCCTTGTCAATTATGCACTATTGAACAACGGTGTTTTTTACCGAGACTAGTACATGAAAGGAAACAAATGAAGGGAGAGGAGGATGTTCTACTTTATCAACATGAAAGACAATCAAACAATTATTTGAGGAACCAACAATTTCCAAAGTGGATAATAGAGATTTCCATTGGGATGTGCATGACTGGAGGACTTGCAGCATTGACATGGCAACAAGAGATTGTGCCAATTCATCTAATATACTATATGTATCAGAGACTTTAGAATAAGCAACATTTCGATGTAATGGTACTTTAGTGATCTTAGGGTGAACCTCTACCTTAAGAGAAGGGATATGTAAGGTACCATTTGGCGACGAAAGGGGCTCAATGGAACTATTTGGTTGAGAATCAGTCATTGAATTATCAGGCAGATTGTTGAATTGGTAAGACCGAGTCTGGAGGTTGATGTCTTCATATATCATCATGAGAATATGATAATTTCCATTCCAAGGTTGTAAAGGTTGAGGAACCAGAGGATTCTGGATAGACTTCATGGAAACATATCGTTGATGATGGAATGGATTGGTAAGCACTGCTAACTATGAAGAAGAAGGAGGGGGCTGAGCAATGGGTTGTGGCCCTTTAGAGGTAGTTATTTGAGCTTCCCATACTTGACACATATGAGGGAGAATGGGAAATTCATGAGTATAATGGCCATAAGTCTCGCAAAAATCACAAGATTTATTAGTTCTAAGAGCCTTGTTCTACTTGGGTTTCCCGCCCATTTGTTGGGTTGCAGGATTGGATTGGTCACCCTTATTGGCATTAGGTTATCTACCTTGGTTTCTTGATTACCTTGAGGTTTTTGGTTTTGGTTTCCTTTCTCGTTATTCCATCTCTTGGAGTTAGGGGGAATTGTGGTACTCTGATGAGGATAAACTTGACTCTAAGGAGGTGGTGGAGACATGGAAGGTTGAGGTGTTGGTGCCGTTGGGGCTGGAGTGCTAGGTGATGCAAAGGGATAAAAAATGTTTGCGAAACATTTTGACAAACCAGTTGAGCAACAACTGGCCTTGGCATCGACTTTTATGAATGGGAAAATGCATATGATGTGTTAGTACCTTAGTAAGAGTTGACAAGCGAAGGATCAAAAGGGGGATAGGTGTAAGTGGAACCGGTACCCCCTAGGGTTGATCATAACTCATAAGAGGTTGAGAATATGATACTTAATGAGGGTGGGAAGGTAGCCAATGATACCGTTGGTGGCATGAGATGCCCCTAAGGCAAAAGCAGCACCAAGTCGAGGTAGATTGGGAAGGATGGTATAAATATAACCTGACTGTGTGTAGATTAGATCATATTTCAATGTTATATGGAGAGCTTCTTCCTCAGTCTGAGGGAAGTGTGAGGTGACATATTTACATATGGGTGCTAAAATAGTTCTTAAAAACTAATCCATATAAACATGGTCCTCAAACTCAGGAGGTTTACAGAGCCTACTCCTTTTGCGCCATTCTTATACATGGTCAAAAAGGCAAGTGCCATAATTTTGACAAAAAGAGGTCAATAGTTCGATATTGGTGTCATATCAGAGACTTAATTGGAAATATGAAAGAAATGAATTGGAAATAGTTGCAAAGTTGGAATGAGAGGCATGCATTTGATCGATGTACCACTTGGCAGCAACACTAGTTAGAGAGTGTTGGAAAAGACAAATATGAAATGAGTCTTCAGTGATGGAATTTGATGAACGCCACATGTAGAAAGAGTGACCATGATTGGTAGGGTCTTCTCCAAGATTACCTTCAAACTTGGTAATTTTCTAGGGAAGTTTGATGGGAATGGGAGGCCATTTCTGGTAAAGGAGAAGGGGATCGTTGATGAGTTGGCTTAAGTCAGGGAGGCTCAAACCAATGATGTAGGGAAGAAGAGGTTTATTAGAGGCCATACCTGAAGATGTTTTGATATTACCCCCTTGAGGATTACCTTGGTTAGGACCAATGGTACCACCTTTGTTTACACCACTAACATTAGCTCTTGACATGGTAGCAGTGTGGGGTTGGGAGGATGTAGAATCAGAGGAAGAGCTAGAAGAGTCAAAAGAACTAGTCTGTATGTGGACTCAATGGAGGACTATGAGGATGGATCCTAACTCAATGAGCATGAGTAATAGGATGTCCAAAGGAAACTAGGGGAAAAGGCCATGAAGTCTCCACTACAGATGCCTAAGGGGTGCAATGATGTTAGGAAAAAAGATGATACGAAAGGCTAAAATGTAATGATAAGAGAAAAGAGTAACAAATAGTAAGAAAACACCTAGTGTAGTGGTGCCAAGTGTAAAATAACTATAATGATATGCTACTTTAATCCAAGAAAACATGTCTTACCAAAATGAAAGTGGCCTCTAGCCTAAAGGTGGTCTAAATACTTAGGCAAGTCCTGGTTCTACTATTTCAAATGAACTTCCAAAATACTTCTTACTTGATGGGGTCCAATCTCCTCTAGTAGTGTTGTCTAGGGGTGTGATGCAGGTCAATTCTAAGTGCGGACACAAACAATTCCTCTAGCCCGAGAGAGTGGATCTAGTCAGAAAAAAATAATCTATGGAAGATGTCCTTAAGCTAGAATCAATTGAGACAGCCTACCTCTTAGAACACTATTCCGCTTGGTGATCATCCTGCTTCCTTGCTCCAACTATCTTTCATTTCCTTCCCTCAAACAACTAAAGCAAGCAAACAAAAACAAACAACATATAATATTGTATTCAACCTACTTAACAGGTTAAGGAACATTAAGCCACAAAGATGTAAAATTACACTTCATGTAGGAAATCAATCGATAGTTCATTTACATAAATCAAAAAGAGATTACAACTGGTGCCTTGACATTGCTGGTCTCCTCTAACGTATCCAGGTTCCCACACTTATTCTAGCACTTCATGGACAACCCCAACAATAGAGGTTTTAAGGCCTCTTTCCCTCTAGTCTCAAATCACACCAAAGCACACTATTCTCCCTCAAACATACACTAGAAAACTTCAAACTATAGATGTCTTGTTGATTATTCTAACTCCAAACTAAAACTAGCTTTTTCTTGGGAAAAAGAGAGGTTTATATAGCTTGGATGGATGGGAGATGGTTCCTCTCTTCATGGGAGAAGGTATTATCTCTTGAGTTTGTTCCATCCTAATAGGGGAAAGGAGCCCAAACTAACCTCCTCAGCTCCATCTGGTCTAACCATTTACCAGACTTCCGTTACGAAGCTTCTAGAGCTGGAAGCTTTGGCCCCATATTTAAAAAAATTTCCAAAAGAGGATTGGTGCGACTGAGAAAGGGCTTAGTCGATCCGATCTGTGCTGGTGGCAGTTTTAATCCTTGCATATCAGCGCAAGGAGGATGTGGGCCATTAGCACAGGTCTTGTAAAATGGGGTAAACAAAAGATTTTTGGGAAATGATGCAAAATGGAATTGTTGTGCACATGAAGAGGGACAAAATGGGAGTTTCTTCATGAGAGGAAAGCATGTGGGGTTCATTGTAGAGGTCCTCCAGGATCATGGATGGGTAGTACATGGATAGTGACAAAATTCTATTTAACAGATGCCCCCTAAAGCATGAAGGCCGAACTAGAGTGAGGAGTGAAATGCTTTACAAGTGCGTGCGGGGCACCAGAGGCCATTGTCAGAGAACCTACAAGCAAGAATAGATACATATACATCACTAAAAACTCTAACAAATTATACATGAATCATGGTATGGACGTAACCATCCAAAGAATGATCATATAAATGGATCCAAGGCATGGACAACCATCCAATAGAGAGGATCATAATGAAACGAAGGTATGCTCGTAGCCATCCAACAATGAGAAGAATCACATATAACAACTCATGGTATGGTCACAGCCATCCATTTGAAAGAGACATGTATATTGGCATGATCATGTCACATCTCCTTGCAACCTAGACGTTTGTAATCTGAGCCCAAGGTCTTGCACTCCAACACGACCTTGTCAAAGTACAAATCCTAACATGCAAATGAATGTATTGAAGTCGAACATGCTAAGAAGTCTCTTGATTACTGGTCAGTGATGTGAATCATTAACAAGTGCGAGAGAAACCACCAATAATGACAATGGATCTTAAGGTACTAGAAGCATAGTTCACGGAATGTGAATAAAGGAACTGATGTCGAACACCCGCGAAATCACCCGATTGAAAGCCAATGATGTGAACTTGTCGTAGAGTGCAAAGAACTTACCATTAGGGCATGCAATCTCTAAGGTACTAGAAGGGAGTCTCTCGGCCGACTTCCTGGATGATGAGGTGAAGTCGACAGGAAGTGACCGTGTTGAAGGAGGGCCATGATGTATCCCACATCATTGACGGGAGACAAAGGGATGCAAATTATTTCATACGGTACAAAGAATCAGAGTAAGTGTAACTGCAGAGGGACTAACTCTTGAACATATCGGTGACACAATTCTAGAGTTTGGCAGCTTTTGGATCCATGGGATCAGTGATCATGATGAAGTGGCAGAGATCAACTGGAAGGAAAAGTGAATGGCCCAACCCAGGAAAGTAAATGATGAAGTGAGGATATCCCAAACCGACACAAAACATAGAGTGTCATGTTCAAGAGTGAGTTTCCTACACGACTGATAGGATTTTCAATTTTCCCCCACCATTTCTGGTAGGTACCCCAATTATTTTTTATTGCAAGCTTGAAGGGGATAACATGTGCTTGCACTATAAGTTCATGCTTTGGATGAATCTGACCTAGTAAGTTTAACGAGCCCTAGGAAGGAGAAGCTCATGTTCATCATCGCGACAAATTCGATGTCATTTAACGTTTTAAAGAATCCGATGAAGGGGCAACTCGGTATCTTTTTCATGTTTAGAGAGTTCGAGAAGACACGAAAAAGAAAACTCCACATGGTCCCTTTTCGTACATTTGTGTCTCTCAAGCCTGAAAAGGTAGAAAACGATACTTGAGAGAACCGCTTGACCATTTCAGTCAAGGAGTACCTTTTTCATAGATATTTTATCCTAGCCTAAAAAGGGGTAAATGTATACTGGGTAAACAACATTTCACATCCTTTAACGAGTTCAAAACGACAAGAGCTCGACAATATTTTCATGTTTAAAAGGGCGGATAATATCTGAAAGTAGACCCCCCATTTTATTCTCTTTAATGAGTCAAAAGGGAGAAATACTCAACGATATTTTCATTTGAGTTTTACGAGCCAAGAAAGGAGCTTAAACAGGACTCGATTATCATCGTCAACAATCTGTCACCTATCGCTGCACAAGAAAGGTAATTGCATTATGCAGTTTTGAGGCAAAATAGGTCCAAAAAACTTTAAAAACCCTAATATTTTAATGAAAAATGAATAAAAGGGGTGGAAAAGTAATTATTTTTTACCATTTACCATTTTACCTTTGTGTGAAGAGCTTTTTACCAATTTGTGCTCTAATTTTTTTGGAGCAGATTGCGAGATATCTGGGAGGTCATTTGTCGAGCCGTCAGCTATCAGTAAGAGCCAAGACCTTAAGCTACATTTTCATACTGTTTTTACCTATTTTTATCCATTTTTCAGATTTCATCGGAAGGTTTTGGAAAAAAAATTTCGCCCTTGGTCGACGTGATTTCTGAGCACAAATTCGTGCTGACCCGGGGTTAAGAAAACCGCCAATCGCGCTGTTGGCACCACTATTTTTAAAGTAGTCGCGACAATGCATTGAGAAAAAAAACATGATTTTTGCTCAATTCAACCGCTTGAATCCAAATTTTTCCGTCAAAAGATGATCATTGACTTGATTAAGTTTTTTTTGCAAGAAGAAAATCATTGAAAATGGTGGATTGCAAAGAACGAGAGCATGGGGATATCGATACTCAAGCAATAGCTTATCCAAATTGCTTGGAGGCTTTGAGGAACTGTGGGCTCCTCAAGTTCTTTATCACACCAAGGATGTGGGCTCAACTTGAGCTACTAAGGTACTTTATTAGTCTCTGGAACATAAATCTAGAAATTTTCATCATCAACGACCAAGAGTTGGAGTTGGAGACTTTAGACATTTATTTCATCATAGGACTATACCGGAGAGGGAACTAGTTGACCTATATTGGTTGAGGCCAATTGGGGAAAGTGTGTCCATTCTACTTGTTGAATGTTTCCCAAAAGCTCTCAAATCCAAAAGTGGCAAGATCGAGATTGTGACTGTTTGGGATCTTGTGTTGAGAGTGTTACTGTTGACCATCAACAGAGTGGCTGGGTCCCAAGTACCACATGAGACTAACAAGTCAAAGTTTCTATATGCTATCGAGTTCACAATGCCCACTATTTTTAACGGGGAAGAATCTATGAAAATCAACATGAAGCGCCAGCTATCAAAAGCTAAGGCGGGAAACCTGAACCAATTTTTCTTTGGGTCTGTGCTAGTGACCTTCTTCCTGGATTGGGTTCCACTGTTCCAATACCAGGTGACTGAGGTGGATCCGTCGATGCCATGAGACCCATAGATGGTCCGTTGGAGCAGCTGATGCCTAGGGATATGGGGAGCCAACAGGTGTCCTATAAGCCCGCCTTTTTCTCATGGCTACCACAACAGATGATCGTAGTGGAGGATTGGCCTTACAGCGGTACCAAATTCTGTAGAGATCCAGATATGCCACTCCCAGAGGGGGAGGACTTTGACAATGCAGGTAAAAACCAAACAAATTTTTAATATTTTGATGTTTTTTATTGTTTTTTAAATATATGTATTTATGACATTTCAATTTTATGAATGCATATGTTGGAACAGAATGCCCTGCTGGGATGACCCTGATTGATAGGCACATTTCTCTTTAGTTCGATGTCGTTCCTTGTCAGGAAGGAAGAGATAATGAGGAAGAGATCACATGGAACCTTGAGGGATTGACCCATGGTATCCCAGAGTATGCCCGAGTGGGTGATATCCCACACCCGTACTAGAGGCACACGGTGGGAGAATCAGATTGGATCCGCTGACTGCTGACTCGTGTAGTCCGAGCAATTACATGCTACCATGAGCATCATGCTGATTAGTGCATAGGCCTAGCATTCCACATTTTTTGAGGTCTGCGAGCCATGGATGTTTTTGAACACACATATTATTTTTTAGGGTTTTGATGTATGAAAAACATTATTGACATATATATATATATATGTGTGTGTGTGTGTGTGTGTGTGTGTGTGCGTTATATTTCCATGCTTACTATGATACAAATGATTTGTTTTTTATTTTTACATGTTTCGCAAATGTCAATCCAACACATAAAATAGCTAATGCATCTGTCAATGTATTCATATGTCTAGGAATATGATGAGATGTAATGTAATCAAAATTTCTCTCCAATAGACGAATGCATAGATACATTCTCAATATCTGAGGGTTTTTGATGGAATATTTCTCGTTGAGTTGAAGGACGACAAGCTGTGAATCAAGGTTGAAAACGAAATCCTGAATGCCAAGAGTGATATCTTCTGACAACAATTCAATAACTTTGCTATACTTAGCGATGCTATTAGTTATTTGACCTAGACAAATACCTTGAAGATCAATCAACTAACCATGGGGGTCATAAAAGGCCCATGTTTCGGATGATAGATTCTAGGTACTTCAGCAAGCACCATCAGCGAAATGGATGTGAGGAGACGTCGACATCTACAAAGTAGGAAGAAACATAATAAGAAGGAAAGCTTCTTGCAAAACAACACACCAAACCACACTGCACAATAATGAATGACACACTTATTGTACAAATGTAACCATGCAAGATGACCTAAGCATAATACTTTTTGAGATACAACCCATTACGGGGCTTGTCTAAGGGATTTCCCTCGTAGTCAATAAGCTCATAGGCCCCTTTTTGTAAAACACAGATGATAATGTAGGGCCCATGCCACATGGGTTCGAACTTGCCTGCCCCCAACTTATCGTTAGCCTAATCATACAGAAGGACCAAATCTCCTTCAAAAAACACTTGAGGAGAAACAGACTGATCAAAATGGGATTTGACTCATTTTTTCTATGCTTCGATGACCAAAGAAGCAAGACGATGAGTCTTGTCTAGTCATTCTAAATACAAGAGACACTCTTCTTGAGGTGAGGTCTCGGGGAGAAGTTCGACAGCTAGCTTGAGGGATGGAATTTTGCACTCAATCGGTAAAGTTGCTTCTAGACCGTAGACTAGCTGGAATGGTGTAAATCCAATTGCATCCTTGGTCGAGGTTTGGTAAGCCCACATATCTGAAAAGTGCATGAGATGCCAATTTGAGTTGTGCATGCCAATGGTGCGTTGAAGCATTATAACCAAGACTTTGTTCACATATTCAAGTTGGCCATTGGCCTGAGGGTAATACAGGGTTGATCCATCGTGGCATATACCCAACGTAGAGGTCAGCTAAACCATCATGTAATATCGGAAGTGGGAGCCATGGTTGGTGATAATGGCCTGAGGCACTCCAAACCTGGAAATAACATGATTGAATAGAAATTGAGTCGCGATTTTACTATCTGCAGAGTATGTAGGCATCACTTTGGCCCATTTGCTGAAATAATCCATAGCAATGATAATATAGCCATGCCCCCCGATCGAACAAGGGTTACATGTCATATAGTTGATGCCCCATTTGGAAAAAGGATCAATGATAATAACGGGGTGTAGGTGAGCGAGTGGGGCTCGCATTTTTCACTGGTAAATTTGGCACTCATGGCATTTGCGAACAACAAGGATGCAATCCTTGAAGATAGAGGGCCAGAAGTAACCAGCGCGAAGTATTTTTTGAGCAGTAGCATATCTAGACATATGACTGCCACATGCCCTAGAATGGAAGTCATTTAAAACTCTCTTAGCCTCCTCGAGAGTAAGACATTGACGAAGAACTGAATCGACACCGACGTGGTATAAAGTATCTCCAATAATATGGTAGGGTTTGGAGTGATGCTGAATGTGTCACCGATCATCCTTAGTCAAAAAAGACTGGAAGGTGGATGTCTAGAGATACATGTGATATCACTATAACATGGGTCGAGGTTGGTAATCAGGAAAAGAGCCTTGTCTGGAAGTTGCTCAGTGGCACTAGTAGGAAGAGATGCAGGTAAATTCTAAGTGTGGAAACAAACAATTCCTCTAGCCCGAGAGAGCGGGTCTAGTCATAAACAAACAATATATGGAAGATCTCCTTAAGCTAGAATTAATTAAGAGGGCCTACCTCTTAGAATGCTATTATGCTTGGTGATGATCTTGCTTCCTCGCTCCAGCTATCTTTCATTTCCTTCCCTCAAACACCTGAAACAAGCAAACAACAACAAACAACAAATGTAACAACATACAATATTGTCTTCATCCTACTTAATAGGTCAAGGAAAATTAAGCCACAAAGATGAAAAATGACACTTCATGTAGGAAATCAATGATAGTTGCATACATATAAATCAGAAAGAGATTACAACCTATGCCTTGACATTGTTGGTCTCCTCCGATGTATCTAGGTTCCCACACTTCTGCTAGCACTTCATGAACAACCCCAACCATAGAGGTTTTAAGGCCTCTTTCCCTCTAGTCTCAAATCACACCAAATCACACTATTCTCCCTCAAACATACACTAGAAAACATGAAACTATAGATGTCTTGTTGATTATTCTAACTCCAAACTAAAAAGTAACTTTTGCTTGGAAAAAAGAGAGGTCTATGTAGCTTGCATGGATGGGATATGGTTCCTCTCTTCATGGAGAAGGTCTTATCTCTTGAGTTTGTTCCATCCTAATAGGGGAAAGGAGACCAACCTGACCTCCCTGACTCCATCTAGTCTAACCATTTACTAGACTTCCATTACAAATCTTCTAGAGCTGGAAGCTTCGGCCCCATATTTAGAAAACTTTTCAAAAGAGGATCAGCACGACTGAGAAAGGGCTCAGTTGATATGATCGATGTTGGTGACAATTTTAATCCCTACATATCAGCACACGGAGGATGTGGGTCATTAGCACCAGTCTTGTAAACTGGGGCAAATAAAAGATTTTTGGGAAATGATGCAAAAGGGAATTGTTCTGCTCATGAAGAGGGACATAATGGGAGTTTCTTCATGAGAGGAAAGCATGTGGGGTTCACTGTAGAGGTCCTCTAGGATCGTGGACGGGGAGTACAGGTTCAATGAAGAAATGCTATGTAACAAGAGGAAGGTAGGGTAGAGGAATGACTACTTTGGCCACAACCACCCCTATAGGGTGTTTTCCTAGGATTGGCCACTAAGGTAACCATCGTCCCATGGGGATGGTCAAGCCTTGGGCTTCTTGGTAGTCAGTCAACAATGTGGAACCATGGACCAACAGGTCAAGCTAGCCTCACAGAGAGTCGCACACATTGAGACCTAAGCCTAACCCCCTCTCAAATGCGTCTCTGGTGCACATCAACTTTGGACTGTGGGATTGTGAAGGAAGTTTTACTCCATACAATGTCAACTTTCTATATCTTACTGTAAGTGATCAATGGGTGTTTTTGGAATCCTATGCTACTGATCCTAAACCTAAGTACAATTATTGTTTGGCCCTAGTGCCCAAATGAGATTAAAATATGTGAGTCAAGTTACTATTATGGTGGAGTGTTTCAAGTCATGGTTTGGCGGTTATAACTAAGCTCATGTTCCCTTTAGGTGTGCATGTGTGAAAAATGTGTCAGTGGATGAATTAATTAAGAGTGTTTTGATGATGCCATTGGAGTAGAAAATAAAGTGCATAAACTGTAAATAATACTACAAATGAACTATAAAATAAACAACAAGCTCAAACACAAAATTCCCCACCCAAAATGCTATGAAGAAGCAAGAAAAATAATGGGAAAAAAAATCAAGGACACAAAATGACAAAAATATTTAATATGTAAAGGGACTGGGATCTTAAGGAAAAAATACGCTTAAATGATGCAGAAAAGCCAACAAAAAACAAAAAGAAAAGTGCTGGAAAATTGCAGAAAACAAACTACAAAAAGGATTCCCAAGGGGATCCTAAAGATGGAAAGAAACACAAGTTTTGAAGGGAAATAAATTTACATGGAAAACTAAGTAAAAAAAACTACAAAAAGCTGGAAAAAAATGCTCGAAAAAAAAAGGCTAAAAGTTCTGCAAACTAGACTCTTCAACTCAAGAAAATTTCTCCTAAATGGCAAAGGTGTACTCTAAACCGTAAGGTCCATTTTCGTTCTTTAAAATGAGAAAAGTCCTAAGAGACTCTAGGCCTAGGGTTGACTAAGAAAAGTATATAAACCCTTCCTAGCACACCAACAAAACTCTCGGAAAAATATGAAATTTTTTTGGAAAAAACATAGGGCGCAGGTTTTGACTTGTTATGTGTGCCTGGATGCAGAAAAAGGCCTGAAAAGTGCTTTTGGGAGCATAGGCTTTGGGCCAAAAAGTGTGTTCTATTCCTAACTATTCCGCTCAAATTTGTTGCAGATTGTGCTATCTCTTGCGTGGCTAGTACATATGACTTGCAAAATATACACAGAAACCCCACAAAAGCAATAAATTTCTAGCAAATGGTAGAAATCTAAAAATGGAAATGAGAATTGAGAGAAGAATGGAATCTATAAAAAAACACTGAAAATTGTTGAAACAACGGTCACCAAGGTTCTGAATTGCTACACGAGTGGAGTCACCATATGTTGACGACTAAAGTGCTAAAGGCCCAGTGGAGTCACCATTTGTTAGTGTAGTTTTTTCGGAAGGTGTACCAAAATACTTAAGTTATAGGTCACTTATAACCCTAACAAAAACATGATAGTTGCAATTGGCTTTTTCGATCTACAAAAGGAAGATTAGAAACCCTGAAAAAATATATGTTATGTAATTAAAACAACAAATAGTAGCATATGAAATGATAAAGACCCAATGGAAAAAGGGATACTTTTTATTTTATTAATGATAATATAAATAGAACACCTGGTGATGAGAGATAATAGACTTGGGTCTATAGATCCCCCTCTGTGGGATGGGTCCTTCTTGACCTTGTCATTTAGCGGCATTCAACTCTCTCTCTCAATATGTGTATGCGATGGGAAAGAGACAACAATGGGTGCTTGAACTCAAGTGGTAGCTCAAATTTCATGAGATGATAATGGGGATGATGAGAATGATCATGGTGAAGAATGGAGAGAAAACCCTATATTTATAACAAAATATTTAGATAGACTGAGAATTAGAAAATAATAAAATATTATTGACTAAATCAAAATATAGATATTATGAATATTTTATTATATTTCTTGAGAGAGAAAAGATATTCGAAATGGCTAAATATCTTTATTTAGAAAATGGTTAAATCAATTAACAAATAAAAATGATTTATTAATTAATTTATAAGGATTAATTCAAATATGAATTTGAAATAATTATTAAATAATTATTTAACAATTATTTCATGAGGAAAATAGGGGATAAATATGGAATAATAAATAAATAATGATTTATTTAATTATTCCAATGTGATTAAGTCAACTGATTGGAAATAATCATTAAATAGTGATTTAGTAATTATTTCTAGAGAATAATAAATAAATATTGATTTATTTAATTATTATCATGGGTTTTTTTGGATTTTAATGAGAAATAATTTAGGAAAATGGTTCACTTAAATTATTTCCTATGGCGAAAGTGGGTTTTACCATGGAAAATTCATCCTACATGGTGTATTTCAATCAACCCAGTAAGAAATGGCTAGGTGAACATTTTAGCGTAATAACATTTTCTAAACATGAAATTAATCCTTGCTCAAAATAAGAGCAAGACCTATGGTTCAAGGTTAAACCACGTTTGGTCTAAAAGGCAAGGGATTTATATAAATTAGAATTCTTCACTGATTTTTTTTCTTCCTAGGTTATATTTGGATCGATAATTTAAGTTAATTATTAACAAAGTCCTTTAAGGTATTGAACAAAATTTCAACAATCTAACTTACCAAAAATATAAAAGAATGTAAGGAAATATTGTTTATCTTTAGTAGTCCCTTAATGTATTTAATACAATAGTCACAAAATAGTAGCATGTGTAACTAACATGCATCCCAGTTAGTGTACACCAAAAATTCAACATGCATACAAATTCATCTTGCATATATTAATCTACAATCAAGAACATGGGATCAACAAACCCTAGTGTTGCAGCTAGCTCATATACTACATGTAGTTCCCATTGCCACTATGTCAAAGAACTCAATACAACTAGGAAAGCATATCTCCAAAAGGTGTTGTGCCTTTTTAATAATGTAAGGCTTAGCTTAGTATATACTTAATCCTCGTTCAATTCATTTGATTTGCATTACAACAAACATTTAAGATGTTAAAGGTTGATAAAAATATCAAGCAAAATGCTTTCAAGAGCTTAATACTTAGGACATGAGACAAGCTTCCATTGAGTTAACTCAATATACATACTCATTTACAAATAGTATGATGATTTTACCAACCCATTAAATAACTCATAAAGGAAACTTACAACCATAAATTAATTAGAATAATTCTAGCACATTTTTATATTTAGAGTTCCCACTAGTACATTAATTCATTTAAGCAACCTTTAAAGAACAACACATTTTATTGAAGCATTTTATCAATTATATAACTTGCAATATCTTGCAAGAGTTATGACTCGAGCATTTAATAACTTATGAAACATTTAATTATTTTAGAGGAATGAGATTGAATTCATATTTAAGTTTGAAATTAACACCAAGAATCACCATCTCCATTGTTAGACATATCCAACTATTTTTCAAGCGTAATTGATACACAATTATTTAATTAATACAATTTTTTCGATGAGGAATTTCATCAAACTTTTTTTTATATAAGCATTCAAATAAGAATTTTTCACACATCCCCCCACATAATATTTTGGAAATACATTCTTAGAAATGATTTAAAGAAAACCCAAAAAACTATTTGAGGCTATACGTAAAAAAACACCACAAAGTAAGTTATACTTTTTAGAAATTACCTCAATAATGAAATCAAACTCTGAAAACTTCACAATGGACTCAAAAGGGGGGGCTATCATTTGAATTTTATGAAGGAATGAAAGGAAGTATAGATATAAATAGGAACACAAAGATATAGTGAAAACAAACTTCAATTCATTAATAACAAAGTACTAGAAAGCGAAGGCATTTTAAATTCATTTTAATGCGATCTTCATCAAGGATGGCTCGCGAGGATTTGGGTTAGGGCTTCTGTTTACTGCAGGTTATAGTAACCATGGAAGGCCACTGGTAACCTGTATCCTTCACCGCTTGCCGCTTGCTGTCGTGCTCCGTCCTTTACCTCTCTCCTTTCTACGCGATGGTTGACCTGCCGGGACCTCGGGGGGGTTATTACTGTTTCTCTATCTCCCGGTCATCTACCCGTCGACGGTTTGTGTTTCCCCTGCTGCAGACTGTCCGTTTTGCTGTGCATTGTTTTACTCTCTGTTATTCCAGCTATCCGAGGTGTCTGCCGTTCCAAGAAGCAGCTGTCATTATGGAAGATCTTGAAGCCATTGATTACTCTGAAGACCCACTGGAGGGGGTATCCATCTGGCGCTCCTCTTTCTCCACATCGGAAGGTTTGTACAGCTCTGGCCTCACTGGGAGTTATTCTTCATATTCTTTCATGGAACTGTCACGGTCTCAACCTGTGGTCCTCCCGGATGACCCACCCACCTGGCCATCGCTTTCTACCCCAGCACACTCCCTGGCAACCCTTGGTTTCATCTCCGGCTGTTTGAACCCTAACCCTGGTTTGAACCTCCCTGTTACTGGAGCACTGTCTCGGCCGATTTTCCCCCCATCGGTGCCCTTTTTTTTCTGCCGGTTTTACCACTCAAGTCTCCATTGCTCCTCCATCCGGCAGCTTCACCGCCATTCCGCCGCTCGCTGGTTCTTTCCCTATCTCCGAGGGAAACCCTAACCCTCCCTCGACTAACCCTTACCCTCCCCCAACTATTTCTGACCCTCCTCCGAGTCGGGTTCATTTCCAGCCACCTCCACAGGGATCTAAGAAGAAGTACAAGTGTTACAAGTCCAAGGCGGATGATATCTTCCTCAGATTAGAAGAGGACATACAGTGGGGAGAGACTATGGACTTCGCTGACAGAGTCTTGGTTGGGCACATCAGAGGACGGAATTACACGGCCACCCGCTTGAAGACCTGGGCAACTGAGGTTTGGGGTCACCATCTGGTTGACATTCCCTTCGTGCAAACTTTTGTGAGGGGATGGTTCGCTTTGAGATTCGCTCGTGCCGACCATACCAATTGGGTGTTGTCCTCTTACTGGCATTTTGAACACGCCCCAGTTCTCCTCAAGCGATGGATGCCCCTTTTCGATCCTGAGACTGAGCAGATAGGCATCGGACCAGTTTGGATTCGGCTCCCCGGCCTTCCCCTACAATACTGGTCTGAAGACATCTTCCGGCAGATTGGCAATGCGATAGGCTCCTATATGGATTATGACAAGTCCTATCAGCTCACAGGCATGATGGCATATGCTCGGATCCTCATCAATCTGGACACCCAGGGCGGCTTACAGGAATACATCACTATCCAATGGAGGGACACATCCCGCAAACAGATCATCAACTATGAAGGCATACCATATCGTTGTCACAGATGCCACAAAGTGGGGCATTTATACAAGGATTGCCCCCTCCTTCAGAAGAACAGGGAATCTGCACAGGGCTTGGAGACCGAGCATCCCATGGGAAACCCTTCTCAGCAAGATAAAGATATTGTACCAGAGGAGCACGAAAAGGCTACAGAGGAATCCAGGAAACAAGTGATAAAGCAGGCAAATTCAAGGGTCCCTCAGCTCCTAACCCTTCATCGCCTCCAGCGTGTACAGGTCTTGCACTGGAGGTCAAATCGATGCCGGGTATGTTATTTTCATCCTCCTCTCACACTTCTCCTGTGACTGGCATAACTGATGTTTTTGCATCTCATTCATTCAAATGCACATCTCCCCCTCTTTCATTGCCCATGATCTCTTCGGGTTTAATTAGAACCCAGGGTCTTGCTCCCCCCTCCTCCCTTATCTGCCCCCTTCCCCTCCCCTCACCCTCCACCTCCCCCTGCATCCCATCCCTGTCATCTTCCTCCCTTCCCTCTCCTTCCATCCCCTCCCCCTCTGTATCCCCCCGGTACTCACTCCGCTCCAGATCGAAGGAGAGAGGCCTTGATGCGATTGGTCTAGACCCTGAGGCTACCCCTGCCTCCCATAAGCCCTCAAGGGGCCGACCCTCTCGTCTCACTAAAGCCAGACACACAGCGGGAGAAGAAGTTTCCCTCGGGTGACAACAAACCATTTTCAGGGCCCTTAGAGCTAGGAATGGCCCACAGTCTCACCCTACATGAAGATCCTATCATTCAACTGCAGAGGGTTTGCTAGTCTGCCCAAAAAACTAGCTCTCAGAAGACTGCTCACTTCGTCTCAGACGGACATTATATTTCTGCAGGAAACTCTCTACTCGGCTGAACCTCTTATTTACACTCTAAAATCCTGGCTGCCTAATTGGACCTTCCATGCTCTAGATGCATCTGGGAGATCTAGGCGTTTTTCCATTGGTATATGCAACAAAGCTTTGGAGATCAGGAACATTTGGGGAGGTAGAGGCTTCATTGGCATGGATATTTTTGCCCACCCACTGGAAACGGAAATCTGTATTATGAATGTTTATGGTCCTTGTGTAGACAGGGAAAACTTTTGGAGAACCTTCCTAGACTCAGACCTTCTTCAAGTAGACAACATCATTCTAGGAGGGGACTTAAACTTTTCTTTGGGATTCAGTGAATCCTGGGGACATTCGGCCCAAGTAGAAAACTTATCTGATACTATCTCCACCCTACTCGAGGAACATCAGTGGGTGGACATTCCATCTGCCAGGATTCAATTTACTTGGACAAATAATCGCAGCGGTGACCATAGTCTTGCCAGAAGACTTGACAGATTTCTCATCAAGGAAGCTTTCCTAAGCAGTCTTCCCCGCATTCGCCAATGGGTTGGTACTGGAGGCATCTCAGATCATCGACCAATTTTTTTGGAATTGGCCGATGCGAACTAGAAGATCAGGAGCCCCTTCAAATTCAATGCCTCTTGGCTTAAGGATCCTTCTTATATACAGATGGTCTCTAACTACTGGCATACCAACCCTATTCCGGATAGTGAGGATCATACTGAAGGCTTTATCAGGAAATTGACTGAACTAAAGAGGATCTCTAAAATTTGGGCTCACCAAAAGCGAATGAATGATGACAACACTCTGAGGGAGGCAGAGATGGCCATTGCAGCACACGAGGACACCTCTAATGGCACCTTCCCTACACCTGAGAGTAAAGAACTCTACACCTCCCACATCAAGAAGCGCTCCCAGATTCTGAAGGAAAGGGAAGAAAGCTGGAGGCTCAGGAGCAGAGCAATATGGCTCACCGAAGGAGATGACAACACCAAGTTCTTTCATAAATTTGCCAACGAAAGAAAATCCATCAACACTATATGGGAATTGCGCGATGATCAGGGACACTTAGTATCATCACAGAGGGATCTGGCTAGATTAGCCATTGAGCATTTCAAAAACATCTATAAGGCGCCTAGAGCTGTGAACATCATGGAAATCATGTGGGTTGCTGAACACTTCCCCAGATTTGTACATCAGGAAGACACAAAGGACCTGTTGATGGAAGTGTCAAAGGAAGAGCTTGAGGCAACTATAAAATGGTTCAAGAAAGACAAGAGCCCTGGTCCAGATGGGTGGACCATTGAATTCTACATAGCTTTTTTTGAAATCCTGGGGGATGACTTACTCAAGATTGTGGAGGATTGCAGAAGGAGTGGCAGAATATCCCCGGCCATCAAATCCACCTTCATTGCCCTTATTCCGAAAACTGACAATCCCTCCTCATTCAACGATTTCCGTCCCATTTCCCTTTGTAACTGTTTGTACAAGATTATTGCAAAGATCATCGCTAATCGCCTGAAGCCTATCCTCTCTTGACACATATCTTCTGAAAAGTTTGATTTCCTTCATCACAGATAGATCCATGAAGCCATTACCACTGCATAGGAACTCCTCCACACTATACAGATGAAGAAGCAGAAAGATATGATTCTGAAGGTGGACCTCTCAAAGGCCTTTGATAGAGCTAACTAGCTCTACATCAGACTGCTGCTGACCCACCTAGGTTTTCCTTATGCATATATTAAATGGATCATGAGCTGTATAATTGATGTATCATACAGTGTGTTACTAAATGGGGAAGCTACATCTTTCTTCAGCTCGGAGAGAGGACTCAGGCAGGGATGTCCACTCTCACCCTTACTTTTCTTACTTATCATGGAAGGATTAAGTAGGACTATAATATCTGCTCGCGATAGAAATCAACTGACAGGCATCAAGATATCTGAGAATTTTTTCCTCACTCATCTATTGTTTGTTGATGACATTCTCATTTTTTTAAATGGCAGTATTGGGGACACCACGGTCCTCCAGAACATCTTCAATCTTTTTCAACAGGCTACTGGGATGTTAATAAATGATAGTAAATCCACGATCACTACATTTGGTTGCACACAGCATGAGATTATATATACATCACAGCGCTTCCCCTTCACCTCACTGAATCTGGCAGACAGTCTAAAATACCTGGGATTTAGATTAAAGCCTCTCGGTTATAGGATAGTGGACTGGACATGGCTCATTGCGAAAGTGGAAAAGTGACTACAGGTATGGTACCACAAATATCTATCTCGTGCAGGAAGGTTGATCCTCATTAAAGCTGTGATTGAAGCCACTCCAGTCTACTGGATGACCCTGGCTTGGATACCGAAAGGTATTTTGAACAGACTACAAAGTATATGCTGCAGATTCTTATGGAAGGGAAATCAACTAGGAAAACCTTTCACCTGGGTCAAATGGGACACTATCGTGAAGCCCAAGAGATGGGGAGGATGGGGCATCAAAATACTTGATCTATTTTCCAAAGCACTGGCAGCAAAGCTCAGCTGGCAGCTTATTACCACTAACAGCCTCTAGTCCTGGGTTGCACAAGTGAAGTATATCTGGCCCATGAACCTGATGGACTGGTTTAGACAGCAGCATGGAATGAGTAATAACATATCCAATATATGGAAAGCAGTCATCAGTACACTACCTCTCCTGCGTGAAGGCATTACGTGGCGTATCAAGGAGGGCAATGCTGTTCGTATCGGTTTGGACCCATGGGTAGGATGTGGTAATGCACATAGACTACCAGCAGACTTAATAAGGCATTTACACAGCAGGGGTATCACCCACATCAATCACATAGGTGACAATAACAACTCCTCCTTTCTTCAGCAGGCATGGAAATCGGCTCGAGAATTGGACATCCCTGTTCAGTGGCAGCAGGATTGGCAGGAATTCACGGATGCTCTTACTCAGGCACACATCTGTCTCACTGAAGGACCGGACGAGATCATTTGGGCTTTTGCCAGACATGGTGTATACTCTCCGAAACAGGGATATATTAGACTAATGGAACCTCACAAGCCTCAGAACATACTTCCGACTTGGAAATTGCTCTGGAAGCTTAAGGCGCCCCCCTGCACCCGCTTACTAATGTGGAACATCCTATTTGACAAGATCCCTATAGGGACAAACTTGATGAAAAGATCGTTTCATGGCCCTTTCTGGTGTCAAATGTGTCACAATGATGAATAAAGTACTGAACATCTTTTCCTAAATTGTCCTACTGCTAAGGAATATTGGAAATCCATCATTGCCCACTATCCTACCTTAAATAACTGGCATGGGCACGGTATTATGGATGCATGGAGTACATGGTGTAGGTTTTAACCCTGTACAGAAATTACCTGCATACGAATTCTTAAACAAAGAAAATAAACAATGCGAGAGCATAACCCATAAAACACATATGCACAGAGATTTTTCCCTGGATCCCAAAACCAGGACTACTAGCTTGATTTTTCATTATGTTCCTTTCAATGTTACAATACATATTTATACATGCCGAAGCATCCAATACCATGGACCGAAAAACCATCGCGTCCAATACCATGTGCGAAAAACATGCACAAAACCATAGGAGGTTCGCCCAACCTAATATAGGGTCCAAAAAAAAAATTTCCCGGGGCGCTGCCCCGGACCTCGTAGAGGGTCGGTTAGTCGTGGAAAGAATATAACACAACCCAACAATCTCCCACTTGTTTTTTCTTTCCACAGGAGAGCTTAGTCATTTTTCCAGCCCTGAAACACCCATTGTTTCTCTACACCAAGAGAACTTCTCAGAGCTCACAGATTTTGTCAATGCATCTGCAGTATTCTTCAAAGTGTCCACCTTTACCAGCAACACCTTTTTGTCTTCTATCATATCCCTCACAAAGTGATACTGAACATCAATGTGCTTTGTCTTTGAATGATAAGCAGGGTTCTTTGCCAAGAAAATTGCACTTTGGCTGTCACAGTCTATTCTTATAGCTCCCTGTACTAACCCCATACTTGAACACAATCTCTGCAACCAAACTGCTTCCTTGCTTGCATGAGTGGCTGCCATGTATTCTGCCTCTGTAGTTGATAGTGCCACTACAGATTGTTTCTTACTCATCCAACTGACTGCACCTCCAAATAGGTTAAACACATACCCACTTGTAGATCTTCTCTGATCCAGATCTCCAGCCCAGTCTGCATCAACAAAACCATGAATATCCAACACTCTGTCCAATCCTGGTCTTCCTTGGTAGCACAAACCATAATCACTAGTGCCACGCAAATACCTGAAAACCCGCTTCACTGCTGTCCAGTGCTCCTTCCCAGGTTTTGACATAAATGGTGGGCTCCAGTATTGTAGCAATAATGCTACAACTCCTGGAGCTTCCTATCTCTAATTTTATCAACCCGATAGTTCGTACAAACTTGGAAGCGACGGTGCTGTATGCACAAGTACTAGCTCTTGTCGCAGCTGTCACTTGGTCAGCTGGCACAAGTCCGCTAGGGCTCAAGCCAACTTCTAGATGCTCACAGAAGAAGCTTTATGAATGATGGACGAAAGCTAACTCAAAGGAGACTAGTCTAATTGCAGAAAGAAACTGAAAGCCAATAAAGCATGAAAACCCTAGTAAACCCTAATTTGACTAGCTAGACCCTTACGATGCAAAACTGTGAATGAAACTACTACCACTAATGCCATTACTTGTAGTGAGCTGAAATACATGCATCTAAGCTAATTGCATCTGAAAAGACATGTTTTTGTATTTTTTCATTAAGTGGTTGGATTTATTGTGATGATGCTTTTGATTAGGGTTTGGTTGTGCAGGAGCGGTTTGAATGGAAGGAAAGCATGGGCAAGGTCAGGATGGCTAGGGGAGGTCCCAGAGGGTCTCTAGCATCAGTCCACAGAAGTCTACCACGTTCGGATGCTCAGCAACTGAGTTTGCAGGCTTCTACAGGAAGTCTGCAGGGGATCCTACAGGAAACTCAGGGATTTCTACAGGAAGTCTGTGCAATTCTACAGGATGTTTGACCGTGGAAGTTTTGGGAGATGGTGAAGTGTTGGAGTGGTGTGGGAGGATAGGTGAGATGGAGATGGAGCTGGTGATGGCTCAGGAGCAGAGAAATCAGATGGAGGAAGAGTGCATGCAGTGGGTTGATGGCTGGAAGGATGGGATCAACAAAAGGTCAAAAAGATGAAACTACGTGGCAATAGATGAGTTGGAGGATAAATGAGCTGGACAGAGGCCGAGTAGGTGGATTGAGGAGAGATCAAGAAGAAGAAGAAGGAAGTGGAATGATATGGAGCAGCGTAAATGAAACAAATGACTTATGCACCAAAAACGAGAATTCATTAACCTATGATAACTGTGCCATGAAACCTATGAACAGCAATGGAAAACCAAGAAATGAAACTTGTGCATGGAAGTGGAATGTAGAAGTATGGTTCAATATCAAAAGTGCATGGATGGATCTTCAACGAAAATGTCTATGTTGCAGCTTGCTTGGAAGTGAAAAGAACTGCGTTTCTTTTTGGTGGTTGGTTATGGACTGCACCACAATCCCTAACAGAGATGGAAGTGAGCTTTAACAACCTTTTTCTGGAGCTCCAATAAATTATAACTACCCTCCTATCGAATCTAAGCAACTGGAAGCAAATTCACCATGAACTAATCCTATTCAATCTCATGAAAAAGACTAAATTAACATACTGTAAATTCGAATTGCATGTTAAAGTAAAAACTCAAAGTGCTGGAACGAAATGCAAATAACATTACAACACCGAGGAGATCTATTGCTCTCAGGTTGGGCCCTAACCTTAGAGCTATAGCTCCCTTAGAAACTCAGAATGAGATCACAATCTGCCTGCCTTTGTTCAAAAACGAAAATCTGATGTCATGCCAAAACTGGCTTACAAAAGGAACAAACACCGAGTTGTAGCTTGTACTTCCAAATTACAAGAGCAATACAAAAGTTCAAAAAGCTTCTATCCAAGGCTACGGCCTCAGTATTTATGCAAAATGATCATCCAACAGGTGTCCTTGATTTGTGGAGCTCGGCTGTCCAACTGAAGGTTAAACTGCTGATCCTGTAGGACAGTTATAACTGCTGTTCCTGTAGAACAGTTGGCTGCTTCTAAGCTCGGTGGGGAGATGGATTGGAGCTCGGAGCTATGGTGGGAATTACGAGGAAGGTCCCCAAGACCGTGGACATCCTCTCCTAAAAACCAGCAGTGCCACCTCATTGTCTCCTTGTCTCCTTTTTCGTGGTTTTTGCTCCCTTTTAATGCCAAAACCTAAAATCATCATGTATTAGTCACGTAGATAGAATGCCTACCCTTCTTCCTACAAACAACACGAATAAACCAAGAAATGAATGCATAAGCAATAAAAAATGAATGGTTTGAGCAGAGCAAGTAGGCCAAATGAGCCCAAATTGTACCAAAAATTGGGGCTCATCATCACCCCCCAGCTAAACTATTTGCTCATCCTTGAGCAACTCAGTCCAAATCTTCATCCTTCATTGCTTTCACTGCTTCCCTTGCATCCCAAGGCTCTGTGGTAGTGTCTTCTCTATGGATATGAAACCCTGCTTTCCTGTTCACCTCTTCCCATTGTTGACTGTCATCTTCCTCCGTATTTCCTTCAGTCAATCCTAGCAGTAGTGGTGGGCTGAGTTTAAGGCCAATCCAGCTGGTCTGGAGGCTTTGCATGGACTTCTTGTAAAGTTCAACCCTTGCCAAAGCTTCCCTCATCTGAATGGGGGTATGGTACTCTCTGATTTTCAAGCTGTGTGCCAGGGTATTCCATCTGCGTGCACATGTTTGGGCAGCATTTTCTCCCAACAACCTTTCCATGTCTTCAAAGTGAGCTATGGCTTGGGCCTGTTGGTCCATAAATCTCAAGGAAGCTGTGGGATCCGTAGCCAACTGTTGGTGGGTTGAGATGAGTGCCACTGGATCCTCTAGTTCTGGTCGAATGAACAGTGGCTTGCTCTTCTCGGTTCATGACCGATTTTGCTTCAGCTGCTCTTTGATCCTCATGGTTTAACCATGAGGTGAACGCCATCAATTGCATATCCCCCAAAGCAATATTGGGATCCCAGGAGACTTCATTAGGCAAAGCCAAATTGTGGAGGTAAAACTCTGCTAATTTGGCTTTGTCTTCTGACGAACTAGTACTGCACAACTCAGAAAATTGTTGTGGGCTCTGGATATGTGAAATACCTCTTTGTGCCAGGGTGTTTATTTGGAACTGCAGCCATTGATCTTTTAAGAACAATCCATAGGATTTTGCAGGTGTTCTGCACTGAATTGCCTCCATGGCCCAACTGGCCACGCAGGCTAATTGTGCTTCCTTTTGTTGCAGCTGTTCTCTTAGGGCTTGCACTTCAATTTTTGTTTGCTGTTCTACTTCCTGTAGAAGTGTCATTGGCCCTTCAAGGCTGGTGGTCAGCTCCTTTTTGCTTTGTTGTTCATTTGTGATGTCCTTGGAGGATGTTCCTGCCCCTGCCTTTAGTTCCTGTAGCTGCAATCTCAGCTTCTGATTTTCTTCCTGTAGAAGCACACGTTGGCAATTAGCCACATGTTTAGCCATGGTGAATTCACTCCGGACCTCCTTGAGTTGCTCTTGTAAAGTGCCTATCTCCGCCACACCCTTTGATTTGGCGATCTGCATCCATGTGTGGGAACGGACTCTTTCTTTCTCTAGTTCAAAAAATAGAGGCACAGTAAATTTCTGCGGTATGATTTTTCCCGCCTCTAAAAAGGTGTAGTATGAATTCAGATTAGGTGAAGGGCTAGGTTCTGGTATATGTTCTCTTTCTATCTCTTCAGGCGGTTCTACCTCACCCTCCCTTGGTGGTGATGAGAGTCCTTCTCCTTCCTTCTTTTCCGTTTCCTGTAGCCGGGCCAGAGTATCCTGTAGAACATTTTCAGCTTCCTGTAGCCGCGTTTGTTCAGTCAACAGGTCTAACCTTTCTTGCCACGTATTTTTCTTTGGACTCCCCTTCTCGTAGGTGACTGTGATCCTGGAGGGTGACTTTTCCTTGGGATAAGCAGGTGTATCTTCGATGACGATCGGGCTGCTGGATTGAGGCTGTGGTTTGCCCATCTTTATCCTAACACTTCTTTGAGCCTTAAAGTATAGAGGGGTCTCCCTCTTCCTCTTTTCTTTTGGCTTAGGTGGCATGCTGAGGCTAGCTAATACAGCTGCTGCCTCCCGTGCTAGAATGTCCACTTTCTTCTCTTTGGGTTTTGCCTTTTCGGGGCTTCCTGTAGAAGCCTGTTTCTGCAATTTCGGGCTTCCTGTAGAAGCCTTTGTCTCCGTTTTTGGGCTTCCTGTAGAAGCCTTTGTCTTTGTTTTTTGGCTTCCTGTAGAAGCCTGTTTCTCAATGATTTTTGGGCTTCTTGTAGAAGCCTTGGTCTTTGCTTTTGGGCTTCCTGTAGAAGCCTGCTTCTCAATGATCTTCGGACTTCCTGTAGAAGCCTTTGTTTTTGTTTTCGGGCTTCCTGTAGAAACCTGTTTTTGCTTTCCTGTAGACACAGGTGTCTCCACCTCTGCTTGCTTGCCTGCCTGAGTTTTGCTTTTTGCTTTGGTTGCAGGTGTTGTTGAGGTACTTGGGCTGACGTGGACCACCTCAGCTTTGTCCATTCTGCTCTTCATCCTCTTTTCTCTTGCTGACAGGATAGGTGTGCCACCTTTTTCTTTGTCCTCCTTTTCCTCATGCTTCTTCCTTTGTTCTCTCTTCTGTACTGTGGTCGGGGTCTTCTGGCCTTCTTCTCTCTGTCCCTCGGCCACTACTTCTTGTTCCTCACTACTGGAGGAACCCGTTTCTTCGATCAGCATTTTAATGTCTCCATCTTTTGTTAAATTCTGGAAGGATTCCCATGAGAGGGGGACCTTATATGAGTGCAGCGCATCCTCCACAAGAAGCTTGATCAACCCATGGTGGGTTATCTGATCTGGTATGCCCTCTTTTAGCTTTGTGGCAAACTCCATTAGAGACTGCAGTAGGTAATAAGGGATGCTCAGTTTTTGTTCTACAGGAAGATCAATTCGGTGCCTCAATTCAGTGAGCAGCCGAAAGTGATATGCATACACGATGCTGAAACGGCCTTCACAAGTGACATATTTCATGATTTGCAAACTAACTTCATTCCATGGTGGCAACAGGCTCGTTCTTCGCACCCCATTTTTGTCCTCCGAGAATTCTTCCTCAAGTGGAAAGAATTCTTTCTTTGCCTGCTGGCTCAGCTTTCATTCTTCCTTATCCCACGGCAAACCCATAGGAAGTTCTGTGATCCGACTGATATGTTCCGGGGTGAGCTTGAGGCTTAGACCTCTAAAGTTCACTGTGGCCAGTGTCTGGGATTTAGGCTTCAGAGCCTGCAAGAATTCTTCGGCCACTTCGTCATCGTAGCCCTGCAGCTTATCACAAAAAGGCATCCATTGTGCTCTGGTGAAGAGCTCTACCACTGCCGGGTTTTCCCTTAATTTGGTTGAATCAGTGGGTTCCCGTCTTATAAACCCACCCGGCATGATGAACACGGTTGTTTTAATTAAAGGTGGCAAATGCAAAAGAGATTTGGTCTATTAAGACAGAGCATGCATATAATCCACAAAATTCAACACAGTCTACTTATACTGACACCCTGTAGAATGACAGCATAGGCACAACAAACAACAATTCCACCAATATCTTTATGACCAGACTGTGGACGATGGTCTTGCCACTCTTACTAACTAGTTGCATGAAGAGTTCAGGGTTACCTCTTTAATTGGCCACCTTTTTTTCCGTGAGGCACCCGCTTCCCTGTAGAAGACTGCGTTCCTGTAGAGACTGCGTTCCTGTAGAACTGCGTTCTTGTAGAAACTGTGCGCAATTCTCGGGGAGGACTGTAGTTGGCCCGCGCTCGAGGTGTGCTTCACCGGCGTTCTGGTAGCCAACAGCTCGGCGTATCAAAGTGTAGAGGAGATTAGAATAGCCACCCGAGTTTGAAGTGGTGGTTGATAAATGCATGTGCATGATCTAGCCGATTAGATTTTGAATCGGCGCAATCCGTGGCGCGGGGGATGAGCTGTCCCCGCCGGACCGTTGGGCGACGTCATCCATCATTCGCCTGCGTATTCACTTGCTGCCGCATCCATTCCCACAGATTTGCCGCCGCCTTTTCCTGTTAAACTCATGCTTCCGACGGGAGTGTTCTCACGTGCGTTTCTCTCTTTTTCGTGGCCGCCACCCAAACATCCAATTACACTTTAACTAGCCGACGTGGCCAGTCGACTGGCCATACGGCCGCTCAACCATTCACTTTTACGCCATGCAAACAATTTCAAAGTAAAATTCATGCGATTCGATGGAAGGAAGGGTTGAGACACTTACCTGCGTGGCTGCACATGATTTTTCCAGTTCTTGGACGATGGTGAGTGGATCTACCTGCTGCATGCGACTTACACAGACCCGGAGGCTCGTGGTTACAGGCTACCGTCGGTGGAGTGGAGGCTTTGGTTGCATGCACCCGCGTTTCATTGCAGATGGCGGTGCTGTGAATGGTATCCACTCGAGCAGGTTGAACTGTTACAGGATTCTCGCGAGGTGTCTCGTAACAGTTCTTCCTCCTTGGGTGCATGCTGCACGACGGAGGATCTGGCCTTTCAATCACGTTCCCGGAGCTCTTGATGCCTGCGGTATGAGATCCCAACATTTGTTTAACTTTGAAAATGGCTTTTCCGTGAGAACTCATCGATCTGCTTTGTTGGTGCAGGGAACTTGGTTGCATGTCGACAAGGATGGTGGAGCAAGGTGACAGCAATGTGCAAGGGTGCCAACAGAGGCTTGCATGCATCCAAACCAATCCATAGTCGCTAAATCTCCTTTTAAGATGAATTCTGGGCCGTCCCAAACTTCTACAGGAAGTTTCCTGTAGAACACAGAGCTTCTTGTAGAAAGTTCGACCTTCTTGTAGAAAGTCTGTACTTTCCTGTAGAAAATCCGCGCCTTCTTGTAGAAAGACTGCATCTTCCTGTAGAAAGACTGCATCTTCCTGTAGAAGATTCAAACCATGATAAAATTGCACATACCTTGAAAAAACATGGGTATCCTTGGAGGAGGTGCTGGTGAGGTCTCTTGACAGCATGATAAGGACCCTTGGCTTTGAGTTGAAGGGCTTCCTCTCCTCCATAGAACATTTGCAACCTGCATGCAATTTTACCATATTTTGCTTATTGTTTTTTTTCTCTTTTTTCCTTTTTTTTTGAAAGATAACAGGGGCGCCTCAAAGAGGTTTTCACCCGTGCCATCTGCCCTGAGCGCCTCAGAGAGGTTTTCACTCAAGGATCTTTTTCAAACCTTTTTTTCCTTTTTTTTTTTTGAAAGACAATAGGGGCGCCTCAATGAGGTTTTCACCCCTACCACCTGCCTTGGGTGCCTCAGAGAGGTTTTCACCCAAGGATCTTTATTATTTTTTTCTATTTTTTTTCTTTTTTTTCTCCTTTTTTTTTTATATCCCTCAGGGTATGCCAAAAGCAGAGACAGAACCCTTCTCTAGGACCAATACAGATTTCTCCATAGTCTTGATGAACTCTTGTCTTGAGAGAGGTCTCCTGTAGATCTTCAATTGATGCCCATTGACAAGAATGGGAATGGCTTCTTCATCAATGGTTCGAATGAGGACAGATCCATTGTCATGGCATTTCTCCACTGCATATGGTCCTAGCCATCTCGTTCTCAGCTTCCCCTTGAAATCTTTGTATCTGGAGTCATACAACAAAGCCCAATCTCCCGGCTGAAATTGCTTGTCATAGAGATGTTGGTCATGCCACACCTTTCTCTGAAGTTGAACCACTTCTGAGTGAAGGAGGGCCTGCATTCGGTGCTCATCCAGGCCATTTAGCTGCAGTAGCCTTTCTTGTTGTGCATGGCTGAGATCTAGGTCCAGCTGAGCTGCCATCCTCAAAGTGTTGTATTCAAACTCAATGGACAGCAAAGCTCTCTTCCCATAGACCAGCTCATACGGTGTGAATCTGGTGGTGGTCTTCCAAGTGGTGTTGTAAGCCCATGTGGCTTCAACTAGGCGATCTGCCCAGTCCTTTCTGCTGCTGCTCACCACCTTAGTCAAGATCCCTTCTCTCTTAGATAGCCAAACTTATAGAAGATGTTTTCTCTTAGGAACTCGGCCACCTTTTCTTCTGTTGCTGCTTTGATTGCTTTGGTCTCTGCCCACTTTGTCAAATAGTCAGTACACACAATGATGTAAGTCCTTTGCCTCGAAGAGGGGTTGATTGGGCCCACAAAGTCCATGCCCCACTTCTCAAATGGCTCAAGAGTCACTTGAGGTTGGAGAGGCATCTCATCCCTTTGGGTCGGTATCCCCATTCTTTGGCATTGGTCACACTGACTGACATATCTTCTGACATCTTGATGAAGTGTGGGCCAATAGTAGCCTGCCTACAGGATTTTGAAGGCAGTTCTCTTTGCTGCAAAATGTCCTCCACAAGGCCCATCATGACAAGTGAGGAGGATATCAAAGACTTCCTCCTCCCTTACACAATGCCTTAAGATCTGATCGAGGCCAAGCTTGAACATATTGCCCCCGATCCAAGTAAATGAGGCACTTTTTCTGATGATTCTGCTCTTCTCTTTGGAAGATAGGTGTGGAGGGAACTGTGCCGAAACAAGATAGTTTGCTATATCAGCAAACCATGGAGAGAGTACTGAAATAGCAAACAGATGTTCATCGGGCATCTGGTCATCCACTGTTCCATCCTTATCTGCAGACAAATCCAATCTAGATAAAAAGTCAGCAACAACATTTTCTCTACCTGGTTTGTCAACAATGGTCAAATCAAACTGCTGCAATAAAAGTAACCATCTAATAATACGAGCATTCACATCTGGTTTATTCATTAAATATCTGATTGCAGCATGGTCAGTTGTACAAAGGTCTGGTAACCAGTAATATAATGTCGGAACTTATTCAATGCATGGACCACAGCCAAGAATTCTTTCTCGGTTACAGTGTAATTCAGCTCAGCTTTGGACAAGTTTTTGCTAACAAATTAAATGGCATATGGAAGTTTTTGCTCAACTTGTCCTAAAGCTTCACCTATGGCTTTGTTCGAGGCATCAGTGTGGATGTGGAAAGGTAGGGCCCAGTTTGGACCTCTCAGGATTGGGGCTGACACCAACTTGTCCTTCAATTCATTTAAAGCCCTCTGACAATCGTCAGTCCAATTAAACTCCACATCTTTTGCCAACAGGCCAAACAATGGCAAGGCTAGCTTGCTGAAATCTTTAATGAATCTCCGGTAGTATCCTGCTAATCCCAAGAAACTCCGGACATCCCTTACCTTTTGAGGAGGTGGAACCCTCTTGATGAGAGCAATTTTGTTAGGATCCACCTGCAACCCTCGGCAAGAAATGGTATGGCCTAGCACGGTCGCTTCAGTCATTAGGAATTCAGATTTTTCAGGACTAAGGGACAAGTTCATCTCGGTGCATTTGGTTAGGACTTTTCCCAGGTTGGACAATGCTTCCTGGAAGTTGGCCCCATAAGGAGTAAAGTCATCCATATAGATTTCTACTGCATCATGGACCAGCTCCGAGAAGATGCTCAAGACAGCTCTCTGAAAGGTAGCAGGAGCATTGCATAGCCCAAAGGGAAGGACTCGATAGGAAAAGGTACCCCAAGGACAAGTGAAGGTGGTCTTATCTTGGTCTTCCGGGCTGATTTGGATTTGGTTGTACCCGCTAAACCCATCCAGGAAAGAGAAGAACTTCTTTCCTGCCAGTCCATCCAACACTTGATCTATGAAAGGTAGAGGGAAATGGTCCTTCTTGGTAGCTTTGTTCAGTTCTCGGTAGTCCACACAGATTCTCCATTTCCCATTTTTCTTGGGAACCAACACTAGAGGGGACACCCATTCACTATCTGAGATGGGGTAGATGAATCCTTAAGGGCTGGATTCATTCTCCTCTGAGGTTGCCTAACCGGTTTACAATCCTCTTTGATGTATATATGATGGGTACAGACCGAAGGATGGACTCCTTTCATTTCCTTATAGCTCCAAGAAAAAGCATCTAGGTGGTTGGCCAACAAACTACACAGCTCCTTTTCCTGGGAAGGAGATAGGGAGGAGCTGATCTTCAATGCTTTCTCAGGGCCGAACTCCACATTCTTGACTCTGGGAGCAACAGGGTTGGTTGTACAAAGATCCACTAAGGTGCTGGCTTGGGCATCCTCCACCAATTTCTCTAAGGGTAGTGCACTGGAAGGTGGATTCTGGATCAAGGTCTCGATCAAGTCATCCTCGGTTGGGGGGTCTCTTCTAGAGGTATCTAAGGTGCACAGAGGTGCTGAGTACACCTCGTCTTCCTCTCCTTCTAACAACCAGAGTGGTAAGTCATGCTTTAAGGAGGGTTGGGCAGGAGGGTATAGGACTAGCTGCTTGGACATGGGACCATTTTGGATGGTCATGTTTCCTGCACGACAACTTATGTAAGCATCTGCAGTAGCTAACCAAGGTCTTCCCAAAATGAGAGGATATCCAGTAAGCTTTGCCTTTGGTTGCAGAACCAGGAAGTCTGCAGGGTACTCCCAAGATTCAATAGAGACCAAGACATCCTCCACAATCCCTTCGGGAGTCACGGTGGAGCGATCTACTAATTGCAGTACTGTCGAGGTCTTCCTCAAGGAACCCTAAAGATTAAGCTTAAGCATGGTATCCCTGGTCATCACATTAATGGAAGCCCCCAGATCAATCAAAGTGTGAGGTATAATGGTGCCATTGATGTGAACATCTACTACAGGACTTCCAGGATCTAGGTACTTTGGGCAGATGACTTGTCCTAACATAAGGTCAGACAGTTGTCCTATGACATTGATAGTTGAGGCATCTTTCTTCTGTCTACCTGGGTGTTTGAAACACTTCTCCTTAACCAGTTTGTTGTATATTGGCACATCCTTGATGGCTTGGAGAAGTGGTATTTTTACACACAACTGCTTGAGCTCACCCAGAAGCTCATCCTCCTCTGGGTTGGGTTGTGTTGTGGCTGTGAGTCTCTCAGGAAAGGGTGGAATAACCTTCGGTTCACTTTCCTGTTTATCTTCCTCATCCTCTGGGGGAGGAGGTTGGCGATCTGGTAGAGTCTTTCCAGATCGAAGATTGATCTCCTGGATCTCCACAGCATAGGTAGACATGAGGTTTCCCCAGTGTATACCTGCTGGGCCTGTCTATTGTTGGGGTTCGGGTTCGGTTGAGCAGGCATTTGTGGTTGCCTTGGAGGAGTAGGAGGTAATGGCTGAGGTTGAACTGGTGGTGGAGGCAAGATGGCAGGAGGAGTGTTGTATTGGGGCCTCCACCCCGACTGAGGTGCATTCCATTGAGGCTGTGGCTGGGCATGTGAGTGATATGAATGAGAAGTAGGTTGAGTGGGGTACTGAGGTGGATAAGGCCATGGAGGAGGCATGGACCATGAAGGATGAGCAGGGGGACCCCAGGAAGGCATAGGAGTCGATTGGTTGGGGCTGTAATAAGCTTGAGATGCCCCTTGCATCCCCTGCTGATAAGGTCTAGATCCCTGTGGCCTCCTTTGGTTGAGGTAATATAGAGGCTCTGTGGGAGCTTCTGTCCCTTGGTACATGGCTTTAAACCCAGGTAACGTTGGACACTGATTTGTGGGATGGTCCTCCTCACAAACGAAACACACTTCAACCGAATGCAGTGGACATTCGTTCTTAGGGTGTCTCCTTGTGCACCTAGGGCAGAAAACAACCAAGGCTCTCTCAGCTTCTTCTTTCTTTTGCTGAATCCTGAAGGTGTCAAGCTGCATGGCAATGGTCTGTCTCACCTCACTCTTAAGATCTTCTAATTGATTTGCAAGATCATGTTTGGAGAAAGGGACACTAGATGAGAGGTGGTTTCCTCTACCTCGTTTCCGAGCTGCCCTGGAGTGGTTTCTAAACACAGTCTTGATGTCCTCATAAGGCAGTTGGTAAATGTCCCCCCCAGCTAACATGTGAAGCTTATCTAAGAGGTCTTCAGGGACTCCTCGGAGCAGGACCAACTTGAGGGATTCAGGGTCAAGTGTGCACCTGGCCCGCTTATAGCTTAGTTGGAACCTCTCCTCATAATCCTCTAAGGACTCATCATTTCCCATGGACATCCGAAAGATTTCCCCCTTTGTTTCCTTGGACCTACAGTAATCCCGGTACTTGGTGTTGAAAGCTTGCTGCATCTGAGCCCAAGTGGTGATACTATTCCCAGGTAATCCCATGAACCAGCGTAGTGCTGCATCCTTAAGAGTGGAAGGGAAAAGTTTCAACTTTTGCTCATCTTCAGTATAGTCATAGGTTCTACAAAGGAAAACAAACTCAAACAGGAAGGTATCCGGATCTTCAGTAGTCAGCCCATGGAAGTGAGGTAAGGCGGAGGGGCTAATGTTCTTCATTTTCATCTCTCCATTGGTCTCTCGGATGGGGAAGGCACCTTCTATTCTCTCATCTTCTCTTCTATTGTCAGCCATAGCTTCAGATGGAGTGGTCTCTAACTCTTCTTCTACTATAGGATCTTTGTATATCTCAGGATGTTCACCTATAGGTTCCTCTGGGTCACTGTCACCAAAGAAGAGAGAAGGGTGACTCAGTGATGTGGTGGGGGTGTTTGGTAGGAATTTGCCTGATCTATCTCGGTTCCTACGAGGCATGAAATGGAAAAGACTTTCTTTTTCTTTTGATTGTTTTTTGCTTTGCTTTTCTTTTGGTACCTGCAAAACTGAGACAGATTGATCTACAACTAACTATGAAAGATGCAGAATTAAACTGAAAGCAGGAAAGAACTATTCTACTTTGCTCAAATGAAATTGCAAGAATGGAAGTGCTAGTCTATGCTTGCAGAAATGAAATGCTAATCTATGAAAGCAGGAAATGCTAATCTATGAAAGCAGGAAATGATAATCTATGAAAGCAGGAAATGCTAATCTATGAAAGCAGGAAATACTAATCTATGAAAGCAGGAAATATCTATGCTACTTTTGCAGAATGGAAATGAAGTAAACTACTTGGCAGAAGGCAAGAGTAAGAAAGTAGAAGAAAAGAAACAATTACTAATACTCTGACGCTTCACTGGCAACGGCGCCAAAAAGATGGTGGGCTCCAGTATTGTAGCAATAATGCTACAACTCCTGGAGCTTCCTATCTCTAATTTTATCAACCCGGTAGTTCGTACAAACTTGGAAGCGACGGTGCTGTATGCACAAGTACTAGCTCTTGTCGCAACTGTCACTTGGTCAGCTGGCACAAGTCCGCTAGGGCTCAAGCCAACTTCTATAGGCTCACAGAAGAAGCTTTATCAATGATGGACGAAAGCTAGCTCAAAGAAGACTAATCTACTTGGCAAAAATGAACTAACAGAGATGGAAGTGAGCTTTAACAACCTTTTTCTGGAGCTCCAATAAATTATAACTACCCTCCTATCGAATCTAAGCAACTGAAAGCAAATTCACCATGAACTAATCCTATTCAATCTCATGAAAAAGACTAAATTAACAGACTGTAAATTCGAATTGCATGTTAAAGTAAAAACTCAAAGTGCTGGAACGAAATGCAAATAACATTACAACACCGAGGATATCTATTGCTCTCAGGTTGGGCCCTAACCTGAGAGCTATAGCTCCCTTAGAAACTCAGAATGAGATCACAATCTGCCTGCCTTTATTCATAAACAAAAATCTGATGTCATGCCAAAACTGGCTTACAAAAGGAACAAACACCGAGCTGTAGCTCGTACTTCCAAATTACAAGAGCAATACAAAAGTTCAAAAAGCTTCTATCCAAGGCTACGGCCTCAGTATTTATGCAAAATGATCATCCAACAGGTGTCCTTGATTTGTGGAGCTCGGCTGTCCAACTGAAGGTTAAACTGTTGATCCTGTAGGACAGTTATAACTGCTGTTCCTGTAGAACAGTTCGCTGCTTCTAAGCTCGGTGGGGAGATGGATTGGAGCTCGGAGCTATGGTGGGAATTACAAGGAAGGTCCCCAAGACCATGGACATCCTCTCCTAAAAACCAACAGTGCCACCTCATTGTCTCCTTGTCTCCTTTTTCGTGGTCTTTGCTCCCTTTTAATGCCAAAACCTAAAATCGTCATGTATTAGTCACGTAGATAGAATGCCTACCCTTCTTCCTACAAACAACATGAATAAACCAAGAAATGAATGCATAAGCAATAAAAAATGAATGGTTTGAGCAGAGCAACTAGGCCAAATGAGCCCAAATTGTACCAAAAATTGGGGCTCATCAATAAACCTACTCAATACTCCCACTGCATGTACAATGTCTGGTCTAGTATGGACCATTGCATACATCAGGCTACCGACTGCACTTGCATATGGAACACGGGACATGTCCTCTTCCTCTTCTTGTGTCTTGGGACACTGTTCAGCAGATAACCTCACACCTACAGCAATAGGAACCTTCACCAGTTTACTATCCTGCATATTAAACCTCTGCAGTATTGTCTCGACATACTTCCTCTGGTTTAACCAGAGCTTCCTCTTTGCCCGATCTCTTTTAATTTCCATGCCCAAAATATAGTTTGCAACACCAAGATCTTTCATGTCAAATTTGGAGGACAATTGGGTCTTCAAATCCTGGATAATTTCTTTGTCATTTCCAACCAGCAACATATCATCCACATACAAGACCAGATAAATAACACGGTCACCAATTAATTTAAAATACACACAATGATCTGCTTTTCTTCTGGTGAAGCCAAGTCCCCGTATAAATGTATCAAATTTCTGATACCACATCCTTGGTGACTATTTTAACCCATACAGAGACTTCTTTAACTTGCATACCAGTTCTTTCTTACCCTTCACCGCAAAGCCTTCAGGTTGCCTCATGTAGATTTCCTCTTCCAAATCCCCATGAAGAAATGCTGTCTTCACATCCATCTGTTCTACCTCAAAATCAAAAGCAGCAGCAACAGATAAAAGTAATCTAATAGAAGCTACCTTGGCAACAGGAGAAAAAATATCACCAAAATCAATTCCCGGCACCTGGGAATAACCTTTTGCTACCAACCGAGCTTTGTATTTCTCCACCTTTCCTTCTGCATTAGTCTTCTTCTTGAACACCCATTTGCTGCCAATGGGTTTCCTTCCAGCCGGCAACTCTACCAGATCCCAAGCCTCATTTTTGTGCAAAGATGCCATTTCATCAACCATGGCCTCTTTCCAGAGTATTCCATCCTCTGAATCAACTGCTTCCTTCACAGTTTTGGGATCATCATCAATAACAGACAAAGAAAAATTTGAACTGAAAGCAGATGGACTATACCTTTCTGGCTGCCTTCTTTCTCGACCTGATCTTCTCACAGCCGGAGTTTGTGGCTCTTCATCTTTTGATTCCTCCTCTGCTGCAGAGTCTGATTCTTCCTCCTTTGGCTCAAACTCTATCTTCTCAGGTTCCTTTGGTTGGAATTTAGATTGAATAACATCTTTTACCTCTCTGAACACCACATCTCGGCTGTACACAACCTTCCGTGTGACTGGGTTCCAAAGCTTATAACCCTATAAACCATCCTTATACCCAATAAATATGCACTTTTCAGATTTACTATCCAACTTGGTTCGTTTCTCCTTTGGAACATGTACATATGCAACACATCCAAATACCCTCAGATGTGAAAGAGAGGGTTTCTTACCAGTCCATACCTCTTGTGGAGTCTTATCCTCCAACGCTGATGAGGGTGATCTGTTGATCAGGTAACGTGCAGTATCCACCGCCTCTGCCCAGAATTCCTGTCCTAACCCGGCACCACTGAGCATGCTTCTTGCCCTTTCTATCAACGTCTTGTTCATTCTTTCTGCGACTCCATTTTGCTGAGGTGTATATGGAGTAGTCTTCTGCCATGCTATACAACACTTCTTACAAAATTCTTCAAATTCCTTGCTACAAAATTCTCCACCATTATCTGTCCTTAGCACCTTTATCTTCTCCTCTGTCTGATTTTCCACCAAAGCCTTAAATTCTTTAAACCTGTCAAAGACTTCAGATTTCTTCTTAAGGAAATATATCCATGTATTCCTTGAGAAGTCATCTATGAATGATACATAGTACACAGACTTACCCAGTGATGGAACCTTCACAGGTCCAAACACATCACTGTGCACAAGCTCTAATATCTGTTTCGTCCTCTTACCACCAGAGGGGAAACTCACTCGATTCTACTTCCCATACACACAATTTTCACAGAAATCAAAATCCATAGAGCTATCATTCATACCTTTACCATGAAGTATTCGAAGGCCCTTCTCTCCAATATGTCCAAGCCTTTGATGCCACAACATGGTCTTCTCTCCAGAGACCACTAGATTTTCTACTCCATTTTCAGGAACCATAGAACTATTGCACCCATCAACAATAGTGCTACCTTGCAGCTTGTACAGAGTTCCAATCCGAACTCCCCACATCAATATCAGTGCTCCTCAAACCATCTTGCAGGTATCTTTCTCCAACACCGTCTTTACACCTGCATCATCCAACTTTCTTACAGAAATCAGATTTCTGGCCAATGCAGGAATATGTAGAGCACCCGGAAGTGTTCTAACCCTTCCACCTTGCAACTTCAACTTTACTTTTCCCCGACCAATGATTCTAGCCTTCCTATCATCTCCTAAGAAGACATCACCACCATCGTATTTCTCATACTCGTAGAACCACTCTCTATGGGGAGTGAAGTGAAAGGATGCACCTGAGTCAATCAACCATGCCTCATGATCTACATGTGTACTTGAAGAAGCCAAGTACACATCCCCACCTTCATCTGAGGTGGTTTTCGCCTCTGCAGAAGGAGCATCATCAGATCCCTTTCCTTTATCAAGAGCTTTAGATTTACAATCCCTTCTGAAGTGCCCTTCCTTTCCGCATTTCCAGCACACCACCTTTGTAGGTTTTCCTGGAGATTTAGATCTCCCTCTAGATTTAGATCTCCCACTCGATGACTTATCTTTGTTTCTGTTCTGGGACCGTCCTCGTATAGACAAGGCATCAACATTCTGGTTGTCCATATTCTTCCGTCTCATCTCCTCCGTCAGCAAGGCTGAGACTATTTCATCAAACTGCAAAGCAGTTGCATTGCTACCTATTGCAATAACCAGACTATCCCACGAATCTGGTAGAGAACACAATAGACTGATGCACTTATCTTCATCTGAAATTTTAATATCAATAGATAATAATTGACTTACCACAGTATTAAACGCATTCAGATGCTCTGTCACCGAGTCTCCATCTTTCATCCTCAGGTTATACAGCTTTTTCCGCAGGAACAATTTATTCACCAGAGACTTAGATTGGTACAAAGTCCCTAACTTGACCCACAAAGCCTTTGCCGTAGCTTCCCCTGATACATTCAGCAATACTGAATCTGAGACACACAATCGTATTGTGCTCTTTGCCTTCCGATCCAATTTCTTCCATTCTTCATCGGTCACTCCCGATGGTTTAGTACCTGGATCTACCGCGATCCACTGATCTTTATCGACCAACAGATCCTCCATCTTGAGTTTCCACAACTCGAAACTCTGACCATTGAACTTCTCAATCTTGATCTTTCCACTGCTCGCCATCTTCTTTCACCACCAGAATCGATCTCGCAGATCTCCCACTGAACAGGGTCTACCACAGGCCCGAGCGAAACCCCTCAGCAACAAAGGCGTCCCCTTGAAGCCAAAACAACTCTGATACCAAATGTAGGTTTTAACCCTGTACAGAAATTACCTACATACGAATTCTTAAACAAAGAAAATAAACAATGCGAGAGCATAACCCATAAAACACATATGCACAGATATTTTTCCCTGGATCCCAAAACCGGGACTACCAGCTTGATTTTTCATTATGTTCCTTTCAATGTTACAATACATATTTATACATGCCGAAGCATCCAATACCATGGACCGAAAAACCATCGCGTCCAATACCATGTGCGAAAAACATGCACAAAACCATAGGTAGGTTCGCCCAACCTAATATAGGGTCCAAAAAAAGATTTTCTCGGGGCGCTGCCTCGTACCCCGTAGAGGGGGGCTACCCGCCCCCCTCAAACCCCCCTTGTGACCCCCCCGTTGCGCAATCGGCGCAACGAAGGGGGGCTACCGCCCCCCTCTAACCCCCCGTTAAACTATGTAGGTTAGTCGTGGAAAGAATATAACACAACCCAACACATGGTGTCAAAATAAAAATGGGAAATCCAGAAGCATGCCTCTTCTTGTTTGTTGGTCAATATGGATTTCCAGAAACCAGTCTATTTTCAATCACAGATCCCCCCATTGGCTTGCCATCTTGCTCCATACCATTACTGATTTCGATCTTCTTCCTGAGGAGGATTCCACTTCCCCTCCCCGCACCATCATACCTGAAATTATTGACAAGTCTAAGCCTTGGGCATACTTTGATGGCTCTGCGCAGGAGGCAGGGTGTGGGGGCCGAGCCATTCTACACCTTAATGAAAAACATTGCTTCAAGATCCAAATTATTTTAGGTAGGGGAACTAATAATTTTGCTGAACTAGGCATAGCTAAACATATTATACATTTTGCATTGGAAAAACATTGAAGACATCTACAGCGATTTGGTGATTCTAAAATCGTTTGCAATTGGTTGAATGATGCATCACACTATAATGCATTTTCATTGAGGCATATTTTAGAAGAAGTAAAAAGATTGATAACATCTTTTGACTTCTTTGGCTATCGACACATTTACAGGGAGAAAAATACAGGGACAGATCACCTATCCAAAGAGGCAGCGCTTAGACAAGGAAATGACTGGTTGATATAGGAAGAGAATGATGGGACCTACTACCAGTATTACCACAAACCTTTTGTGGATCCCAGATTTAATGGGCGATAAGCCCTATATCTATTCTGAATATTCTTGTATTTAATGTACATATTTACTTACTTGGTACACAAATAGGACTTTGGGTTCAAACTAGATTTTGATACTTTAAGTTTTTCTCTCTCTGCGAAGAGACGGATATAATTTTGATCTTGCTCACTCTATGTTAGCAAGCAAGCATAGACACAGTACAGTAGACAGCAGACTCCCTGCGTGGAGACATAACAACTTATTTTCTCTTTTTTGGTCAAAAGTTTATGAACTTGTCAGGCATCTCTGCCTCCATATGCATATGCACTAGCATCTACAAAATGTAATTTCTTTATATCAATAGAAATTACGACTTTTTTCCATGGGAAAAAAAAACAAAGTACTAGAAACAATTTACATGCAAAATGTAAATAAACTAGTTTAAGCCATGGTAGCTTGTCATTGAGAAGAGATGTAGCAGTTAAATGCCTTCTGAATTATGTTATAATGAGGCTCAAAGTCATATTTATTATTGAGAAACAATGGAAAACCCTAAAAATCCAAAAACCTAACCCTAGGATATTAAGTGCCAAAACTTTGTGGGCCTCGTTGGGGTAAAATGGTACATCAACTTCCCGAGGTCGTAAATTTGGCATACGATCTCCATTTGATGCATACGATACCTCATTAGAAATATCTATCCAAGGATTACAAATTTCAACTACATGCCCATGCCATCAATTTCTAGTTTTCACACTTTCCAAAAAAAGTCATTCATGGCCTCAAAATGGCTCTGGAAGTTCAAGAACCGAAAAAATGCCAAAAATTGTAAACTATGATACAATTAAGGAAATTGAAAGTGACAATGATGGGGGTCCAAGTGGAATAGGCGTGTGGCCACAAATATTCACCTAGATTAGTCCTCTCCCCTTAGGAAGCAATGGTCCCCATTATGTTGAGTGCCTCCATGAGATGGGGAAACTTTTGTTAAACTTGGTCCCTAGTGAGCCACTTGCCATGGTGCAAGAGTTGGCCAACTTTCACAATCTGATACAATTGGATATTATGCTAGTGAGTGTTCTTGATTTACATGTCCATGATTCGATCATTTTTGGCACGTTCCATGTAGTATACGTTTAACTCTATTGGTGTTGATTATTCTGCAATGTTTTATGTGTCCATAAATGGTGGAAAGTATGGTCAAAGGTGGTCCACATTGAACATTGGGTGCAGGCCCAGGAATGGGGGAATGATGAGCTCAAAAGAACTGTCTCCCACAACCTTGGTGATGGTGTAAGGCCCATATCATAGTGGTTTGAGCTTTCAATGGGCTCTGGTAAGGCGTTCTTTCTACAAATGCAGCCAAAATTTGCCTCCCATGTGAAATTTGTGTGGCACCCAATGTTGATTATGCTGCTACTTGTACTTTGCATTGGACTTATCGAACATGTCATGGACCTGCTGGTGAATGTGTTCAATGCATTAAATAAACTAGGTTGCTTTATTAGCCTTAGAGTGTACATGTGTGGATTCTATTTGTGTAGTCGCATTAGGCATGGAAATATCAATCAGACACAATGGTTAAAAACCTAGACCCACTTGAAAAGGACTGTGGCCAGCCGAGCTACACATAAAGAAGGATATCATCCTAGGTTCATCAATGCTAGGAGTTGTACATTCATATTAAGTGCATTATCATCCTATTAGCAACCTTTTTCTAGGAATCAGTTTGGGGATGGAATGCAGTTGACTTGGTGAAATTAATGTCCAATATTGTCCAGAGGCTCAACCAATGTGCTTAGGTACCTACTATCCCTATATGATATAATGGTCTTTGATATTCCAAAATTTACCCATATACATTCAAAGAAGAGTTTGGTAATTTCCTTTGCTTTGATACTCTTCTTGCAAGCCGCCAATATAAGAATCTTAGAAAATTTGTCCATGACCACAAATACACAGTCATTACCATGTTTGGTAGAAGGGAGGCTCGACAAATAGTTCATAGAGATGGATTCCTAGGGCTGGCTAGGAGTAGGAAGATGAGTGTACAAGCCTTGCTTCTTGATGGTTGGCTTGGCTATGGCATAGGTAGTGCAGGAACTGTTATAATTTCCAAAGTGTTGTTGGATTTTTGGCCAATAAAAATACATTAGTGTGACCATAATTTTCTCCACACCAAAGTTTCATACACCCCGACTGTAGTGTGCCTCCAAAATCAACTTGGCACGCTTGCCTAAAGGAACACAAAGGTGGCCCAGGTAGCATACTAATGCATCTTGGCAGTGGAAATATGAATTTTTCTTGCCATCCAATAGCATCTGGTATATGGTTGTGAATTTTTATAGCATCATTCAACACTCTTGTAGTTTTGATGCTCTGATAGGGCCTTGGGAGGCCCTTTCCTATTCAAACTTGATAATTTATTAAAAAACAATATTTTCAATTCTGTACATGACTCTTCCATTTAAAAAGTGTGTACACATGTGGGTATCATAATACAAAATCCGCGTATATGATTTAAAATGTGAAAAAATAAAATTATATCCTTTTTTTCGGGTGGGGTTTACGGGTTTCACCGAAACCCCACCTACAGGAGCCCGTGGCCTAACTGAATCAGTTTATTTCTGGTGGTATTTATACATCTCATGGGAAATCCGAATCATAGAAAGAGATAGGATATTGACATTATAGTCCTTTTTGTCGTAGATCAAGCCTGATTTTCCATGTGGCTCCTGCACTCCTAGTCATAGGAAACCCTTATTTCCTTGCATAGATGCTCATCCTTCATTATATGGCATTCTTTTGCACATTATTGAGAGGTGATATTTGAGGCTTGCATTGGATGAATCTAGAAGAAGGTTTCATTGGTGCCATGGTTGGATCAGGTTGTATCTATCCACTACTATTTGTTGATATGAATAAAGAAGCTCTGTCTTGTTCCTCATATGTTATGATATCATGTTTTTTAAGATTCATGTGTAATATATCATGATTTATATGTTTATGCTTGATTATCTAACATGTTTATTATGCACGTACTTTGAACTACTTGCTATGTATATGCTTCTCTGAACTATGTTATAGGTCTGATCACTTTGGAGGAAGCAGAGGGTTTGGACCCTACGAGATCAATATTAAACGTAGGATCTACAGGTACTCCTCTCAAACCCAACTTTGGTAGTTTATATAATTTTCTTTCTTGAATGTATGCTTCTTGTTGATAGTTTGCCTTCAATTTGTTGAGGTTGTGTTGTAGCAGCTACAACCACCCTCCAAAATTTTGGCCTGCACCCAATTTCAGAGCCTCCCTTGACAGTTTCACTTGATGATTGCACACACTCGAGTTCACTCCATGTTCACAGAGATGGAAGTGAGCTTTAAAAACCTTTTTCTGGAGCTCCAATAAATTATAACTACCCTCCTATCGAATCTAAGCAACTGAAAGCAAATTCACCATGAACTAATCCTATTCAATCTCATGAAAAAGACTAAATTAACAGACTGTAAATTCGAATTGCATGTTAAAGTAAAAACTCAAAGTGCTGGAACGAAATGCAAATAACATTACAACACCGAGGAGATCTATTGCTCTCAGGTTGGGCCCTAACCTGACAGCTATAGCTCCCTTAGAAACTCAGAATGAGATCACAATCTGCCTGCCTTTATTCATAAACGAAAATCTGATGTCATGCCAAAACTAGCTTACAAAAGGAACAAACACCGAGCTGTAGCTCGTACTTCCAAATTACAAGAGCAATACAAAAGTTCAAAAAGCTTCTATCCAAGGCTACGGCCTCAGTATTTATGCAAAATGATCATCCAACAGGTGTCCTTGATTTGTGGAGCTCGGCTGTCCAACTGAAGGTTAAATAGCTGATCCTGTAGGACAGTTATAACTGTTGTTCCGGTAGAAAAGTTGGCTGCTTCTAAGCTCGGTGGGGAGATGGATTGGAGCTCGGAGCTATGGTGGGAATTACGAGGAAGGTCCCCAAGACCGTGGACATCCTCTCCTAAAAACCAGCAGTGCCACCTCATTGTCTCCTTGTCTCCTTTTTCGTGGTCTTTGCTCCCTTTTAATACCAAAACCTGAAATCATCATGTATTAGTCACGTAGATAGAATGCGTAACCTTCTTCCTACAAACAACACGAATAAACCAAGAAATGAATGCATAAGCAATAAAAAATGAATGGTTTGAGCAGAGCAAGTAGGCCAAATGAGCCCAAATTGTACCAAAAATTGGGGCTCATCAATAAACCTACTCAATACTCCCACTGCATGTGCAATGTCTAGTCTAGTATAGACCATTGCATACATCAGGCTACCAACTGCACTTGCATATGGAACACGGGACATGTCCTCTTCCTCTTCTTGTGTCTTGGGACACTGTTCAGCAGATAACCTCACACCTACAGCAATAGGAACCTTCACCGGTTTACTATCCTGCATATTAAACCTCTGCAGTATTGTCTCGACATACTTCCTCTGGTTTAACCAGAGCTTCCTCTTTGCCCAATCTCTTTTAATTTCCATGCCCAAAATATAGTTTGCAGCACCAAGATCTTTCATGTCAAATTTGGAGGACAATTGGGTCTTCAAATCCTGGATAATTTCTTTGTCATTTCCAACCAGCAACATATCATCCACATACAAGACCAGATAAATAACACGGTCACCAATTAATTTAAAATACACACAATGATCTGCTTTTCTTCTGGTGAAGCCAAGTCCTCGTATAAATGTATCAAATTTCTGATACCACATCTTTGGTGACTGTTTTAACCCATACAGAGACTTCTTTAACTTGCATACCAGTTCTTTCTTACCCTTCACCGCAAAGCCTTCAGGTTGCCTCATGTAGATTTCCTCTTCCAAATCCCCATGAAGAAATGTTGTCTTCACATCCATCTGTTCTACCTCAAAATCAAAAGCAGCAGCAACAGATAAAAGTAATCTAATAGAAGCTACCTTGGCAACAGGAGAAAAAATATCACCAAAATCAATTCCCGGCACCTGGGAATAACCTTTTGCTACCAACCGAGCTTTGTATTTCTCCACCTTTCCTTCTGCATTAGTCTTCTTCTTGAACACCCATTTGCTGCCAATGGGTTTCCTTCCAGCTGGCAACTCTACCAGATCCCAAGCCTCATTTTTGTGCAAAGATGCCATTTCATCAACCATGGCCTCTTTCCAGAGTTTTCCATCCTATGAATCCACTGCTTCCTTCACAGTTCTGGGATCATCATCAATAACAGACAAAGAAAAATTTGAACTGAAAGCAGATGGACTATACCTTTCTGGCTGCCTTCTTTCTCGACCTGATCTTCTCACAGCCGGAGTTTGTGGCTCTTCATCTTCTGATTCCTCCTCTGCTGCAGAGTCTAATTCTTCCTCCTTTGGCTCAAACTCTATCTTCTCAGGTTCCTTTGGTTGGACTTCAGATTGAATAACATCTTTTACCTCTCTGAACACCACATCTCGGTTGTACACAACCTTCCGTGTGACTGGGTTCCAAAGCTTATAACCCTATAAACCATCCTTATACCCAATAAATATGCACTTTTCAGATTTACTATCCAACTTGGTTCGTTTCTCCTTTGGAACATGTACATATGCATCACATCCAAATACCCTCAGATGTGAAAGAGAGGGTTTCTTACCAGCCCATACTTCTTGTGGAGTCTTATCCTCCAACGCTGATGAGGGTGATCTGTTGATCAGGTAACGTGCAGTATCCACCGCCTCTGCCCAGAATTCCTGTCCTAACCCGGCACCACTGAGCATGCTTCTTGCCCTTTCCATCAACGTCTTGTTCATTCTTTCTGCGACTCCATTTTGCTGAGGTGTATATGGAGTAGTCTTCTGCCGTGCTATACAACACTTCTTACAAAATTCTTCAAATTCCTTGCTGCAAAATTCTCCACCATTATCTGTCCTTAGCACCTTTATCTTCTCCTCTGTCTGATTTTCCACCAGAGCCTTAAATTCTTTAAACCTGTCAAAGACTTCAGATTTCTTCTTAAGGAAATATATCCATGTATTCCTTGAGAAGTCATCTATGAATGATACATAGTACACAGACTTACCCAGTGATGGAACCTTCACAGGTCCAAACACATCACTGTGCACAAGCTCTAATATCTGTTTCGTCCTCTTACCACCAGAGGGGAAACTCACTCGATTCTGCTTCCCATACACACAATTTTCACAGAAATCAAAATCCATAGAGCTATCATTCATACCTTCTACCATACCTTTACCATGAAGTATTCGAAGGCCCTTCTCTCCAATATGTCCAAGCCTTTGATGCCACAACATGGTCTTCTCTCCAGAGACCACTAGATTTTCTACTCCATTTTCAGGAACCATAGAACTATTGCACCCATCAACAATAGTGCTACGTTGCAGCTTGTACAGAGTTCCAATCCGAACTCCCCACATCAATATCAGTGCTCCTCGAACCATCTTGCAGGTATCTTTCTCGAACACCGTCTTTACACCTGCATCATCCAACTTTCTTACAGAAATCAGATTTCTGGCCAATGCAGGAATATGTAGAACACCCGGAAGTGTTCTAACCCTTCCACCTTGCAACTTCAACTTTACTTTTCGCCGACCAATGATTCTAGCCTTCCTATCATCTCCTAAGAAGACATCACCACCATCGTATTTCTCATACTCGCAGAACCACTCTCTATGGGGAGTGAAGTGAAAGGATGCACCTGAGTCAATCAACCATGCCTCATGATCTACATGTGTACTTGAAGAAGCCAAGTACACATCCCCACCTTCATCTGAGGTGGTTTTCGCCTCTGCAGAAGGAGCATCATCAGATCCCTTTCCTTTATCAAGAGCTTTAGATTTACAATCCCTTCTGAAGTGCCCTTCCTTTCCGCATTTCCAGCACACCACCTTTGTAGGTTTTCCTGGAGATTTAGATCTCCCTCTAGATTTAGATCTCCCACTCGATGACTTATCTTTGTTTCTGTTCTGGGACCGTCCTCGTATAGACAAGGCATCAACATTCTGGTTGTCCATATTCTTCCGTCTCATCTCCTCCGTCAGCAAGGCTGAGACTATTTCATCAAACTGCAAAGCAGTTGCATTGCAACCTATTGCAATAACCAGACTATCCCACGAATCTGGTAGAGAACACAATAGACTGATGCACTTATCTTCATCTGAAATTTTAATATCAATAGATAATAATTGACTTACCACAGTATTAAACGCATTCAGATGCTCTGTCACCGAGTCTCCATCTTTCATCCTCGGGTTATACAGCTTTTTCCGCAGGAACAGTTTATTCACCAGAGACTTAGATTGGTACAAAGTCCCTAACTTGACCCACAAAGCCTTTGCCGTAGCTTCCCCTGATACATTCAGCAATACTGAATCTGAGACACACAATCGTATTGTGCTCTTTGCCTTCCGATCCAATTTCTTCCATTCTTCATCGGTCACTCCCGATGGTTTAGTACCTGGATCTACCGTGATCCACTGATCTTTATCGACCAACAGATCCTCCATCTTGAGTTTCCACAACTCAAAAATTTGACCATTGAACTTCTCAATCTCCATCTTTCCACTGCTCACCATCTTCTTTCACCACAAGAATCGATCTCGCAGATCTCCCACTGAACAGGGTCTACCACAGGCCCGAGCGAAACCCCTCAGCAACAAAGGCGTCCCCTTGAAGCCAAAACAACTCTGATACCAAATGTAGGTTTTAACCCTGTACAGAAATTACCTACATACGAATTCTTAAACAAAGAAAATAAACAATGCGAGAGCATAACCCATAAAACACATATGCACAGATATTTTTCCCTGGATCCCAAAACCGGGACTACCAGCTTGATTTTTCATTATGTTCCTTTCAATGTTACAATACATATTTATACATGCCGAAGCATCCAATACCATGGACCGAAAAACCATCGCGTCCAATACCATGTGCGAAAAACATGCACAAAACCATAGGTAGGTTCGCCCAAAAGATTTTCCCGGGGCGTTGCCCTGTACCCCGTAGAGGGGGGCTACCCGCCCCCCTCAAACCCCCCCTGTGACCCCCCCGTTGCGCAATCGGCGCAACGAAGGGGGGCTACCGCCCCCCTCTAACCCCCCGTTAAACTACGTAGGTTAGTCGTGGAAAGAATATAACACAACCCAACACATGGTGTCAAAATCAAAATGGAAAATCCAGAAACATGCCTCTTCTTGTTTGTTGGTCAATATGGATTGCCAGAAACCAGTCTATTTTCAATCACAGATCCCCCATTGGCCTGCCATCTTGCTCCATACCATTGCTGATTTCGATCTTCTTCCTGAGGAGGATTCCACTTCCCCTCCCCGCACCATCATACCTGAAATCATTGACAAGTCTAAGCCTTGGGCATACTTTGATGGCTCTGCGCAGGAGGCAGGGTGTGGGGGCGGAGCCATTCTACACCTTAATGAAAAACATTGCTTCAAGATCCAAATTAATTTAGGCAGGGGAACTAATAATTTTGCTGAACTATGCACAGCTAAACATATTATACATTTTGCATTGGAAAAACATTGCAGACATCTACAGCTATTTGGTGATTCTAAAATCGTTTGCAATTGGTTGAATGATGCATCACACTACAATGCATTTCCATTGAGGCATATTTTAGAAGAAGTAAAAAGATTGATAACATCTTTTGACTTCTTTGCCTATCGACACATTTACAGGGAGAAAAATACAGGGACAGATCACCTATCCAAAGAGGCAGCGCTTAGACAAGGAAATGACTGGTTGATATAGGAAGAGAATGATGGGACCTACTACCAGTATTACCACAGACCTTTTGTGGATCCCAGAGTCAATGGGCGATAAGCCCTATATCTATTCTGAATATTCTTGTATTTAATGTACATATTTACTTACTTGGTACACAAATAGGACTTTGGGTTCAAACCAGATTTTGATACTTTAAGTTTTTCTCTCTCTGCGAAGAGACGGATACAATTTTGATCTTGCTCACTCTTTGTTAGCAAGCAAGCATAGTCACAGTACAGTAGACAGCAGACTCCCTGCGTGGAGACATAACAGCTTATTTTCTCTTTTTTGGTCAAAAGTTTATGAACTTGTCAGGCATCTCTGCCTCCATATGCATATGCACTAACATCTACAAAATGTAATTTCTTTATATCAATAGAAATTACAACTTTTTTCCATGGGAAAAAAAAACAAAGTACTAGAAACAATTTACATGCAAAATGTAAATAAACTAGTTTAAGCCATGGTAGCTTGTCATTGAGAAGAGATGTAGCAGTTAAATGCCTTCTGAATTATGTTATAATGAGGCTCAAAGTCATATTTATTATTGAGAAACAATGGAAAACCCTAAAAATCCAAAAACCTAACCCTAGGATATTAAGTGCCAAAACTTTGTGGGCCTCGTTGGGGTAAAATGGTACATCAACTTCCCGAGGTCGTAAATTTGGCATACGATCTCCATTTGATGCATACGATACCTCATTAGAAATATCTATCCAAGGATTACAAATTTCAACTACATGCCCATGCCATCAATTTCTAGTTTTCACACTTTCCAAAAAAAGTCATTCAGGGCCTCAAAACGGCTCTGGAAGTTCAAGAACCGAAAAAATGCCAAAAATAGTAAACTATGATACAATTAAGGAAATTGAAAGTGACAATGATGGGGGTCCAAGTGGAATAGGCGTGTGGCCACAAATATTCACCTAGATTAGTCCTCTCCCCTTAGGAAGCAATGGTCCCCATTATGTTGAGTGCCTCCATGAGATGGGGAAACTTTTGTTAAACTTGGTCCCTAGTGAGCCACTTGCCATGGTGCAAGAGTTGGCCAACTTTCACAATCTGATACAATTGGATATTATGCTAGTGAGTGTTCTTGATTTACATGTCCATGATTCGATCAGTTGTGGCACGTTCCATGTAGTATATGTTTAACTCTATTGGTGTTGATTATTCTGCAATGTTTTATGTGTCCATAAATGGTGGAAAGTATGGTCAAAGGTGGTCCACATTGAACATTGGGTGCAGGCCCAGGAATGGGGGAATGATGAGCTCAAAAGAATTGTCTCCCACAACCTTGGTGATGGTGTAAGGCCCATATCATAGTGGTTTGAGCTTTCAATGGGCTCTGGTAAGGCGTTCTTTCTACAAATGCAGCCAAAATTTGCCGCCCATGTGAAATTTGTGTGGCACCCAATGTTGATTATGCTGCTACTTGTACTTTGCATTGGACTTATCGAACATGTCATGGACCTGCTGGTGAATGTGTTCGATGCATTAAATAAACTAGGTTGCTTTATTAGCCTTAGAGTGTACATGTGTGGATTCTATTTGTGTAGTCGCATTAGGCATGGAAATATCAATCAGACACAATGGTTAAAAACCTAGACCCACTTGAAAAGGACTGTGGCCAGCCGAGCTACACATAAAGAAGGATATCATCCTAGGTTCATCAATGCTAGGAGTTGTACATTCATATTAAGTGCATTATCATCCTATTAGCAACCTTTTTCTAGGAATCAGTTTGGGGATGGAATGCAGTTGACTTGGTGAAATTAATGTCCAATATTGTCCAGAGGCTCAACCAAAATGTGCTTAGGTACCTACTATCCCTATATGATATAATGGTCTTTGATATTCCAAAATTTACCCATATACATTCAAAGAAGAGTTTGGTAATTTCCTTTGCTTTGATACTCTTCTTGCAAGCCGCCAATATAAGAATCTTAGAAAATTTGTCCATGACCACAAATACACAGTCATTACCATGTTTGGTAGAAGGGAGGCTCGACAAATAGTTCATAGAGATGGATTCCTAGGGCTGGCTAGGAGTAGGAAGATGAGTGTACAAGCCTTGCTTCTTGATGGTTGGCTTGGCTATGGCATAGGTAGTGCAGGAACTGTTATAATTTCCAAAGTGTTGTTGGATTTTTGGCCAATAAAAATACATTAGTGTGACCATAATTTTCTCCACACCAAAGTTTCATACACCCCGACTGTAGTGTGCCCCCAAAATCAACTTGGCACGCTTGCCTAAAGGAACACAAAGGTGGCCCAGGTAGCATACTAATGCATCTTGGCAGTGGAAATATGAATTTTTCTTGCCATCCAATAGCATCTGGTATATGGTTGTGAATTTTTATAGCATCATTCAACACTCTTGTAGTTTTGATGCTCTGATAGGGCCTTGGGAGGTCCTTTCCTATTCAAACTTGATAATTTATTAAAAAAAAATATTTTCAATTCTGTACATGACTCTGCCATTTAAAAAGTGTGTACACATGTGGGTATCATAATACAAAATCCGCGTATATGATTTAAAATGTGAAAAAATAAAATTATATCCTTTTCTTCGGGTGGGGTTTACGGGTTTCACCGAAACCCCACCTACAAGAGCCCGTGGCCTAACTGAATCAGTTTATTTCTGGTGGTATTTATACATCTCATGGGAAATCCGAATCATAGAAGGAGATAGGATATTGACATTATAGTCCTTTTTTTCGTAGATCGAGCCTGATTTTCCATGTGGCTCCTGCACTCCTAGTCATAGGAAACCCTTATTTCCTTGCATAGATGCTCATCCTTCATTATATGGCATTCTTTTGCACATTATTGAGAGGTGATATTTGAGGCTTGCATTGGATGAATGTAGAAGAAGGTTTCATTGGTGCCATGGTTGGATCAGGTTGTATCTATCCACTACTATTTGTTGATATGAATAAAGAAGCTCTGTCTTGTTCCTCATATGTTATGATCTCATGTTTTTTAAGATTCATGTGTAATATATCATGATTTATATGTTTATGCTTGATTATCTAACATGTTTATTATGCACGTACTTTGAACTACTTGCTATGTATATGCTTCTCTGAACTATGTTATAGGTCTGATCACTTTGGAGGAAGCAGAGGGTTTGGACCCTACGAGATCAATATTAAACGTAGGACCTACAGGTACTCCTCTCAAACCCAACTTTGGTAGTTTATATAATTTTCTTTCTTGAATGTATGCTTCTTGTTGATAGTTTTCCTTCAATTTGTTGAGGTTGTGTTGTAGCAGCTACAACCACCCTCCAAAATTTTGGCCTGCACCCAATTTCAGAGCCTCCCTTGACAGTTTCACTTGATGATTGCACACACTCGAGTTCACTCCATGTTCTCGTATGAGTCTTCGCACCCACCTTGCTTGATCATTTCACCCAAGCTTTTGCATGTTGAGGTCAATGTCATGCTTGACACTATGTTCTCATCATGATCAATGTCTTCACTTCGTGTGTACATGTTGTGGTTGCTATGAAAACATCTGTCGCACTAACACACAGTCACATACACTGTCACGCGAGTGTCTGCACGGTCCACCAACGATCAATCACAAGTGTCACGCTTGTCGCTCACACCGTCGGTTAGTCATGTTGAGCATGTGTGTCTAGATGGTTTGACTCATCTCGTTGTCAAGTCATGTAAGTGTTTGTTTGTAAGATCACATATGTATCTTTCAATCGTTCACACACTTATTCATCTTGTTGAATTTCTCACAACCGAACTCCCCTCTGATAGATGGATCATCACCCCACCATCAACTTGATCGACTATCACCCAGAATAACGCAGAAGAACCAAGAAAGCCATTTTAGGCTGTGTTGTGCACAACCAAATCAATCACCCTTCATGTTGGTCAACTGGATAGTTTGACTCAGTAGCCACCCCAACACTAACTCCCTTCAAAAATTGTGTAGAGGCTGCAAATCTTAACCGCTTTGATGACTGATAAAATTGTGTAGTTAGGCCAGAAAGACACCCAGTGCTCATCCCTATCTCCCTAAAAGAATTGCGCAGTTTTTCCAGCTAGCTCTCCTGACAGTGGACCAACAGTTCACCTAGAAAATTGTGCAGTTTTCATGAGCATGTCCTCTACTACCCAACAGTCCGCTCAGCACAGAAACTATGCAGAGGTGACCAACATGCAAGCCTCCCAGCATCAGCGTAGTTTTTCCCGCCAGCATCTCCTGGCAGCCGACTGCGAGTTCCCCTCAGGAATTGGGTAGTTTTTGCTGCCAGTGACCCAGCAGCTGACTGCTACCTTCCTCCAGCAATTGCATAGTTTTTACTGCCAGTGACCCAGCAACTGACTGGGAGTTCCCTCTGGAAATTATGCAGTTTTTGTTGCTAGTGACCCAGCAGCTGACTCCGAGTGCCCTCCAGGAATTGTGTAGTTTTTGGTGGTAGTAACCTAGCAGCTGATTGCCAATTCCCTCTAGGAATTGCACAATTTTTAATTCCAAGCTCTCGGTGCCTGCACGTTTCAGAAATTGCACAGATTTTTCCTGCCCACCCTTCCCGTAACTCAGACTGTTCCTCCCAAAAAATGCATGGTTTTTTCCTTAAGCTAAGCGAGACCCCGTGGACAGTCACTATCGATCTGGATTTCCCATGCTCATCACCCAGTGACTTCTGCACAGTTTTCATCAGCAGTGCCTGGAGCCTCCATCTTGCCTCACAACCTTGTCACCTCTCCCGGTCACCTGCATCCAAAATGATCATGCATCATGGTAGACTAGGAGTTTTATGGATTTTATGTTGTCTCATCATGAGTGACTGCAGATACAAGTACACAAACAAACATGGCATGATGATGGATGGGATGAACGAAGGGAGCACATGGAGAAGGATATGTTCGCCAATGGATGAAAAAACGATGCATGCAAAGAGATGTAATCGCAAACGAATGATCATGCAAAGATGTGTTCATAAAAAGATGGATAAGAAAGCATGCAAGATGTGTTCATGCACGGATGTACGGACGAACATGCACCTTTCGTGAATGGATGAACCTGCCAAGCTTACCAACATACATGCAAGGAGCAATGTGTGAATTCAACATCAAGCGAACTGATGACCATCGAAGTATCTCCACACTTTGCCATGCAGAGGTGAAGCTGTGACACACCATGAGGACGTCCATCACCCAACAGTACTGCAGCTCAACATGAACACCAGCAGCAGCATGAATGTTCCAACACTGTCATGTCAAGTCATGTCATAATTCATGTCGTCCACATCTCTACTATGGGTCATACTGTCAATCAATGTAATGTAACATGGAAGTCCAAGAGACCCACTTGTAAAGTCAAATATTCATGGAATTCAAATAGTCATGAGGGTAGTCGAACAACCACAAGGATCAGTTTCATGCTTGGCTATAAATACCCCCTCATTTTTACATGCAAAGCACTTTTTCACCTCAACTCCTCCCACATAGCCTTGAGAGTAGATAATCTTTTCTTTGAGGAGTAAGTAGTGGCTCCAATGCCCATCACACGGGGTTAGTGATGTATGGTGTAACGGCGTGTCTTGGAAATTTCACTTAATTCAGAAGCCTAATAGCAGGCCAACATGTTTTCGTACATGTATTGTAGTTGTTGTAAGACTAATCTTTAACACTTGTAATGCATGTTGCTTTAACCTGTGTTTAACACTTGAACTAATTCACTTTTTGTAATACAGATATGTTAATGAAAATGTGTTGTATATGTTGTTAACGTTGTCTCTCCCGTGTTGACTAATCTCGTGGACATTAGACAAAACTTTCACATAAAACTTGCTATAACAATCGTTGCACTCACATGGACTAATCCGTTGAGTGTTATACATGTTATCTTCCCTTGTGTCTTGTGACTTCCACATCTATGTGGACTGTTCTGTCGAAAGCTGTGCATGTCCTATTATGTTGTGTGTTCCTAGCAGAGTTGGGACTTCTCCCAACCGACTTGGGACTTCTCCCAACTGACTTGGGACTCACTCCCACCCTCACCCTCCATGGTGAAACAACCATTGACACAAGTGACACTTACACGGACTAGGCACACGAGCCTCACTTCTCTAAAGACAAAGTAGACCACTCCCATGTGCTGACAAGTAAGATTTGAGGAAAATATTTAAGATAATGGCAACTGGGTCATCACATTGGATGGGACTCCCACACTAAATGATGTGAGGTCTAGTTGTGACTGCATACCAAGGTGATCCCTTAAATGTTGGCGGGTCCAACACCGTCAACATTTCTGGTGCTAGAAGGAGGGAAACTAGTTGTATATGGCTAAATGTCCTCTCACACTCATTCATCAACCATTTGGCCAAGGCAGTAACTCGCACTCCTTCTCACCTACGCATGACTTTGAAGTTGGTTGCTCCTCACCTCCCAGGACTAAACATGAAATTCCATATCACCACCTTCACTCTATCTGTCTCGTCACTGGCCGGTTCACAAAAGTAGTCGGAGTGATCAAAGGCATACAACATCTTCCATATGCATCAAGAAAGCCAAAAGCCACTCCTATAGGGCTTGTTGTATCATCAGTGGAAGAAGAAGTCCTTGCCACACTTGAAGGTTTGGGAGAAGCTATTAAATATGTAGAGGAACCTCTGGTCTTCCAGCAAGGTGAATGAGACACCCTTGTGATCTTGGGATCAGACTCCAGTATAGGAGGTGGAGGGGAAGGCAGCAGAGGAGGCGGAGGCAGAGACAAACCAACAGAATCAAAGCCATAACCATTAGATTCTGGAAGAGAGGAGGAGGATGAAGAAGAAGAAGTGATGGCTGACCCAAATCTAGAATGGATGACTCAGGGACCATTGGCTCTCCCATCTAATTTGCACGAGATTAGGAAGTGGGCAAAGAGAATGAACATCAAGTTCAACCCTTACATCATGGTGAAGGCAGAAGATCATTTGGAAAACTTCTACCTGCCGCTACAGACCCTTGAGGTATGACATGATGACGTAGCTTGTAGATTGTTCCCATGTGCCTTGGACGGTCGCACAGCTGCATGGTATCACATCCTTCCACCAAACTCCATACAGAATTGGGGTGCATTCAAACACATGTTCCTTGAAAAGTTTTCTGATGAGAAGACCCCAACCATGTTACTGAAAGAATTGGGGAGCCTGAAGATGGAGGGGAAAGAAAATGTAAAAGACTTCAACTAGAGGTTTACATGCTTATTGAACAAATTTGAAGTGGACATAAAATCTCATGACTCCATCGCTATTGATTACTACACGTCTGCACTGCCAAGCAACATTGCGCAGTTCGTCAAGCGAGATGCGAAACCAACACTCTTGTAAAACTGTGAAGAGGCTATTGCTGTTGAAAAAGACCTGCATGTGATTGGAGTCATCAAGGATGATGAACCGACAAAGAATTCTAGAGACATGAGCAAGAAGTCCCAAGCGATGGCAAGCAAGGGTAGAGACAAGGAAGCAAATGATATTAAAATCCTCACTCGCCTCATTAAGAACTTAACAACAAAAGTGTTTGAGCTTAAACAATATAAAACCGACACATCTGCAAGCAGCCATCAGCCTAGAAAGAGATACGGAAGAAGCTCATCATGCAACAACTGGTTTTCTCAAAAAACTGCGCAGAGCTCTGTGTTCAATGTCGATTAGTGCGCAGATATTGAGTTTTGTTCATTCCACAAAGAACAACACCCCCAGAACTTTTGTTCAGACTGGAAGTGAGTTGTAAAATCGGTATATAGTCATATATTTGATGCAGAGATCAGTATGCAGGAGCAGCCGAATGAAAGAGATAATGATGAAGGTATTGCACCTAATGAAGCATCAAGTTATGGGCATGTGGTGAGCTCATATTAATGCTCGCAAGCAATGCCAAAGGCAAACACCAAGAAGCAGCCCCTAAGACAAAATGACCATTACAATATTAGGAGTAAAGGGTCTCCCCTTACACTTGGGGAAGTATAAGAAAATATGAGACTATTGATGAGGAAGGTTGATCCACTAGCTGTCCCAAAGCAGAAAACACAAAAAAATTCTAGGAAGACAGTGGTGGACAAGAGTACCTCCATGAGGAGGAAACTACAGAACACTCCACTGAACAACACGAACATTAGTCCTACCCTAGACACCTCGGGAATTCTTCCACCTATGGACTACAAAATTGTAGTTGACGTGAAGAAAACTCGAGCGAACATCTGTTTGTTCGAGTTAGCTAAGATCCAGAGTTAGCGAGACATCTTGCTGCACGCATTGGTACATACAACAATGGACATCACAACCTCTACTAGAAAGGGAGAAAGCACACCTACCGGATCACTTTCTACTGTGCTCAACACACTCCGGATGGAAGAAGAAAACTCAGGTTTCCCTCCATTCCTGCTATCATTTGAAAATTTTAACTGCAATGTTCATAACTGCTTGGTTGATTTTGGTATGATAGACAACGTCATGTTGATCTCCATTGTAAAAAATATCAATGCAAAATGGAGCGAGACATTCGCACGAATCATCCAACTTGATCAAAAATCAGTACCAGCCATCGGTGAACTACGAGATGTGATCATCCGTCTATCTCATGACAGTCGATTCCACCAATACATCAACATAGTTGTTGCGAACATACTGGAAGCATACAATCTACTACTCAGAAGAGATTGGTTGAGCAAACTGGACATATATTTTGCTATAGACCGGTCACACATGTGGCATTTGTACAAGGTAAAATGCGACCAAATCTAGGTAGTGTACAAGAGGTTTATGAAGCACAATGTCACTCCCCTTAATGGCGAGAATGAATCGTTGGCCTTCAAAGAACTAATGTTTGGAAACTACCTCCTAGAAACAATGTTGGGGTGTTATCCTGCACGGCTAGCTCCAACCCCACCAGACACACAATTGGGTCTCCTTCCTTGCCCAAATGATAGAAATGAATTATGTATATAACATTGTAAAATTAACAGTAGTAGCAGTAGCAACAACAGTAGTGGCAGTGCAAGTGTGTCAAAAGGTCCATGTATAGACGAGTTATGGACCATGTATTTTCATAGATCAAAGACACATGATGGCTCAGGGACTAGTTGTATCTTGGTCACCCCAAAAAACTGAAAACAAATGATTTCAAGCCACTTGGAGATCTAGTGCACAAAAAATGTTACTGAGTATGAAGAACTTGCGTTGGGCTTACAAAAGGCCACCAACCTTAACGTGGTTGCGATCAAAGTGACACTGCACCCCACGAACAATGTTGATGCTTTCAAGGACACAACAACTGATGAAGATGAGCATGAGTAGCCCTTGAAAATGGTATCTGATGTCAAGAAAGGAAACCCCATCCCCAAGGGTGTAGTTTCTCTCAACAAGATCTATAAATTACAGAACCTCTGTTAAGGGCAAAGAAACAACAAAACCCACAGGTCCACAACTACGAATGAATAGAGCAACCTAGGAACCAATCATGATCTCAAGATAGTTAGTATTGGTAAAAATTGCACACCACAGCAGCGGCAAGTCTTTGACCTCTTGATCAAACAGTACTGTGATGTCTCTGCATGGGCTCATGAGTACACATGACATGCGAATAATCCACCACGGGATTCCAAGTAAAGGAGGAGCCAAGCCATTGTAGCAAAAACTAGGTAAAACAAATATGTCGTTTGAACTCCTTATACAAAAATAATTGACTAAGTTGTTGGATGTTTGGATTACTTACAAAGTTCGTAACCATACATGGGTTTCTAATCTAAGTTCTACACGTAAGAAATCTAGGGAAGTCTGCTTATGCATTGATTTCATAAACTTCAACCACTCCCGAAATAAAAACAACTACCCCGTGCCATCATCAGAGCCTATGTTGCACCCAGTATCTCAAGCAGTAGTGTCGTATTCACTTAAAGGTCTTTCGGAATACCACTAGGTTCTGGTAGCAGAACCTGATAGACTTATATTGGTCCATGAGAATCTTAGCTCACACACACATCGTGCAATCACTTGACGAGAGGGTTGACAACCTTCCTATCAATGTCCAAGATCTCAATCATCACTTCCAGTAGGTCGGGCCATGCCCATGCCATGTACATAGTCTACTTGTTGCTTGTTGTTTTCATCTTATTTGCCTTGTTTACTATCTTTGTTTTATTTTGGTTTGTTCTTCTTACTATTTTTATTTACATTTGTTTTGTTTGCTTGATACCTTACTATTTTTGTTTCTAGAAATAAGTGTTGCCAAATACTACGTTCTGGCTTATGAATAAGAGTATGTGGCTAAGATTTGAAGAGACTTGTGACACTACAGCATTTGGCCAGTCTTGCCTCCATCTTCTCTCTGCTTGGTTATAACCTTCGGCTAATGAAGTCTTAACAGAAAATACAAGCCATCTACAAGGGAACTTTTGGTCCAACCATGAACCTATGTCCACACTGGGAAGGCCCATGCCTATAATCATCCTTTTTCTCTGTGTGTTCAAGCTCATCCATCTAGTTGAAACAGAGAAGGGGAAAATCTAAACGAGCAAACCCATGTCAGAGGTATTACATGCTTCTCTGGAGGAACAACCTCTTCTGCTCTCGATAAGTCTGGATCCCTCTTCCACCCCAAAATAAATAAGTACCTATGCACAGTCCTCTTGAAAATACAAAGGTGAAAGAAGAGAAAGGCTTCCTGCATAGAGAGGTGAAGAATGCAACTCCACTGGGGTACTGGTGATCCAAAATGGATCTTAAAACCCTCTAAGTCTTCATATAATTAAAAACTATCGCATGAGAAAAACCTTTACAAAAGGTGGATTACACTATTGGGCAAGAAAAAACACGTGGAAATGGTGAAAACAGAGTTTATCGGAGGCTTGAACAACGATGAACAGGAGTCGTCGGATCAGGTCGATCAGATCCGATCAGCATATCGCAATAGGAGATGGAAAGCGGAGGCTATCAGAAGCTACCATATGAAAGTTGCAACAACGATCAGCGCGAGTCAACGATGACCATCGATCAAGCATGCAAATCGGTGGCCTTGGTTAACTCGCAATATCGCATCGACAAAATACAAGGGAGCGCTTACCAAAGGCTTGGGGACTATGCGATATGCGATTGCGACATATCGCATCGCAATATCGCATCAGAGCAATACAAAGGAGTGGGGCTGATACAAATGCGACTTGCGATAGCCGGACCCGATGGGGTTATGGATGAAATTTAATATATTTTGAGTTTTGGTAAAAGGGTTTTTTCTATGTATTTCGCATTTTTGTTAAATAAACGAAAAACAAAGGAAATGCGAACGGAGAGATAAAATGGACCTAAAAGGGTTTATACATGCAACGATATATATTTTGAGTTCCGTAATGAGCGGGATTTTGGGCGAGCCTTAGGCGGTAAGTGGTATTGGACGGGCTTCGCCCGATCCCATCCACTGGCTGACACGTGGCTTGAGAAAACTGCCTTTTCGGGCGCGTAATCTCCGTATGCACAAGCCGGCCGAAATGAATATCAATCGTTGGATCAAGATCACTCAGATCAATGGTGGACATGTGATAGCAATATAAAGGTGGACCCGATGGAGTTATAAGGCAGAATTAATGTTATTTGAAGTCCGATAAGAGGTGTTTATGTGGTTTTTACAGTGTTTTATGTGTATTTCTCTATGTAAATAGAGAAGGACTGTTTTGGTATTTCCAATGGGCTGATTGTCCCTTCCATTACAAAACAGGTGGCCACCATCCCTGAAGATGTTTAACAATAATTGTTTAATGCACAGAGGGGATTTGTGCAGACAGAGACCGGGAGACAAAGAGCCCAGAAGAGGAAACGATGATCTGAAAATGGGGAACTTAGGCTTCTTGTCTAACTTACAAGAACCTCTCCCACTTCCAAAGCTTAAATATTCCCAAGTCTTATTGATTAACCAATACAGAAATGAAAATATTCTTGAAATAATAGGTGTATGCTTATATTTATTGTTGGCTATTTATGTGCTTTAAATTTTGTTGTTGTGCTATAACTTGATGTGCTTAAACTGATACATAAATACATATAACAGTAAATAATGCAGCAGTAAACAAACACATAAGACAACAATTTAATTAGGAGTTCACCCACAACTCTTGGGCTACATCTCCGTGAGCTCTAGTCAACTCAAATAGGCTCTCTGGGATTATGGTATAAGTCCTTTTTACAAGATCTAGGCTCAAATCCTATTGTTTTTCACAGAAACAGTGGGTTTAGACACCATGTCATTCCTTGGCTCTTGAAGCTCTGGCTCTTGGCTCTAGTTCTGAGCTCTTGGTTCTGGCTCTTGGCTTTGACTCTGGCTCTTCAACTCTGGCTCTAGCTCTGGCTCTTCGGCTCTAGCTTCTTTGGCCCTCTATCAGTTTACAACTCTCTTGGCTTTTCACTTGACTTCCAAGTGACTCCCTTGGCTGTTCTTTTTCCTTCTACGCTGCCTCTTTCTGCTCTTTTTCACCTTAGCTTCCTGCTTTGGCTTCGCTTTCAGCAACAACCCCCAACAACCTTCAACAACCCTTGTCTCTGTCATTCTGTGGCTTTTTAAGCCAAATCAGTGCTGTCGGTTCATTTTCCCTCTCGGGCTCTCTGGCTTCCTGCTTTTGTCTGCTCAAATCCCCTCTTTGAGCGTTAAATAATCATTGCTAACACCTTTAGGGGAGGTGGCCACCTATTCTACAACAGAAGAGTGCAACAGTCATTCCCTATTTACACAGAGAAATGATGTAAAAAAAAGGAAAAACTGCCAAATCTCTGGTTATCGGACTTCAAAAGTCCTTAATTCCACTTTATAACACTATCGAGTCTGCCTGAAATCGCTTATCGCAAGTCGCAATGCCCATTCCGTGGCTTCCCTTTGTATTTAGAAAATACGTTAAAAACATTGAAAATATTGCAAAAATGGTTTTATGCGGACTTGAAATAATATACATTTCCATTTAGGAATCCCTTTGGGTTTGGATTCATTGCATCGGTGCATTCCTTCACTTTTCGTTTATTAAACGAAATATGCGAAAATACATAGAAAATGCCTTTGGGCGGATTTCAAAATTTATGGCATATCATTTATAACTCTATCAGGTCCAACTATCGCCTCGCATATATATATATATATATATATATATATATATATATATATATGTATATGGCAGCTCCTCTGTGTAGTTCCGATGCGATATTACGATGCGACTTGTCACAATCACATCTCGCATAAGCCCCGGGTCATTTGGTAAGCGCTCCGCTGTAATCACTGATTGCGATATTGTGATCGCAATAATCATATAACATGTTTTGATATCCTCTGCATACCACCGCCAATTGCGATTTACCAATCGGATTTGGATTGTTGATCGACTAGATCCGATGGCTCCTATTCATTGTTGGTTTAAGCCTCCGATAGGCCTGTTTTTGGTCATTTCTTTGTGTTTTTGCCTTCCGATAGTGTAGTATGGTATTTCTAAAACTTCTCCTTTTGTGATGGTTTTGATATTTTAGGAGATTTTGAAGACTTAGAGGGCTTTTAGGACCCATTTTTAATGGATTTTGCCTCTTTTTCCAAAGGAAAAAGGGTAGCTTCGTTTTGTGATAACTTCTGCATCCTAAGTCAGTTTTTGCCCATTCAAGTTGCAGGAGATTCGGAATGAGATGATCTCTGCAATGGGGCTAGTTTTAGGAACTCCCTTGGGCTTTCATTTTCCTCAGTGAGGAACAATTAGACTTAGGAGTCTATCCAAAATCCATTTTGGATCACACCTTCCCACTAAAAGAAATTTTGGTCTCCAAAAGACTGATATACTGATATAAACAGTAAATAAGAGTGACTCACCCTCTTCTTTCAGCCTCCCTATACTTTCCTTTGCATAGTGCCTCTAAACCAAAGTTTCCAACCACTTCCCTTCTTGGATGGGCTAGTCTTCCTAGGAAGAACTATCTTCCTCCTTGCCTTCCTGCAGAACTCCTGCTGAAATGGTTATGGAAGGTAGTTTGAGCTTCTTTGCCCTGATCATTGATCCAAGGTGGCTCAACAAATGTGAAGTAAATCAGCTCCAAAAAACTTTTATTTATACCTATTTGAAAAGCTGCCAACAACAATTGTTAACAACAACAGGCATATAGACAACAACTAGATGGACTAAACTCCCGCTTCAACAAAAGAAACAGATTTCACATCTTGTGAACACCTCCATGTCTTACATCTGCATACAAATGATGGAATAGACAACAAGCCCACAAAAAATGCCTTTAAAACAAATGACCCTTCAAGTCAAGCATGTAGAAAGGGACCATTAGGACTCCTTTCAAAATTTGAACATTTCATCACTATCTCCATCTTGGAGATTGGATTAACTTTTTCCAAGGTAATATTGCATTACATGCATGTTTACAACAAAGCAATCAGCCCTTCAATTTAATTACACATACATGTTCAAAACAAGGAAAACATCAAAATCGCCTGTGTTCATGCCCATCATGCTTATACATGAATTTCATCCTTCGAATTTCACTTAAGCACACTGTACTTTCGAAGCTGAAATGAAATATAATGTTGTACCAACAAAGTGAGTCTCCTACTCATCCTTTCTCCATTCACCATCTTGGTAGAAATCCTGCAACTTGCATTCCATTAACAAAGAAATACAAATCCCCGGATGCGGGTGACACGACGTGTGGTGATGAGGAGCCACATGCTAGCCATGTGCTGCCTCAAGCTTAAGGCAGGCATTCAATGCGAGGATCGCCGCCAAGGAATAAAGGGATGGGCGAACAGAGGAAGCAATTCAATGCTCTGTTCGGGTTATTGGAGCAACTGCAGCGAGCAGTTATGACGAACAGGACTCGAGGTGATGAGGAAGAGGTTAAAAAAGGTGGCGGGATGGCTCGCCATATGCTGGTTCACGCTCAGTATTTGGTTTTCGGAGTTCAGGCTCTTGCCTAGTCTTTGGTTCTCCGGGCAATAGCTCTTACCATCCCCCCGTCTATTGGGTGCCGTCTCAAGTCTGAAAGGCTGGTTGGGTGCCGTCTAAAGTCTGTTGGGGGCCATCTCAAGTCTGAAAAGCCATCCTATTCCGCACTGCTCCTTACCCCCGGCGCTCTTGCAAAGATGGTTAGGCCTCGATAGTGCTTACTCAGCCGTCGAGGTTCTGCTCGGGGAGGGTCCTCACGTCCTCCAGTCGAAGAATCCCAATCCCACTGCTGTCGTTGTCATTGCCATCAAATTGCTGAGGCCAACCCCCTCCAAACAAGCCAATTCATGGACTCCAGTAGCCCAGATTCTGACCCAGCACCTATGCTTGCCTTCGGTTCTGCCATTTTCACCTTTAGTAGCTCTCTGGACAAACCCCGTATCAATGCCCATGTTTCGGTTCTCTTCCTTGAGGAATCTTAGGATAATGGCGATGGTCATCGTAGCAAGGGGAAGCACTCGGGCGAGAGTTCAGAGAACGTCAAGGAGATGCCAGCGGATGCTCCAGAGCATGTTTCCAACCTTCCTTAGCCTCAGGAGGGGTCGACATCCAAGGGGGACAATGTCAACATGGATCCCTATCCTTCTGCAGAGGAAATGGAAAAGTATGGCTGGTGCAAGGTGGTCGAGGAGGAGCCGGACGAATAGCTGTCCATCTGTCCAGCATCACATCCTCCAGCGCTGCTCAGGTCTTGTTTTGGCTTTCTGTTTATATCATGTTGGCTTAACGTCTGTTCTTGCTATGTCTGTACTGCCCGAAAGGGATATTGCTGAAGGTCTTTTGGTGCCCCTGCGTGGGATGAACACTTTTGGTCTAGAGCCCCTGCGTGGGATGTCTAGTTTGATCTGGTTGCACTTTTGTGGTTTAGGGCCCCTACATGGGTTGTTTTGCTCAGACGTGGAGTCCCTGCGAGGGCTGCCTTTTTGATTACTCCAATTCCAAAGTGCCACAGTTTGGCCTCTGGTAAAATGACTCAGTGAATGTAACTGTCTTTCTTGTTCCTGTAAATAATAGAATAGTTTTAACGAGAAAAAAAAAATAAAGAAATACAAATAGATGCAAAATAGACATGCAGTCTTAATTGGATAAGAACTCTAACCATTTCTCATGAATTTATTTCAAAGGTACTACCTTTGTCTGCACATCAACATCAACATGTGAATCAACCTGAGACACATCATTCATGGAATCTTCCTTTCCATTTCTACCATCTTCTCTTTCCACATTCTTCAACTTTTGTGGAAGCATTTCTGGATTCAGAGTCCAACACCTTTTAGCAAGATTCCCTTTCTTATGGCAATAAGTGCAAGACATGTGCATCCTCTTGATAGCATGATTTGCCTTGTCCAATGGACCTTTGGCTCTTTGCTTCTTTTCCTTCAAAAGTTTCCTATATGTGGCCATTCTCTTCCAACATCTAGAAACATGATGGTTATCCAAACCACAAAAGGAACATGCAATTATTTTCCCATGCTTATGTGGAAATTTACCATGCTTTAAAAAATCAAAAGGAAAATGTTTAGAACTAGATTTATACCTTTCTCTTTCACCTTTATTTCCTTCATGAGGAGGTGAAGCAAATGAAGAAGTGACTCCCTTTGGAACACCATCAATCTCTTTAAGGCTGTTAGAGTTTTCACAACTCTCTGGTTCAAGTGTGTGCTTCTGAACACCTGCATCCTGTAAAAGATGTTTCAAGCTATTGCATTCCTCTTGAATACAACCATCAAACTCTTGAAGACCTACAATGCAACTCCTTCTTGGAGCTGTTTTAATGGTCTTCATGGCAGCTTTGGAACTTTCTCCATAAGCTTGTCCATAGCCAAGACCCAAATACTTAGGCCTTTCCTCAATTATTATTGGTTCAACAATACCTTGTGCATTTCTACCCAAGCCCTTTCCTTCATAGCCCATCTTGGACATTAGCTTGGAACCTATGCCTCTAGTATGTTTTTCAAAAGAACCAATATAAGCATTCTTAGAGGAATTTGAAGACAAACTGGAATGGTTTACCTCTTCTTCAAGCTGATACTTGACCAAGGATTATTTGGCAACAAAGAGCTGTGACTCCAATTCATGCATCCTCTTCAGGTTCATATTTGCAATATAAAGTTGCCTCTGCATTTCCTACAGTCTGTTAAAAAGAATCTGCTTCTCTTCCTTCGTGGAATTCAACTGCTCTCTAAGTATGCTGCTCTTTCTCCCATCCTCATACATTTCTCTCACCATATCCATCATGGTGGACAATTATTGCTTCATGTCTTCATGAAAGAATCTTGTGAAGAAGGTAGAATTTGAGGACCCACTTGTAGAAGTTGTCATTATGCCAATGAAAAAAGAACTTCAAACAAGATTAATAAAGAGTTTATTCAGCAACCTTTTGCAACAAACCTCTTGTGCTCTAAAGATTTCCTTGAGGTCCTTTGGGATAAGAAGAGTTCCTTCAGCTCTCCTTCCTTCTTGTCCTTCCTAAACTGAGCTATCAATAGCTTTCCCTTTACCTTTGAAAACTCAGAAAATAGTTAGTCTGCAACAAGCATACATCAATTAGACAATCAATCCTTGACTGCCCAAACACCTTTCAGACAAGCAATCTTTGCTCTGTCAATAAAGCATTCTGATATAACCTTCTTTGAAGGCGTGGTCAATCAATATTAAGCTCTGATACTACCTGATCTGAAAATGGGGCACTTAGGCTTCTTGTCTAACTTACAAGAACCTCTCCCACTTCCAAAGCTTAAATATTCCCAAGTCTTATTGATTAACCAATGCAGAAATGAAAATATGCTTGAAATAGTAGATGTATGCTTATATTTATTGTTGGTTGTTTATGTGCTTTAAATTTTGTTGTTGTGTTGTAAGTTGATGTGCTTAAACCGATACATAAATACATATAATAGTAAATAATGCAGCAGTAAACAAACACATAAGACAACAATTTAATTAGGAGTTCACCCACAACTCTTGGGCTACGTCTCCGTGAGCTCTAGTTAGCTCAAATAGGCTCTCTGGGATTATGGTATAAGTCATTTTTACAAGCTCTGGGCTCAACTCCTACTGTTTTTCATAGAAACAGTGGGTTCAGACACCATGTCATTTCCTCGCTCTTGAAGCTCTAGCTCTTAGCTCTAGCTCTTGGCTCTTGGTTCTAGCTCTTGGCTCTAACTCTAGCTCTTCGGCTCTGGCTTTGGCTCTATCTCTTCGGTTCTGGCTTCTTTGGCCCTCTATCAGTTTACAACTCTCTTGGATTTTCACTTGACTTCCAAGTGACTCCCTTTGCTGTTCTTTTTCCTTATGAACTGCCTCTTTCTGCTCTTTTTTGCCTTAGCTTCCTACTTTGGCTTCACTTCAGCAACAACCCCCAACAACCTTCAAAAACCCTTATCTCTATCGTTCTGTGGCTTTTTAAGCCAAATCAATCCTTTCGGTTCATTTTCCCTCTTGAGCTCTCTGGCTTCCTGCTTTTGTCCGCTCAAATCCCCTCTCTGAGCATTAAATAATCATTACTAACGCCTTTAGGGGAGTTGGCCACCTGTTCTACAATGGAAGAGTGCATCGGCGCTTGAAATCCCCCAGAAACAATCATTCCCTATTTAAACAGAGAAATGCTGTAAAACACAGGAAAAATTACCAAATATCTGTTTATCGGACTTCAAAAGTCCTTAATTCCGCTTTATAACACTATTGGGTCCACTGAAATCGTTTATCACAAGTCACAATGCCCATTCTTTGGCTTCCCTTTTTATTTAGAAAATACATTAAAAACATTGAAAATATCACAAAAATGGCTTTATGCGGACTTGAAATAATATACATTTCCATTTAGGAACCCCTTCGGGTCCGGATTGATTGCATCGACGCATTCCTTTTCTTTTTATTTATTAAACGAAATATGTGAAAATACATAGAAAATGCCTTTGGGCAGATTTCAAAATTTATGGCATATCATTTATAACTCTATTGGGTCTGGCTATCGGATCTAGATATATATATATATATATATATATATATATATATATATATATATATATATATATGGATATATATATATATATATATATATATATATATATATATATATATATATATATATATGGCCGCTCCTCTGTGTAGCTCCGATGCGATATTGTGATGCGACTTGTCGCAATTGCATGTCGTATAAGCCCCGGGCCGTTTGGTAAGTGCTTCGCTGTAATCGTCGATTGCGATATCGTGATCACAATAATCATATAACATGTTCCGATATCCTCTGCCTGCCACCGCCGATTGCGATTTGTCGATCGGATCTGGATCGTTGATCGGACAGATCCAATGGCTCCTGTTCATTGTTGGTTTAAGCATCCGATAGGCCTATTTTTGGTCATTTCTTTGTGTTTTTTCCTTTCGATAGTGTAGTCTGATATTTCTAAAACTTCTCTTTTTGCGATGGTTTTGATCTTTTAGGAGATTTTGAAGACTTAGAGGGCTTTTAGGACCCACTTTTAGGGTATTTTGCCTCTTTTTCCAAAGGAAAAAGGGTAGCTTCATTTTGTGATAGCTTCTGCATCCTAAGTCAGTTTTTGCCCATTCAAGTTGTAGGAGATTCAGAATGAGACATCTCTGCAATGGGGCTAGTTCTAGGAACTCCCTTAGGTTTTTGTTTTCCTCAGTGAGGAACACTTAGACTGAGGAGTCTATCCAAAATCCATTTTGGATCAAACAAACAGACAAGCATCGATTGGCTTAAAAGCCACTGAATGACAGAGATAGGATTAGGCAGTGCTGAGACAGAGAGAAAATAGAGACAGAGAGCGAGAGGAAGAGTCTGTGTACTCAAAACAGACTTGGGGGATCCAAGTAAAGCCCTATTGTTTTATTCCTGTTTTGTTGAGACTCAATTTGAGCTCACATTTGTAAAAACTCTGCTCTTGAATACATAATAGAGAGGTCACCACTGAAAGCTAGACTAGGAGACGTAGCCCAAGAGTTTTGGGTGAACTCCTTAATTATTTGTTGTGTTATGCGTGTATCTGTTATGTTTTTCTAACTGCTTCATTGTCTATATTATTCGCAACCTTTTTTATCTGTTTCACTAAGTAATATAGGAAAATCCTACACATGAGTCTGTAATACCTTAATATTAGTCTAAGATCTCATTTTCAGATCAAGTGGTATCAGAGCTTTAGGTTTGCTAAGGTTAGACAAGCTTGTGTTGGATTCTTGAATGCTAACTAGGTCAAAGCTCAAACTAGGAGAAGGAAAACTTGTTGAGACTAATCCAGAGATTGGAAGAGTCTATCCTCAGAGGAGAATGGTAGAAGAAATTCCATTGGAATCAGAATCTCAGTTCATGGACAGTTTTATGGCCATGCGAGCCATGGTGGAAGAGATGTATCGAGAATTTAAGAAGGGTCAAGGTGAAAGCACTTCAACACATAAACAAGGCAAAGGAGCAGAGGAACCTCTTCTAGTTTCCCATCTAGAAGGCAAAGGGAAAGGGGAAGAGCCTCCTCCATCATCTCCTCCACCATCACCTCCATCTAGCCCTGAAAAGAAAAAGCGGAAAACATCTTTGATTAAATTAGATGTAAAGTTTGATTTGCCAATTTATGATGGAGAATTAAATGCAGAAAAGCAAGATAATTGGATTAGACAGATTGATGTATATTGTAGGGTGCAGAAAATTGATTCAGAAAGGAGAAAGATTCAGCTAGCTAGCCTTCACTTTAGTGGAACAACACTAGTGTGGTGGGAAGGCAAGAAACAAGCTGATCTAACGAGACATGCTAAAATTATTTCTACCTGGAATGAATTTGTTTCTGCCATCAAAAAACAATTCTATCCTCTAGCTTATATGTAGCAAGTAATGATGAGTTGGAAAACTCTTCACCAATTAAAGGGCCAAAGTGTACAAAGCTATACCCAGGAATTTAGAAAAAGAGCTTTAACTCTAGGCATTTCTCTAGACTCACCTGAAACTTTGTTGAAGTATATAGGTGGTCTGGATAGCTATTTGAAGCACACCATTATCCTATTTAACCCCACTAGCCTAGATGATGTATCAGTTCAAGCTACACATCTAGAGGCTAGAGGTAAGAATGTGAACCTAGAGATTGGGGGATCATCAAAACCATCTGCAAGCAAGAACAAGCTAAAGAAGAAGCTGAAATGGAAGGAGAGGAAGACAAACGTTGTATAGAAAGACAAACCTTCATGCACTCACTACAAGAAAGATGGACACAATGATGAACACTGTTGGTCTTTGCATCCGGAATTGAAACCTAAGAAGTTCGGTGGTAAGAAGAAGAAGACTGCTACTGCTATTCAGAAAGACTTAGGGTTAGACTCAGGTGATGAAACAACAGTCGCAGCCACAAGTATAAAGGTAAAAATTCTGAAGCATCTATAAGTAATTATGCACAATCTATTGAAAATGAAGATAATGAGAGGAAAAGGCATGAGCTTTTTCACATTAGAATTATTTCCAAGCACCAAAATATTGATACTTTATTTGATAGTGGATCACAAGTAAACTTGATTTTTGAAACAATTGTAAAGAAATTGGGCTTACTAACAACACCTCACAAGAAGCCATATCCATTAGGTTGAATATGTGATAAAGAAAAGCTACAAGTGACTAGACAATGTAAACTTAGGTTTGCTATTGGGTCAGCATTTTTAGATGAGGTTGAGTTAGATATAGTTCCCTTGGATATATGTGGTATTGTTTAGGAAGTCCTTACTTGTATGATAGAAAATCCATATTCTATAGAGCTGAAAATAAGTTTCAACTCACTAAAGATGGAATAGAATATATTATAAGAGCTCATAAACTCAAAAATAACTATTCTCTCATAAACTTAGGGCAGATGAAAGGAATTGTAAATTCATGCAAGCAATTTTTATTGATGGTTGTAAAGGAAAAGAACCCTAATAAAACCAATGTATTTGAAGGTTGTGATGCTAAATAGAAAGCTGATTTAGTTAAATTTGTTTCAGAATATGATATCCTATTTCAAGAACCTAAAGGTCTGCCACTAAAAAGGGAAATAATACATGATATTCATTTGCAGCAAGATGCTCCATTACATAACATAAGAATGTACAGGTTATCTGCTTTAGAGAATGCTGAGATCAAGAAGAAGGTACAAGAGCTGCTCGATAAAGGGTTCATAAGACCAAGCACATCACCATGTGGATCTCCAATTGTACTGGTGAGAAAGAAAGATGTTTCGTGGAGGATGTGCATTGATTACAGAGCGCTGAATAAAATAACGATCAAGAATCGTTATCCTCTTCCTCGCATTGATGATCTATTAGATCAACTGAAAGAAGCAGTTTACTTTTCCAAGTTAGACTTGCATAGTGGCTATCATCAGGTCAGAGTAGCAGAACAAGATGCATGGAAGACTACTTTCAAAACAAGGCAAGAGCTGTATGAATGGCTAGTTATGTCTTTTGGCTTAACTAATGCTCCTGCCACTTTCATGGGAGTTATGAATGATGTACTCCAACCTTTTTATTGATAATTTTGTAATTGTATATTTAGATGACATTCTTGTTTTCAGTAAAAAATGGGAAGAACATTTGAAGCATGTAAAGCAAACTTTAGATGTTTTGAAAAGAGAAAATCTCTATGTGAAGTTATCAAAATGTGAATTTGGAAAAACATATTTAAATTATTTGGGTCATATTGTAGGGGGTGGTGAATTGAAGATAGATCCCTCTAAGGTTGAAGTCATTGTGAATGGGCCTAAACCCAAATCTACTACAGAAGTTAGGAGTTTCCTAGGAGCAACACAATATTGGAGAAAGTTTATTGCTAACTTTTCCTTGATTGCAGCTCCCTTACATGCTTTAACATGATTGAAAAAGGTGTTTCAGTGGGGAGGCAAATAGCAGAAAGCCTTCGACACCTTAAAAGAAAAAATTAGTACAACACCAGTACTAGCACTGCTAGATCTTCAATGACCATTTGAGATTGAAACAGATGCTAGTGACTATGCCATGGGAGCAGTGTTGATGCAACACGGTAGACCCATATGCTATCATTCTGAGACATTTAATTCTGCAGTAGTTAATTATCCCACATGTGATAAAGGATTGTATGCATTAGTACAGAGTGTGAAAAAGTGGAAACATTACCTAATGGGCAAAGAAACAATCATACATACAAATCATCAACCGCTTTAAAATTTGCACTCACAAACTAAATTTCAACAATCAAGACACTATAGGAGGATGGGTTTTCTACAACAGTTTCATCTTGTCATCAGATATAAGAAGGGTATACAAAATAAGGTTGTAGATATGTTATCCAGACCAATCATAAATGCATCTACTATACTTAAGCATAACTCAGTATTGCATGAAAGCTACATTGAACAATATGCTCAAGATGTAGATTTTAAAGATGTATATGCAACTTTAAGTCAGGGCAAACAAGTAGAAGAATTGGATTATCATGTTAAGGACCAACTCTTATATCATTTGGGAAAGTTATGCATTCCACAAACTGAAAGAGTTAACATAATCTGAGAAGCACATACTTCTCTTATATCAGGTCATTTTGGTGTAAGTAAAACAGTTGCACAAGGTTTCGTTATTGGCCAAGAATGCATGAAACAGTTTCTAGATATATTAAAGGGTGTACTATGTGTGCTAAAAGCAAGCCCAGTAATATAAAATTAGGTTTGTACACTCCACTTCCAGTTCCTTCTCATCCCTGGGAAAGTGTTTCCATGGACTTTGTTGGGGGATTGCCAAAGTCTAGAAAAGGTCATCATTATTTGTATGTTACTGTGGATAGGTTCAGCAAAATGTGTATTTTGATACCTTGTAACAAGCAGGTTACAGCTGAAAAAATAGTGAAGTTGTTCTTTCAACATGTATGGGTTCATTTTGGGTTACCCACTTCCATTATATCTGATCGATATTCCCGATTTGTTAGGAAGTTTTGGTCAAGTCTGTGGGAATTGATGGACACCAGATTGAAGAAGAGCACAACATTTCATCCACAAACAGATGGCCAAGCAGAGGTGGTCAACAGGACAATGATCTAATTGCTCAGGGGCTATTGTAGCAAGCATCCCAAGCTTTGGGATGAACATTTGTGTTATGTGCAACATGCTTACAACCATGCCAAGCACTCTTCTACTCAGAGATCTCCTTTTGAGACTTGTTTTGGTTTTACACCAAAGTCTCCCTTGGATTTGGTCTTTGGTAAAGACATAGCAGTTGATGGACACAGTGATGTGGATAAAGCAACAAAGTTCATTGAAAAGATCCAAGAAATTCACCAGGAAGTGTAGGAACAACTGGAAACAAGCCAAGCCAAGTATAAGGCAAGGCATGACAAGCATCGAATTGAACATAGCTTCCAAGTTAGTGATCAAGTCTGGATATACATTAGCAAAGATAGAATGCAAGGTGAAGGTAAGAAGCTGAAACCAATAATGTATGGGCCTTTGAAGATACTTGAGAAAATTGGTGAAAACGCTTTTCACCTTGATTTGCCAGCTTATATGCACATCTATTCAGTTGTTAATGCAAAGAACTTGAGACTGTTTGAACCTTCATTGATTGAAGATCCTGAAGAGAAAATTCAGTTTCCTTGTATTGATGATCTGTTGCCTGAATATCTCAATGAGTTGCAGGAAGACACAATTTTGGACAGAAAGGTGAGAACTACACGTAGAGGGGATGTTGATTACCTCAGAATAGACTCAAAGGTTCGAAACCAAGCAGTGCCTGATGGATAGAGATTGGACAAGTGAGGAAGCTATATCCTCACTTGATTGATGCTTAAAAACCAACTTTTGGTGGTCCAAAAGCTTTTTCAGTGGGATGGCGTGATCCAAAATGGATCCTAAAACCCTTTAAGTCTTCATATACTTAAAAACTATCGCATGAGAAAAACCTTTACAAAAGGTAGATTACACTATCAGGCAAGAAAAAACACATGGAAATGGTGAAAACAAAGTTTATTGGAGTCTTGAACAACGATGCACAGGAGCCGTAGGATCTGGACGATTAATGGTCCAGATCCGATTGGCATATCGTAATCGGAGATGGCAAGCGGAGGCTATCAGAAGCTACCATATGAAAGTTGTGACAGGGATCAATGCGACTCAACGAGGACCATCGATCAAGTGTGCAGATCAATGGCCCAGGTTAACTCACAATACTACATTGGAAAAATATAGGGGTGCGCTTACCAAAGGCCTGGGGACTATGCGATATGTGATTGCAACATATCGCATCGCAATATCGCATTGAAGCAATACAAAGGATCGGGGCCGATACAAATGTGACTTGTGATAGCCAGACTTGATGGGGTTATGGATGAAATTTAATATTTTTTTAGTTCCGGTAAAAGGGTTTTCTCTATGTATTTCACATTTTCGTTAAATAAACAAAAAACAAAGGAAATGTGAACAGAGCGATAAAACAGACTTGAAAAGGTTTATACATGCAGCGATATATATTTTGAGTTCTGTAATGAGTGGGATTTCAAGTGGGCCTTAGGTGATAAGTGGTATTGGACGAGTTCTGCCCGATCCCATCCATTGGCCGACACGTGGCTTGAGAAAACTGCCTTTTCAGGTGGGTAATCTCTGTATGCATAATTCGGCCAAAATGAATATCAACCGTTGGATAAAGAACACTCAGATCAACGGTGGATATGCGATAGCAATATAAAGGCAGACCCGATGGAGTTATAAGGTGGAATTAATATTATTTGAAGTTCGATAAGAGGTTTTTATGTTGTTTTTACAATATTTTATGTCTATTTCTCTATGTAAATAGAGAACGACTACTTTGGGATTTCCAATGTGCCAATGGTCCCTTCCGTTACAAAACAAGTGGCCACCATCCTTGACAATGTTTAACAATGATTGTTTAACACTCAGAGGGGATTTGAGCGGATAGAGACTGGGAGCCAAAGAGCCCAGAAGAGGAAACGAACAGACAAGCGCCAATTGGCTTAAAAGCCACTAAATGATAGAGACAGGAGCAGGCAGTGCTGGGACAGAGAGTGAAAGGGGGAGTCTGTGTACTCAAAAATACTTGGTGGATCGAAGTAAAGCCCTATTGTTTTATTCCTGTTGTGTTGAGACTCAATTTGAGCTCACATTTGTAAAAACTTTACTCTTCAAGACATAATAGAGAGGTCACCACTAAAAGTTGGACCAGGAGACGTAGCCCAAGTGTTTTGGGTGAAATCCTTGATTATTTGTTGTGTTATGCATGTATCTGTTATGTTTTTCTAACTGCTTCATCGTCTATATTATTCGCAATATTTTCGATCCATTGCGCTAAGTAATATAGGCAAATCCTGCACATGAGTGGAGCAATGTGTATGTTCATGCATGAATCCACCAGGGTACTGTCTAGGCCTACTAGTAGCGGAGAAACACCAAAGACAAAAACTTATACTCTCAAAATCTTCAACTCATGAGCTTATCTACCCTTCCTAAATTTGAAACACTGTGATTAAGCTGAACTTTTGACTGTGTTTGACTGAGTTGGAAAAAGGTGGACCATGTATGTCCATAGGGTAAGTGTGGAAGCCAAAGTAACCTAGACAAAAATTCAATACTTCCCGAAAGACCAAGGCCCTGTGCTAAGCAATGAACCAAAACAGAGAAGTAAGAGTTCTACCAGTGTCTCGCCAAGTTTTGTAGCAGCTACAACCACCTTCCAATTTTTTTCCCTGCACCCAATTTCGAAGCCTCCCTTGAGAGTTTCATTTTATGGTTGCACACACTCGGGTTCACTTCGTGAGCTTGTATGAGTCTTCGCACCCACCTTGCTTAATCATTTCACCCAAGATTTTGCATGTTGAGGTCAATGTCATGCTTTCGACCATGTTCTGGTCATGCTCAAGGTCTTCGCTTAGTGTGTAAATGTTGTGTCTGCTATGAAAACATCTGTCACACCCACAAATGGAGTCACATACATTGTCATGCAAGCGTCGTCATGTTCCACCAATGACCGATAACAATTGTCACACTTGTTTCTCACACCGTCAGTTAGTCATGTCGAGCATGTGTGTCTGGATGGTTTGAGTCATCTTGTCGTCAAGTCATGTAAGTGTGTGTTTGCAAGATGAAATATGATTCTTTCACTCGTTCAAACACTTAGTCATATTTTTGAAGTTCTCATGACCAAAATCCCCTCTGACAGCTGGACCATCACCCCGCTATCAACTCGATCGATTGTCACCCAGAATAGTGCAGAAGCACCAAGCAAGCCATTTCAAGTTGCGTTGTCCGCAGGAAAATCAATCAACCTTCATGCTAGTCAACGAAAGAGTTTGACATGAAAGCTACCCTGGGACTGACTCCCCTCAAAAATTGAGCATAGGCTACAAACCTTACCCACTCCACTGACTGAGAAAATTGCGCAGGTAGACCGGACAGACACCCCATGCTCGTCCCTGTTTCCCTCAGAAAATTGCATTGTTTTTCTAGCGATGCCTCCCAACAGTCGACCGGCTGCTCACCCATAAAATTAAGTAGTTTTCATGAGCAAGTCCTCTGCTGCCCAATAGTCTGCTCAACTCAGAAACTACGTATAGGTGACCAGAAGACCAACCTCCCAGCATTAGTGTAGTTTTTCCTACCAGCAGCTCCTAGTAGCCGACTGCCAGTTCCGCTCAGGAATTGCACAGATTTTGCTGCCAATGACCCAACAACTAACTTCCAGTTCCCTCTAGAAATTGCACAGTTTTTTCTACTAGTGACCCAACAGCTGACTACCAGTTCCCTCCATGAATTGCGCAATTTTTGCTGCTAGTGACCCAACAACTAACTACCATTTCTATCCAATGATTACATAGTTTTTGGTGCCGATGACCCAGCAACTGACTACGATTTCCCTCCAGGAATTGCATAGTTCTTACGGCCAGGATCCTCGTTCCCCCTTGTTCCATAAATTACACATATTTTTCCTACCCAGCCTTCCCGTAGATGAGATTGTTCCTCCCAAAAACTACGCAGTTTTTTCTTCCAGTTGAGCTAGACCCCACAAACAATAATTATCGATCTAGATTTCCCATCTTCATCACCCAGTGACTCCTGCACAGTTTTCATCAGTAGTTCCTGGAGCCTCCATCCCACCTCACAACCTTGTCACCACTCCCAGTCACTTACATCAGAAATGATCATGCGTCATTGTAGACTAGGAGGTTTATGGATTTGATGTCATCTCATCATGAGTGACTGGAGATGTACACAAACAAACATGGCGCGACGATGGATGGGATGAACAAAGGAAGCGCAGGTAGAAGGACATGTTCGCCAATGGATGAAAAAATGATGCATGCAAAGATATTTACTCACGAATGGATGATGATGGAAAGATGTGTTCGCGGATGGAAAAACAAGAAAACATGCAAGATGTGTTCACGGATAGGTGAACGAACGAACAAGCACCTTTTGCGAACGGACGAACCTGTCAATCTTACCAACATACAAGAAAGGAGCAATGTGTGAATGCAACATCAAGTGAACAAATGACCATCAAAGACTCCGCACACTTTGCCATGCAGAGGTGAAGCTGTGACACACCATGAGGACATCCATCACCTATCAGCACTATAGCTTGACATGCACACCAAGAACAACATGAATGTACCAGCTCTATCATGTCGAGTCATGTCATGAGTCATGTCATCCACATCTCTAGCGTGGGCCATACTGTCAATCAATGTAATGTAACGTGGAAGTCCAAGAGACCCACTTCTATAGTCAAAAAGTCATGGAAGTCAAACACTCATGAGGGTAGTCAAATAGCCACAAGGGTAAGTTTCACCCTTGGCTATAAATACCCCCACATTTGTACGTGCAAAGCACCTTTTCACCTCAGCTCCTCCCACATAGCCTTGAGAGTCTGTAATATTTTCTTTGAGGAGTAAGTAGTGGCTCTAATGCCCCTCACACGGGGTTAGTGATGTATGGTGTAACGATGTGTCTTGGAACTTTCACTTACTTCAGAATCCTGCTAACAGGGCAGCATGTTTTCACAAATGTATTGTAACTATTGTAAGACTAATCTTTAACACTTGTAATGCATGTTGCTTTAACTTGTGTTTAACACTTGAACTATTTCACTTTTTGTAATATGCATATGTTAATGAAAATGTGTTGTATATGGTGTTAACAATGTCTCGCCCATGTTGACTACTCTCCCATACATTAGACAAAGCTTTCACATAAAACTTTATATAACAACCATTTCACTCGCATGGACTTATCTGCTGATTGTTATCCGTGTTATCTTCCCTTGTGCGTTGTGATTGTCACATCTTTGTGGACTATTCCACCGGAAGATGCACATGTCCTGTTGTGTTGTGTGTTCCTAGTAGAGTTGGGACTTCTCCCAATTGACTTGGGACTCACTCCCACCCTCTCCATCTACGGCGAAAGAACCATTGACACAAGTGACATTTACACTCATGAGGTACACGAACCTCACTTCTCAAAAGATAAAGTAGACCACTCTCCTGTGCTAACAAGTAACACTTAAGGCAAATCTTTAAGATAATGGAAACCGAACCATCATATCAGATGGGACTACCACACCAAATGGTGTGAGGTCTAGTTCGGAATTATTACCGGGGTGATCCCATAAATGTTGGTGGATCCAGCACCATCAACATTTCTGGCACTAGAAGGAGGGAAGCTAGTTGTATATGACTGAATGTTCTCTCACACTCATTCATCAACGATCTGGTCAAGGCAGTAACTCACTCTCCCTCTCACCTACGCGTGACTCTACAATTTCTTACTTCTCACCTCCCAAGACTAAACATGAAATTCCATATGACCACCTTTGCTCTGTCTGTCCCATCATTGGCCAGTTCGCAAAAGCAGTTGAACTGGTCCTAGACATACAACATCTTCCATACACATCAAGAAAGCCAAAAGCCACTCCTAAAAGGGTTGTTGTATCATAAGTGGAAGAAGTAGTCCTTCCACACTTGAAGGTTTGGTAGAAGCTATTGAAGATGGAGAGGAACCTCTGGTCTTCTAGCAAGTCGAACGAGACACCCTTGTGATCTTGGGATCAGACTCCGATACAAGAGGTGGAGGGGAAGGCAGTGGAGGAGGCAGAGGTGGAACCATCAAATTCTAAAAGAGAGGAGGAGGATGAAGAAGAAGAAGAGATGGCTGACCCAAATCTGGAATGGATGACTCAGGGACCATTGGCTCTCCCGGCTATTTTGTACAACATGCTTAAGCGAGCGGAGAGAATGAACATCAAGTTCAACCCTGACAGCATGGTGAAGGCAGAAGATCATTTGGACAACTTCTACTTGCAATTGTAGACCCTTGAGGTACGACATGACAACGTGGCTTGTAGATTGTTCCCATCTACCTTGGACAGTTGCATAGCTGCATGGTATCACAACCTTCCACCAAACTGTATACAGAACTAGGGCACATTCAAATGCATGTTCCTTGAAAAGTTTGTTGATGACAAGACCCCAACTATGTTATTGAAATAATTGGGAAGCCTGAAGATGGAGGGGAAATAAAAGGTAAAAGAATTCAAACAGAGGTTTACACGCATATTGAACAAAATTTACAGTGGACACTCATGACTCCATCACTATTGATTACTACATGTATGCACTACCGATCAACATTGCATGGTTCGTCAAGTGAGCTACAAAACAAACACTCTTGGAAAACTGTGAAGAGGCTATTGTTGTCGAAAATGACCTACGTGTGACTGGAGTCATCAAGGATGATGAACCAACAATGAACTCCAGAGACGCGAGTAGGAAGTCCCAAGAGATGGTTAGAAAGGGTAGAGACAAGGAAGCAAATGATATTGAAACCCTCACTCCTCTCGTCAAGAATTTAACAACAAAAGTGTCTGAGCTTAAACAATGGAAAATGGACACATCTGCAAGCATCCATCCACCTAGACAAAGACAGTGAAGCAACTCATCATGCATCAACTAGTTCACTCAAAAAGCTGCATAGAGCTCTGTATTCAATGTCGATCATAGTGCCTGTGTTCTATTCATTCCGTGAAGAACATCACCCCGAGAACTTCTGTTCGGACTGGAGGCGAGTTGAAAACTTGGTATACAGTCATACATTCAATGCAGAAAGTAGCATGTAGGAGAAACTAGATGACAAAGATAATGACGAAGGTATTGCACCTAATGAAGGATCAAGTTCTGGGCATGTGGTGAAAGCATATCAGTGATCGCAAGCAATGCAGAATACAAACAACAAGAAGTATCCCCCAAGACAAAATGACCGTTACAATCTTAGGAGTAAAGGGGCTCCCCTTACGCTTCGAGAAGTACAACAAAAGATGAGACTACTGATGAGGAAGGCTGATCCACCAGCTATCCCAAGGTAGAAAACGCAAATCAAGTCTAGGAAGACAGTGGTGGACAAGAGTACCTCAATGAGCAGGAAACTAGAGAACACTCCATCGGATAACACGAACATCAGTCCTACCCGAGACACATTGGTGAGTCTTCCACCTATGGACTACAACATTGTAGATGACGTGAAGAAAACTCGAGCGAGCATCAGTTTGTTCGAGTTAGCTAAGATCCATAGTTAGCGAGACATCCTGTTGCGCGCATTGGTATAGACAACAACAGATGTCACAGCCTCTACTAGAAAGGGAGCAAGCACACCTCTCGGATCACTTTCTACTATGTTCAACACACTCTGGATGGAAGAAGAAAAATTAGGTTTCCGTGCATTTCTGATATCATTTGAAAATTTTAACTGCAATGTTCACAACAACTTGGTTGATTATGGTGCAACAACCAACATCATGCAGCTCTCCATTGCGAAAAAGATCAATGCACAATGGAGCGAGACATCTGCGCAAATCATCAAACTTGATCAAACATTGGGACCAGTCATTGGTGAACTACGAGACATGATCATCTGACAATCTCATGAGTGTCGAGTCCACCAATGCATCAACATAGCTTTTGTGGACATACCAGAAGCATACGGTCTACTACTCAGCAGAGACTGGTCCGACAAGCTAGACGAATATTTTTCTACAGATTGGTTGCACATGTGGCTTTCATACAAGGGAAAATGGAACCAAATCCAGGTAGTTTCCGAGAGCTATATGAATCACAATTTCACTCCCCTTAATGGCGAGAATGAATTGTTGGCCTTCGTAGAACTCACATTTGGAAACTACCTCCTGGAAACAACGTTGGGGTGTTATCCTGCATGGCTAGGTCCAACCCCACCAGACACATAGTTGGGTATCCTTCCTTGCCCAAATGACGGAAATGAAACATGTATAACACATTGTAACATTATTAGTAGTAGCAGTAGCAACAATGCAAGTGCGTCAAACGGTCCATGTATAAATGAGTTGTGGGCCATGTATTTTGACGCATCAAAGACACATGACGGATCAGGGACCGAGTGTAACTCTCTCACCCCAAACAACAGAAAATGCATGATTTCAATCAGATCTGAGTTCTGTGCACAAACAATGTTGCTAAGTATGAAGCACTCATGTTGGGTTTAAAAAAGGCCATTAGCCTCAATGCGGTCGCAATCAAAGTGACACTACACCCCATGAACAATTTTGATGCTTTCAAGGACACAACAACTGATGAAGATGAGCACGAGTAGCCCCTGAAAACTACAGCCGATGGCAAGAAAGGAAACCCCATCCCCAATGGTGTGGTCTCTCTCAACAAGTTCTATGATTTGCAGAACCTCTGTCAAGGGCCAAGAAGCAACAAAACCCACAGGTCCACCACTACGAATGAACAGAGAAACTTGAGAGCCAATCATGATCCGAAGATAGTTAGTCTCGATACAACCTACACAACATAGAAGTGACAAGTATTTGACCACTTGATCAAACAGTACCGAGATGTGTCCATGTGGGCAGATGATGACCTGAGTACACACGACACACGAATAATACAACATGGGATTCCAAGTAAAGGAGAAGCCAAGCCATTGCAGCAAAAGCTAGGTAAAACACATATGTCATTTGAACTCCTTATACAGAAATAATTGACTAAATTGTTGGATGTTTGATTACTGACAAAGTTCGTCACCATACATGGGTTTCTAATTGAAGTTTTACATGTAAGAAATCCAGGGAGGTTCGCTTATGCATTCATTTGAGAAACTTGAACCACTCTTGGAATAAAATCAACTACCCTGTTCCATCACCAGAGCCTATGTTGCACGCAATATTTGGAGCAATAGTGTCATCTTCACTTAAATGTCTTTCGGAATACCACCAGGTTCCAGTAGTGGAACCTGATAGCCTTATACTAGTCCGTGAGAAGCCTGGCAAACACACATGGAATTTGCAATCACTTGATGGGAGGGTTGAAAACCTTCTTGTCAATGACCAAGATCTCAAGCATCACTTCTAGTAGGCTGGGTCGTGCCTGTGCAATGTACATATTCTGCTTGATGATTGTTGTTTTCTTCTTATTTTCCTCGCTATCTTTGTTTTATTTTGGTTTTTTATTCTTACTATTTTCATTTACGTTTTGTTTGTTTGCTTAATACCTTACAATTTGTGTGTCTGGAAATAAGTGCTTCCAACTAGTACATTATGGCTTTTGAATAAGAGTATGTAGCTGAGATTTAAAGAGACCCGTGACACTGCAACATTTGGCTAGTCTTGCATTCATCTTCTCTATGATTGGTTATAACCTTCGGGTGATGGGCTCTTGATGGAAAATATGAGCCATCTACAAGGGAAGTTCTGCTCTAACCATGAAATTGTGTCCACACTGGGAAGCCCCATGCCTGTACTCAAACTTCTACTATGTGTGTTCAAGCTCATCCAACTAGTAGAAATAGAGAAGGTGAAAATATAAACGAGAAAAACTATGTGAGAGGTCTTACATGCTTCTCTGAAGGAACAACCTCTTCTGCTCTCAATAAGTTGGGATCCCTCTTCTGCCCTACAATAAATAAGTGCATATGCACATTCCCCTTGAAAATACAAAGGCGAAAGAAGAGAAAGTCTTCCTGTGTAGAGAGGTGAAGCATGCAACTCCATCGGGGTACTGACCAGGCTCACTGGCAGTAGAGCAATTGTGTGTGTTCCTGCGTGACTCCACCGGGGTACTGTCCAAGCCTGTTGGTAGTGCAAAAACACCAGAGATGAAAACTTTTACTATAAAAATATTCAACTCACAAGCTTATCTACCCTTCCCGAATTCAAAACACTGTGATCAAGCTGAAATTTTGACTATGTTTGATGGAGTTGGAAAAAGGTGTACCATGTATGTCCATGGGGTAAGTGCGGAAGCCGAAGTAACCCACATAGCGATTCAATAATTCCTGAAAGACCAAGGCCATGTGCTAAGAAATGAACCAAAACAGAGAAGCTAGAGTTCTACCAATGTGTCACCAAGTGTTGTAGTGGCTACAACCACCCTCCAAAATTTTGGCCTGCATCTAGTTTCAGAGCCTCCCTTGAGAGTTTCATTTGATGATTGCACACACTTAGGTTCACTCAGTGAGCTCGTATGAGTCTTCACACCCACCTTGTGTGGTGAAGCAAAATTATAAGTGCAGACAGAAACAAATTCCTCTAGCCCGATAATGGGTCTAGCCACAACTGATACATTCTATGGAATATTTCCTTAGGTTAGAACCAATTAAGAGGGCCTACCTCTTAGTATGCTTATCCTATTTGATGATGTCCTTGATTACTCACTCCAACTATCTCTCGCTTCCTTCTCCAAGCATTTGAAACAAGTAAGCAAAAGCAAACAACAACCATGATAATAGACAAATTGTAATTCAACCTACTTAACAAGTCAAGAAACATTAAGACATGAATATGTAAGATGACAAATCATGTATGAAATCAATCAATAGTTGCATATATATTGAATCAAAGAGAGATTACAACCATTGACTTGACGTTGTTGTTCTCCTTTGACAAGACTAGGTTCCCACACACTTTTGCTAGCATTTCATGATGGCCTCAATCAACAATAGTTTTAAGGATCTTCCCCTTAGGCTTCAATCCAAACCAAATCACACTTCTCCCTCACACAACTAGATAGCTACAGCTATGAATACCTTGCTATTTTACTCCAAACCAAAATAGCATTAGCACACCAACATTAACACTAGCTTGTGCTTGGGAAGAAGGAAGGTTTATATAGGATGAATGGATGGAGATGGATCCTCTTCTCATGGGAGAAGGTCTTATCCCTTGAGGTAGTTCCATCATTTTAGGGGAAAGGAGCCCAAACTGACATCCTCGACCCCATCCAGCCAAACCATTTACGAGACTTCCATTACGAAGCTTCTAGATCTGGAAGCTTCGACTCTTAATTTAAGAAACTTTCTATAACAGGACCAGTGCAACTAGAATATAACTTAGTTGCTCCAGTTGGTGCTAGGGATAGTGCTAATCTCTACACATTAGCATGAGGAAGATAAGGGCCATTAGCATTGGTCTTGTAAACTCAACAAAACATAAGTTTCAAGGGAAATGGTGCAAAAGGGAATTAATCTGCTCATGAAGAGGGACACAATGGGGGTTTCTTCATGAAGGAAAAGCATGTAGGGTTCATTGTAGAGGTCCTCTAGGATCAAGGAACGGGGAGTAGAGGGATAGTGACAAAATGTTGTGTAACATATGCCCCCTAAAGTGTGAAGGCCGAACTAGAGTGAGGGATGAAATGCTTTATGAATTAGTGCGGGGAACCATAGTCTGTTGTCGGAAAACCTACAAGCAAGTACATATACATATACATAACTAAAAACTCTGTCAAATGATACATGAATTGTGGCATGGATGCAACCATCTAGAGAATGATCATGTAACTGGATCCAGGTATGGGTGCAGCCATACAATAAAGAGGATCATATTGAAACCAAGTTATAGTCGCAGCCATCCAATAATAAGGATCACATATGATAACTTACAGTATAGTCGCAGCCATCCATCTGAAAGAGACATGCATATCAACATAACCATGTCACATCACTTCAGAACCTGGACTTTTGTGATCGGAGTCTAGGGTCTTGCGCTCCAACCCGACCCGATCAAAGTATAGATTCTAACATGTGAATAGATGTGTTGACATTGAACATGTTAGGAAGTCGCTTGATTACCAGTTAATGATATAAACTGTTAACAATCGCGAGAGAAACCACCAATAATGACAATGGTCCTGAAGGTACTATCATCACAATCCATGGAATGTGAATAGAGGAACTGAAGTTGAACACCCGTGAAATCACTTGATCGAAAGCTAACGATGTGAACTTGTCGTCAAGTGCAAAGAACTTGCCATTAGGGCATGCAAGCTCTAAGGTATTGTAAGGGAGTCTCTCGGCCAACTTCCCGGATAATGAGCTGAAGTTGACGGGAAACGACTGTGTCGAAGGAGGGCCATAATGTATCCCACATCATCGACACGAGACAAAGGGATGCAAAATGATTGTGGATGATACAGATAATCAGAGGTAAATGTAACTGCAGAAGGACAACTCTTGAACATATCAGTGACACAACTGGAATTTTGGCAGCTTTTGGATCCATAAGATTAGTGGTCATGATGATGTGGCAGAGATCGAATGGAAGGAGAAAATGAACGGCCCAACCTAGGGAAGGTCAATGATGAAAATGAGGATATCCCAACTTGACACGAAGCAGCAAGTGTCATGTTCAAGAGTGAGCTATCGACACAACTAATTAGATTTCCAAATTTCCCCCCACCATTTATGGCAGGTACCCCAATTATTTTTTAATCGCAAGCTTGAAGGGGATAGCATATGCTTGCGCTGTAATTTCATCCTTCAAATGAATCTGACCTAGTAAGTTTAATGAGCCCTAGGAAGGAGAATCTCATGTTTGTCATGGTGACGAATCCGATGTCGTTTAATATTTTTAACTAGTCTGACAAAGGTGTAACTTGGTATCTTTTCATGTTTAAAGAGTTTGAAAAAGACATGGAAAAGAAAACTCCACATGGTCCCTTTTCATACATTTGTGTCTCTCGAGCTCGAAAAGGTAGAAAATGATACTTGAGAGAACCGCTTGACCATTTCAGTCAAGGAATACCTTTTTCGTAAATAGTGCCTCCCAGCTCGAAAAAGGGGTAATATTATACTAGGCACACGATGTTTCGTATCCATTAGCGAGTTTGAAATGACAAGGGCTCAGCCATATTTTCACTTTTAAAGGGTCAGAAAAGAGCTTGAAAGCGGACCCCCCATTTTATTCTCTTTTATGGGTCAAAAGGGAGAAATACTCAGCAATATTTTCATATGAGTTTAACGAGTCAAGAAAAGAGCTTAAAGGTGACTCGTCCTAGAGGAGCAAGTGGTATAAAATTTAGCAAATGGTTCCAACAATGGAGCAATTGCTCAAAACATGTAATGGTCAAGAGGCTAGCTAACAAAACCACTCATCACTACGGTTCCTCAGGAAAGGAAAAACAACCAAGTGAAAGCATATGATCGGCCAAAGAGATGGTAATGATGGAATGAAACAACCAAGGTTCATCAGAAATTAGCAGATAAAAAGGGCAATCACGGGATGTAAATCGGGCATGGGTTCATTTTTACACAAACTTGAACCATGGAGAACTCTGCTCGGATTCGGTTTCACGTTTGCACAAGCTCGAAATGAAAAACTATGCATGAATAAGTTCACATGCCCCCAGAATAATGACTCAATCGAGGTACATTCCCCCCAAGCTTCATTTCAATCAACTAGATGGATGGAATGAAGGTTCAATTTTGAAATCTTGGAAATACTTGACTGGGATTTTATGAGATCTTAATCAAAGACTCGATTTGGAAAATGGAGTCGCTTCATTTTTTAATGAGGTTGACATAGTAAAAGAACTATCCTCAAGACCCTTGTTTCATTTTTTAATGAGCTTGAAACAAGACAAAGAACTATGCTCACGACCTTTTGTTTCAATTTTTAATGAGGTTAACACAAGACCAAGAACTATCCTCATATCCCTTGTTTCATTTTGTAATGAGCTTAACACAATACAAAGAACTATGCACACCCCTTGTTTCATTTGTTAACGAGGTTAACACAAGAGCAAGAACTATCCTCATCCGTTGTTTCATTTTTCAACGAGGTTAACACAGAAAAAGAATTATCCTCATAACATCTATTCATGGACCATACGAGAACATGGCTCCCAAGAGGTCCTCACTAGATGGGAGAACCACGCTCTCGGAGGAATACATGTTAACTGGTACCAATGAAAGATCGGGTTCTAATGCCCCCAATACATAATTTATGATACCATCTGTGTGATCATCAACAGATGTGGAGATGGAATGGGTAGCCACATAATTAACCTATGGTGGGGAAGGTACTGCTTGCAAACAATAGCCAATAGGGGACGATGGTTGCAAAGGAGGTTCCTGGTGACCAATGAACGAAAATTGATCAATGGTCACTATTCTCCCTTCATGCGGAAAAAAAACCACATGGAAAACCAAAGACATAAGAGCTCCCATGACACAAACATAGTCACATCCAAGGAGAAGATTGAAATCTAATGGACCTTGGATTACCATCACGTCTATATAGATTTTCTTTCCTCCCAAAGTAATAGGGAAGTTCAGAAGGATCCCTAAAGGTTGACTGGTTCCTTAGTTGAAAGCCAACAGATTCTGGGTGACAGGCGCAAGCTATGTGGGACCCAATGCTTGCCAAGTAGTAGAAGACATGATGATAACAGATGCGCCTTCATCTAATATAGTGCCATGTACTACCATATTATAGGCTTGTACTGTGATCTAGAAAGGCACAAAAGATGGGAGGTGGAAAGCAGTTAATGGACCCTAATCGAAAGTGATGACAGAACTACTTCGTGGGGGTATCATATGATTGCCCCATGTTGTACAAGAATAGGATAAGGACTCTCCTAAACAACTAGGATGAGAGGGTCACTCTTTGATTCATGAGAATCTAAGGAGACGAGAAGAACATGAGCAACATGATCACTACTCTCTTCCAGAATAGAGTGAGCAACTGGTGGCGGAACTAAGTCGACACTCTTTTGAACCAATGGTTGGTCGGGAACAAACATAATAGAGTCTCACCCAGGAAGAGCAGGATGGAAAAGAGATGAATACAAGTCAATCTCTTTACCAACTAGGATAGGGTTAGAAGAAAGCCTCTGATAACCAACAAGAAGTTGCGGTTGACGAGCTGTAAGGTTTTCCAAAAGTTTGGAAGCTTTATCCATAAGAGGAAAAAGGTGATGAAGATGCTCTACTTCACATAACCTACAAGGGAGTCTAATCTTCCCTTTATTCTTACCATCGCTAACCAAGGGTGCAACATCGACATGATCTCCAGAGGTTAATGGGGATGGTCGATCTAGATTTTGAGACCATATCTCTAAGACTCTGGGAATGCTAGGACAGTCTCGAAGGAGATGGTCTCCCTGACACAACTTGAAAGGGAATCTAACCTTCCATGGAGGATCAGAAGGTTTGTCTATGGGAGGTGCATTTGGAGTAACAGCTACACAGTTGGCCTCTCGCTTATTTGACTTCTTCTTCTTCATGATCATCTTCTTCTTCTTATTCTTAACCTCCTAGTTATTGGATTTCAAACTTTCACCAGGCGAAGTAGAAGAGGAAGAGGAAGAAATAGGGGAAAAAGGGGAGAGTTCAACCTTAGAGTCAACGTGAGGTGATTCAAATGAAGGAGATGATGGGGTATGAGTTGGGACACTTGGGATTACCAAGGTTGAAAATAACTAGACAGGTAAACCAATGGTTAACCCAAAGAGGGACAACATTGCCATATAAGGAGCACCATCATTTCCAAAAGAAGGAAAAGGACCAAGATTCCCATCTGAGGGGAACCCTTGACTGGTAGACTCTGGGAATGTTTCCATTAGAATCAAATTTTAAAGAAACAGTAAGGAAGATAACTTTAACCAGGAATATTTCGTGGGTAGTTAATTTTAACACATTGAAACAAAACTTTTCCTTTTCATATTTTAAGAGTCGAGAAAAGGATGAAAGGTGACTCTATCACTTTCGATTGGAAATGATCTCGAAAGGACAAGTGCTCGAATGGCCTTTTAAGTTTAATGAGTCAAAAATATAAAATGAATACTCTAGATGATCTAGGTAAAAAGGCTTACCAGGCAACTGTGAACTGTAGAATACCTCCCGGTGAATTGAGAAGTATGGACAGGCAATCTCCCTGAATGTTGTGTTCGGTGTATCACATTTGCAAGGTAGCAGAATTGACTTCCTATGGATAAAATATTGCGGCCTAAAGGGGTATCCCATTATATACTCGATGGTATGAGGAGCACAAATCCATACTAGCGTTGTCTAATGTCGAAGCAAACGACAACTGCTACATTTAAAGATGGCAGAACACATCTCTAGCCTAGACCTCTAAGTATAAGTGTTAAGTTTCAATGCTTCCTTAGGTTATTTCAATAAATTTTAACGGTTGATCTTGAATTAGGTTTCAATTACAAGGCCCTACCACTGTCATCTGACAAAACTCCTACATGCAGCTATATGAGAAAAGATATCTTTCTTCGATGAAAGTTAAAACTAGTTGAGGGATAGAGAGCACACAATCAATGCAACAACCAAAGAACTGAAAGCGAAATGATATTTCACTACCTTACTTTTTCAAAAAACAAACTAATGAAAAATGCATTCCAACTCCTAATTTACTGACAAGCACACATCCAATAGTCCTTTCAAAAGCAAAAGAGTTCTTTTCCTTTTTCAAATGCCAATGCAACTCTAGTCTTTTAGTGATGCAAGCTATTGTAGCACAATTATGCAACAAACTAGAATTTCATATTTTTTCATGAAACAATGAAATAAAATTTTCGCATACAACACTTCAACGAATAAGTTTTCGAGACAATCATCTCTTCAAGAAAATAAAACATGAAAAAGTGAGGCTCATTTAGACTAAAGAAGTACCAACTTTACCAACGACAAGAAAAGCAACGTAATCCATTTCAGAAAAGCAACGTTTAGACAAGCAAATGAAAACTCTTCAAACTTGTGTAATAGAGGTCAAAGTAGTAAAAGGACCACAAACGAAATGCAAGGAGTAAACACACCTACAAATCGACTTTCTGAGTTCACAAGCAGCTGAATTGATGACAATGTAGATGCCCTAGTGTCACTAACCACCCAATGACTCATGAAATTAAGCAGAAATATGACAAGCCAACAAGCAAACAAAACCAAATCAAAAGCAGCTTTCTATTCAGGGAGAAAATGGTCTAAAAGGCTTACGAGATCAATATCATAAGAGCAAAACACACTGGCCAAGATTGGGGACAAACCCTAATCTTCACTAACAGGCATCAGCAAGACTACCTAACTAAAAACAAGTGCTAGAGGCTGTCAACATGATTATTTCTTAGTAACTCGCGTTGATCGACGTGGCTGTCAGTGGATTAAGCATGTTGGTCAAGGGAGCCAAGAAATTTTTTTTTTTGAAACAGGGACTAGGTTTTCTACTATGAATTTCATAATCAAGCCAGTAAGCAAGAGAAAAGAAACAGAACGAAAGGGGAAAGTTGGAACTAGGAAAGTTCACAAGAAATCATGAAATCCAAAACAAACAAAAGTATTGGTTCCCCAGTATGGTTGCCAATTTGTGGTGAAGTAAAATTATAAGTTCAGACAAAAACAAATTCCTCTAGCCCGAAAATGGGTCTAGCCACAACTAATACATTCTATGGAAGATTTCCTTAGGTTAGAACCAATTAAGAGGGCCTACCTCTTAGTACGCTTATCTTATTTGATGATGTCCTTGCTTGCTCCCTCTAGCTATCTCTCGCTTCCTTCTCCAAGCATCTGCAACAAGTAAACCCCAACAAACAACAACCGTGATAATAGACAAATTGTAATTCAACCTAGTTAACAAGTCAAGAAACATGAAGCCATGAATATGTAATATGACAAATCATGTAGGAAATCAATCGATAGTTGCATATATATTGAATCAAAGAGAGAAGACAACCATTGCCTTGGCATTGCTATTATCCTTTGACAAGACCAGGTTCCCACACACTTTTTCTAGAATTCCATGATGGCCTCAATCAATAATAGTTTTAAGGCTCTTCCCTTTAGGCTTCACTCCAAACCAAATCACACTTCTCCCTCACACAACTAGATAGCTACATCTACTAATAACTTTCTATTTTACTCCAAACCAAAATAGCACTAGCACACCAACATTAACACTATCTTGTGCTTGGGAAGAAGGGAGGTTTATATAGGATGAATGGATGGGAGATGGATCCTCTTCTCATGGGAGAAGGTCTTATCCCTTGAGGTAGTTCCATCATTATAGGGGAAAGGAGCCCAAACTGACATCCTCGAGCCCATCCAGCCAAACAATTTACCAAACTTCTGTTACGAAGCTTCTAGAGCTGGAAGCTTTAGCTTTTAATTAAAAAAAAATTCCATAAGAGGACCGGAGCGACTGGAACACAGCTCAGTCGCTTCGGTCGGTGCTAGGGATAGTGTTAATCTCTGCACATCAGAGCGAGGAAGACAAGGGCCATTAGTTTTGATCTTGTAAACTGGGAAAAACAAAAGTTTTAGGGGAAATGGTGCAAAAGGGAACTGATCTGCTCATGAAGAGGGACACACTGGGGGTTTCTTCATGAAGGGAAAGAATGTAGGGTTCACTATAGAGGTCCTCCAAGATCAAGGAACGAGGAGTACAGGGACAGTGATAAAATGTTGTGTAACACCTTGCTTGATGATTTCACCCAATCTTTTACATATTGAGGTCAATGTCATGTTTGTGACCATGTTCTGGTCATACTCAAGGTCTTCACTTCATGAATACATGTTGTGTTTGCTATGAAAACATCTGTCGCACTCACACATGAAGTCACATACACTGTCGCGCAAGCGTTGTGACGGTCGACCAATGATCGATCATAAGTGTCCTGCTTGTCTGTCACACTGTCGGTCAGTCATGTTGAGCATGTGTGTCTCGATGGTTTGAATCATCTTGTCATCAAGTCATGTAAGTGTGTGTTTTTAAGATCACATATGCATCTTTCACTAATTCACACACTTAGTCATCTTTGTTGAAGTTCTCATGACCGGACTACCCTTTGACAGCCAGACCATCACCCTACCATCGAATTGGTTGACTGTCACCCAAAACAGCGCAGAAGCACCAAGAAATCCATTTCAAGCTGTGATGTCTGCAAGAAAATCAATCACCCTTCATGCTGATCAACTAGATATTTTGACTCGGTAGCTACCCCAGGACTAACTCCCCTAAAAAATTGTGCAAAGGTTGCAAACCTTACCTGCTTTGATGACTAAGAAAATTGTGTAGATAGGCTGGAAAGACACATAGCACCCATCCCTATCTCCCTCAGAAAATTGTGCAGTTTTTCCAGCCATCCCTCCCAACAGTCGACCAATAGTTTACCCAGAAAATTGTGCAGTTTTCATGAGAAAGTCCTCTACTACCGAGTAGTCCGCTTAGCTCAAAAACTGCCCAGAGGTGACTAGCATGAAATCCTCCTAGCATCACCGCAATTTTTACCGCCAGTAGCTCCTGGTAGCTAACTGCGAGTCCCCCTCAGGAATTGTGTAGTTTTTGCTGCTAGTGCCCCAACAACTCACTACTAGTTCCCTCCAGCAATTGTGTAGTTTTTGCTTCTAGTGACCCAGCAACTGACTGATAGTTCCCTTTCGAAATTGAGCAGTTTTTGGTGCAAGTGACCTAGTAGTTGACTACTAGTTCCCTCCAGGAATTGCACAGTTTTTGGTGCCAGTGACCCAGTAGCTGACTTCCAGTCCCCTCTAGGAATTGTGCAATTTTTGTTGGCAGGCTCCCAGTGCCCGCTCATTCCGATAATTGTGTAGATTTTGCCTACCCAACCTTCTCGCAACCTAGATTGTTCCTCCGAAAAACTGTGTAGTTTTATCCTCTAGCTGAGCAAGACCCCATGGATAGTCACTATCAATTCGGATTACCCATGTTCATCACCCAGTGACTCCTGCGCAGTTTTCATCAGTAGTGCTTGGAGCCTCCATCCTACCTCACGACCCTGTCATGTCTCCCAGTCACCTGAATTTGAAATGATCATGAATCATGGTAGACTAGGAGGTTTATGGACTTGACGTTATCTCATCATGAGTGACTGTAGATACAAGTACACAAACAAACATGGCACGATGATGGATGGGATGAACAAAGGGAGCACATGCAAAAGGACATGTTCACCACCGGATATAAAAATGATGCATGTAAAGAGATGTACTCGCAAATGGATGATCATGCAAAGATGTTTTCATTGACAGACGGATGAGAAAACATACAAAATGTGTTCATGGATGGACAGACGGACAAACATGCACCTTTTGCGAATGGACGAACCTGTCAAGCTTACCAACATACAAGTAAGGAGGATTGTGTGAATGCAAGATCAAGCGAACCAACGACCATCATAAACACTTGTCCATGCAGAGGTGAAGCTATGACACACTATGAGGACATCCATCACCCAACAACACTGCAACTTGACATGCACACTAGCAGCAGCACGAATGTACCAATATTTTCATTTCGAGGCATGTCATGAGTCATGTTTTCCACATCTCTACTATGGTCCATACTGTCAATCAATGTAATGTAATGTGGAAGTCCAAGAGACCCACTTGTAAAGTCGAAAAGTCATGGAAGTCAAATAGTCATGAGGGTAGTCGAAAAACCACAAGGGTTAGTTTCACTCTTGGCTATAAATACCCCCTCTTTTGTAGATGCAAAGCACATTTTCATCTCAGCTCCTCCCGCATAGCCTTGAGAGTCTGTAATCTTTTCTTTGAGGAGTAAGTAGTGGCTCCAACGGCCCTCACATGGGGTTAGTGATGTATGGTGTAATGATGTGTCTTGGAAATTTCGCTTAATTTAGAAGCCTGCTAATAGGCCAACACTTTTTCACACATGTATTCTAACTGTTGTAAGACTAATCTTTAACACTTGTAATGCATGTTGCTTTAACCTATGTTTAACACTTGAACTAATTCAATTGTTGTAATACACATATGTTAATTAAAATGTGTTGTATATGTTGTTAACGCCGTCTCGCCCATGTTGACTACTCTCCTAGACATCAGACGTACATTTCACATAAAACTTGCTATAACAACCGTTGAATTCGCGTGGACTATTCGCTGAGTCTTATATGTGTTATCTTCCCTTGTGTGTTATGATTACCACATCCGTGTGGACTGTTCCAGCAAAAGTTGTGCGTGTCTTGTTGTGTTGTGTGTTCCTAGTAGAGTTGGGACTTCTCCCAACCGACTTGGAACTCACTCCCATCCTCTCCCTCTACGGTGAAAGAACCATTGACACAAGTGACACTTACACTCACCAAGGCACATGAACTTCACTTCTCGAAAGACAAAGAAGACCATTCTCCTGTGTTAACAACTAGGAGCTGTGGCAAATCTTTAAGATTATGGCAATTGTGCAATCATACTAGACGGGACTCCCACAGCAAACGATGTGAGGTCTAGTTAGGACTTTATACCAGGGGGATCCCCTAAATGTTGGCGGGTCTAGTACCATCAACAGGTTGTCAACCCTTTCATTAGGAATTTTTTTCTCACCAACAGAGCTGGAACTCCACTGAGGAATACAATCTTGCATTTCCTAGAAGGGTTGTTTTTTCCTTGACCTAGGATTTTCTTTCTTGTTTCTTGATATTTCCTGTATTTTTGACTCATTTGTAGTCTGGGAAATCACTCTGATATTTTGGATAAGGTTTGTATTTTTTATTTTTCCTTATTTTTCTACATATATGTGCTTTTTATTGTATAAAAAAGCATACACAAGTTGTTTCTGCCAAAGAAACCCGTGTATACGCTAGTTTCTTCGGAAGTAGTAGCGTGTACATGCGGATATGTTATTATATAGTCCCATATATTTGGAAAATTTTTATATTTTTCATTTTTACCTTCAATCGGGGGTGTAGCCTAGTTTTTCTGCTTCCTTAAGGTCATTTACAGTCTGGAATGGTCTTGTTTTTTGTTGCTATCGGTTTATTTGTCTCTTTTTGCAAAAAGATTTTGTTAACCTAGGGTTTGTAACTTTTTGAAATTTTTTCATTTTATGTTTGGGTTTCAGACCTTCTTGGTGAAGTGTCTGACTGTTCTATGCTTCTAGACTAGTGAGTTGGTTCTCAAATTTCTTATAGTCCAATATTTTCATTACGTCACTTTGCATTCTTGAAGTCGGTACATTTGATTTCTTTTTGGTTATTTGAGAAAGGTCTTTGTGAATTTGGTTCAGTGAAATATTTTGGCTCTCTGAAATCTTTCCATTTTTATGAATATTTTATGTATCCTTCAGTTAAATTTTTTCAAGTGTCTTGGTCTCTTATTCACTTTAGTCTTATCATCTTGGTGATTGTTTATGGATTGTGAAGTTTGGATTCTTTTTGCTTGATTTTGATATTGAGGTGATTGATTGCTTTGCCTTCTTGAAACTTTTGTTTTAAGTCCTTAAAAAGAAAAAAAGAACATTTTCTTTTGCCTTTCCTTTCTTTGGTTTTTGGTTTTTGATATTTTTGGTTTATCAACAAGTGTGCAAATCTTTGTTTGAGGTTGAAATTTTCTTCGCTTGGGAGATATTTTCTTGGATATTTGTTTCTCCTTGTTTGAAAGAACACATTTGTTTGTTTAGATAATTCCATAGAATCTTGCATTTAGGCATTCTATTATGCATTAAGGTAGTTTACATTTTAGGAATTTTAGCCATTTTAGTCTCTTTCGATAGATATTGAATGTGTGAGTGTGTTTAAAGGAAAAGTAAAAGAGTTTTCTTTCATAGATTTAGTGTAGAACCTTGTAGAGATCACCTTTTGTTGAAGAAAAAGAAGTTGCATTTGCATGTAGCCTAGTTTTCTATTGGTTTCTTTTGTGTTAGAACATCATAAGTTTCACTTCCGCCACCCGCGACCTAAATAACAACCAATAAAATCGAATTCTTAATCTAAAATGAACTAGAGTTTCTTTTTGTCATAGACACATCAACTAGACTAGGGAATTTAGGGCCTTGGAATAGGTGTGAGGAGAGTAAAATCTCCTAGGCCACTCTAAACGGAAACACAGAAGTTGAATAAAGTGTGCAAATCCAGTCTCATTAAGTTGTCTGGGAAATATCTTATAACAAATGAGTTAAGAATGAGGATGACTGAAGACAGGGAAAGATAGATACCCCTCTCCTACTTGTTGGATCTCTCACCCACGACTGTTCCGCCCAACTTCTGATTACGAGCTGGTGACCTTAGTTGCCTATCCCAGGGACCACATAGCTGACTGTGGGGGCGGAATGGTCATGGCACCTGAGATAGACATTACATCACTTTCATATTACTTACGGAGGGTGCCCTTGCAAAGATCAGGTACTTTCATTGGCAAAGGCTATTGTATGGAGGCCAACATAACTATTTCTGATACCTTCGATGGTAGGCTTGGACCGTAATTATCCCAAACTATCTTTAGAATGTCCTTACCATTGCTTTCTTGTATTTTGGTGTCCAGTCCTAATCACACAGAGCGAAAATACTTGGAAGCTACTTGTTTGGTTGTATCTTTAGAGAATTTTTAGTGAGTGCTCTTTGCTCCTAGATTTCCATAAGTTTTTATTTTTTGAGTCGTTAAAAGTTCTCTTAATATTTAAAAGTTTATGATCTATAGGTCTGTCGATCTAGGAGGATTCATGGGCTTTCACTTGCGAGTTTCGAGCCTTCATCTAGAAGGCATAGGAGTATTTTTTTCTAGTGATTTTCAACCAATAGAAGCTAACGCAGCAGAGATTAATCCTGTGTTAGGGGCTCTCATTTCATAGGGTGAACCTAGTTTAGTTCATAATTTGGACGGAAATGCTATGCTTCTTGCTAGGGTGCTCTTTCAATCAAAAGACGAGATTGATATTGAGTACGTCCTTAAGTCCTCTGTGACTCCTTGAACACCTCTTCCTTCCCATCTTCCTTACGTTGTATCATATGTGGTGACCCCTACTCACAGGCTGGAAAACCTTGTTCACTCTCATTTATTTTTTTTCTTTAGATGGCCAATGTTAATGGTGTAAGTACGACTACTAATAATTCTATTGTGAAGACCCCTCCTTCAGTTGTAGGAGGGGGTACTATTTCAATATCTACTGTTACACCTAATGCAATAGTTGTTGGCTCTACCTCCATTCCGGATCCAAGGGGGGGCACCCACAATTCCACCCCTTTCACTAGTGCCTATTCTTTCGGGATGCCATCTAGTGGGATTGCTTTGGTTCCTTTAACCTTCCCATCCACTATTTCCACCTTGATGAATTCTATTCCAAGTGGTTTAGCATATTTTCAAGGTTTTTCTTTTGGAAGTGGCCATATTCCTCCTTCCAATCCATCTTTGAACTTAGGACAAACTCAAAATATTAATCCTTTCCAAGGAGGTCAAGGATGGCCAAATCCTTTTGTGAGTGGTTTAGGGATTGGGAATTTATCCCATCTATTTGGTTAACAAGGGAGTATGCTCTTCACTTCTCCTGGGACCTCACAGGTCTTTTCTTCGCTAACCAGTGCATGGAATCCTTATTAGGGGCTTTCCCCTTCTTTCAATGTTCTTCTAGGAGGAAATTACCCTATGCATGGTTACCCTATGACAGAGGGTGGATACCCTTTGAATACTTCTGTTTCACAAGAATTTACTTATGGTTCAAGTCTTTCTACAAGTAAACCATGGAAACTTGTTGCCTGTCCAAATCTAGGATACTCTTTTCTAATGTCAGAAATTCTTCTCTTGGTGTGTAGAATTCTCTTGATCCTCCTCACTTACCATTCCTGACAACTTTAAACTTGTTAGATATCTTGAAACAGATAAATTATCTGATCCGATACAATTTTTCCCGACTTCTGATCCCCACCAAACTTCCATATGATATTCTTAAATAAGAAGGGAATCGTGGAGAGGATCCAATTGATCATATAACCACGTTCCATTTGCGGTGCTCATCTAACTCCTTGATCGATGATTTGACCAGGTTGAGATTATTCCAATGTACCCTAACCATAAATGTTGCAAAGTGGTATATTGAGCTTAAAGGGGGTACCTGTGCTACATTTCGTGCATTAGATACTATGTTTCTAAATCATTTTCAGCTACCTCTTCATTATGATGCTAGAACTGAGCTTTTAGCCAGTTTTGAACAAGACAAAGCAACTTATATTTCTAACCACATGTAAGAGTGGCGCAGAAGGAAGAGCATCATAAAGGCATACATCCTTGATGATTTCCTTCTCGAATTATTTTTGAAATCCTTGTAACTAGGGATTTCTAAGGATGTGTCACTCTCCAGAGTGTTCACTTAAGAACATGGCATCTTTAGAGCCCAACAATTATAACTCATATATTCTCAGTTTGGAGTCTATGGACTCAGGGCTCAGGGGTGCATGGGGGACACCATTTTTATTCTATTGTTAGCATCCACTCCCATAGGGTTACTGTTTATGTATGTTCGCTGGCTTGAGAGGGGTAATTCTAAAGGGACACAATGTCGTATTGTGTTTCATTTGTTTTTATGGTCATACATTAAGTTAATGCTTATCTTTCGGCTGGTTCTCTGTAAGAATCATATTCCAGGTTCACCTATGCTGTATCCACTTCCTGCCTCTATATAGTGGGTTGGTTTACAAGCGCGGGACAATGGGAGAAGGGTGAAGAAAGGGGGGCCTGCCTTGGAAGATATGGTGAAGTCTTAGCCTCATGGTAGAGCCTCAGCTGAGGTGGAAGGAGATGCAGACACCAGGAAGGAAAAGGTAAATAAGTTGGTTCGTCTTCTGGTCAGAATGCACAACAGAGGTCTGCAGGGCAGGAGACTGCATGACAGAGGACTATGTGATAGAGGGGTCGGAAAATGAACTTTGAGATTCTTCAGGCCACGGTTCAAGCATATTGTGAAGGGACCCCGGCACAGGTGAAACAATTGATCGCGATTTGGGAGGCAGAGTTGAATTTAAAAGCTGATCTTGAACCACTAGCCAAAGATTGGGGGAGCTTATCATGGACCCTAGGTACACTCGTGATTGTATCACCCTGTTTAGACAGTCTGTCCATCTCTACTAGTTAATGAAATTCATAATGGCCAAAGTAATGGTTGTGGCCACCAACACAACGAGGCAAAGTGAGGCCGAGTTGCGCCTTTGAGACATTAGAAAAGAGCTCCATCTTATTCAACTTCAGTTGTAGAATTAGAATGCTTGGCGGGAATACATTAAGAAGCATATCCCATGTCTCCCGCAATCTAAATTGCCAAGATCTAGTGCTAAAGATCCTGCTTTGGTGGAATCATCAGATGATTAGTTGGTCGAATTTATGCGTATTAATTTTGGCTTAATTTTAGTTGTATATGTCGTGTAGCATTTATGTTTTCAGCGTTATTCTTACTAGTTGGTTTCCAGACTATCAACCTTATCAGGCTTGGTTAAATAGACTCAAACTATTTATGTTTTAGATGGATTATAATGTGACTCAGTGGCCAACAGACCTGGTTTCCGACTAGGTAGGATGAGGCCACTGAAAAACTTATATAGTTGTATCCTGCATGTTTATTGGTGAATGAATGAAAGTCACTTCTTAGTTTACAAAAAAAAAAAAGTTGCATATGAATCTATTTAAAAACACCTACCAATGAAAAGAATTACAATCTCATTCATCTTGAACAACACCCTATAACCTCAATTTTTTTCATTTACTTTAAATATTCTATCTGTATTTCCATTGAATCTTTCTTAATATTACAAGTAAACTCTATATTAACCATTGAACAAAATACAAAATCTTCGTCATATTAATGGAATCTCTCTCTCTCTCTCTCTCTCTCTCTCACACACACACATTCACATTGAATTTTATAAATTAATTTATTTAAATAAAACACATCAATTCACATCTTCCTCACATCCAAACAAAGGAAGGAATTACATGTATTCCCCATTTTTTTTTGTTCAATTACTTTTTCATGAAATCTTGTTACAAAAAATTGTAGAGTTGTAGAGAACAAAATGTTCTTATACACAATTATTTCTTTCAAAATATCTATATATGGAGAAAAAAATGAAGATTGCTTGATAACGTTAAGACCCTTTTAGGTAGCACTAAAGGAAGGCCTATTAATTTAAGAGATATTAGTATAGTATAATATCTCTAAAATTAATATGCCTTCCTTTAGTGAAACCAAATAGGGTGATAACATTATCAAAAAATCTTAAATTTTTCCCCCCATATTGTAGGTCTCAATGTCCTCTAGTGCACCATAAAAAAATCATTAAATGGCTAAGGGGAAAATAAGGTATAGTGGAAATAAGGGAGGAATTTATTTTAATATTTTAATACATATCAAGAGAAAACTGTACTAAAAATAGTAAACACTATTACTGTTTCAAGAAAATATATAATTTGAATCTACATAAATAAGACTTATATATGTATCTATAGTATCACACACAAAGCATATAACTGATAAATAGAAAAATAGTTTCAAATTTAGAAATATATATAGAGTTTATGAAAAAAATGATGTATTGATGTATTTGCAGCTCAAACCATCATGTTTATGATTTTGAACATGTATTCAAAGCAAACAACTCATCATGCATGTAAGATCCTTATCGAAAAATAAATAATAAAATAGTGTACACTTTCTTAGTGCTAAAATCATGCACATGGTTCTAGCAATACCCACACTTATGTGTTCTTGTCGCTAGGAACATGCATGTGCTCTTACTGCTAATAGTATGCATGTCCTCTTGCCACTAAGAATATGCAAGTGCTCTTTCCACTAGAAACATGTATGCATTCTTGAGGTTGGGTTTTTGGGGAGGGGAAAGGGGAGAGAGGAAGGAATAGAGAGGGTGTGTGTATATATAAGATAGAGACATAGAGGGGGAAGAAGATTATATATATATATATATATATATATATATATATATATATATATATATAGAGAGAGAGAGAGAGAGAGAGAGAGAGAGAGAGAGAGAGAGAGAGAGAGAGAGAGAGAGAGAGAGAGAGAGAGAGAGATGGGTGGAGAGAGAGAGAGAATGAGGGAGAAAAGAGAAAGGGAGAGAGGGAGGGAGGACATAGAGAAGGAATAAAGGATAGAGGGAGATAAGGGGGGTCATCAAGAGAGAGGTGGTAGAGAGAGAGAGAGATAGGGGGGGTGGGGGGGAGGTTTGTGAAGGAGTTATTGTGAGAGAGAGGGAGGGATAAAGAAAGAGAGGAAGGGGGAGAGAGGTAGTTTGGTAGTTAGGGAGGGAGGGAGATAAGGAGAGAGGGATGACGATAGAGATAGAGAGAAAGAGAGAGATGGAGAGTGAGAGGAAGAGGGAAAGAGATAGAGAGAAATATATATATGGGGATGGATACTCGAGGGGCGAAAGGTGGTGGTTAGATATATAAATATATAAGGACATATCAAGGAAGATAAAGATAGAGTTGAAGTGCATAGAGAGAGGGAGGAAGAGAGATACTAAGAGAGAGGGAGATGTCGAGAGAGAGAGAGAGTGATGGGGGACAGAGGGAGAGGGATAGTGAGAGAGTGATGGGGGACAGAGGGAGATGGATAGTGAGAGAGTGATGGGGATGAGAAGGAGAGAGATCATGTGCAATTTACAAGAAGATAGATAGAAGGAGAGATAACATGAGATAGATATAGAGATAGAGCGAAGATAGACACACACACACACAAAGAGTAAGGGACAGAAAGGAACAAAGAGAAGGAGGGAGATAGAGAAAAATATGGAGAGAGAGAGAGAGAGAATGAGGGAGAAAAGAGAAAGGGAGATAGGGAAGGAGGACATAGAGAAGGAATAAATGATAGAGGGAGATAAGGGGGGTCATTGGGAGAGAGGTGGTAGAGAGATAAATAGAGGGAGATATATTGTTATAGACATTTTTGTGCCTTACATCTCTAAGCATGAAATGTCTATAAACCAAGGGATCCTAAGTCCCTAAAAGTGTTGTTCCTACCCATAGAGGAACAAGGTCAATCAATTACAGCTTCTCCCAGAAGTTCTCCATCAGAAACTGCTCAGAAACAGTCAAATCAGGATCATTTCAGCTGCTCCACTAGCTACCTGCGTTGCATAGCACCCAAGTACACTAGCTAGGTGCATTGCAACACACCTAAATGCACTACCAGGGTGCGCTGAGCGGGAAATGACAAATGGCAGTGCCATTCCGCGAGGTGGAAAGACAATGGAAGCTTCCAGAATCTTCCCCCATGACACTTTCCTCACTGAGTTCAACCAAGGATGAGTAAGAGGCTCTCAGCCTCCAAGTGGAAGCAAGAACTGACAGAGAGAAGCCACAAGTCAAATCATAAGCTGACTCATCCTCTCTACTTACATCTATATATGGATCCCTCATCCCAGAGATCAGGAGGCTGGAATTTTGTACTTTGCAGAGAATTGTTGTTGGTTTTGAGATTGAGATTAGTGCATTGGGTGATTTATGCTTTGTTGGAGGTGAAGAAGGGATTCCTTTGCTGGGAGGTTGATGCTGGATCGGGACTCACTTGGTTGTATCTCCTCCTGGATTTTCTTATGATATCAATAAAACTATTTGAGTTTCTCCTACATGCTTGTGTATCAATGATGTTTTGTTATATTTGCATGTTTAGCTTAAATCTGATCCTAAGCTATTTATGAATGTAAATCTATGTCTTTGTGTAGTTTTCCACTTCCGTGATCTTGCAGGAACTTGGTGAAGATGGGCAAGTAAAGGAGCAGGTAGATGGAAGCTGTCAAAGAGAAGAGAGATTGGATCAAAGGACTAGCGAAAGACATAGGTTGGTTCATCCTATTCCTCTTCGTTTACAATTCATAAAGAAGAATACGAAAGTAGTTTTCCTTGTTTGTTGCTAAGGCACTATCACACCTTAGTGGAATAGGGGCGTTCTGAGTAGACACTTTTCCCAACAAAAAAATGGAGACTCCACTGGGGATCGTGTCTAGTTAGTTTGTTTGTGTTTCTCTTGTTGTTTGTTTCATAAACACAGAAGTAGCAATCGAACTGCATTTGCCATTATCAAATGCAAAGTAGACACCTGCTACTTCAATCCACTCACTGGATTTGTTTATGATTTGAACAGCTGATTCACAAATGATCTGATTACCCTTTGTGATAGCTCTTAGTCCTCCTTTAAATCATCCCTCTGATTGTACCTTACTGATTTCTTTTACTCGGCCAAAAACTATAGATTAAACTGCAAACCGTGACCCAGAACCCGGATAGAAGTCTCGTTTCTTCCCCAGCGCAGGCTCTGTGAAGAGGTTCTGCATTTCAACACAGGTCTCGAGAAGGCTACCTGCGTTGCAATTCAGTTTCTCTATGCAACAGGTGCGTTGATCAGCCTTTGCCCTGTGCAGCTGAGGTTCTTTGCTTCATTTTGTCCAGTTTTGTCTCTGATTTTTGCAGCCTGTTATCAATGTGTGTACCTGTCTGAAAACCCCTTTTCTTTGCCTTAATTCCGCCTCCTTTGTACAAAAAGACTGTAGATGTTCTTTGTGTGTTTTTTACATCATTTACATTTTTCCATTGAAAGAGTAAAATAGTCATACTGTCGTCCTTGGATTTAGATCTGTCGTAAGTGTCGATTTTGATCTTAGGAGAAAGTTTATTTGCTGTTGACAGTTGATTATACGTTTACTTTTACCTTTGGTTTGAATTTGTCACTTTCTAGTGTTGAAACGAGTGTTTATTTCAAAATCATAGGGTGTCATAATCTTCTCTACCTTTTTGATTTCAAAAAGAAGCTTGTTTGTGTTTTTCACTTGAAAGCAAATTCAGATTTGTACATCAACTTTCTTTTTAGGCATCAATATTAAGAAAGTGAAAAAAAATACATGCATATGTGCATTTGCATATTGATAGTTTGTATGGTTTGATTTAGGAAAAGTGCATTTAGAGTGTGCTCTTTGCTCTTTGAGAAAAGATTGTGTCTTTCTTTTCCCCTTTTAGCTAGGATTTTCATTGTTGAAAAGAGATAAAATATTTTCTTATCATCTTTAGATTGCATTTAGGAATTACATCTACATCTCGTGGTGATCCCAAAAGGCAAACTTCTAAGAAAGATCAACTTAAAATAAATTGAATGAATCTAACAACGCTTTGGAACTTAACGCACAACATAGAGGTCTAGGCTAGAGACGTGTTCCGGTGTCGTAAAACCTGGTAACTGTTGTCCTCACTGATGGTTGGGTGATTCCTCCACTATGAGACGATAAGTGCCAGTACGGACTTGTGCTCCCACGTAACGTCGAGTATATATTGGGAGACCCCTATAGGCTTAAAACCTTTTATCCATAGGAAGCCGTGTCGACCGCCCTACTGATCGCAATGCACCGAACACATCATTCGGGAAGATTGACTGCCGTACCGTAAAACGTATTCTACAGTTTTGTTATTGGTTTGGCACACCCTCTAACTAGATCTCCAGAACAGTCCCTTTCGTTCCTTTTCAGACTCCTTAACGGAAAAGGTCCATCTGAGCACTTGTCACTTCAGGCTCATTAAAAATTGAAGGAGACTAGAGTCATCTTTTATTTTTCTCGACTCTTTAAAATTGAAAAAATAGGTTGTGTCTAAAGTGTCTAAAATTCATTTAAGTCGGAAACAAACTTCCCCTTTTTATTTTAGTTGATCGAGTAATCCGCAATCGTGGAAGAAATTCAATTGAAACCCCGTCGTTCGCGGAGGCTTATGAGTCAACCGTCTTTGTCTCCGGAATCGAAACCAGTACGGACAAAGCGAACTCGTTTAACCGGTTCGAAATCTCCTATTAAATTTAGAACAAGTGTTCCAACAACATCCGAGATTCTGGTTACTCCAAACATTTCTGGGAACCCTGCCTCTATAGAAGAAGTTCAACAACCACAGAGGGACAGTGATACTGATCCTAGTATGAGAGTAAACACTTGTGTTACCGAACCAGTTCCATCTACAACCGGTTCGGAGAGTCTTGCTCTTCAAACATCTGTCGCTGTCGATTCAACCCCTTCTTCGGCACCAGAAATATTTTACGGACCTGACGGTCTTCCCCTTCCACCTGGTTTGATTGCGATTGAAGAAATTGTAGAAGATCCTCAAACAAGTACTCCAACGCACTTTGGAGTCGGGGTCACTCTATTTCCCTCTTCATCAGAAGTTGGTCTACCACCTGTGGAAGTTCCTGTAGAATCGCTAGGTAATCTTTTGGATAGACTCCAAATGTCTGAACAACCGTCGACATCTAGGACTGTGTCATCTGACACAACGACAACAGAACTCCCTGCCGTCACTCCGGCAATGTTCGCCGGCATACCATCTGTCCCAACTAGCTCTCAACTGCTAGAAGGAGCCCACTCAGGGGCTATTTCAACAATATGGTCTGTTCCTGTTTGTTCCTTCGGAATAATATCCGGCAACTCTTATGTTGAGTCTCAACAAATTGATCCATTCGGAGGTCAATTTGGGCAGTCTAGTTCCCAAGGGCAAACAATTCCCTTGAGTTCTAGATTACCACCATATGGGGGGTAGTATGCTCTATCATTATCCCCTCCGGGAGGATATCCATACGGGAGTTCACAACAATATTCAGGTTATAGCGGAATTACCTCAAGTGGTTGGGTACCTATACTACCTCAACAACCAAGGGTTGTGTATTCAATGCAACAATGTGTACCTATGTCGAATATCTCGACTACACCAACTATTGTGATAGTGTCACAAGTTCAAACGCTGCCTGTTGTATGTCAACCTCAGATTTCTTAGGTTGTAATGCAACAGCCCCTTGACCCTGTGACTCAACCACAATTTCCAACTAGTGGGACGACACAGGTCCAGACGGGTACAATTACCCCACACCTTGGTCCAACGGTTAGTATAGCGCAACAGCACATGGCTTCTCAACCATGGTTGGTGCAGTACCAACAACCGCAATTCCAACAAGTATACCAAGGTTCTGAGCAGCAGATCTTTGCGAACAGTGGACAACCATACATTCAAAACGGTCAAAATCAACCATTTTACAATGGTCATGTCCACCAACCTTATCAGTCATACCAGCATCAACTGCATTATGCTGGTATGCAAAGGCCAACTGCTCAGGCGATTCCATCGTATCTTGGGTATGCTTCACCTAACCTGAATCAACAGTTACCATTCGTGGCAACTTTAGTGTTACTTGATTTACACCGGTTAACAAACAATCCAATTGCTTATGCCCCTTGGTGGCCAGCGATTCCGCATAAACTTCCATCAGATATTCCTAAATTTAATGGAAATCCGGGTGAAGATCCATCGAATCACGTGATGACATTTCATCTATGGTGTTCATCAAACACCCTAAACGATGATTCGATAAGGCTTCGCCTTTTTCAGAGGACGTTAACGGGTCCAACGGCAAAGTGGTATATTGAATTGCCTAGAGCTTCGTTCGACAACTTCAGTACCTTAGCCACGACTTTCTTAACCCATTTTCAATTACCGATAAGGTATGAAATAGGAACAGAACTTCTTACCAACTTCAAACAGACAACAGCCACTCACATATCTGATCATATACATGAGTGGCGGCGTCGTCGTAGGATGGTAAAAACGTACGTTCCCGATCAGCTATTAGCTGAATGGTTTATCAAGTCATTACTACCTTCCATTACGGAAGATGTGGCAAAGGGGGGAGTCGTAACGGAAGAGCAAGTTATAGCTCGTGCGCAATATCTGGACTTGATCTATACTTAGTCTGGCACGCTCTACGACAAAATACTTGACGCCCCTAGATCGGAATTCTCAATTCCTCCTCCTCCTAAATCGAACAATGACTCTCACGCCGGCGATGGCGTGATTGGAAAAACAGACACGAAATCGACAAAAGCTACATCTAAGAAGGCCCGTAAGATTTCAGATCAAAATGCAAAAGACGAACTTCTTGCTTCGGAAGCAAATGTCGTATCGACAGATAAGGGCAAAGAAACCAAACAACCAGGAAGAAAGAAGAAACAAGGAAAAGGGAAGAAGAAGAAACAAGATGAGTCATCTCCTAAAAAACCTTCTTCAAACCCTCCTGGAAATAGGAAACCCCCTTCAGGGTGTCAGATATGTGATGAGGATCATTGGACGAGGGAATGTCCATACAAAGCTAAACTTAAGAAATTCTTTAAGAGTTCGAAAACCTCAGCAGTGTTGACTGATCCGTTTCCAAATCCAGGAACAAATCTGGTTGATAGTGGAAATGCTTCCCCATCTCAAGTGCTAATGTTGTCGGTTTCAAGACAGCAAAATGATGCTTTGATTTCGACAAGGAACAAAGATTACGGGAATTCGCAGCTGTCGAACGACAAGGATAAAGATCAACCAAGTAGTTCGACAACAACTTCGACAGAAGTTGTACCACCCATCATTCCTGAATTAAAAATAAAACCGCCAAAGGGAGTAGTACACAAGTTGACGTTTAATCCCCGCACTAGAGCAGCGCAGCATTATAACATAGTGGAAGATTTGGCCCAATCGCCATCCACTATGTCGACTCTTGAAGTACTACAAAATTGCCCATCCCAAAGGCAGGCTTTGTTATCAGCCATTGGTGGGGTTGACCCAAAGGATTCCAATCTTGTATCCTTCGACCACAAAGGATACGATCCTCAGTTACCAGTCCAACTAGCTTTCCTTATTCAAGTGAAAGCCCTCAACAAAACTATTCATCGAACAATTATTGATGAGGGGGAATCCACATGCATTATGTCGATGAGTTGTTGGAAAAATTTAGGATCTCCAACCTTGTCGCAATCTTCGACGACGTTAAAAGCATTCGACGGAAGGACATATACCCCATATGGTATCCTAAATAACTTAAAAGTTGAACTAGGGGGAAAAACGGTAGAAATAGATGTTGAAGTCATTGATGGGAATCTTTATTACAACATCCTACTAGAAAGACCATGGATATATGCCATGGCGGCTGTTGTGTCGACCTATTTTAGAAAGATTGCATTTCCCTTTCAAGGAGGGATTACAATCGTCGATCAACAAAATTTCCTCCCCAATGGTTCTCAAGTTACACGAAGCATTCCCATGATCCATGGAAGCCCCCATTCGCTTCAAAATATCGGAGTAGGCCTACTAAAAGATCTTATACTAATGGGAACTTTCGCTCTTCCACCTCCAATCAATCTAGCGGAAGTAGCGTCGATAGGAACCTGCAATATGATATCTTCCACAAAGATCTCAGAAAACGACATCAACATGGATCATGCAATGGTTTTGCCCCCAAGCCCAATAGAAATATTATAGCAATCAATGTTTCTAGCATGGGAGGCAAACCCAAGTCAACGCTCATCAAGCGTTTGGATAGATAGGTCTAGAGAATATGGTACCCCTTCAGATCATTGGTCGCGAGTGCATGGAACCGACGAAGGAATTGTACAATCAATGTTGATTGAAGGGGCACCATGGAGTGATTGCCACCATCGTTCCCTTCTTCTGGATTATGAAGAAGATACTCAAAATGACCTTTATCATCCTTCAGTTTTTGAATTCCTATCAAATACTCTAAATACGGTGCATTGCGAGTGAAACTTATCCAACATTGAAGAGACTATCGCCATAAATATCTCAACTAAAACAGATGTTGTAGAGAATATTTATGTTGGCAAATGTTGTTCTCCTTCAGAACTGGAAATATATAACGCTCTTTTTCACGAATTCAGAGATGTCTTTGCTTGGTCATATGATGAAATGCCAGGCATTGACTCGAGTATCGTTGAACACAAAATTAAGATGTATCCAGATGTCAAACCGGTAAGACAACGGCTACGGCAGGTGCACCCCAAGAAAGCCGCTGCCATTAAGGCAGAAGTTGAAAAAATTCTCCATGCTGGTTTTATCTACCCGGTTCCTTTGACCGATTGGGTATCCAATATTGTCCCTGTTATGAAGAAACAAGGGACAATTAGAGTGTGTGTCGATTATAGGGATGTAAATCAAGCTTGTCCAAAAGACAACTACCCTACACCCTTTATCGACCAGATAATTGATGAATGCGCCGGATGCGAAATCTTTTCATTCATGGATGGATTTTCCGGGTATAATCAAATAAATATCCACCCACAGGACCAGTCAAAGACTGCATTCATTTGTCCGTGGGGCACATTCGCATATCGAAAATTACCCTTTCATTTAAAGAACGCAGGGGCGACGTTTCAGAGGGCAATGAATTATGCCTTCCATGACATCAAAAACATCGTTCAACCATACCTCGATGACCTTCCGGCTCATTCCCGAAAGCGGACTGATCATCCGCAGCATTTAAGAGCGATATTTCTACGTTGCCGACACTACAAGATACGACTCAATCCACACAAATGTGTATTTTGCGTCAGTTCTGGTTGTTTACTTGGCTTTGTAGTCTCCAAGGATGGGATTCGTCTCGACCTGTGCAAGGTCCAGGCAATCATAAATTTGCCTCCACCTTCAAATTTGCTTCAGATTCAGAAACTCCAAGGGAAAGCAAACTTTCTGAGGAGGTTCATTCCAAATTACGCCGAACTTGCTAAAGGTTATACACGTCTTTTGAAAAAGGAGGTACCCTTTGTATGGGATCAGGTTGCACAAGCTTCCTTTGATGCTTTGAAAGATTCCCTAATAAAAGCATCATTAATGTACGCCCCTGATTATCAAAGAGATTTTAACCTGTATCTGGCTGGAGCAGATACAACCATCGCAATGGTTTTAGTTCAAGAAGTCGACGGAATTGAACATCCTATATATTATTTAAGTAAAAACTTAAATGATACAGAAAGCAAATATTCTTACGTGGAAAAAATGGTGCTTGCAGCTGTTCAAGCGATACAAAGATTTCGACACTATGTCCTCTTTCGGAAAACTACCATTCTGTTTGATTACAACCCCATGACTTATATATTGTCGCGACGGTTGCTGGGGGGCAAATATTCGAAATGGATAGTGATCCTTCAAGAGTTTGATCTGGAATTCATAAAATCCAAGTCAAAGAAAGCTCTAGTTTTTGCAGAATTATTATGCGATCTCCCATTGTCGTCCAACGATGAAACATCCGAAGAATCAATCGTCGATGAAAATTTGTTTCTGATATCTACAAGCAATGAGTGGTATGGAGATATAATAATTTATCTCCAAACCCAAAATTTTAGGCCTAACACCTCTCACTCTGAACAAAAACGTATTCGATACCAAGCAAAAGACTACATGATTGTCAGTGATACACTTTACCGTCGTGGTATCAATACAGTTCTGAGAAGGTACCTCACCCATGAGGAGGCCGAAAAATCCCTGAATGAGTGTCATTCAGGGGCCTATGGGGGGCATCAATCTGGATATGCTACAACACAAAAAATCTTACGAGCAGGATACTTCTGGCCAACAATGTTCAAAGATTGCATAACCGCAGTCAGAAGTTGCCATGCTTGTCAAATTTTTGATAGCAAAACCAGAAGACCACCTGCACCTCTACAGCCAATAGTTGCTGTTGGGCCGTTCGCCAAATGGGGCATCGATTTCATGACATGTAACCCCACCTCGACCGAGGGGCATGCGTATATCATAGTCACAGTCGACTATTTTACCAAATGGGCCGAGGCGATGCCTACATTAGATAATACTGGTGAAACAACCGCCCTTTTCTTTTTCAATCATGTAGTCGCCAGATTCGGCTTACCACAGGCTATAGTCACAGATCATGGATCACATTTTCGCAATCACTTGATGCTCGAATTAGCTGCCAAACTAGGATTGTCTCACGACAGCTCTACTCTGTATTATCCGCAAGCCAACGGAAAAGTTGAAGCGATCAACAAGGTCCTGAAGCGTATGTTGCAAAGGATGATCGAAGTTCACAAAAGAAGGTGGCACATAATCCTGTACTCGGCCTTGTGGGCTTACCGAACATCGGTAAGGAATGCGACCGGGTTCACACCCTTCCAACTGGTATATGGCCTGGAAGCAGTCTTACCAGTCCAGTGTGAAATCGCGTCTCTTAAACTCGCAATCGATCTCCTCCCCGGAACTTCAGAAGAAGAGGCTCGTTTCTTGGAATTAATCCAATTGGATGAAACCCATCATGATGCTGCTTTAGCTAAAGAAGCTTATAAGAAACGAGTCAAGGCGCAGTTCGACAAAAATGTCAAACCCCGTGTCTTCTCAGAAGGTGACTTGGTCTTGCTTTACGACCAAGAATCCGATAAATTGGGAGCAGGTAAATTTAAGTCTTTATGGATGGGCCCCTATATTTTTAAACAAGTATTAGCAAAAGGAGCCTATGAGTTAATGGATTATGACGGAATTCCACTGGCGCAACCTCGTAATGGGTTGTACCTCAAGCGTTACTATGCTTAAATAGTAACCAATATTCTTTTGTTGTATTTTGTTTTCGCTAAAGTGTTAGTTTTGGTTGAGTAATCCACCTTTTTACATTTATTGCAGATGTCAAACCTTTTGGAGACATGTGTTGGATATGTCGACGGGGCGAGTCGTAGTTCGCGGAACCTGTCCTCCGCAGCCTGGGCCATTTTTGATCCAAGCGGCGAGTTAGTAAGTTTCAGAGGTGTATGTATTGGTCAATCAACGAGTAACATCGCTGAGTATAGCATGCTGATAGAACTTCTCTCTGATGCCATCACCCATGGTATAAGCCGACTAATCGTCAGGCTAGACTAACAACTCGTAATACTACAACTCAATGGTATATATTCTGTCTGAAACCCAACTATTTATTGCATGTTCCTAAGGGTTAAGATTTTGGAAAGACAATTTGATCTTATTCAATACCAAACATAGTCACAGTCGACTATTTTACCAAATGGGCCAAGGCGATGCCTACATTAGATAATACTGGTGAAACAACCGCCCTTTTCTTTTTCAATCATGTAGTCGCCAGATTCGGCGTACCATAGGCTATAGTCACAGATCATGGATCACATTTTCGCAATCACATGATGCTCGAATTAGTTGCCAAACTAGGATTGTCTCATGACAGCTCTACTCCATATTATTCGCAAGCCAACAGACAAGTTGAAGCGATCAACAAGGTCCTGAAGTGTATGTTGCAAAGGATGATCGGAGTTCACAAAAGAAGGTGGCACCTAATCCTGTACTCGGCCTTGTGGGCTTACCGAACATCGGTAAGGAATGCGACCGGGTTCACACCCTTCCAACTGGTATATGGCCTGCAAGCAGTCTTACCAGTCCAGTGCAAAATCTCGTCTCTTAAACTCGCAATCGATCTCCTCCCCAGAACTTCAGGAGAAGAGGCTTGTTTCTTGGAATTAATCCAATTGGATGAAACTCATCGTGATGCTGCTTTAGCTAACGAAGCCCATAAGAAACGAGTCAAGGCGCAGTTCGACAAAAATGTCAAACCCCGTGTCTTCTCAGAAGGTGACTTGGTCTTGCTTTACGACCAAGAATCCTATAAATTGGGAGCAGGTAAATTTAAGTCTTTATGGATGGGCCCCTATATTGTTAAATGAGTATTAGCAAAAGGAGCCTACGAGTTAATGGATTATGACGAAATTCCACTAGTGCAACCTCGTAATGGGTTGTACCTCAAGCGTTACTATGCTTAAATAGTAACCAATATGATTTTGTTGTATTTTGTTTTCGCTAAAGTGTTCGTTTTGGTCGAGTAATCCACCTTTTTACATTTATTGCAGATGTCAAACCTTTTGGAGACATGTGTTGGATATGTCGACGGAGCGAGTCATAGTTCGCGGAACCTGTCCTCCGCAGCCTGGGCCATTTTTGATCCAAGCGGTGAGTTAGTAAGTTTCAGAGGTGTATGTATTGGTCAATCAACGAATAACATCGCTGACTATAGCACATTGATAGAACTTCTCTCTGATGCCATCACCCATGGTATACGCTGACTAATCGTCAGGCTAGACTCACAACTCGTAATACTACAACTCAATGGTATATATTCCGTCCGAAACCCAGCTATTTATCGCATGTTCCTAAGGGTTAAGATTTTGGAAAGACAATTTGATCTTATTCAATACCAACATATTTCCAGAAACTTAAACACATTAACCGACTCATTAGCAAACTATGTGTTAGATAGACATTTGCAACATTTATAAAAAGAAACACATCATCAATTTTTTACATGTGGATCATATAGCTCAACCAGAATAAAACCCGAAAATCAAAATATATATAGCTGTTTATGGTTTACATATAATGTTCTGTAACCAAGACAAAATCGGTCACATGACCTAAAAACTCAAAATGCTAGGGGGCACCCTAGTCTAATGATGCTCATGATAGCAAGTCACAGCCTGTGCGATCATGCGTAAGAGACGAGTCCATCGTCTAGGTACACCAGTAGTATGCCGCTGTAACTACAAAGGTAGCTTGTCGATCCTCACATCGGGAATACCGATAGTAAGGCTCTCAACCTGCTCCTGCACAGCTGTGAGAGTCTCGGCCACATCAAGGTCACGAAGAATAACCCTCCTAGCGGCCTCTCCTTCTGGGGCAGCGGCTGACACTCTCAGGCGAACTACTGGATGAACAGGACCAACATCTGCATGTACACATGAGTTTTATTAAAGTATTGATAGAATAAAGCACAAGGACATTATAAATAAAAACAGTAAATAGTGATATGGTCGAAGATTTTACCAATAGCGCCCCACTGCTCGCCATCCAGCAGTACTAAATCCGGATCACCCCGGAAGTCCATGCCAGCATATGGATACTCGGCATAAGCCATCTCCTGACGATCAAACCACCTGAAGAAGGTATCAGAAAACGAAATCTGAGACTGGCCAGCATGCCTAGACATATGGTCAACCCATCTCTGCATACGTGGTTCAGTAGGAGAAGGTAAGTCGAGTGTTATGTACTGCGGCTGCATCAGTGGTATCTTCTCCAAGGCAAAGGCGGTTAAAATAGAACCGAACCCAAAGTTCTTCAACCTCCAGTCCTTTATCTTGGTCAACTGATTTTTCATCACAAGAAGTATTGCATCGCACCAGTTGAATATTTTCAGTTGGAGGCACTCCAAGGCATGCTGCATATAGGATCTGTTGGGTACATGAAGAAACGCACTACCAGCCATCCTACCAAAAGTAAACAGGATAGACCTAAGGGACCTGTCAGTGACATCACGGATGATGATCTTGCCGTCTTTACTCGGCTGAGATCCTTCCCTGCAATACTGGCGGACATAATCTCTCACAGAGTCACCTCCTCGAGCCGAACCTAACAAAGAAATGGGGGCACCCCGCCTCGACAAGCCAGTCAAGAAGTAAATGTCTACTACAGTCAAGGGGATAGATTTGCCCCTAATCTGGAAATCCTGATTGATAGGATCCCAAGCATCGAGCAAATACTGCAGTAGGTTAATCTGTTGTCTCATGCTAGAGATGCGGAAGAACTTCAGCAAGCCACAATTCCGTAGCGCGTTCACTGTAACTGGATCATGTAGGGCAATCATGTCCTCTTCTTCATGTTCTTGTTCTCGCCATGTAAGGGTCATCTTGCTCCGAGATCTCTGAAAAACAAACAAGAGAGGAGTTAGATCCTGATTTTGATGAGAAACAGGCTAAAATTTTCATCAAAAACTGTGCAACAAATTCCCTTTCTGCACCCAATGCACCTGCAGCAGTGTTCCACCTGCATTGAATGTCAAACTGCCTTCATACTGGCCAACATTCAGCGCAGGTTTCGATGTACCCAGGGTGCGTTGATGGCAGAACGAACCCATCAAACCCCAGGGGCTCAGAAAAGCAGAGAATGAAGCACAGAATGCAAAAAGGAAACCATGAAATGAAAGAGCTCGGGTTTAGCTCCTACCTGGTCCAGACGGTGCTGAGAATCGCCCATAGAATCTCCCGAAATCGGCTGATGAAAATCAAGGGGGAAAAGGCACCTCCAAAGCTCCAACAAACCAAGTTCAAATGAAATGGTAAAATGAGAGGTAAAAACACTTTTTAATTGCTTTTTACTTAGTTCAAAGTAAAATATTAGCGTTTTAATCTCATTTTCAAGCAAATGTTGTTCATTTCTAACTTGTTTGATGAAGCAATTGAAAATACAGTACTATCTTTGAAAAGACAAAGCTATTTATGGTAAAAATCAAAACAAGACCATCTTATCGAGCAGTTTTAGCGCATAGTTCATGCTCGTTAAAAAATAAACATAAGACCGAGCAAGTGTTTCAATCCGCATTTAAGCTCGTTAAAAAAATGAACTATCCTCCGGTAAATAACCACCGTGAATGTAACATTATCAGCCATTAAGGCCTTGGTCGTGTTTGCATCGTCACCTCCACTTTTCCATTGGCCGATCATTCACTTCCATTTGATTGTTTACCCATTTTGAGGAACAGCTACGAAGAGTGATTTCACTAGCCATCCTTGTGACACTGCCGTGATTGGAAAATTCCAACCCTTACCTGAATTAGCTGCTACCCATTTTATCACTCGTTCCTCAAAAGACGAGTCTTCTTTAAGCTCTTTTCATCTGACTCGTAAAATATGAAAAGATTGCCGAGTTTTGGCCTTCCAGCTCATTAAAGCGACCGGAAGTGCTATCCCTCCTCTAGATTTTAATCTTTTTGGACCTGAGGGATTATTGCACAAAAAGATCGAGCGCTTGTTTTGTTCGGCTCGTTAAAACTATCGAAAACTCATCCCTTCTGTATTGTTTTATACTTTTTCGGACTTAAGGGATTAGACAACGAAAAAGGAATTTCGGAGTTACCTTTACATACCTTTTCAGACTCTCTAAAAATGAAAAGGACCGAGTTATATTTGTCATTAAACTCATTAAAAATCTTAATAGCGACAAACTTGTCTTTAGACGAGAATGAGTTTCACTATCGCTAGGCTCATTAAAACATAGCGATGGGTTTTCCCGAAGGGCAAATTATAGAACAATCATATGTTATCTTCCTCAAGCTTGAAAAAAATAAAGAGGTACTGGTCAGCAATGACTGGGGAAAAATTGGGAAAAACTCAAAGAATCTTTATTGGTAGCAAGTCGCTCTTGAACATGACACTTCCACTCCGTGCCTGAGTCGGCTTGGGTTGTTTCATTCACCGGTCACATCACCGTGGTCACGCCATACCATCCGCATTTGGGGTAAATGCTACCAATCCATCATATAAGTGTCGCCGACATGTTCAAGAGAAGTCATCCAGAGAAGTCACCCGTGTCCCATCCACTACCATACATTATACTTCATTCCTTCATGACCGCCATCCTGAACCATATATCATCAGATCATTTTCACCCCCATCAAAATCATTTGCTCCGTTCTGTGTCATTGATGTGGGATTCATCAAGGCCCTCTGACAGATTGCTTCTTGTCGACATCAGCTCATTATCCAAGAAGTTGATCTAGGAACACCCCATTCAGTACTTTGAAGCTTGCATGCCTCAATGGCAAGTTTCTCACTTCCGGCGACAGGTATACATCAATGACCTTCGACCGAAAGATTTTGCATGGTGTTCAACGCCAAGTCCTTTATTCACACCACGTGAATTGTACTGCAGTACCTTGAGGGTCATCATCCTTATTGGTGATTCCTCTCGCGCTTGTTAACAGTTTACATCATTGACTGGTAATCAAGCGATGTCTTTCCATGTTCGACTTCAAAACATTTTTCACATGGATCAACTTGTACTTCGAGTGAAGATCGGACGAGATTGAAGACCCCGGATCTAGTTTCATCCATCCAGGCTGCGATATATATTCAGGAAAAATAAATACATTGACATGTACAACATTGCAGCACAGATAATCATCCTACCAAAAGGATGATGACTTCATCAAAATCATCAGTCTACCATCAGACGATTGTCTGTCCTGTGTACATAAAAATGAATTTATAAAGCTGAGCATGGGAATGCCCACCTCAGCTATATCATGAAAACAGTATGAAAATAATGTATTGTATTGTATCTTATTACAGGTCTCCTCCCAGCATTGAAAGAACTTCGGATCCTCCTAATAAAGCATTTCACCCGATAAATGGCCTCATACTTTAGGGGGCAACTGTTATAGACATTTTTGTGCCTTACAACTCTAAGCATGAAATGTCCATAAACCAAGGGATCCTAAGTCCCTAAAAGTGTTGTTCCTACCCCTAGAGGAACAAGGCCAATCAATTACAGCTTCTCCCAGAAGTTCTCCACCAGAAACTGCTCAGAAACAGTCAAATTAGGATCATTTCAGCTGCTCCACTAGCTACCTACGTTGCATAGCACCCACGTACACTAGCTAGGTGCATTGCAACGCACCTAAATGCACTACCAGGGTGCGCTGAGCTAGAAATGACAAATGGCAGTGCCATTCCGCGAGGTGGAAAGACAATGGAAGCTTCTAGAATCTTCCCCCATGACACTTGCCTCACTGAGTTCGACCAAGGATGAGTAAGAGGCTCTCAGCCTCCAAGTGGAAGCAAGAACTGATAGAGAGAAGCCACAAGTCAAATCATAAGCTGACTCATCCTCTCTGCTTACATCTATATATGGATCCCTCATCCCAGAGATCAGGAGGCTGGAATTTTGTACTTTGCAGAGAATTGCTGTTGGTTTTGAGATTGAGATTAGTGCATTGGGTGATTTATGCTTTGTTGGAGGTGAAGAAGGGATTCCTTTGCTGGGAGGTTGATGCTGGATCAGGACTCACTTGGTTGTATCTCCTCCTCGATTTTCTTGTGATATCAATAAAACTATTTGAGTTTCTCCTACATGCTTGTGTATCAATGATGTTTTGTTATATTTGCATGTTTAGCTTAAATCTGATCCTAAGCTATTTATGAATGTAAATCTATGTCTTTGTGTAGTTTTCCTCTTCTGTGATCTTGCAGGAACTTAGTGAAGCTAGGCAAGTAAAGGAGCAAGTAGCTGGAAGCTGTCAAAGAGAAGAGATATTGGATCAAAGGACTAGCGAAAGACACAGGTTGTTTCATCCTATTCCTCTTCGTTTACAATTCATAAAGAAGAATACGAAAGTAGTTTTCCTTGTTTGTTTCTAAGGCACTATCACACCTTAGTGGGATAGGGGCGTTCTGAGTAGACACTTTTCCCAACAACATATATAGATAGGTATTAAGAGAGAAAGAGGGAGTTGAGATAAAGAGATAGAGAATGGGAGAGGGGAGAGATAGAGATAGAGATGGAGGGGAGAGAAAGGGGAAATAAGAGAAAGAGACACGTAGAAAAATATAGATGTGGAGAGAGAGAATGATATGGAGAGAGGGAGGGAAGAGAGAGAGGAAGAGGGGAGGGGAGAGAGTGAGGGTGGTAGTTAGGGAGGGAGGGTGTTGTGGGGAAAAGTATCCGACTCGGATGACCCTATCCCTACTCTAAAGGTGACAGTCTTTAGCAACAACTGAAAGTAAAGCTTTGATATTTTCCTTTATGAAAGTACAGAGAGAAGGAAGAAAAGATTAACCAACCTGGTGTCTTTCGCTTAGTCGATCCTTATCCTCTCTCTTTGTCTCTTGTTCCCAGCTCCTTGCTCTCTTTGCCGGTCCAGCTACACATAGATCCTGCACAAACAAGAGAGGAAACTACAAGATACAAGTACTCATAACTGATGCATGGATTAGAGTGAATCAAATATACATGTAAACACAATACATCAATGCAATACAAGTATATAGGAGAACATGCAAAACTTTATTGATAGAAGTAACAGGGTTCTGAGAAGGTTACAACCAATGATGGCTCCAATCCAGCAGCACCTCCCCAGCAGCAAGAACTCTCCTCTTCACCTCTAGTAAAACAATCACCCAATAGCTCTAACTGTAAACCAACAGCACCTCCTTGCTTTACACAAAATTCCAGCCTCCTTAGACCTCATAGAAGAGCTCTATATATAGGAGAGAAGAAGAGAGGATGAGTCAGCTTGAGGCTGGCATAGAGCTGACTAGTGTCCTCTCCCTCTTCAGTTAAACTTCAGTTCTTGAGTCCACTTGGAGATCCTTGCTTACACATGGTGATCAAGTACCTCTTACTCATCACAGGGCGAATCTCATGAACCAAGTGTCAGTTTGGAAGCTTCCTGGGCAGTTGACACCTTGCAGAATGACTGTGCCACTTGGCCAACCTCGCCCAGCGCAGGTAGCCTTCATTAGATTTGACTTCCAGCGCAGGTACAAGGAGGAGCAGTTGCATTCCAGCGCAGATGCTCAGTGGAGCAGTTGACATGATCCACAATTAGCCTGTTTTGAAGTGTTTTCAGGTGGAGAACTGATTGGAAGTGCTGTTGTTTGATGACCTTGTTCTTTTAGGGGTAAGAACAACATGTTTAGGGACTGAGGATCCCTGTAATTATTGACATTTCATGCTCCATGTAGCGAGGCACAAAAATGTCTATAACAGTTGCCCCCTAAAGTATGAGGCCGTTTATCGGGTGAAATGCTTTATCTAGAGGGTCCGAAGTTCATTCCAGTGCTGAGGAGGCGCCCTGTAATACAATACAATACAATACATTATTTTTCATTCTATTTTCATGATCTAGCTGAGGCGGGCATTCCCATGCTCAGCTTTATAAATACATTTTGGTACATATGACAGACGATCGTCTGAAGGTAGACTGATAATTTTCTGCTGAAATTATCATCCTTTGAATAGGATGATCATCTGCTGCAATGATGTACATGACAAATGCTTTTATATTTCCTGAATATATATCGCAGCCCGGATGGATGAAACTAGATCCGGGGTCTTCAAACTCGTTCGATCTTCACTCTAAGTACAAGTCGATCCATGTGAGAATTTCGCTGAAGTCGAACATGGAAAGACATCGCTTGATTACCGGCCAATAATGAAAACCGTTAACAAGCGCGAGAGGAATCACCAATAATGACGATGACCCTCAAGGTACTGCAGTACAATTCACGTGGCGTGAATAAAGGACTTGGCGTCGAACGCCACGCGAAATCTTCTGGTCGAAGGTCATTGATGTATACCTGCCGCCGGAAGTGAGAAACTTGCCATTGAGGCATGCAAGCTTCAAAGTACTGATGGGGGTGTTCCTAGATCAACTTCTTGGATAATGAGCTGAAGTCGACAAGAAGCGATCCGTCAAAGGAGGGCCTTAATGAATCCCACATCAATGACACGGAACGGAGCTAATGATTTTAGTGGAGGTGAAAACAAACTGTGACATATGATTCAGGGTGGCGATCATGAATGGATGAAGGATAATGTATGGCAGTGGATGGGACACGGTTGACACTTTCAGAATGACCCCTCTTGAACATATAACGACACTGATGCGATGGATCGGTAGCATTACCCCAAAATGTGGATGGTTTGGCGAAGACCATGGTGATGAGACCGGTGAATGAAACAACCCAACCCGATGTGGTACGGAAGAAAAGTGTCATGTTCAAGAGCGACTTGCTACCATTAAGCTTTGATGTTCTCCCAATTTTTCCCCAGTCATTTCTGACCAGTACCTCTTTATTTTTGTCAAGCTTGAGGAGGATAACATATGCTTGTTCTATAACCTGCCCTTCGGGCAAGCCCATCGCTATGATTTAATGAGCTTAGCGATAGGGAAACTCGTTCTCGTCTAAAGACAAGTTTGTCGCTATTTAATCATTTTAACGAGTCTAACGACAAGGAAAACTCGGTCCTTTTCATTTTTAGAGAGTCTGAAAAGGTACAGAAAGTTAACTCCATAATTCCTTTTTCGTCATCTAATCCCTTAAGTCCGAAAAAGTATAAAACAATACAGAAGGGATGGGTGTTCGGTTGCTTTAACGAGCCGAACAAACAAGCGCTCGATCTTTTTGTGCAATAATCCCTCAGGTCCAAAAAGATTAAAATCTAGAGGAGGGATAGCTCTTCCCGTCGCTTTATCGAGCTGGAAGGCCAAAACTCGGCAATCTTTTCATATTTTACGAGTCAGTTGAAAAGAGCTTAAAGAAGACTCGTCTTTTGAGGAACGAGTGATAAACAGGGTTAGCAGCTGATTCCAGGTACAGGTTGGAATTTTCCAATCACGACAGTGTCACGAGGATGGCCAGGTGAAATCACTCTTCGCAGTTGTTCCTCAAAATAGGTAAACAATCATATGGAGGTGAACGATCGGCCAAATGAAAAGTGGAGGTGACGGTGCAAACACGACCAGGGCTTTTATGGCAGATGAGGTTACATACACAATGGTTATTTACCGGGATGGGTTCATTTTTTAATGAGCTTGAATGCGCCAAAACACTGCTCAAACTTATGTTTATTTTTTAACGAGCATGAACTATGTGCTAAAACTGCTCGGAGATAAGTTTGCATGCCCCCAGCATAATAATGCAAATCGAGGTGCATGCCCCCCAAGCTTCATTGCATTCAACTCGGTGGTTGGAATGAAGGTTTACATTTGAGAAAGGGGATTTGTTTCATTTTTTGATGAGGTTGACATAGTAAAAGAACTATCCTCATGACTCCTTGTTTCATTTTTTAACGAGGTTGACACGAGATTAGAACTGTCCTCGGAGCCCACTATATTTACAGTATTTCCATTAGGGCGATGATCCATGCTGACAAAATGTTCAGGAATCTTCCGAATCCATTAGATATAGAAGATTTCATATTGTCGGTTTCCACTGTGGCCACTTCCGCCAGATTTCTTGCAGGCGGTAGGGCAAAAGTGCCCATTAAGGCAGGGTCTTTTAGGAGACCTACTCCAATATTTTGAAGCGAATGATCGCTTCCATGGATCATTGGAATGCTTCCCGTAACTTGTGAACTGTCGGGGAGGAAAGTTTGTTGGTCGACGACTGTAATCCCTCCTTGAAATGGAAATGCAATCTTCCTGAAGTAGGTCGACACGACTGCGGCCATGGCATATATCCAGGGCCTTCCTAGTAGGATGTTGTAATCGAGGTTTCCATCAATTACTTCAACATCGACTTCTACTGTTTTGCCCCCCAGTTCAACTTGCAAGTTACTTAAAATCCCGTATGGAGTGTATGATCGTCCATCAAATGCTTTTAATGTCGTTGACGATTATAACAGAGGCACAAAAATGTCTATAACAGAGGGATATAATTAGAGATGGAGGTAGATATCCAACCTGGCGACTCCGCTGGGGAGCCTAGTATCTTGTTGGTGTTTGTAGTATTTTGCTATTCATTTCTTGAAGAAAAGAGTACCAAATCGAAAAGTTTTTGACTATATCAAAAGCGAAGTAGAGGGACTGTTACTCTTGCTCATTTGCTGAGCAAATTCAAGATTTGAAGAGCTTATCTACAAAATACTCTTTACTCTTTGTGATAGCTTTTCATCCTCTTGATCATCCCTTAGCCTGTACTTGACCTATAGCTTTTTATTTCAGCAAAAACAGTGCATTTTTGAGCTTTTTATGACCCGGAAATCCTTGTAAACGCAACTCTCGTGTCCCAGAGCAGGCTGTCCACAGGCAGTCTGCATTACAGCGCAGGTAGTCCCTTCGGGAACTGCGCTGGGAGTCAATTTGACAGACCAGAGCCTGCGCTGGACCTGTTAGCCAGTGTCTTGCTAAGGTTTCCCTTTGTGTCTGAGCCCTGTTTTCATTGATTTTTTGCTGATTGCTTGCTGGTCATTCTACTTGCTGTAAACCATTCTCCTTGACATTATTCCGCCTCAGTTGTGTGATGAAACTGTGAATGTTCTTTTGGTATTTCTTGTTTCAGTTACAGTTTCCCATTGTGAAAAGCAAACCGGTATAGCTGTGGCCTCTTAGATCCTGAACTGTAAAAGTGTCTTTGTGATCTTAAGAGCTAGTTTTATTACTGTTCATGGCTGTTTGAGTTTGTTTGTTTTTCATCTTATGGTTTGAATTCGTATATTTTTAGTGTTAAAACAAGTACCTGTAAGGTGTCTTTTAATTATAGACGAAACTTGTTTGTTTACGCTTCAAATTGAATTTGAAAATTACACAACAATTTCCTTTTGTCTACATCAACATTAAGGGAAAAGAAAAGAAATACATGCATCTTGCATTTGCATTTTTGATAAGTTTGCGTGTCTGATCTAGGAGAAAGTGCATTAGTTTGTGCTCTGTGCTCTGTGTGGAAAGATATTGTTTTTTCTCTCCCCTCAGTAGTTAGGATTTTCAAAGCTAAAAAGATTGTGAAAGCTTGCTTATCATTTTAGCTGCATTTAGGAATTTGTACCAATACATCTCGTGGTGATCCTGAAAGACAAACTGATAAACAAGATCAACTTAAAATATATTGAATGAATCTAAAAACGCATTGTAACATAACGCTCACAATAGAGGTCTAGGTAGAGACGTGTTCCGGCGTCGTTAAACGTAGTGACTGTCGATCTCTACGAAGGTGGGTGATTCCTCCTGAGGGACGATAGCACTAATACGGACTTGAGCTCCCGCGTACCGTCGCGTATATTGGGAGACCCCTATAGGCAATTATCCTTTATCCTTAGGAAGCCATGTCGACCGCCCTACTGATCGCGATGCAGTGAACACAGCATTCACGAAGATCGACCACCCGTACCGTAAAACGTATTCTGTGGTTTCGCGAAAGGTTTGGCACACCCTCTGCCTAGATCTCCAGAGCAGTTTCTTTTGGCCCTTTTCAAACTCTATAACTGAAAAGGTCCAACCGAGCATTTGTCACTTCGGGCTCGTTAATACATCGAAGGCGACTAGAGTCATCTTTAGCTTTTTCTCGACTCGTAAAACATGAAAAAGCAAAGTTGTGTCTAAAAGCGTCTAATAAAATTCATTCAATACGGAAACATAATTCCCCTTTTTGTATTTTAGTTGATCGAGTAATCCGCAACCGTGGAGGAAAGTCAATTAGAACTCCGTCGTTCGAGGAGACTCGCGAGTCAACCGTCTTTGTCTCCGGAATCGAGAGTAGTACGGACGAAGCAAACTTGCTTGACCAGGTCAAAATCTCCCATTAAAGTTAGAACAACAGTTCCAACTACATCTGAGATTCTGGTCACTCCTAATATTTCCGGAATCCCTGCCTCTATTGAAGAAGTTCAACAGCGACAGAGGGATAGTTGTACTGATCCTAGTCTGAGAACAAGTACTTGCATAACTGAACCAGTTCCATCTGAAACCGGTCCACAGAGTCTTGTTGCTCAAACAACTGTCGCTGTCGAAGCAACCCCTTCTTCGGCACCAGAAATCTTTTACGGACCTGACGGTCTTCCTCTTCCTCCTAGTCTGATTGCAATAGAGGAAATCGTAGAGGACCAGCAAGCAAATACTCCAACTCATTTTGGAGTAGGCATCACTCTTTTTCCTTTTGCATCAGAAGTTTGTCCATCGCCAGTGAAAGTTCCTGTAGAATCGTTAGGCAGTTTATTGGATAGACTTAAAATGTCTGAGCAACCGTCGACATCTAGGACTGTGCCAAATGACACAGCGACAGCAGAAGCTCCTGCTGTCAATCCAACGATGTTTGCCGGCATACCAGCTGTCCCGACTAGCTCTCATCAGCTAGAAGGAGTCCACCCAGGGACTATTACGACAACTTGGTCTGTTCCAGTTTGTTCTTTCGGTATAATACCCGGTAATTCTTATGTTGAAACTAGACAAATTGATCCCTTTGGAAATCAGTTTGGGCCATCCAGTCCTCAAAGGCAATCTATACCCTTGAGTTCCGGATTGTTACCATATGGGGGGCAATATGCCCTTTCACTTCCCCTTCCGGGGGGATATCCATACGGCAGTTTTCAACAACATTCAGGTTTGACTGAAGTAACGACGAGTGGTTGGGTACCTATGTTACCCCAACAACCAAGAGTTGTATATTCCATGCAACAGTGTGTACCTATGTCTAGTATCCCGACGACGCCAGCAATTGTAACCGTGTCGCAAGTTCAATCGATGCCTGTTGTATGTCAACCCCAAGTTGTAATGCAACAGCCCATTGAACCTGCAACACAACCACAATCGCCAACTGCCAGGACGACACAGACACAAACGGGAACCATAACCCCGCATCTTGGTCCGTCGGTTAGTATTGCACAGCAAAACATGGCTTCGCAACCATGGATGGTGCAATACCAACAACCTCAGTTTCAACAGGTGTACCAGGGATCTGAACAACAGATCTTTGCGAATAGTGGGCAACCCTATATTCAGAACGGGTTAAATCAACCACTTTACAGTGGCCAAGCCCACCAGCCATATCAGTCATATCAACATCAGTTGCATTATGCTGGTATGCAAAGGCCTACTGCTCAGGCGATTCCATCGTATCCTGGGTACGCCTCGCCAAACCTGAATCAGCAGTTGCCATTCGTGGCAACTCTAGAATTACCAGATTTACATCGATTGACGAACGATCCAATCGCCTATGCCCATTGGTGGCCAGCGATTCCTCACAAACTTCCTTCGGACATTCCTAAATTCAATGGAAATCCTGGCGAAGACCCGTCGAATCATGTGATGACATTCCATCTGTGGTGTTCGTCGAATACCTTGAATGATGATTCGATAAGGCTTCGCCTTTTCCAGAGGACATTGACTGGTCCAGCGGCTAAATGGTATATTGAATTACCTAGAGCCTCTTTCGACAATTTTAGTTCCCTAGCCACAACTTTCTTAACACACTTTCAGTTACCTATAAGGTACGAAACTGGAACAGAGATCTTGACCAATTTCAAGCAGACAACGGCCACACATATATCAGATCATATACATGAGTGGCGTCGTCGTCGCAGAATGGTAAAGACTTATGTTCCAGATCAGCTTTTAGCTGAGTGGTTTATAAAGTCGCTTCTTCCTGCTATAACAGAAGATGTGGCCAAGGGAGGCGTCGTAACAGAGGAGCAAGTTATTGCTCGTGCCCAGTATTTAGACTTAGTATATACTCAGTCTGGCACGCTCTATGACAAGATACCTGACGCCCCTAGACCGGAATTTTCAATTCCTCCCCCTCCTGGATCAAATAGTAACTCTCATGCCGGCGATGGTGTGATTGGCACTGCAAATACAAAGTCAACACGGGATTCGTCTAAGAAAGCCCGTAAGACTTCGAATCAAAATGCAAATGAAGAACTTCTTGCCTTGGAAGTAAGTGCCGTGTCGGACGACAAGGGCAAACAACTGAAGCAACCAGGGGGCAAGAAGAAAAAGAAAGGGAGAAAAGGGAAACCCCCTTCGGGGTGTCATATATGCGATGAGGATCATTGGACAGCAGATTGTCCATACAAAGCTGAGCTTAAAAGATTCTTTAAGAGTCCGAAAACCTCAGCTGTGTTGACTGATCTGTTTCCTAATCCTGGTCAAAATCTGGTTGCTAATCAAAATGCTTCCCGATCCCAAGTGCTTATGTTGTCTACCTCAAAGCAGCAGAATAATGCTTTGACAAAGAATAAAGATTACGGGAATCCATGGCTGTCAAATAACAAGGCTAATGAACAACCTAGTAGTTCGACGACCACTTTGACCAAATTTGTGCCACCCATCATTCCTGAACCAATGATAAAGTTGCCGAAGGGAGTAGTACACAAATCGACATTTAATCCTCGTGCCAAAATAGCACAGAATTATAATATAATAGAGGACCTGGCCCAATCGTCGTCCGCTATGTCGACACTTGAGGTACCGCAAAATTGCCCCTCCCAAGAGCAAACTTTATTATCAGCAATAGGTGGGATTGGCCCAATGGATTCCAATCTTGTGGCCTTTGATCACAAAGGATATGACCCTAAGTTACCAGCTCAACTAGCTTTCCTTATTCAAGTGAAAGCCCTCAACAAGACTGTTCACCGAACAATTATTGATGAGGGGGCATCTACATGTATCATGTCGATGAGTTACTGGAAAACTCTCGGATCTCCAACCTTATCGCGATCTTCGACGGCACTAAAAGCATTCGATGGAAGGACGTACGCCCCGTACGGCATCCTAAATAACTTGAAGCTTGAACTAGGGGGAAAAACAGTAGAAATTGATGTTGAAGTAATCGAAGGAAATCTTGATTACAACATCCTGCTGGGAAGGCCCTGGATATATGCCATGGCCGCAGTTGTGTCGACCTACTTCAGGAAGATTGCATTTCCCTTCCAAGGAGGAATTACAATCGTCGACCAACAGGCATTTCTCCCCAACAGTTCACAAGTTACGGGAAGCGTTCCGATGATCCGTGGAAGCAATCATTCGCTCCAAAATATCGGAGTAGGTCTCCTAAAAGACCCTACCTTAATGGGTACTTTTGCCCTACCGCCTCCGAGTAATCTGGCGGAAATGGCCACAGTGGAATATGAAACCTTCTATGTCTAATGGATCTAAAGTTTCGAGGATAGTTCCTAACTCATGTCAACCTCGTTAAAAAATGAAATAAGGAGTCCTGAGGACGGTTCTAATCTTGTGTCAACCTCATTAAAAAATGAAACAAATCCCCGAGGTAAACCTTCATTCCAACCACCAAGATGAATGCAATGAAGCTTGGGGGGCACCCTCCTTTGACATGCGTCATTATGATGCTGGGGGCATGCAAAAGAATCGAGCAGTTTTTGTGCAGAAGTTCATGCTCGTTAAAAAATAAATGTAAATTGTGAGCAATCTTTCCCTAGCAGTTCAAGCTCATCGAGAAAAAATGAACTGGTAAACAACCATGAGAAATGTAACCTTTGAAAGCCATATTAAAAGCCCTTGGTCGTGTTTATATGCCATCACCTCCATCCGTTCATTTGGCCAATCGTTCACCTCCATATGTTTGTTTACCCATTTTGAGGAACAGCTGCGAAGAGTGATTTCACTTAGCCATCCTTGTGATGCTGCCGTGATTGGAGAATTCCAACCTGTACCTGGAATCTGCTGCTATCCCTGTTCATCACTCGTTCCTCAAAAGACGAGTCTTCTTTGAGCTCTTTTCACTGACTCGTAAAATATGAAAAGTTTGCCGAGTTTTGGCCTTCCAGCTCGTTAAAGCTACCAGAACGCTATCCCTCCTCTAGATTTTAATCTTTTTGGACCTGAGGGATTATTGCACAAAAAGATCGAGCGCTTGTCTTGTTCGGCTCGTTAAAGCAATCGAAAACTCATCCTTTCTGTATTGTTTTATACTTTTTCGGACTTAAGGGATTAGATGACGAAAAAGGAATTTTGGAGTTAACTTTATGTACCTTTTCAGACTCTCTAAAAATGAAAAGGACCGAGTTTTCCTTGTCGTTAGACTCGTTAAAATGATTAAATAGCGACAAACTTGTCTTTAGACGAGAACGAGTTTCCCTATCGCTAGGCTCGTTAAATCATAGCGATGGGCTTGCCCGAAGGGCAGGTTATAGAACAAGCATATGTTATCCTCCTCAAGCTTGACAAAAATAAAGAGGTACTGGTTAGAAATGACTGGGGAAAAATTGGGAGAACATCAAAGTTTAATGGTAGCAAGTCGCTCTTGAACATGACACTTTTCCTCCGTACCACATCGGGTTGGGTTGTTTCATTCACCGGTCTCATCGCCATGGTCCTCGCCAAACCATCCACATTTGGGGTAATGCTACCGATCCATCGCATCAGTGTCGTTATATGTTCAAGAGGGGTCATTCTGAAAGTGTCAACCGTGTCCCATCCACTGCCATACATTATCCTTCATCCATTCATGATCGCCACCCTGAATCATATGTCACAGTTTGTTTTCACCTCCACTAAAGTCATTAGCTCCGTTCCGTGTCATTGATGTGGGATTCATTAAGGCCCTCCTTTGACGGATCGCTTCTTGTCGACTTCAGCTCATTATCCAAGAAGTTGATCTAGGAACACCCCCATCAGTACTTTGAAGCTTGCATGCCTCAATGGCAAGTTTCTCACTTCCGGCGACAGGTATACATCAATGACCTTCAACCAGAAGATTTTGCGTGGCGTTCGACACCAAGTCCTTTATTCACGCCACGTAAATTGTACTGCAGTACCTTGAGGGTCATCGTCATTATTGGTGATTCCTCTCGCGCTTGTTAACGGTTTTCATTATTGACCGGTAATCAAGCGATGTCTTTCCATGTTCGACTTCAGCGCAATTCTCACATGGATCGACCTGTACTTAGAGTGAAGATCGAACGAGTTTGAAGACCCCGGATCTAGTTTCATCCATCCGGGCTGCGATATATATTCAGGGAATATAAAAGCATTTGCCATGTACATCATTGCAGCAGATGATCATCCTATTCAAAGGATGATAATTTCAGCAGAAAATTATCAGTCTACCTTCAGACGATCGTCTGTCATATGTACCAAAATGTATTTATAAAAGCTGAGCATGGGAATGCCCGCCTCAGCTAGATCATGAAAATAGAATGAAAGATAATGTATTGTATTGTATTGTATTACAGGGCGCCTCCTCAGCACTGGAATGAACTTCGGACCCTCTAGATAAAGCATTTCACCCGATAAACGGCCTCATACTTTAGGGGGCAACTGTTATAGACATTTTTGTGCCTCGCAACATGGAGCATGAAATGTCAATAATTACAGGGATCCTCAGTCCCTAAACATGTTGTTCTTACCCCTAAAAGAACAAGGTCATCAAACAACAGCACTTCCAATCAGTTCTCCACCTGAAAACACTTCAAAACAGGCTTATTTTGGATCATGTCAGCTGCTCCACTGAGCTTCTGCGCTGGAATGCAACTGTCCCTCCTTGTACCTGCGCTGGAAGTCAAGATTAATGAAGGCTACCTGCGCTGGGCGAGATTGGCCAAGTGGCACAGTCATCCTGCAAGGTGTCAACTGCCCAGGAAGCTTCCAAACTGACACTTGGTTCATGAGATTCGCCCTGTGATGAGTAAGAGGTACTTGATCACCATGTGTAAGCAAGGATCTCCAAGTGGACTCAAGAACTGAAGATTAACTGAAGAGGGAGAGGACACAAGGCAGCTTCATGTCAGTCTCAAGCTGACTCATCCTCTCTTCTTCTCTCCTATATATAGAGCTCTTCTATGAGGTCTAAGGAGGCTGGAATTTTGTGTAAAGCAAGGAGGTGCTGTTGGATTACAGTTAGAGCTATTGGGTGATTGTTTTACTAGAGGTGAAGAGGAGAGTTCTTGCTGCTGGGGAGGTGCTGCTGGATTGGAGCCATCATTGGTTGTAACCTTCTCAGAACCCTGTTACTTCTATCAATAAATTTTTGCATGTTCTCCTATATACTTGTATTGCATTGATGTATTGTATTTACATGTATATTTGATTCATCCTAATCCATGCTTCAGTTATGAGTACATGTATCTTGTAGTTTGCTCTCTTGTTTTGTGCAGGATCTGTGTGTAGCTGGACCGGCAAAGAGAGCAAGGAGCTGGGAACAAGAGACAAAGAGAGAGGATCAAGATCGACTAAGCGAAGGACACCAGGTTGGTTAATCATTTCTTCTTTCTCTTTGTCAGGTACGGCTCGAGGGACTACTTCCACCAGAGACTATATCCGTCAGTATTGCCGGGAAGGTTCACAGCCGAGCAAAGACGGCAAGATCAATATCCGTGACATTACTGACAGGTCTCTCAGGTCCATTCTGTTCACCATTGGTAGGATGGCCGGTAGCGCAGCTTTACATGTTGCCAACAGATCTTATATGCAGCACGCCTTGGAGTGTCTCCAACCGAAAGTGTTTAACTGGTGTGATGCAGTACTTATCCAGATGAAAAGTCAATTGACCAAGGTAAAGGACGGGGGCTGAAGAACTTTGGATTTGGTTCTATTCTGACTGCCTTTGTCTTGGAGAAAATCCCATTGATGCAACCTCAGTACATCTTGCTTGATGTACCTTCTCCGACCGAGCCACGCATGCAGAGGTGGGTTGACCATATGTCCCGGCATGCTGGTCAACCTCATATTACATTCACTGAGTCCTTCTTTAGGTGGTTCGAGCGTCAGGAGATGGCATTTTCTGAGTATCCATATGTGGGTATGGGCTACCGAGGTGATCCGGACTTGGTGCTTCCGGATGGCGAGCAATGGGGCGCTATTGGTAAAATCTCTGACCATATCACTGTTTATTGTTTTCATTCATGATGTTTACTGTTCAAAACTGATCAAACTCTTGGGTGCATGCAGATGTTGGTCCTGTTCGTCCAGTAGCTCGTCCACGATCGCCAGTTGCTGCCCCAGCAGCAGAGCCTGCTAGGAGAGTTGTTATTCGCGACCTTGGTGATACTGAGATACTTGCAGCTGTGCAGGAGCAGGTTGAGAGCCTTACTCGTGGTCTTCCGGATGTACAGATGGACTCGTTTCTTTCAGTTTGTTGTTGACCATGTAGCGAGGCACAAAAATGTCTATAACAGAGGGATATAATTAGAGATGGAGGTAGATAAATATAGTGATAGAGGGGAGATATAGGAAGAGAGAGAGGGAAAAATGGAGGGAGAGAAGGAGATAGGGAGGGAGATAAAGATAGGGTCGGAGGGGGGGTATAGAGGGAGAGAGAGGGGGAGAGAGGGGGAGGGAAGGGAGAGGGGTAGGTAGGGACTCGGGAGGGAGGAAGGGAGAGAGAGAGGGAGGGAAATAGACAAATCTATATGGGTAAGGGAGAGAGGAAGAAATAGGGAAGAAGAAACAGATGGAGAGATAGAGAGGGTGATAAGGGCGATATAGATAGATAGAGAGGGAGGCAGGGGGGAGAGAGATGGATATAGAGAGTGAGGGGTGAGATAGAGAGACAAAGGAGAGAGGGAGGGAGATAGAGATAAAGCTAGAGGGAAGAGGAAAGGGAAATAAGAGAGGGAGAGAGAGAGGGAGAGAGAGAGAGAGAGAGAGAAGAGAAGAGAGGGAGAGAGAAATATTCAGAGAGAGTGTTGGAGGAGTGAGGAAGAGAGATGGTGTGTGTGTGTGTGAGAGAGAGAGAGAGAGAGATTGGGGAGAAAGAGAGAGAGAGATATGAAGGGACATAGATATGTAGTTGGAGGAGTAACATAGTGGGGGAGAAAAGGAGAGAGACAGGGAAGAAGAGAAAGATAAAGAGAGAAAGGTGGAGAGACATAGAGAGTTATAAGGGAGGGATAAGGATATGGGGAGGGGGTAGAGAGAATGAGAAAGTAAAGTAGTGAGGTGGAGAGAGATGAGAGAGGGAGTGAGGAAGAGAGAGGGAAAGAGAAATTGATGGAGATAGAGACATAGTTGTAGGCAAGAGAGAGAGGGGTGAGGGAATGAGAGACAAAGAGGGAGAGAAGGAGATAAAAAGGGAGATAGATATAGAGATGGAGGGGGGATAGAGGGAGAGAGGAAGGAGGGATAGAGAGGTATATTGGGACGTAGAGGGAGGGGGGACATGAGGGGAGAGGAAAGGATAGATAGAAGAGTGATAGATAAAGATAAATAGATAGTGTCATGAATGAGTGCACACCCAATTCCCATTCATATTCCTATAACGACGAAGAAATCAACTTTAGTGGAGCAAAGAAACCGCGTGTATAGACTTTTTTTGAGTGGGTCAGAGGGCCCAAAATTTCTTGGAAATATTGCATTCCTCATGAAATATTGCACTCATTGGCTTGTGGGGCCCAAAATTTGTTCAATTGAAAGGCCTTTCTCTTGAAATGTTGCGTAGATTTCGTGAATGAAGATGTGTACATTGGAAAATGGAGTTAGAGATGAGTGGGACATAGTGACCAAGAAATCGATTTTAGTGGAGCCAAGAAATTGCAATCGATTTCTTGTCAGTGGAGCGAAGAAATCGCATGTATAGAATATATGGGTGGGATTATTCATAAATTGATTTTAAATATTAAAATTTTAAAAGTTTGGAAAATTTATTTTAGTGGCGGAAAAAAAATATGTATAAAATATACAGGTAAAATTATTTGCAAATTGATTCTAAATATTAAAAGTCGAGAAACTAGAAATAGTAAAGACAATATTTCTTTTTTAAAAATGTTTGCATAAATTCCATGAATGAATACATATACGATGCAAAATCAAATTCCAAAGTTGGAGAGGTGCTTTTCAAAGTTCTACCCAGAAAGTGAAAGACGGAGAGATGGATTTGCGAAATCGAAAGACTATTCTATTGACTTGACTTGGGAAATTGAAAGGCTATTGACTTGACTTAAGGGAGATAGAGCCGAGGCAGACTAGCATCTAACACCCTCCATTATTCCAAATTTTTGTAGACCTGCCATATTCTTCTTCCCCATTTTTGGATCAGTTTAACAAGCCACCTGCCATCTTCCACCTTTTATTTTACTTCATCAACAACTTACCATCCAGTACGTTTTTAATAAAATATCCGAACAATTTCGATATTTTGGTAACGAGTGAGTGTTTTCTCCTCATATATATCTAAAAATGGGAAAACTTATCATATTTGACTGTTATTACCGAAGACTGAGTCCTCAACATTTTTTGAGGTTAAGTTTAATTTACTTATTAATATCTAACGAAACAAAGAAAATTTAAAAATAAAATACTTATAATTAAATTGTTTTAATAATTTATTTCTGTGATTTAAAAAGCGATATTATTTTATATTTTATTATTAAATTATTTGTGTTAATATATATTTATGGAATTTATTGAAAATAATTTTCATTTTTTATAATTAATATTTTAGAAATTTTCCATATCAAAATGATTATCGTCTGATTTAATCTTTAATTTCAAAATGAATTTAATGAAAAATACCATTAGACTTTCAAGTAAAAAACATAAAAATATCTTTTACAATAAATATGGATTTACGTTTTATAAAAATTTATTAAAAAGGAATGAAACCAAATGAGAAATTCTTCTATAATTAGATTATTTACAATCAGAACACAGAGACATTGTGCATCGTCTAGCTATTCTATCTTGTAGCAAAAGGAATGTGCCGTGAAAAGTGCGTTGCTTACATTCCATGAACGAAGATGTGTACGTTGCAAAATCAAATTGGAAAGGGTGTGCGTTGGAAAGTTGAAAAGAGGTGCCTTTCAAACGTCTGCCCGAAAAATGAAAGATGGAGGGATGGATTTGGCAAATTGAGTAGAGGGGACAAAAGGCATCTACCGTGAAGAGTGTATACATTGCAAAACTCAAATTCAAGAGTCTAGGTTTTTACTGATGAAGTATATGGAATATGGTAGCTTCTCTTCAACTTGTCCTAGGGCTGCTCCTATAGCTTTATTTGAGGCATCTATGTGAATTTGGAAAGGTAGGGCCCAGTTTGGACCTCTCAAGATTGGGGCAGTTACCAGCTTACCTTTCAATGCATCCAGAGCCACTTGGCAGTTGTCAGTCCATATAAACTCAACATTTTTCCCTAAAATGCCAAACAATGGAGAGGCTAGCTTGCTAAAATCCTTGACGAATCTTCTATAATACCCTGCTAAGCCTAGAAAAATCTGAACATCTCATACCTTTTGAGGAGGTGGGACCCTTTGGATGATAGCAATCTTGTTGGGATCCACCTGTAATCCTTGCTGATAAATTGTATGACCTAGCACGGTCCCTTCAATCATTAGAAATTCACATTTTTCAGGACTGAGGGACAGGTTCATTTCAATACACTTGGCTAAAACTTTTCCTATGTTAGTCAATGCTTCTTGGAAGTTGGAACCATAAGGGGTAAAGTCATCCATATAGATTTCCACTGAATCATGAACCAAATTAGCAAATATGCTCAGCATTGCTCTCTGGAAACTGGTAGGAGTGTTGCACAACCCAAAGGGAAGGACCTGGTAGGAAAAGGTACCCCATGGACAAGTGAAAGCGATCTTATCTTGGTCTTTCGGGCTGATTTGGATCTAGTTGTACCTGCTAAACCCATCTAAGAAAGAGAAGAATTTCTTCCCTGCTAGGCCCTCTAACACTTGATCTATGAAAGGCAAAATGAAATGGTCCTTCTTGGTGGCTTTGTACAGTTCCCAGTAATCTACATAGATTCTCCACTTCTCGTTTTTCTTTGGCACTAGCACCAAAGGAGAAGCCCATTTGTTGTCAGATATGGGGTAGATGAATCCTACATCCAACAACTTTTGCAGTTCTTCTTTGACAATGTCCTTGAGGGCTGGATTCATCCTCCTTTGAGGCTGCCTAACTGGCTTACAATCTTCCTTGATGTAAATGTGAGGAGTACAGATAGAAGGGTGGACTCCCTTCATCTCCTTATAGTTCCAAGAAAAAGCATCCAAGTGATTCTTCAATAAGCTACACAGCTCTTTCTCCTAAGAGGTGGATAGGGCTGAGTTGATCCTCAAGGTTCTTTCTAGGCCAAATTCCACATTCTTAACTTGGAGGAGGGTTGGATTAGCCACATAGAGATCAACTGAAGCATTGGCTTGGGTTTCTTTCACCAACTCTTCTAATGGCAACTCACTGGGGGGCAGATTTTGAATCAAATCTAGATCATCATCGGTTTGTGGACACCCTATGGTAGTTTCTACTGTACACACTGGTGCGGAGTAGACTTCACCCTGATCTTCCTCCTCCAACCGGAGGGGTAAATCATGTTCCAGTAGAGGTTGGGCAGGAGGGTAGAGGAGTAGCTACTTGGACATATGCCCATTCTTGATTGTCATGTTCCCAGCTCGGCAACTGATGTAGGCATATGCAGTAGCCAACCAAGGTCTTCCTAGGATGAGAGGATACCCAGTGAGCTTTGCCTTTGGTTGGAGAACCAAGAAATCAACATCGTACTCACAGGAATCAATAGAGACCATGACATCTTCCACAATCCCCTCGGGGGTCATGGTGGAGCAGTCTTATAACTGTAGTACTATTGAGGTCTTTCTTAGGGAGCCCTGAAGGTTGAGCTTAAGCATAGTGTCCCTGGTCATCACATTAATGTAAGCCCCTAGATCGATCAAGGTATGGGGGATTATAGTGCCATTGATGTGGACATCAACTACTGAACTCCCATGGTCCAGATATTTTGGATAGATTACCTGTCCCAACATCAGGTCAGACAGTTGTCCTATGACATTGATAGTTGGGGCATCTCTATTTCACCTGCCTAGGTGTCTAAAGCACTTCTCCTTGATCATCTTGTTGTATATGGGCACATCCTTTATGGCTTGGAGAAGGGGTATTTTTACACATAACTGTTTCAGTTCTCTCAAAAGTTCATTTCTTCTGGGGTCGGTTGTGTGGTTCCAGTTAGTCTCTCAGGAAAGGGTGGGATGACTTTAGGTTCACTTTCCTGTTTCTCTTCTTCATCCTCCTTAGGAGGAGGTTGGCTATCTGGGAGGACCTTCCCAGATCCTAGGTTGATCTCCTAAATCTCCACAGCATAGGTAGGGCATGATGTCTCTCCAGTATATACCTACTGGGCCTATTTGTTATTGGGGTTTGAGTTCGGTTGAGCAGGTATTTGGGGTTGCCTTGGAGGAGCAGGAGGTAATGGTTGTGGTTGAGAAGGTGGTGGAGGCAAAAGAGTGGGAGGAGAGTTGTATTGGGGCCTCAACCCCTGATGAGGTGCATCCCACTGAGGTTGTGGTTGAACATGAGAATGAAACGAATGAGCAGTAGGTTGAGTATGGTATTGAGATGGATATGACCAAGGAGGGGGTGTGGACTAGGAAGGATGAGCAGGTGGACCCCAAGAAGGTATGTGAGTGGATTGATTATGGTTATAATAAGTCTGGGATGTCTCTTGCATTCCCTACTAGTAAGGTCTGGGTCCATGTGGCCTCCTTTGGTTCATGAAGTAGAGTGGTTCAGTGGCTCCTTTAGCCCCTTGGTACATAGCTTTAAATCCGGGTAAGGATGGACACTGATTTGTAGGGTGCTTTGCCTCAGAAACAAAACACACCACTACAGAGTGCAATGGACACTCGTTCCTAGGATGCTTTCTAGTGCATTTGGGACAAAATATGGCCAAAGCCCTCTCAGCTTCCTCTTGCTTCTATTGGATTCAGAAGGTATCCATTTGCATGGAAATGGTCTATCTCCTCTAACTTTTGAGGTCTTCCATCTCATTTGCAAACTCGTTTTTGGATAAGGAAGCACAAGCTAAAAGTTAACTTCCCCTACCTGTTTTTATGGCTGCCCTAGAATGGTTTCTAAACACAGTCTTTATGTCATCATAAGATAGCGGGTAGATGTCTCCCCCAGCCAGCAAATGGAGGGTATCTAGAAGGTTTTCAGGGACTCCTCAGAGCAAAACCAGCTTCAGAGATTCGGGGTCAAGTGTGCACCTGGCCCTTTTATAACCTAGTTGGAACCTTTCTTCATAGTCTTCTAAAGATTCATCACTTCCCATAGTCATCCAAAAGATTTCTCCCTTTGTTTCCTTTGACCTAAAATAATCCTGGTATTTGTTGTTAAAGGCTTGCTGCATCACAACCCAAGTTGTGATACTGTTTCCAGGTAACCCCATGAACCAGTGGAAAGCTGCATCCTTATGGGTAGGGGGAAAGAGTTTCAACTTTTTCTCATCTTCTACATAGTCATAGGTTCGAAAAAGGACAACAAACTCAAACAAGAAGGTATCAGGGTATTTAGTGGTTAATCCATGGAAGTGAGGTAAGGCTGAGGGACTTATGTTTTTCATCTTTGTGTCCCCATTGGTCTCTCGGATGGGAAAGGTGCCTTCTATTCTCTCTTCATTTCCTATAGCGTTTTTATGTTCAGCCATGGTCTCCGGACGAATGTTTTCTTACTCTGCTTTTGTTATAGGATCTTCGTATATCTCTGGAGGTTCACCTATAGGTTCTTCTGGATCACTCCCACTAAAGAAGAGAGACGGGTGACTTAGTGATGTGTTGGGGTTGTTGGGTAGGAATTTTCCTGAATTGTCTCTATTCCTACGAGCCATGAAAGAGAATCTCTTTTTTTTAGGATTTTGGTGGTTCTTTTTCTGCTTGTACCTGCAAAATTGAAATTGACTAAACAACAAATTGCAACTAACTACAATAAACCTTGCTGAAATGAAAATTGCAGAATTGAAATGAAAGCGAGAAATGACTAATCTATGTTCTTGAAATGAAATTGCAGAATTTGAAATGCTAATCTACGCTTGCAAAATTGAAATTGCAGAATTGAAATGCTAATCTACGCTTGCAGAATTGAAATTGCAGAATGGAAATGAAACAACTACTCTACTCTTGCTGAAATAAACTACTTAGCAGAATGTTGCAGTAGAAAATAGAAGAAAAGCAGTAATCAGAAATACTCTGATGCTTCCATGGCAACGGCGCCAAAAATATGGTGTGATCCAGTATTGCGGCAATGATGCTGCAACTCTTGGGACTCCCTTCCTTACTTTTATCAACCGGTAGTTCGTAACAAACTTGGAAGCGACAGTGCTGTATGCACAAGTACTAGCTCTTATTGCAGGTTGTCACTTGATCAGATGGCACAAGTTTGTTAGGAGCTCAAGCCAACTTCTATGAGTTCTCAAAACAAGCTTTTAATCATGATGGAAGAAAGCTAATCTCAAAAGGGTTATTCTACTTGCAGAAAGAAGATGAAAGCTGAAAGGAAACACAAACCCTAGCAAACCCTAGTTTTACCCATTAACCCTACCTTTGCAAGAAAAAGAGAGGAAACTACTGAAATGGATGCCATGGATTACTTTCAATATGAAATTCATGTACTTAAGTTATTTCTGAAGGAAAATGTGGAAGAGCCATGTTTTCGTACTTTTGAGCAATTTTATGCAAGGTTATTATGGTTGTGCTTTAACTTATTTGACTGTGCAGATGTTTGGTGGTGAAAGGAGGTGGGCTTGGCTGTTGCAGATGATGGGGAAGGTGTGGAGAGGACCTAAGGAGTCCCTAGCACCCATCTGGAGAATTCCATGGTAATCAGATCTTGAAAAATTGCTCGCATAAACTTCTACAGGAAGTTTGCAGGGATCTACAGGATGTTCTACAAGAGCAAGCCAAAAGTGATTTTTGAAGGTTTGAAGGAGGAAAAATGATACAAAAGTGGAAATAAATGATGGATAGAGATGCTAAGGGGTCTAGGAACTTGTAAATGAAGCTCAGGAGTGAAGAAGATGGTTGGAGTTGTTCAAAGGTGAAGGAAGTGATTTTGCACAAAAACGTAGAAATTAGGGTTGTTTGGGAAAGTGTGGCAAATGAGTGAAGAAAAACTTGAGAAAGAGACTAGAACAAGTTGTATGATGGAGGAAGGATAGGCTGGAGTGTCTTACAAGTGCTCTGCACACTTCTATTCAAAACTGACCCAAGCAAAAACTATGAAAACATAGTTTTACTTATTTTTGACCTAATTCTGACCTAGAAAACAGAAAAGTGTTGAATAGAACTTGATGGACAAAAAATTATGCAATAAATATATGGAAACTGAGCAAGAACAGATATAAGCATGAAAATATAACTGGTATCAACTTTTCCAACTCGAAATCTAACACTAGCAATTGCATTGGAAAGCAAAAATAGTGTTTTTGTGGCAGCAAGAGTGCCTTGGTCTCTATTCATGGTCCCAAGGAGGGAGAAAGGAGATCAAGGATTGCTTGGTAGCCCTTTTGTGGATCGTTTCTGTTACCAAACTATCAACTCAACCTGAAGCAAAAACAACTATCTTAATCATCAAAAACAACCTAAGTAACAAAGCAAGATTTAACCTAAATAACCGAAATTATTCTATGAATGCAAGGAAAAAAACATATAAAAATACAAGGAGGAGGTACTGGGCACTTGGGTCGGGCCCAACCCTAAGAGCTACATCCCCCTTAGAAATATCAGTTCTGTTTCAAGGCTGAATTCATCTTCATTGATAAAAAAATAATAGTCATGTCACAAAACTGTTTACAAAAAGAGCTCAAAAATGAGTTGAATGCAGAGCTGCACTAAAGTGTGAAAATAAATTGTTCAATAGCTAACCTACTGAGGCTCGAGGACTTCTTATTTATACAATTTGAGGACCCCAACAGTCCTCCTAAACATTAGGAACTCGGCTGCCAAAACTTGCAGATAATAGCCACTTCACTAGACCTGCTCGGCTGCCCCTTGAAATCTTCTTTGGTGGGTTGTGGAACTCTAAGCTATTGGTGGATAAATCGAGGAAGGGGTCATTTAGTGTAGGAGACACCCCTCCTATAAATCCTCAGCCTTATTTCTTCGAATTGGCTGCCAATCTGCTTCATAAATGCCTAATCTTTGTCCAAAAATGTCCAAAAATCTGCAATAAGCACGTATTAGACTTTGTGGTAAAATGACTATCCCCATTTACTCAATTAACATAAATATATTCAAAAGCGTGCATAAAACTATGGAGAATGGTGGATCAAATGAGAATAATAGGCAAAATGAGCCCATAAAGTTACCCATTTCTGGTGCTCATCAGTCTTCTTCAGAATTTCCCTGAAATTTGGGCAATGGAGAAAACAAGATAAAAACGCAGAGTGGAAAATTCAAGCAGATACACAATAGAATAGTAAATTCTAAAAGAATGTAAGGATGAAGCTTTTATTTCGAACATAGATAAAAAATATATCTATCTTCCCCAGCCGTTAAAAGAATATATGCAATTAAACCTCATTAACTATGCATTAAGGCCTACGTGTGATTTCCTTTATGACTCATCAAAACATCACACCACAAATTTCTAAATGACATTTCAAATTGGTGTATGTTATGAGCAATGTCGATCATGTGATTGCGATGAATCAGAATATTGCAATATCGTAATATCGCAGAATCGCATAATCGCAAAATTGGATTATCACAATCACAATATCGCAATATCGCAAAATCGCAAAATCGCTATATTGCAATATCGCAGAATTGCAAAATCGCAATATTGCAAAATCGCATTATTGCATTATCGAAAATCACAATATCGTTGTGTTCATGAATAGAGCAATTCAGATTTCCCTTGGTGTTTTGCGATTTGTGATGAGCGGCATACCTTTTACTTTTTCGAGCGCGTTTCTGTTATGTGAAGGATTATTCCATTAAAACAGATATTTACGATATGTTGGACTTGATTGAAGTTTATAACAATGTTAATATTTCATTGGGTCCAAACCACATCGCATTTCGCATTTTCTTATGGTTTGCATGTTTGTGCCCTTATAAAAGTCGCAACGCGATTGCGAAAAATATTTTAAGGAATATCTTAGGCCTTAAGTTTTATAAGAAGTTAAATGCTACCTTAGGTCTTTTACAGGGGATTCTACCTCACGACTAACCTTTGTTACTTTGGATCCTGCGATTTGCGAAAAAGCGACAATGCCTAGTCATAAGATGACTTGGTTTGATATCTTAAGATTATCCAATGTTTTATTTCGAATGGTTTCAAAAGGCAAGCTCTTATTTGCTACTTTTTTGGAAAAACAACTAAAGGGTCCCCATCTATTAATACAATACTAACTATTTATATAACAAATGGGGGGGTTGTTGAACAATACAACATATACACAAATCAAAAGATGATATTTATTTCCATAGTTATGTCATTTTAATTAAATTCATTAATTAGAAAGAATGTCATATGAAAAAGTGTCATATAAAATGAGTTATGGTATTTAAACCATGATATTGTAACAAAGCCTCACAGGTTAAGAATCTTGTTACATGTCTTTTTTAAAGTATATATTTTAAATTTATATATTATTATTATTATTATTATTTAAAGTTATAATTTTGTTATTTCTTAGGAATTTTGATTGAATGATAAATAAACAAAGAAAGCATTATATATATATATATATATATATATATATATATATATATATATATATATATATATATCAAATCCATCTTAACTTTCTCTCTATCAAGAGTGCATAGGGATCATAAATCGCTTGGTGCAAACAATTCCTCAATTTCTCTAGGGATCATATATATATTTGATCCCTCTAAGTGCTTGATTGATTTGAAGTTTAGATGGATTTACCTCGGTGTGTAATTCATTTTATGTTAAATTAGCATTTAATATTTAAATATAAATATATATATATATATATATATATATATATATATATATATATATATATATATATATATATATATATATATATATATATATATATATATATATATATATATATATATATATATATATATATATAGATATATAGATATATATATATATTAATAAAAAATATTTTAGTGTAATCCATAAATAGAATATTTCAATGTCCAAATTAAATAACATAATTTTGTATAGAGAAAATAAGGTATTTTAAATTGAATTTTTTCTTAAATATTTTACCATTATATATATATATATATATATATATATATATATATATATATAGAGAGAGAGAGAGAGAGAGAGAGAGAGAGAGAGAGAGAGATTTCTTATTCCATTAATAAGTTCTTTCTAAGTCAACGTATGATGGAGAATTGTAATTCCTTCAATGTATGAAGAAAACTCTGCACATTTAGACATTTGATCACTCTATAGATCCTGAGTTAACATGGATTTATGATAATTATTTATATATATATGTCATGTGTTAAACTCCATTCTAACCATGAAAAAAATACACAACCTTATCTTGATTATCACACTAACAAAATGTTTTAACTACAATTTTTCTTTCCATTTACTTTATACAATGTAGACATACACTCTCTCTATAAATAAATATATAATTACATGATTTTTTTTTGTTATTAATATTCTTTTTAAATGTTGCATATCAATCTCCCCGATTAGGGCGCGAAACAATTGGAGGCTTGCTTGGGTTTGATTGATATGATAGAGCCTTTTTTGATTTGGGATGGTGGGTGGTATCCCCCACACCCTCACACGCTTATTCACTGTGATAACATGAAGCACCGCAGATATTGGTATATCTACGACATGATGGTTGATAACCCTCGGCACCTATAGGTGGTGGCAGCAGAGGTGGTTCTCTGTAAGAATGTTTGCCTACGCTGTATCCACTTCTTGCCTCTACATAGTGGGTTGGTTTACAAGCGTGGGACAATGGGAGAAGGGTGAAGAAAGGGGGGCCTGCCTTGGAAGATATGGTGAAGTCTCAACCTCGTGTTGGAGCCTCAGCTGAGGCGGAAAGGTCCGCAGACACCAGGAAGGAAAAGGTAAATAAGTTAGTTCATCTTCTGGTCAGAACGCGTGACAGAGGGTTGCATAGCAGGGGACTATGTGACTGAGGACTATGCGATAGAGGGGTCAGAAAATGAGCTCTGAGATTCTCTAGGCCACGGTTCAAGCATATTGCGATGGGACTGCGGTGTAGGTGAAACAATTGATTTCGATTTGGGAGGCAAAGTTGAATTTGAAAGCTGATCTTAAACCACCAGCCAAAGATTGGGGGAGCTTATCATGGACCCTAGGTACACTCGTGATTGTCTCACCATGTTTAGATAGTCTGTCCATCTCTACTGGTTAATGAAATTCATAATGGCCAAATTAATGGTTGCAGCCAGCAACACAGCGACGAAAAGTGAGGCTGAGCTGCGCCTTTAAGACATTCCAAAAGAGCTCCAGCTTATTCAAATTTAGTTGTAGAATTAGAATGCTCACCCGGGCTGCATTAAGAAGCACATCCCATGTCTCCCGCAATCTAAATTGCCAAGATCAAGTGCTAAAGATCCTGCTCCGGTGGAATCATCAGATGATTAGTTGGTCGAAGATATGCCTATTAATTTTGGCTTGATTTTGGTTGTATATGTCAAGTAGCATTTATGTTTTCACCGTTATGCTTACTAGTTGGTTTCCAAACTATCAACCTTATCAGGCTTGGTTAAATAGACTCAAAATATTTATGTTTTAGATGGATTATAATGTGATTCAGTGGCCAACAGACCTGGTTTTGCACTAGGTAGGATGAGGCCACTGAACAACTTATATAGTTGTAACCTGCATGTTTATAGGTGAATGAATGAAAGTCATTTCTTAGCTTACAAAAAAATGTTACATATGAATCTATTTAAAAACTCCTACTGATGAACGGAACTACAATCTCATTCATCTTGAACAACACCCTATAACCATCATTTTTTTTCATTTACTTTACATATTCTATCTGTATTTCCATTGAATCTTTCTTGTTATTAAAATATTACAAGTAAACTCTATATTAACCATTGAACAAACTACAAAATCTTCCTCATACACTAAATTAGAAAGCATGTATTAATGGAATAAGAATTCTCTCTCTCTCTCTCTCTCTCTCTCTCTCTCTCTCTCTCTCTCTCTCTCTATCTATCTATCTATCTATCTATATATATATATATATATATATATATATATATATATATATATATATATATATATATATATATATATCTGTCATTCACATTGAATTTTTTAAATTAATTTATTTAAATACAACATATCAATTCACATATTCCTCACATCCAAAACAAAGGAAGGAATTACCTGTATTCCCCATTGTTTTTCGTTCAGTTACTTTGTCTTAATGTAAAATTAAGATGAAAATTTAAGCATTTATTAATGGCTGTCTTTAAAAGAATTTTTTATTATTACTGTTTTTTGATTTGTTAATATAAATATTGTTTTTCTATTTTTAAATGTAACATTACGTGACAAAAACTCCTCTCTTGTCCCCGGACTGAGTTGTAGAGTGCCTCTTGGCACATTTGAAAAATCATATCTTTTTATATTTGAAAAAATCATTTATATAGTTTGAAAAGGAAATATTATTTATTTATTGGTGTTAAAAAATAAATAAAGAAAAGAAAAGAAAACAATATGGAGGCTGGGTGCAAAATAATGATGGTTTGCCATGATGAGTTAGTGGTAATGCAAATCATGAAAACAAAACAATATATTAACTTCAAGGGATTAATATAGGTACTTATGCAATGAATTTGAAGATGGTGTAATGAGAGGAAATGTAGAAAAATGACTTAGCTTTCCAAAAATATAGTTTTTATTTATAGAGATTGTTTTTAACTATATGAATTTTGAGTTTTCCTAACATTGGTATGCTATTTTTCATGCAAAATATAATGTATATGTTTCCATTACTGCAACATTTAATTACTTAATAATAAAATCTTGTTACAAAAAATTGTAGAGTTGTAGAGAACACAATGTTCTTATGCACAATTATTTCTTTCAAAATATCTATATATGGAGAGAAAAATGAAGATTACTTGATAACGTTAAGACCCTTTTAGGTAGCACTAAAGAAAGGCCTCTTAATTTCAGAGATATTAGTATAGTATAATATCTCTGAAATTAAGATGCCTTCCTTTAGTGAAACCAAAGAGGGTGATAACATTATCAAAAAATCTTAAATTTTTTCCCCCATATTGTAGATCTCAATGCCCTCTAGTGCACCATAAAAAAAATCATTAAATGGTTAAGGGAAAAATAAGGTATAGTGGAAATAAGGGAGGAATTGATTTTAATATTTTAATACATATCAAGAGAAAAATGTACTAAAAATAGTAAACACTATAAGTGTTTCAAGAATATATATAATTTGAATCTACATAAATAAGACTTATATATGTATCTATAGTCTCACACACAAAGTATATAATTGATAAATAGAAAAATAATTTCAAATTTAGAAATATATATAGAGTTTATGAAAAAAATTATGTATTGATGTATTTGCAACTCAAACCATCATGTTTGTGATTTTGAACATGTATTCAAACCAACCAACTCATCTTGCATGTAAGATCCTTATCGAAAAATAAATAATAAAATAGTGTACACATTCTTAGTGCTAAAATCATGCACATGGTTCTAGCAATACCCACACTTATGTGTTCTTGAACTTGCTAGGAACATGCAAGTGCTCTTGCCGCTAATATTATGCATGTCATCTTGCCACTAGGAATATGGATGTTCTCTTTCCACTAGAAACATGTATGCATTCTTGAGGTTGGGTTTTTGGGGATTGGAAAGGAGAGAGAGGAAGGAATAGAGAGGATGTGTGTATGTGTGTGTGTGTGTGTGAGAGAGAGAGAGAGAGGTGGGGAAGAATGAGTTGGTGAGTGAAGGACAAGGGGGGGGGGGGTAGGGGCAGGGGGCTTAGAGATTTGTGGGAGAGAAAGGGAGGATGAAAGAGACATAGTTTTATGGGGGTTGTTTTGAAAGAGGGATTGAGAAAGACCTCAGAGAGAGAGAGAGAGAGAGGAGACGGGGGTTGGGGGAGGGGAAGAGAATGAGAGAGTGGGAGGGATTGAGGGAGTGAGAGAGAGATAAGGATAGAGGGATGGATATAGAGATATATATTGAGGTTAGAGAGAGAGTGTGTGTGTGTGTTTTGGAGGGGGGTTGTTATGAATGAGGGACTAAGGGAAGAAATGAGGGAGGGTGAAATAGAAAAAGGTGGCAAGTGGGAGCGATGGATAAGGAAATATATAAAGGGGGGTGAGGAAGGGAGAATGAGAGAGATTGGGGAGGACGAGAGATAATGTGAGAGGAGGGATTGTGGGGAGATATAAGGATAGAAGGAGGGAGATAGAGATAGAGTTGGATGGGAGAGAGAGAAGAAGATAGGGAGGGAGATCAAGACAATTTGGAGAGAGAGAGAGAGAGAGAGAGAGCCAAATGTGGAGAAGACAAAGAGGGAGGGAGATAGAGACAGAGCTAGAGGGAGAAGATGGATAGAGACATAGAGAGGGAAGAAGATTATATATATATATATATATATATATATAGAGAGAGAGAGAGAGAGAGAGAGAGAGAGAGAGAGAGAGAGATATGGGGATGGATACTCAAGGGGTGAAGGGTGATGGTTAGATATATAAATATATAAGGACATAGCAAGGAAGATAAAGATAGAGTTGAAGTGTGGAGAGAGACACTATGAGAGAGGGAGATGTCGAGAGAGAGAGAGTGATGGGGGAGAGAGGGAGAGGGATAGTGAGAGAGTGATGGGGATGAGAAGGAGAGAGATCATGTGCAATTTACAAGAATACAGATAGAAGGAGAGATACCATGAGATAGATATAGAGCTAGATGGAAGATAGACACACAAACACACAAAGAGTAAGGGATAGAGAGGAACAAAGAGAAGGAGGGAGATAGAGAAAAATATGGGGGGAGAGAGAGAGAGGGGTAGAGAGAGAGAGAGAGAGAATGAGGGAGAAAAGAGAAAGGGAGAGAGGGAGGGAGGATATAGAGAAGGAATAAAGGATAGAGGGAGATAAGGGGGGTCATCAGGAGAGAGGTGGTAGAGAGATAAATATAGGGAGATATATAGATAGGTATTAGGAGAGAAAGAGGGAGTTGAGATAAAGAGATAGAGAATGGGAGAGGAGAGAGATAGAGATAGATATGGAGGGGAGAGAAAGGGGAAAGAAGAGAAAGATACACATAGAAAAATATAGATGTGGAGAGAGAGAATGATATGGAGAGAGGGAGGGAAGAGAGAGAGGAAGAGGGGAGGGGAGAGAGTGAGGGTGGTAGTTAGGGAGGGAGGGATATAATTAGAGATGGAGGTAGATAAATATAGTGATAGAGGGGAAATATAGGAAGAGAGAGAGGGAAAAATGGACGGAGAGAAGGAGATAGGGAGGGAGATAAAGATAGGGTTGGAGGGGAGATATATAGGGGGAGAGGGTAGGTAGGGACTCGGGAGGGAGGAAGGGAGAGAGGGAAATAGACAAATCTATATGGGTAAGGGGGAGAGGAAGAAAGAGGGAAGAAGAAACAGATGGAGGATTAGAGAGAGTGATAAGGGCGATATAGATAGAGAGACAAAGGAGAGAGGGAGGGAGATAGAGATAAAGCTAGAGGGAAGAGGGAAGGGAAACAAGAGAGAGAGAGAGGGAAAGAGAGAGAGAGAAGAGAGGGAGAGAGAAATATTCAAAGAGAATGATGGAAGAGTGAGGAAGAGAGATGGTGAGAGAGAGAGAGAGAGAGAGGGAGATATGAAAGGACATAGATATGTACTTGGAGGAGTGACATAGTGGGGGAGAAAGGGAGAGAGACATGGAAGAAGAGAAAGATAAATAGAGAAATGTGGAGAGACATTGAGAGTTTTAAGAGAGGGATAAGGATATGGAGAGGGGGTAGAGAGAATGAGAAAGTAATGGAGTGAGGTGGAGAGTGATGAGAGAGGGAGTGAGGAAGAGAGAGAGAGAAATAGAAATTGATGGAGATAGAGACATACTTGTAGGCAAGAGAGAGAGGGGTGAGTGAATGAGAGACAAAGAGGGGGTGAGGGATAGAGAGAGAGGAGGAGATAAAAAGGGAGATAGATATAGAGATGGAGGGGGGATAGAGGGAGAGAGGAAGGAGGGATAGAGAGGTATATTGGGAGGTAGAGAGAGGGGGGACATGAGGGTAGAGAAAAGGGTAGATAGAAGAGTGATAGATAAAGAGAAATATATAGTGTCATGAATGAGTGCACACCCAATTCCAATTCATATTTCTATATTGTTCTCTCTGCCTACCATCTTGATCAAGCCCTATATATCAAGTGTCCTAAGCCTCTTGTGAGGTATCTGATAAGTTGGCCTTTTAAGATTCCATTCTACTGCATTTGAGTCACCATAAGAAAGGAAGCCTATTTTCGAAGAATAAATTCCATTTTCTCCTAATAATGAGTGTGTGGCCCTACCAACATCCACCAAACATGAAAACACAAGGAGGAAGGGAGGAAGGTAGGTGTCGATCAAAGTGAAATTTTATGCTTCTCTTAACCAACCCCTCAAATCTCACTAGGGCAAGTCAAACAACGGGTCAAGTGTACCCAATATTTTATGCCCTTTGTTGTCACTGACTAAGTAAGAATTTACAAATTTTCTATGATTTTGGGAGATTATTTATGAGAAAGCTAAGCAGAAAAATAAATTGAAAGACACATTTAGAGAATAATGCCTGAACTTTTAGAAAAAGTTCAGAAATATAAATAAAAAAATTAAAGATATTTGAGCATAAATAAAAAAATAAAACACGGGAAGTAGCAAACTTATCAGAGTTTTAAGACTTTTTGGCCTCAAAAAGTTGTAGAGCCTTAGCTGCATTAATTTGTAGATTAAAGAAAATACGCTGCCAATAAAAAATATGAAATTTTGTGAGAAGTACACACAAAAAGTATAGAGAGGATACCAAGGTCTTCCCAAGATGAGAGGATACCCAGTGAGATTTGCCTTTGTTTGGAGAACCAAGAAATCAGCGGGGTACTCCCAGGAATCAATGGAGACCATGAAATCTTCCACAATCCCCTTGGGGGTCACGGTGGAGTTGTCTACTAACTACAGTACTGTAGAGGTCTTTCTTAGGGAGCCCTGAAGGTTGAGCTTGAGCATAGTGTCCCTAGTCATCACATTAATGGCAACCCATAGATCGATCAAGGTATGGGGGATTATAGTGCCATTGATGTGGACATCGACTACTGGACTCCTAGGGTCCAGATATTTTGGACAGATTACCTATCCCAACATCAGGTCAGACAATTGTCCTACAACATTGATAGTTGGGGCATCTCTATTTCGCTTGCCTGGGTGTCTAAAGCAATTCTCCTTGATCATCTTGTTGTATATGGGCATATACTTTATGCCTTGGAGAAAGGGTATTTTTACACATAACTGTTTCAGTTCTCCTAGAAGTTCAGGTTCTTCTGGGGTTGGTTGTGTGGTTCTAGTTAGTCTCTCAGGAAAGGGTGGGATGACTTTAGGTTCACTTTCCTGTTTCTCTTCTTCATCCTCCTTAGGAGGAGGTTGGCTATCTAGGAGGACCTTCCCAGATCGTAGGTTGATCTCCTAAATCTCCACAGCATAGGTAGGGCATGATGTCTCTCCAGTATAGACTTGTTGGGCGTATTTGTTATTGGGTTTGCGTTCGGTTGAGTAGGTATTTGGGGTTGCCTTGGAGGAGCAGGAGGTAATGGTTGTGGTTGAGAAGGCGGTGGAGGCAAAAGAGTGGGAGGAGAGTTGTATTGGGGCCTCCACCCCTGATGAGGTGCATTCCACTGAGGTTGTGGCTGAACATGAGAATGAAACGAATGAGCAACAGGTTGAGTATGGTATTGAGATGGATATGACCAAGGAGGGGGTGTGGACCAGGAAGGATGAGCAGGGGGACCCCAAGAAGGTATGTGAGTGGATTGATTGGGGTTGTATTAAGTTTGATATGTCCCTTGCATTCCCTACTGGTAAGGTCTGGGTCCATGTGGCCTCCTTTGGTTCATGAAGTAGAGTGGTTCAGTGGCTCCTTTAGCCCCTTGGTACATAGCTTTAAATCCGGGTAAGGATGCGCACTGATTTGTAGGGTGCTCTGCCTCACAAACAAAACACACCTCTATGGAGTGCAATGGACACTCGTTCCTAGGATGCTTTCTAGTGCGTCTGGGACAAAAGATGGAGAAAGCCATTTCAACTTCCTCTTTCTTTTGTTGGATTCAAAAGGTATCCATTTGCATGGCAATGGTCTGTCTCATCTCACTTTTGAGGTCTTCCATCTAATTTGCAAACTCGTTTTTGGATAAGGGGGCATAGGCTAAAAGTTAACTTCCCCTACCTCTTTTTCTGGCTGCCCTAGAATGGTTTCTAAACACAGTCTTTATGTCATCATAAGGTAGCTGGTAGATGTCTCCCCCAGCCAGTAAATGGAGGGTATCTAGAAGGTTTTTAGGGACTCCTCAGAGCAAAACCTGCTTCAGAGATTCGGAGTCAAGTATGCACCTAGCCCTTTTATAACCGAGTTGGAACCTTTCTTCATAGTCTTCTAAAGATTCATCACTTCCCATGGTCATCTGAAAGATTTCTCCCTTTGTTTCCTTTGGCCTACAGTAATCCCGGTATTTGTTGTTAAAGGCTTGCTGCATCTAAGCCCAAGTTGTGATATTGTTTCCAGGTAACCCCATGAACCAACAGAGTGCTGCATCCTTGAGGGTAGAGGGAAAGAGTTTCAACTTTTGCTCGTCTTCTGCATAGTCATAGGTTCGACAAAGGACAACAAACTCAAACAAGAAGGTATCAGGGTCTTTAGTGGCTAATCCATGGAAGTGAGGTAAGGCTAAGGGACTTATGTTTTTCATATTTGTGTCCCCATTGCTCTCTCGGATGGGAAAGGTGCCTTCTATTATCTCATCTTTTCCTATACCGTTTCTATGTTCAGCCATGGTCTTCGGAGGAATGTTTTCTTGCTCTGCTTCTATTATAGGATCTTCGTATATCTCTGGAGGTTCACCTATAGGTTCTTCTAGATCACTGCCACCAAAGAAGAGAGACGGGTGACTTAGTGATGTGTTGGGGGTGTTGGGTAGGAATTTTCCTGAATTGTCTCTATTCCTACGAGGCATGAAAGAGAATCTCTTTTTTTAGGATTTTTGTGGTTCTTTTTCTGCTTGTACCTGCAAAATTGAAATTGACTAAACAACAAATTGCAACTAACTACAACAAACCTTGCTGAAATGAAAATTTCAAAATTGAAATGAAAGCGAGAAATGACTAATCTATGTTGCTGAAATGAAATTGCAGAATTGAAATTCTAATCTACGCTTGCAAAATTGCAATTGCGGAATGGAAATTGCGGAATGGAAATGAAACGACTACTCTACTCTTGCTGAAATAAACTACTTAGCAGAATGTTGCAGTAGAAAATAGAAGAAAAATAGTAATCACAAATACTCTGACGCTTCCCTGACAACGATGCCAAAAAGATGGTGGGCTCTAGTATTGCAGCAATGATGCTACAACTCCTGGGACTCCCTTCTTTAATTTTATCAACCGGTAGTTCATAACAAACTTGGAAGCAACGGTGTTGTATGCACAAGTACTAGCTCTTATTGCGGGCTGTCACTTGATCAGCTGGCACAAGTTCGCTACGAGCTCAGCCAACTTCTATGAGTTGTCAGAACAAGCTTTTAATCATGATGGAAGAAAGCTAATCTCAAAAGGGCTATTCTACTTACAGAAAGAAGATGAAAGTTGAAAGGAAACACAAATCCTAGGAAACCCTAGTTTTACCCATTAATCCTACCTTTGTAAGAAAAAGAGAGGAAAATATTGAAATGGATTCCATGGACTACTATCAATATGAAATGCATGTACTTAAGTTATTTCTGAAGGAAAATGTGGAAGAGCCATCTTTTTGTATTTTTGAGCAATTTTATGCAAAGTTATTATGGTTGTGCTTTAACTTATTTGACTATGCAGATATTTGGTGGCGAAAGGAGGTGGGATTGGCTATCGCAGATGATGGGGAAGGTGTGGAGAGGAACTAAGGATTCCTTATCACCCTTTTGGAGAATTCCATGGCAATCAGATCTCAAAAAATTACTCGCATGAACTTCTACAGGGAGTTTGCAGGGGATCTACAGGAAGTTCTACAGGAGTTGTACAAAAGTGATTTTTGAAGGTTTGAAGGAGGAAAAATGGTGGGAAAGTGGAAATAAAGGATGGATAGAGATGTTAAGGGGTCTAGGACCTTGTAAATTAAGCTCAGGAGTGAAGAAGATGGTTGGAGTTGTTCAAAGGTGAAGGAAGCGATTTTGCACAAAAACGTAGAAATTAGGGTTGTTTGGGAAAGTGTGGCAAATGAGTGAAGAGAACCTTGAGAAAGAGACTAGAATAGGTTGTATGATGGAGGAAGGATAGGCTGGAGTGTCTTACAGGTGCTCTGCACACTTCTATTCAAAACTGACCCAAGCAAAAACTATGAAAACATAGTTTTACTTATTTTCGACCTAATTCTGACCTAGAAAACAGAAAAGTGCTGAACAGAACTTTATGGACAAGAAATTATGCAAGAAAGCTATGGAAACTGAGCAAGAATAGATCTAAGCATAAAAATATAACTGGTATCAACTTTTCCAACTCGAAATCTAACACTAGCAATTGCATTGGAAAGCAAAAATAGTGTTTTTGTGGCAGCAAGAGTGTCTCGGTCTCAATTCATGGTCCCAAGGAGGGAGAAAGGAGATTGTAGTGACAAACCTAGGGTGGTATATTAGGCTAAATTTATTATCGACCAGGGTAAGTAAACTTTGAGGCATGCGTCTAAAATCTATAGACATAAAGGATTCCTAACTAAGTGTTCATTGTGGTAGGTTACAGTACTTCTTTACGGAAGGTTAAAATATGTTCCCTATCACTTTAACACTCAGGTCACTCAACTCATCTAACTGTCCTAAAGACATTGTGTATTGCTAGACCAAGATTTTAATCCCCTTACAAGGATGCTGTGCGTAAAAGATCTATCTAGTTAACACTCAACATTTAACACTCAACATTCATGAAAGATCAAAAGCATACTACAAATTTAAATACATGCAAACAGAGTCTATGAGGATGCTTTAAAAATATAATGATGGATCAGATCTCTTACAAGATACGATTCAATGATCTTAACGATAAATCCTTTAAGCTATCACCATAAACACCATTCATAAGGATTGCTAATTGAATCAACGAAATCATAAGCATAACTCTAATCACTATGCATGCTATTCAATATTCAAAAGCTGCTAATGAAATGAAAATGGCAGTATACTCGTCCACGCAGGGCCCCTCCACGTTTCAATGGTATACTGGAATACGCTCAAGCAACTAATGTATTAATGCATGAACAATGTTATAATGAAACCGTGACTGTAATCGAGTTCTGGTATTAAGTTCTGAAGATCATACAAAAGCTCTGTTTTCAAAACGATATACAGAGATCAACAACCATGTAACTGTAACTATATCCGTGTTTTTAAAAACAACTAATACACGGCTTTCATTTGGATTGAATGTACATTCACTATGCAGTTGTTTCCACTTTTACTATGGAATGATTTTTGGGTCATTTCCATTCTAAACCGATTTCCAAAAAGAAACAAAACGAAACCGGTTTGGGAAACCTATGGTTGTTGCTGCGTTTGTCACCAAAAGGCTGGGGCTTTGACCAGCGTTGACCGCATAACAAGGAGTGTTGGATTCACTGTAGGATCGATGTTTATCCATGCTTGTACATTCTAGTTTTCGTTCCTATCCCTTGCTTTAGCTTGCCTGTCATGCCACATGTCAGATGATGAACCATTTACAGGATGTTGTAACTTCCTGTAACCTTTTTATTAAAAATTCCTAATTTCTAACATAAAAACTCATAAACTAACTTTAATGCAAACTAACAACTATAATATTGTTAACTAATCAATTTCAAGGAATATAAGGGATCTGTGGAGGGAAAAGGTAGACAAATGATGTGTTTCAAGAGGAAAAAGAAGGTCATGGAATGATACCAACATCTCCCCCAAGCTTAGTGAATTAGCATGTACTCATGTTAATCCTGATGTGCTGCCTCTAAACTCTGTCCTTGCCTACACCTCTACTGCTTTCAACAATGCATCCATGTTCTTCTTAGCTTGGGCATCTTTCTGACTGTGGAGCTCATGCTTTAAACTCTTGTACTTCTCCTTGAGGGCTTTCTTTTGGTTATACCATTTGGTTGCCCACTTGCAAATGTCAGTTTGTTCTGCCTCGAGTTCCTTGATCTGCTCCTTCAACTTCTCATTTTTCTATTGAGTCTCTTTACTCTGTGCTCTTAGCATTTCATTCTCCTTCTTGACGACTTTTTCCAGCATGTTGGCCTCCATCAGTTCTTCTTTTAACTTTTCATTTTGATTTTCCAGCTTCCTTTGTTTCTTAATGGTGGGTTGTGACTCTTTTTCTTGCCTATTGTTGCTCTCAACCTCCATCTCAGCTTCTGGTCCAGTTTGTGAGTGAGCACTGCTCTCAATGTCCATCGGTGCAGGTGCATTCGATTCTGGTTGGTCTTCCTGTAGCTGGGTATTTTGTGCTCTCCTCAATCCTCTTGTATAGGTAGTAAAATTTTTATCTTGCTCTGCTTTCTGGGCATCCTCTTTTCTCAGTTTCCTCGTCCTCACACTACTAATGGGTGGAGGTAAATTGCTTGATTTGTGCAGAGGAATCTCTTTATCAATGTCATGCATAAATCCTGAGTGTTCTTGCTATTCTTGCTCATCCTCTTCATCTTTGATTTGGTTGGTAGCCAAGAATTCCTTCCATGTTCTTCCCCTTCTCTGTAACTCATACTCAATAAGAATTTTAATTAGCATGAAATGATATAAGCTCTTGTCCTCGTTACGTTTTTGCTTTTGGATGGTTTTCGACATTTTGGTTAGGCTCTGCAAGAGGAAATATGGTAAGCTAATAGTGCAATTCCCTTTCAAATGTAACAGTAGTTTGATGTGGTATAAATAAACGATGCTGTAGCGGCCCTCACAAGTTACAAATTTTTGGATGATATACACAATTTCGTCCCATGGATGCATCAAACAGCTCCTAGGGACACCTTTCTTCCAGTTAACGGATGAGACCCTTGATCTGGACATGAATTGGGTCCATGATTTTTCTCTAAACTGTTTTGTCTTGAAGTATTTCTCCCCTTCTGGGCTGATCCCTAAGGACTGTGCTATGGTGTCTTCTGAAACCCTGAATGAAAAATTACCTATCAAGGCTTTCTCCCCATTGAATGTAAAGGCAAATTGTTTAGTGACTTCCTCATTGCTTCCATGAAACTTCTCCAAGAAGGGTAGCCATTGTTTTTCTTTTAGAATTGCAATGCAGTCATCGTGGTACTGAGAACTGTCGAATGTGCTTGGCTCTGCCCTGTTAGTCATTTTGACAGAGAAATTTTGCTCTAACCCTCTTTGTTTATGCCTATGAATTCAACAAAGGTATTTTGGTTTGTTACCTTTGTCTTTTGCTCCACACTGCTGACCTAGTGGCGCCCTCTGTTCTTCGAAACTAGCTCCTTCAGTGACTTAAGCGATGCCCAGATGACTATCTTGTAATTATGGTGGAAGTCGAAACTTGTAAACCCAAATGACTGTGTTTTCCTTTCGTAGCACTTGCTGCTCTCAGTGTTTGCTATTGAAATCACAGAAGTCGAATTGCTAATATAGAACAACTGAGAATGAAATGATTTTTTTTTAATAACTAACCCGACTCAATTCATAGCATATTCATATTTTATGACAGAGGAGTAGTTGTATCGGGTCATATGAATACCATCATGAGAACGTTGGAGGCATGTATGGAGTACTGGAGTATGATATCAGATAGTTGTTTGCATCATTCGACTTCGTCGGGTGGTTATGTTATAATTTGGCCGATTCAAACATAATGAACAAAACTGTATAACATTTGGCTTTCAAACAGTTCACCACATGTCCCTCGTCCATTGGTACCCGGCCGAATAGGGAGATGTTGGACCAGCAGTAGGGTTTGATTGGCCGATAAAGAGTTAATACTAAAGGTTGGAAGGGTGATATAAGAGGGGATTGAGAAATCGTATGGAGAGTATGGGGATTTTAAAAATCGTATAAATATGGGATAGGCTAGAGTGTTGGGAGATGATAGGGATTAAGAATATGATAAGGGGTGATAGGTATGTAGGTGTTTTTGAAATTGATCGTAGCAGTCATAGTCATCACATTTAACATTAAAAATTAATCTAAGAATTTAAATGTTAAAAATAAATAATACATTACACTTTTATTGGTTGATCAAGTGTTGAATTGGCATGCTAGGTAGGACTAGTCTTTCTTGACTAATCTTTGCTGTTCATGACAGGTCCCTCTGAGATGGATTTGAATGTAACAGGTCCCTCTGAGATCTAGAAAATGTTTGTGCAGCTTCTTTGAAATCTGGAAAAGAATTATATGTGTGCAGGTTCCTCGATCTTTGGTGTTTGATGAAGCCTCGGTGACAAGCAACCTTTGAATCTCTGTTGAAACTTTGTTGAAGCTTTGCTGAAGTAACTTGAGATAACAGTCTCTTAACAGGTCCCTTTTATGTATGTTGAACAGGTCCCACTACTGTTGGTGCTGGTAACATGGTCTTCTGGACAGAACAGGTCCCACTGCATAGTGTTTTTAAACAGGTCCCTCTGATTAGAACAAAGACAAAAACAAATCCTTTATTGAAATCTGGAGTGCTGAAACAAACTCTTTTGAAATTTACAGTGAGGAGATGAGATAAGAAATCTTTGAGAATTTACAATGAGGAGATGAGATAAGAAAACAAAATGCTGATGCTTCTCCCCCACTAAAGCGTTGACTTGTCCTCAAGTCATTATTCAATTGATGAATCAAATAGGAAACAAAAACAAAAGGAATTCTTACCAGCCAAAGAATTGGTTTTCAAGTAAGAATTCTGGGTTAGAGTGTGCCAGAGTTTGGTTTTCACATCTAACCCATTATTATTATTATTATTAATTTTTTTTTTTTTTTTTAACTTTTTTTTTTTTTTTTATTTCTTTTAAATTTCTGAATTGAAATGAAATGAACTAAGGCAGAGATACTACAGCTGAAGGCTGCAATATCTCAACCTCTCTCTGTTGAGATACAGTTTGAAGAAAATTTTGCTTGCTGATGGGCTTATTGTAAAGTTTCAAGCGATGACCATTGACAGTAAAGGAGTGGCCTTCTCCGTCAATAGTAATGAGCTTGACTGATCCATTGTCATAAACTTTAATGATTTCGTATGGGCCCATCCAATGTGTGGTAAACTTGGCTTTATGATCTCTGAATTTAGAATCAAAGAGTAAAGCCCAATCTCCTTCCTTGAACTGCTTCTTCTTGATATGTGCATCATGCCATTGCTTCCTTTGTTTTTGCATGAGGATTGTTGTTTCCTCTGCTTGTTGCCTCATTTCATCCAGCTGGTTCAACTGCTGAATTCTTTCTTGTTGTGCTTCATTCATATCAATTTCCAAATCTGCAGCCATCTTAAAAGTATGTATTTGAAACTCAATAGGAAGCATTACCTCTTTGCCATACACCAACTGATATGGTGTAAATCCTGTAGTATTCTTCCACGTGATTCTATAAGCCCAAAGTGCATCTTTGAGCTTCTCTTACCAATTCTTTCTGTTCATTGCCACCGTCTTAGTGATAATTCCTTCCAAATTTTTATTTGTGGATTCCACCTGGCCATTGGCCTGTGGATGGTAAGGTGTACTTTTTCTGTGCTTGATTTAATATTTTTCTGTGATTTCCTTAACTAACTTTGAAGTAAACTGAGTACCTTGATCAGTCACTATCTCCCTTGGTACTCCATACCTTACAAAATTCTCTTCAAAAAGGAAGTTTACCACTGTTTGTTCAGTTTCTCTAACTAGTGCTTTTGCTTCAGCCCATTTTGCTACGTAATCGGTACATACTAGGATGTACTTCTTACCATTGGAGGTTGGATTAATGGGTCCTATGAAGCCCATTTTTCAAATGGCTCTAGGTGCACTTGGGGCTGAAGTGGCATCTCATCTGTAGCTGTTGGCCTGCCCATTCTTTGGCAGCTATCACAACTCTTCATGTACTTCTTGGAATCCTTAAAAATGGATGGCCAGTAGTATCCAAGACTAAGAATATTGAATGTTGTTCGCTTAGCTGCAAAATGCCCACCACACGGTTCATCATGGCAAGATTTTAAAATATCAATTATCTCATCATTTCTTACACATCGTCTAATAATCATATCATAACCAGTGTAAAATAAATCGCCATTAATCCATGAGTATTGAGCACTTTGTTTGACTAGCCTCTTCTTTTCCTTTGGAGTAAAGTATGGAGGTGTTCTTCCTGTAGACAAATAATTGGCCAAGTCAGCATACCAAGGATTCACTATTGAAATTGAAAATACATTTTCATCTGGAAAATAATCTTCAACCGGAACAACCTCACCTTGATTTTGCAGTCTAGAAAGAAAATCGGCCACTTGATTCTCCTTACCTGGTCTATCTAACACTGTGATGTTAAATTCCTATAACAATAATAACCATATGCTAACTCTGCCACTAGTTACTGGTTTATTCATTAAATTCCTAATGGCAGAATGGTCAGTATGTACGAAAACTTCATAACCAGTTATATAATTTCGGAATTTATTCACAGCATATATGATGGCAAGCATTTATTTTTCTGTGACTGTGTAGTTTAATTCTGCAGGTGTTAGATTTTTGCTAATGAAATAGATGGCGTAATGACAAGATTCCTATTTTTGGCCCAATGAGGCACCTATTGCAATATCAGATGCATCTGTAAAGATGTGAAATGGTAGGTTCCAGTTAGGTCCTTTTAAGACTGGTGTGGTTGGCAACTTCTTTTTGAGTGTTTCAAATGCTTGCTGGCAATTTTCATTCCAGTTGAAAAGTACATCTTTGGCTAGAAGCTTAAACAAAGGTGAAGCTATTTTACTGAATTGTTCAATAAACCTTCTGTAATAGCGTGCATACCCAAGGAAACTTCTTACCTCTTTTTGAGTCTTCAGAATTGGCAAATTGACAATGATATGGATTTTCGATGGATCAACTTTAATGCCTTGAAAAGAAATATAGTGGCATAATACTATCCCCTCATTTAGCATCATAAAACACTTTTCATTGCTCAGGGATAGATTAGCTTCAATACATCTCTTCAAAACCTTTTCAAGGTTTTCTAATGCATGCTCAAATGAATCGCCATACACTGAAAAATCATCCATGTAAACTTCAACGCAACCATGAACTAAATCAGCAAAAATAGCTAATACACCTCTCTGAAATGTAGCTGGAGCATTACAAAGTCCAAATGGCAAAACATTATAAGCATAAGTGCCCCAGGGACAAGTAAAAGTGGTTTTTTCCTGGTCCTCTAAGGCTATCCTGATCTGGTTGTAGCCACTGAAACCATCAAGAAAAGAGAATGATGATTTCCCAGCTAATGTGTCTAGCACTTGGTCAATAAATGGTAGTGGGAAATAATCTTTGAGCGTTGCTTTGTTCAATTGTCTATAATCGACACAAATCTACCACTTACCATTTTTCTTGGGCACTACTACCAATGGGGATACCCACTGACTATCAGAGATAGGTTAGATAAAATTAACTTTCAACAGTTTTTGTAATTCCTCTCTAACAATATCCTGGAGCATGGGGTTCATTCGTCTTTGCAGTTGCCTCCCTGGTTTGATAGTAGTATCGGTATAAATATGGTGAGTGCATGTTTCAGGGTGAATCCCGTGCATATCAATGTAGTCCTAAGCAAATGCTTTCTGGTATTTTCTGAATAATTGAATCAATTTCTCTTGCTGAGATGAGTCTAGGTGAGTGCCAATATTCAGAGTTTTTCCTGGACTAATCTGTATGGTCTTACTCTGTGTGTTTGTGATGGAATGAATGGGAAAAATATTGTGGAATGTTGTTTGTAAAGATTGAATGGTGCATGTTTCCTGAAAATTTTGGGCTAAAAGTTCATCTGCAGCATGATATTGGTCAATTCTCAAATTTTCGGAAATATCAGGTTGAGAAAGGAACAATTCTACCAAATCATCATTATTATGTTCTTGAAAATCATAGATTTGGTTGATGCTAAAAATAGATTGTACTTCTTCTTTGTCATTGTATTTATCGTCAAGCCATAAATTGTGTGCTACTGCTGGTGATTGTGCTGATGGGTAAAGAGTGAGTTGTTTTCTTTTAGTTCCTCGTGAAATGATCATATTACCTGATCGACATCCTATGAATGCATCAGTAGTTGCTAACCATGGTCTACCAAGGATGATAGGGTGCCCTCCTAAATTGGATTTGGGTTGAAGAACTAAAAGGTCCACTAGATACTCCCAAGAGTCCAGCGAAACAATTATGTCTTCCAAAATCCCTTCAGGTATCACTTTAGACCTATCAGCGAGTTCTAGAACAATTGTTGTGTGTTGAAAATTTGTGAGCTGGAGTGTTTTCATGGTTTCAAGAGTCATGACATTTATTGCGGCCCCAAGATCTATTAAGGTGTTTGGAATATGTATGTTTTTAATGATTGTAGTGACTCTGGGAATACCAGGATCAACATACTTTTCCATTGATATGGTGTTCGTCATAAGGCCAGCTAAATGTCCAATAACATGAATGGTTTGTGGATCAACCCTTTTTCTAGTGGGCTTCTTAAGGCACAGTTCTTTGATTGCTTTAGTATATATGGGAATGTCTTTTATGGCTTGTAGTAGTGGAATTTTTATATAGACATTCTTGAGCTCGTCTAAAACATCAAACTGTGGTATAGACATTGGAAGTTTTGTTTGGACCAATCGGTCTGGAAAAGGTGGTGGATGCAATGGTTGCATTTGTTTATTTTTGGTGTCATCGTTTTGTTTTCTTTGATTTGCAGTTTCATTTTCATTTTCTTCGTTTTCTTCTTGTTTATCAGCTGTTGGAGATTCTTTGTGAAGTACCTTACCAGACCTCAAATTGATATTTTGCAAGGGTAATGTGGGATATGAGGTTCCCTCATCTACATTGTAGGCTAGCCTCTCTGCTCTGTTATTTGGATTTGGTACAGGTTGAGCAGGGATTTGAGTAGGCCTGGGAGGTTGTGAGTTAGATGTAAGTTGTAATTGTGTTGGATTTATTGGTGGAGGAGCAGGCAATGCTTGTTGAGTGGGTTGAGGTTGATGTGTGTAAACAACTTGCTGCTGAGGATATTACTGATATGATTGAGGATATGGTGAGTATGGTTGATGATATTGTTGATATGGCTGCGAGTATGGTTGGTATGATTGAGGATATGAATGATATTGTTGAGAGTATTGTTGAGATGGTCTCCATTGTTGTCGGGGGTAATTTTGGTGCTGCCATGGCATGGGTACATTCCATGAATTATGAGCATACATCTGATCATGTATAGGAAATTGCAAATTCTGATTTGGGAACATACCTTGAGGTGTTGGTTTTGGCTGCCATGGTCTCTTTGTGCCCATGTAATACACATTTTCCATATCTGCATTAGCTACCACATTACAATTCTACAAAACCTTGACTTTAGAGCAATGAAATATATCATGATTTTCAATACAAAAGGCACAAACTTGAATGTTTTCTAATGGGTAGTCTTTTAAGGCATGTTTCTTCCAGCATTTTGGGAAAAAGATAGCCATCATCTGATCTTCCTCTTCTTGTCTCTTCTTAGCTTTTAGAGTGTCAATTTGGGTTACTAAGGTACTTAACAGATCTGTTTTGAATTCTTCTAACAGGTTCCCTATTTCAGCCCTTGTGACACTTGCTGAAGCAGATTTTTTGGCTTTGGATGATATGGTTCTTTTTCCAATTTTGGCTTTGCTCCTTGAATAATTTTCACATAACTCAGCAATTTCTTCAAAAGGTAAAGTGGAAATATCACCTTTGCCCATCAAGTTAAGATCATCTAAGTATTCCTCTCGAATGCCTTTCAAGAATATTGTTCGAATCAAATCAAGAGGCATGGTTCGGTGTTTGGATTTTTGTAAATTGTAAACAAACCATTCTAAGTATTCCTCTAAATTTTCATCCTCTTTTTGGTTCATCCTAAAGATATCATCTTTGGAATCTTTTGATCTACAATAAGGTTGGTATTTCTTTAGGAATATTCTTCTCATGCCATCCCAATCAGTTATCGCATGTTCACCAAGCCCCATGAACCATCTTAATGCTGATGCTTTTAATGTTGTTGGGAAGAGTCTAAGCCTATGGGCATCATCTGTGTAACCATATGTTCGACATACAATGTCAAACTCAAACAAGAATGAATCTGGGCCTTCTGAAGCCATGCCATAAAAGTTTGGTAGCACAGATGGAGGTATGTTTTTCATTTTTATTTCATCATCTTCTTGTGGTTCTTGAATAGGAAATTTAAAGGTTGACTCTTCCTCGTCTCTTCGACCTTGATTTGGTACTGTTCCATCTCCTTCCTCAGCCATTTTGATAGGTTCCTCTGTTTCTTTTTCAGTGTCACTTGTTTCAAAGAGAAGATTAAAGAAAGATTGTTGAGTCACTGTGCTACTTTCTCCTTGTATAGAGGATCCAGGGAAGTGTTTCTTCTGTGATTTGTGTGCTAATAGAATTTGCCTCTCAATGAGTGTGAGTCTTCGCCCTGATTTTTGTTTATCCTCTAATTCTTGTATGGTGACTTCCTCAGCTGGTGTTGTGTGTTCAATGTTTCCTAAAGGGTCTGCTCCTAATGGTAGGTTAGTTTTTGGATTGGGGGTTTTTATGAATCTACCTTTATTATCTCTAGATCTAGGCATAAGTAAACATGACTTCAAAATCTATGTTTTTTCTTGTTTTTGTTTATTAAATTATTATTATTATTATTATTATTATTATTATTTATATTTTAATTTTTTCGAAACCCTCTAACTACGCCCCCCCCGGCAACGGCGCCAAAATGTAGTGACAAACCTAGGGTGCTAGATTAGGCTAAATTTATTATCGACCAGGGTAAGTAAACTTCGAGGCATGCATCTAAAATCTATAGACATAAAGGATTCCTAACTAAGTGTTCATTATGGTAGGTTACAGTACTTCTTTACGGAAGGTTAAAATATGTTTCCTATCACTTTAACACTCAGGTCACTCAACTCATCTAACTTTCCTAAAGACATTGTGTATTGCTAGACTGAGATTTTAATCCCCTTACAAGGATGTTGTGCGTAAAAGCTCTGTCTTGTTAACACTCAACATTTAACACTCAACGTTCATGAAATATCAAAAGCATACTACAAATTTAAATACATGCAAACAGAGTCTATGAGGATGCTTTAAAAATATAACGATGGATCAGATCTCTTACAAGATACAATTCAATGATCTTAATGATAAATCCTTTAAGCTATTACCATAAACACCATTCATAAGGATTTCTAATTGAATCACAAATCATAAGCATAACTCTAATCACTATTCATGCTATTCAATATTCAAAAGTTGCTAATGAAATGAAAATGGCAGTATACCTGTCCACGCAGGGCCCGTCCGTGTTTCAATGGTATACTAGAATACGCTCAAGCAACTAAGGTATTAACGCATGAACAATGTTATAATGAAACCGTGACTGTAATCAAGTTCTGGTATTAAGTTCTGAAGATCATACAAAAGCTCTGTTTTCAAAACGATATACAGAGACCAACAACCATGTAACTGTAACTATATCTATGTTTTTAAAAACAACTAATACACGGCTTTCATTTGGATTGAATGTACATTCACTATGCAGTTGTTTCCACTTTTACTATGGAATGATTTTTGGATCATTTCCATTCTAAACCGATTTCCAAAAAGAAACAAAACAAAACTGGTTTGGGAAACCTATGGTTGTTGCTGCGTTTGTCACCAAAAGGCTGGGGCTTTGACCAGTGTTGACCACATAACAAGGAGTGTTGGATTCGTTGTAGGATCGATGTTTCTCCATGCTTGTACATTCTAGTTTTCATTCCTATCCCTTACTTTAGCTTACCTGTCATGCCACGTGTCAGATGATGAACCATTTATAGGATGTTGTAATTTCCTGTAACCTTTTTATTAAAAATTCCTAATTTCTAACATAAAAACTCATAAACTAACTTTAATGCAACCTAACAACTATAATATTGTTAACTAATCAATTTCAAGGAATATAAGGGATCTATGGAGGGAAAAGGTAGACAAATGATGTGTTTCAAGAGGAAAAAGAAGGTCATGTAATGGTACCAACAGAGATCAAGGAATGCTTGGTAGCCTTTTCCTGGATCTTTTCTGTTACCAAAATATCAATTCAACCTGAAGCAGAAACAACTATCTTAATCATCAAAAACAACCTAAGTAACAAAGCAAGATTTAACCTAAATAACATAAATTATTCTATGAATGCAAGGAAAAAAAACATATACAAATACAAGGAGGAGGTACTGGGCACTTGGGTTGGGCCCGACCCCAAGAGCTACAGCCCCCTTAGAAATATCAGTTCTGGTTCAAGGCTGATTCATCTTCATTGATCAAAAAATAATAGTCATGTCACAAAACTGTTTACAGAAAGAGCTTGAAACTGAGTTGAATGCAGAGCTGCACTAAAGTGTGAAAATGAACTGTTCAATAGCTAACCTACTGAGGCCCAAGGCCTTCTTATTTATACAAGTTGAGGACCCCAACAGTCCTCCTAAACTTTAGGAACTCGGCTGCCAAAACTTGCAGATAACAACCGCTTCACTAGACTTGCTTGGCTGCCCCTTGAAATCTTTTTTGGTGGGCTATGGAACTCCGAGATGTTGGTGGAGAACTCGAGGAAGGGGTCATTTAGTGTAGGATACACCCCTCCTATAAATCCTCAGCCTTATTTCTTCGAATTGGCTGCCAATCGGCTTCATAAATGCCTAATCTTGGTCCAAAAATGTCCAAAAATCTGCAATAAGCACGTATTAGACTTTGTGGTAAAATGACTATCCCCATTAACTCAATTAACATAAATATATTCAAAAGCATGCATAAAAATATGGATAATGGTGGATTAAATGAGAATAATAGGCAAAATGAGCCCATAAAGTTACCCATTTCTGGGGCTCATCAGTCTTCATCGGAATTTCCCTGAAATTTGGGCAACGGAGAAAACAAGATAAAAACGCAGAGTGGAAAATTCAAGAAGATACACAATAGAATAGTAAATTCTGAAAGAATGTAAGGATGAGGCTTTTATTTCGAACACAGATAAAAAATATATCTATCTTCTTGAGCCGTTAAAAGAATAAATGCAATTAAACCTCATTAACTATGCATTAAGGCCTACGTGTGATTTCCTATATGACTCCTCAAAACATCACATCAAAAATTTCTAAATGACATTTCAAATTGGTGTATGTTATGAGCAATGTCGATCATGCGATTGCGATTAATCGTAATATCGCAATATCATAATATTGCAGAATCGCATCATCGCAAAATTAGATTATCACAATCACAATATCACAATATTGCATAATCGAAAAATCGCTATATCGCAATATCGCAGAATTGCAAAATCGCAATATCGCAAAATCACATTATCACATTATCAAAAATCGCAATATCGTTGTGTTCATGAATAGAGCAATTCAAAGTTTCCTTGGTGTTTTGCGATTTGTGATGAGCAGCATACCTTTTACTTTTTCCAGCGCGTTTCCGTTATGTGAAGGATTATTCCATTAAAACATATATTTACGATATGTTGGACTTGATTGAAGTTTATAACAGTTTTAATATTTCGTCGAGTCTAGACCACATCGCATTTCACATTTTCTTATGGTTTGCATGTTTGCGCCCTTATAAAAGTCGCAATGCGATTGCGAAAAATATTTTAAGGAATATCTCAGGCCTTAAGTTTTATAAGAAGTTAAATGCTACCTTGGGTCTTTTATAGGGGATTCTACGTCACGACTAACCTTTGTTACTTTGGATCCTACGATTTGCAAAAAAGTGACAATGCCTAGTCATAAGATGACTTGGTTTGATATCTTAAGATTATCCAAGGTTTTATTTCGAATGGTTTCAAAAGGCAAGCTCTTATTTGCTACTTTTTTGGAAAAACAACTAAAGGGTCCCCATTTATTAATACAATACTAACTATTTATATAACAAATGGGGGGGTTTTTGAACAATACAACATATACACAAATCAAAAGATGATATTTATTTCCGTAGTTATGTCATTTTAATTAAATTCATTAATTAGAAAGAATGTCATATGAATAAGTGTCATATAAAATGAGTTATGGTATTTAAACCATGATATTGTAACAAAGCCTCACACGTTAAGAATCTTGCTACATGTCTTTTTTAAAGTATATATTTTAAATTTATATATTATTATTATTTAAAGTTATAATTTTGTTATTTCTTAGGAATTTTGACTGAATGATAAATAAACAAAGGAAGCATATTATATATATATATATATATATATATATATATATATATATATATACAAATCCATATTAAGTCTCTCTCTATCAAGAGTGCATAGGGATCATAACTCTCTTGGTGCAAACAATTCCTCAAGTTTCTCTATGGATCATATATATATTTGATCCCTCTGAGTGCTTGATTGATTCGAAGTTTAGATGGATTTACCTTAATGTGTAATTCATTTTATGTTAAATTAGCATCTAATATATATATATATATATATATATATATATATATATATATATATATATATATATATATATATATATATAGAGATAGATAGATAGATAGATAGATATATATATATATATATATATAGATAGATAGATAGATATATATATATATATAGATATATATATATATATATATATATATATATATATATATATGTATATATATATCTATATATATATATATATATATATATATATATATATATATATACTAATAAAAAATATTTTAGTGTAGGCCATAAATAAAATATTTCAATGTCCAAATTAAATAACATAATTTTGTATAGAGAAAATAAGGTATTTTAAATTGATTTTTTTCTTAAATATTTTAACATTATAGAGAGAGAGAGAGAGAGAGATTTCTTATTCCATTAATAAGTTCTTTCTAAGTCAACGTATGATGGAGAATTGTAATTCCTTAAATGTATGAAGAAAACTCTGCACATTTAGACATTTGATCAACTATAGATCCTGAGTTAACATGGATTTATGCTAATTATTTATATATATGTCATGTGTCAAACTCCATTCTAACCATGAAAAAAAATACACAACCTTATCTTGATTATCACACTAACAAAATGTTTTAACTACAATTTTTCTTTCCGTTTATTTTATACAATGTAGAAATACACTCTCTCTATAAATAAATATATAATTACATGATTTTTTTTGTTCTTAATATTCTTTTTAAATGTTTCATATCAATCTCATCGATTAGGGCGCGAAACAATTGGAGGTTTGCTTGGTTTTGATTGATATGACAGAGCCTTTATTGATTTGGGATGGTGGGTGGTATCCCCCACACCCTCACACGCTTATTCACTGTGATAACATGAAGCGCCACAGATATTGGTATATCCATGACATGATGGTTGATAACCCTCAACACCTATAGGTGGTGGCAGTAGAGGTGGAGTTAAGACCATCTATCTGACGTATAAACGCAGTTCATCGGCTTCTTAGGGAGCCTAAGTTTGATGTTTACAAGATCGCAACGCCAGGAGTGAAAGAGATATACCTAGTTGTTTCCTGTCTCTGTTTGAGTTTGGTGTAAAAGGTATGGTATGTTATAATTATATCCCTGTATCCTAGGTTGGGGGCTTCTACTCATGATAAGCCTTATGCCTAGAGGGGAAAGGAAACACTAGTTAAATTAGCAGTTTCTGTGACTGGTAATATTGGCCTTCTCGACTATGTAATGTTGATTTCTATATTTTTTGGCAACATCCTTTCTCGTATGGGCATGTTTAATAGTTTCTGGTTTTTTCTCATGACATTTCCTCTGCATGTTAATAATTGGGTTCTATGTTTTAAGCTTGAATTGTTTGGGCAAGCCCAATGGAGAGTAAGGCTTCTGGTAAATGATCAGGGCTTAGTCTATGAACTCAAGGCTCAGGGGTGGATGGGGGACACCATTTTTATTTTGTTGTTACCTCCCACTCCGAGAGGGTTACTATTTATGTATGTTTACTAGCTCGAGTGGGGGAATTCTAAGGGGACGCAATGTCATATTACGTTTCATTTGTTTTTATGGTCATACATTAAGTTAATGCTTTTCTTTCGTGTGGTACTCTGTAAGAATCATATTCCAGGTTTGCCTACGCTGTATCCACTTCTTGCCTCTACATATTGGGTTGGTTTACAAGTGAAGGACAATGGGAGAAGGGTGAAGAAAGGGGGGCCTACCTTGGAATATATGGTGAAGTCTCAGCCTCGTTTTGGAGCCTCAGCTGAGGCGGAAGGGTCCGCAGACACTAAGAAGGAAAAGGTAGATAAGTTAGTTCATCTTCCAGTCAGAATGCGCGACAGAGGGCTGCATGACAGGGGACTGTGTGACACAGGACTATGCGATAGAGGGGTCGGAAAGTGAACTCTGAGATTCTCCAAGCCATGGTTCAAGCATATTGTGAAGGGACCCCAGTGCAGGTGAAACAATTGATCGCGATTTGGTAGGCAAAGTTGAATTTGAAAGCTGATCTTAAACCACCAGCCAAAGATTGGGGGAGCTTATCATGGACCCTAGGTACACTTGTGATTGTCTCACCCTGTTTAGACAGTCTGTCCATCTCTACTAGTTAATGAAATTCATAATGGCCAAATTAATGGTTGCAGCCAGCAACACAGCGATGAAAAGTGAGGCAGAGTTGCGCCTTTAAGACATTCGAAAGGAGATCCAGCTTATTCAACTTCAGTTGTAGAATTATAATGCTCGCCCGGGCTGCATTAAGAAGCACATCCCATGTCTCCTGCAATCTAAATTTCCAATATCAAGTGCTAAAGATCCTACTCTAGTGGAATCATCAGATGATTAGTTGGTCGAAGTTATGCCTATTAATTTTGGCTTGATTTTGGTTGTATATGTCAGGTAGCATTTATGTTTTCAGCGTTATGCTTACTAGTTGGTTTCCAGACTATCAGCCTTATTAGGCTTTGTTAAATAGACTCAAACTATTTATGTTTTAGATGGACTATAATGTGATTCAGTGGCCAACAGACCTGGCTTCGCACTAGGTAGGATGAGGCCACTGAACAACTTATATAGTTGTAACCTGCATATTTATAGGTGAATGAATGAAAGTCACTTCTTAGCTTACAAAAAAATGTTACATATTAATCTATATAAAAACACCCTATAACCATCATTTTTTTTCATTTACTTTACATATTCTATCTGTATTTCCATTGAATCTTTCTTGTTATTAAAATATTACAAGTAAACTCTATATTAACCATTGAACAAGCTACAAAATCTTCCTCATACACTAAATTAGAAAGCATGTATTAATGGAATAAGAGGTCTCTCTCTCTCTCTCTCTCTCTCTCTCTCTCTCTCTCTCTATATATATATATATATATATATATATATATATACGTTGCAAAACTCAAATTCCAAACGATGTGCATTGGAGAGTTGAGAAGAGGTGCCTTTGTGAATTATTTTGGGAAATTGAAAGGCTTGTGAATTATTTTTGTAAACATGTCATATTCTCCTCTATTTTTTTCTGATTTTTTTGGAGGGGTAAAATGGCCACCAACCATGACACTTTCAAATGTCTTATTTTAGCTATGATGATCTATTCTAATAAAGAGATATGATCATCTATTTTAATTATTTTATAAACTCTCTTTCCTGCAAATTAAATAAATAAATTTTATAATTGTGAACAACAACAATTGTTGATGCATATTTCAAGTGATTGTGATAACCAGAGATGTTGATGCAACATTGCAGTTTTGTCAAACTCCATCGTCCGTCAAACGTTGAGTTGTAGAGACAAAACGGGTAAAACTAAAGATGGAGAAATCGATTTGGGAAAGTGGAAGGCAATTACAAAGCTCTGGGTGTATTCAATTGGCTTGACTTGAGTGAGGCACAGGGGCCCAAAAATTGATGTGAATGGGGCAGAGGGATGAAGAACCTAGGCGGAAGTTTCTTCATGTTCAGAAAATCCTCCCAAGCCTGAGCTGTTCAGAGAGTTTAAGGTCCTCCCAAGCCTATGCTATCCATATTGTTTTGACTTTACTAGAGCGAAGAAATGGGGAGTTTGGGAAAAGGGCCAAGAAATCAACTTTCCTAGACAGAGGAGCGAAAGTAATGGCAGAGAAATTTCAATTTCTTTAATAAAAATAAAATCTCAGCATTCACGGACTCGAACGCCATCCTTATCCTTATTGACTGGACTAAATGGGGCTGAAGAAGTTGGAATTTTGTGGAAACATAATGTTTGAATAAAGTTAATTTAATGTCCTCGAGTTCCACACAAGAGTTATTTGTATATGCGCAGTTGTACATAGCCAATAGCACACAACCCCTGGCCATTGGAGGATTTTGCAGTGGGAGAGGTGAAAATGGATCTTCCTGTGGTATTATTGCTTCTGTGCATGGCTGCCTCTAGGCCTGCAGCAACGTATTCCCATTCTCATCATCGCCAAGATCATCATTCCTATCTGTATTCCCATACTCGTCATTATCATGAGGGATCATATGGCTTTACTTCGCTTCCTGAACGCATGGTGGAGGAAGGTGAATTGGTAGAGTCATCAATGGACACCCACAATAAAAAGGACCTGAATGCACTCTTGTGATTCAAAAATTCCATAACCGCAGATCTGTATGGCATCCTCTCCAACTGGATGATGGAGATCTTGGAGAACATATGCTCCTCATGGTATGGTATCAGCTGCAGACTTCATACCAAAAGAGTAGTGGCTATACACTTGGTTGAAAAAGATTTGAAAGGTACTTTTTCCACGTCCATTGGCAACCTTTCATTGCTGCACTCTTTGAATGTTTTTGCGAACCTTTCATTGTTGCACTCTTTGAATGTTTTTGCTAATTCTTTTGCAGGAAGAATTCCACCCAACTTTGGCGAGATGAAAGTGTTGCGAAAACTTAATCTGAGCAAAAATTCGCTCTCGGGTCCTATTCCAGCAGAGTTGGGCCTGCTTAAGGCGTTGCGAATGCTTGATCTAGGTGAAAATATTCTCTCCAATTCTATTCCAGCAGAACTGTGCCAGCTGCAGAATCTACAATCCCTTGTTCTTGACCATAATGATTTCTCTGGAAAGATACCACGAGAGTTGGGTAATTTGACACAACTTACTCACCTATCCATATCTCGTGATAATATGTTGGGTTATATTCCTTGTGAGATATTCTCTCTTCCCCTCCGAATTCTTTCTCTTTCATGGTTTTATGGAAATAACCTTTCTATCAACATACTTAAAGTCATTGCCAATTTGACCACATTGACTTACTTAGACCTTTCTCGAAATTGTCTTAGGGATGACATATTTAGAACCATTTCCAAGTTGACCACATTGACTTACTTAGAACTTTCCTTTAACATGCTCACTAATAATATATATGTAGCTATTTCCAATTTGACTCAATTGACCACTCTTGATCTTTATGGAAACAATTTCATTGGTAGTATCCCTGTAACCCTTTCCAATTTGACTCCATTGACCTTCTTAAGTCTTTGATTCAACAATATCACTGGTAGCATCCCTGTAGCCCTTGGCAATTTGACTCACTTGACCTCCCTAGACCTTTCTGATAACAAGCTCATTAGTAACATCCCTATATCCCTTGCGAAATTGACTCACTTGACCTCCCTATATCTTTCTGGAAACAAGCTCACTGGTAACATCCCTGTAGCCCTTGGCAATTTGACTCAGTTGACCTCTCTATATCTTTTTGGAAACAACCTCACTGGTAACATCCCTATAGCCCTTCGAAATTTGACTCAATTGACCAACCTAGATCTTTCTGAAAACAAGCTGAGTGGTACCATTCCTATATCCCTTGCCAAATTGACTCAATTGACCCACCTATATCTTTCTGAAAACAAGCTCACTGGTAGCATCCCTGAAGCTATTACCAATTTAAGGAACCTTTATGACCTTGATATTTCAAACAACAATCTTACAGGGGCAATTCCGAGAGCCATAGGAAAGCTTCATTCATTACAATACTTATATTTGGATTCAAACAAGTTAAATGGGTTCATCCCATATACCATAGGTCACTTAAATGCTCTCAAGTACCTTTCTTTATATAACAACAGTTTTTCAGGGAGTATTCCAAATAGTATTAATGATTTGAATTCACTTGCATTATTAGATCTATCAGAAAACAACTTGAAGGGGTCAATTCCTAACGGCTTTGGAAATTGCACTAATATGCAAGTCTTCTCTGCTCATTCTAACAACTTATTTGGGGTACTTCCTGTTATCACTGTAAAACTTCCTTAAAAAATTTGGACAACTTACATGGTTTCTCAATTCTTGTATCAGTCAAGGTCAAGTCATGGTGAAGTCATTTTTATGTTTTAGAGTCTAAGTCATAGGGTTAGAGTCTCATGTCCATCTTCAAATAAAGTTTGATAGCCTCATTCCATGTCCTAGAAGCCTCACCATGTGTTTAGAAGACATATCTCACATAATTTCGGAGAAATTTTGAAACTAGCTATGAATCCACGTTTTCGTAGCGCAGACAGTGTAAAAATCATGTTTTGCGCTACGAAATCAGTGTTTTCATAGCGCTACAAAACCCCTGTAGCAGCCTGTTTCAGTAGAAAAAATTGTTTTACTAGTTAACTTCCAGAAGCTTTTCTGAGCAGTTGAAAACTCATCTCTAAAAATTGAAAGAGGTTTTTATTTCTAGGATACTAAAGTACAAAAACCTCTTCCACTTTCTTCAAATCCATTATGATATGGGAGAAATGAAGGACCAAAGTTGCGCTACGAAACTGCTGTAGGTGCCGTTTTTCATCTCCTGTTTTACACCTATTTTTCAAAGACTCATTCTGGGCGGTAGAAACAATGTTTCAAAAAAAAACGAGAGGTTTTTGTTAAGTACAGATTTATTCACAAAAACCTCCTTCCGTTTTTCCAAATAAATTTTTTACGAGAAGTTATGACCTCTGTCCCAAGACCTATTTTTCAGCCAGAACAGAGCAAGGGACAGTTTCCTGTTTGACACGTGTTTTTCAAGGACAGTTTCTGGACAGCTGGAGAAATGTTTTAAAAACCCGGGAGAGGTTTTTTCTTTGGAAAACATGGGCTACAAAAACCTCCTTCAGTTTCATAAAATGTGTCATGTATGAAGAGATAAAGACTCTGCAAATTTCAAGGATCTAAACCTAAAAACAGGGAAACATGTTCCCTAATTTCTAGGGTTTGTCATCAGCAGTTGGGTGACCACGTGGGAGGCTTCATCAAATTCGACTCCTTGAGGTTGCAAGTTGTCAAATAATGCTTTAAATGCTTAGATAAGGTTGTTGAATCATGATAAGGAGTTACACTCCTAGTTGTATTAGGTCTCTAGGACTACTAGTTAGGTGTCAAATGCATTTAAAGTCTTGTTTTATGGTTAGAATAGGTGTCACTGATGGTAAATTCGAATTCCCCTCATGATGGAGGAAGGAATCCAAGCATGTAAAGAGCTCTATATATAGAAGAACATCTGATGTACAAAGGGTTGGAAATTTTTATGGAAAAACTTGTATTTGGCATATGTATGACTCATTTTCAATAATACATGCTTGAATTTGCTTCTCAGGATTCATGAAGGGTTTTTCATGTTCAGAATATGTGATGTTGTCCTTTTTCTTAATTCTTACAGTGTTATGGATGTATAATCACTCAGAATTCACTGAATGTGCTCTGACTTCCTGTATACATGCATAAACTGTGTGTCCCATATGAGTTTATGTTCTGAATATTTAAACGTTGAATGCCCTGACTTCCATGTAAGGTTGAGTTCATTGTTATATTGAGGTGTTGTTGAATCCATAAGCCCAATGGATTTTACTGATCATGTTCAACCATTCATATTTTTCATACTTGTTTCATAGAGTTAGCCATCTAATCTTTATCAAAATCATTAATCTTTGAGAGAGCCCTCTCAGGTTGAGGAGGCTAAGCCTCAGCCAAAAGTTGGTTTGAAATAGTTACATTGAGATAGTCTGATCAGCAGCCTATCAGGGTCCTATTTTGGTGATAACACTTCCCACATCTTTGGCCAATTGTACCCATCTTCAATAGCTGGATTTAAGGAGAAATGGATTGATAGGGGAACTCCCTCTATACTTGACAAATCTTCATGACTTGAAAGTTTTAAGCCTTGGTTATAATAATTTGCATGGTTGTATTCCTCAGCACATGAAAAATCTCACCAAATTGCATGTGTTGGATTTGTCCAACAACAAATTCAATGGAAGCATACCAGTTCATCTTGAGAGACTCTCCAAATTTACAAATGTGTCAATTGAGGATGATTTCGATGAAGAAATAGAAATTGATATGAAATGGTTTCAGTATGAGTTTTCATATCTCTCGCCTACAAATACTATATTTGATTTGTCTTGTAATAATCTTACAGGAGAAATCCCTGCAAGCATTGGTAGTATGAACCACTTGCGGTTGTTGAATTTATCTTGGAATCATTTGGAAGGGAAAATACCTGCAACTCTTAGTCAAATATCTACTTTGGAGCAATTGGGTTTGGCACATAATAATTTGGGTGGACCAATCCCTCAAGATCTCTCTGAGTTACATGAGTTGGCTATTCTAGATGTTTCTTAAAACAAGCTTTGTGGGAAAATCCCAACAGGGACACAATTTTCTACCTTCAATGTAACTTCCTTTCAAAATAATATGTGCTTATGGGGTTGTCCTTTAGATTCATGTAATGAAGATGAAAGACATGAAAGAAAGGGTGATACTGCTATTAACAATAGTAGTGTAACAGTGGGATTGCTAAGTCAACTCAATGAAAATATATCATTGATAGCATTGGTTATAGGAATGGGGATTGGATTTGGGGGAGTGGTTAGTATCTTTGTGTTATGTAAAAGAGCTAGTCATTGGGTTATCTCCCCAAACATATCACGCCCCTTTTTTGGGGTATATCGATTCCCTACTTAGAATGGGCTTACTAGCCCAAAGATTTCACTTTATTGTACAAGAAAATAAAGTATATATTGAAGTTCATTATGTATAAATATATATATCATGGTTTAAAATCTATAGTGCAATACGTAGAATATTTTATATCAACATAAATGTAGCATAACTCTCCATTTGCTATTTTTTCATTGTTAAAATGATCAATGTAGTTACTTGTTTTCTTTTAGTTAATGGTATGCATTAATACAATATTATCATTTGAGTCGACAAGAGCATTATACAACCTAGTTAACATGACCCGAACCTATATGTTAACTAATTTATTCTAATATGAACTTCATAATTTTTTTTAAAGTGGAGGATGAAGTAATATTGATATATATTTAAAGATATATTGAAAAACAAAAAAATATAATGTAGATGATGTGGTTTATAAATAAAATATTGCAATACTCATGTTAATTAAAATATTTCAATGTCAATTATGTATATAATAGTACAACTATATAAATTAAATGACAGGCAAATACCGATAGACATCAATTCATTATGCCAAGAAGGGCCCAATATGAGGGTGATGTGTGATTTTGTCTATATTCAATGAGGAGTTGACACGTATTCTTCTTAAAATAAACAACATAGAATCTAAATAGAAAAGCAATGAATATGCATGTTTAGTCAATCATCAAACATCAATAACTCAACCCTACTATGTCCAATCATGTGGTAAAAATATTTCACGCACTCTTAGTCCTAAATAAAATGTTTGGATGTCCACATGCCATAATATAATTTTGTATCAACTTCAAAAAGAGATAAAGTAATTACAAGTAAAAAACATTGGCGTGTAAGATATTTAAACCTTATATTTTTCAAAAATATTTCAACACATAATTTAAATAAACTATTTGGAAATATATATATATATATATATATATATATATATATATATATATAAAAAAAAAAACTATTTTAATGTGGAAAATCTAGTCCATAGATAAAATGTTTCAATGAGCATGTTATGCAAAATATTTTAATAACAAATTTATATATACTATATATTGCTTTAAAAATTTGTGTATATATCATATAAATCAATTGCAAAAAATATGTTTTTATGGATAAAACATTCAAAATCATATTAGTATTTTACCTTTTTTCCCATGTATATATATATATATATATATATATATATATATATATATATATATATATATATATATATATATATATATATATATATATATATATATATATATGTATATATATTTAATTTTCCCTAAAATCCAACACAAAATTTTGCTGCACTCCTTGAATGTTTTTTCGAACCTTTCATTGTTGCACTCTTTGAATGTTTTTGCTAGTTCTTTTGCAGGAAGAATTCCACCCAAATTTGGCGAGATGAAAGTGTTGCGAACACTTAATCTGAGCAAAAATTGGCTCTCGGGTCATATTCCAGCAGAGTTGGGCCTGCTTAAGGCGTTACGAACGCTTGACCTAAGTGGAAATATGCTCTCCAATTCTATTCCAACAGAATTGGGCTAGATGCAGAATCTACAGTCCCTTGTTCTTGACCACAATGATTTCTCTGGAAAGATACCACGAGTGTTGGGTAATTTGACACAACTTACTCACCTATCCATATCCCGTGATAATATGTTGGGTTCTATTCCTTGTGAGATATTCTCTCTTCCCCTCCGAAGTCTTTCTCCTTCATGGTTTTATGGAAATAACCTTTCTATCAACATACTTAAAGTCATTGCCAATTAGACCACATTGACTTACTTAGACCTTTCTCGAAATGGTCTTAGTGATGACATATTTAGAACCATTTCCAAGTTGACCACATTGACTTAGAACTTTCCTTTAACATGCTCACTAATAATATATATGTAGCTATTTCCAATTTGACTCAATTGACCACTCTTGATCTTTATGGAAACAATTTCATTGGTAGTATCCTTGTAACCCTTTCCAATTTGACTCGATTGACCTTCTTAAGTCTTCACTTCAACAATATCATTGGTAGCATCCCTGTAGCCCTTGGCAATTTAACTCACTTGACCTCCCTAGACCTTTCTGATAACAAGCTCATTAGTAACATCCCTATATCCCTTGCTAAATTGACTCACTTGACCCCCCTATATCTTTCTGGAAACAAGCTCACTGGTAACATCCTTGTAGCCCTTGGCAATTTGACTCAGTTGACCTCCCTATATCTTTCTGGAAACAAACTCACTCGTAACATCCCTATAGCCCTTCGTAATTTGACTCAATTGACCAGCTTAGGTCTTTCTGAAAACAAGCTCACTAGTAACATCCCTGTAGCCGTTGGCAATTTGACTCAATTGATCGACCTAGATCTTTCTGAAAACAAGCTCACTGGTAGCATCCCTGAAGCTATTACCAATTTAAGGAACCTTTATGACCTTGATCTTTCAAACAAAAATCTTACAGGGGAAATTCCGAGAGCCATAGGAAAGCTTCATTCATTACAATACTTATATTTGGATTCAAACAAGTTAAATGGGTTCATCCCATATATCATAGGTCACTTAAAGGCTCTGAAGTACCTTTCTTTATATAACAACAAATTTTCGGGGAGTATTACAAATAGTATCAATGATTTGAATTCACTTGCATTATTAGATCTATTAGAAAACAACTTGAAGGGGTCAATTCCTAATGGCTTTGGAAATTGCACTAATATGCAAGTCTTCTCTGCTCATTCTAACAAATTATTTGGGGTACTTCCCACATCTTTGGCTAATTGTACCCATCTTCAACAACTAGATTTAAGGAGAAATGGATTGACAGGGGAACTCCCTCTGTACTTGACATTTTTTCATGACTTGAAAGTTTTAAGCCTTGGTTATAATAATCTGCATGGTTGTATTCCTCAACTCATCACAAATCTCAACAAATTGCATGTGTTGGATTTGTCCAACAACAGATTCAGTGGAAGCATACCAGATCATCTTGACAGACTCTCCAAATTTTCAAATGTGTCAATTGAGGATGGTTCAAATGAAGAAATAGAAATTGATATGAAAGGGATTGAGTATGAGTGGTCATATCTCTTGCCTACAAATACTATATTTGATTTGTCTTGTAATAATCTTACAGGAGAAATCCCTGCAAGCATTGGTAGTATGAACCACTTGCGGTTGTTGAATTTATCTTGGAATCATTTGGAAGGCAGCATGCCCGCAACTCTTAGTAAGATATCTACTTTGGAGCAATTGGATTTGGCACATAATAATTTGGGTGGACGAATCCCTCAAGATCTCTCTGAGTTACATGAGTTGGCTGTTCTAGATGTTTCTTCAAACAAGCTTTGTGGGAAAATCCCAACAGGGACACAATTTTATACCTTCAATGTAACTTCCTTTCAAAATAATATGTGTTTATGGGGTTGTCCTTTAGATTCATGTAGTGAAGATGGAAGACATGAAAGAAAGTTGATAATGCTATTAACAATAGTAGTGTAACAGTGGGATGGCTAAGTCAACTCAGTGAAAATATATCATTGATAGCATTGGTTATAGGAATAGGGATTGGATTTGGGGGAGTGGTTAGTATCTTTGTGTTATGTAAAAAAGCTAATCAGTGGGTTATGTCCCCAAACATACCACACCCGTTTTTTGGGTATATCGATCCCCTACTTAGAATGCGCTTACTAGCCCAAAGATTTCACTTTATTGTACAAGAAAATAAAGATTTCACTTTAGGATAGTTGTGTTATGAAGCATTATGTAAACCATTATATTCAAGTTTCAAATCCCCATGTGAGTCAAATTACATGATAATTATATTTATAAATATATTTAACATATCTATAAACATGTTTAACATCTATATATCATGGTTTTAATCTATGATGCAATACATAATTTTATATAAACATAAAAGTAAAACATAAATGTAACACAACTCTACATTATTGGTATGCACTAATATATTATTATCATTTAGGTCTAAAGGCATTCTACCACCCAACATGACTCAATGCATAATATTTTTCTTGCTCAACTTAGAATTGACATGTGTCGTCTTAAAAATGAAAATAAATTATTCACTAAATAAAAATAAAATATTGTGGGATAGAATCAAAACTTATAATAAAACATCAATAATTTTCCACTCACTCTTTACAATAAATAAAATATTTTGATATCCATGTAAAGTAACATAATTTTATGTAAATGTTAAATAACTAAAATAATTAAAAATAGTTTAAAAAAATATTATATTTTAGTTTTCAGTGTAAGGAAAATGTATAATTTTTATACTTTTAATTAGTTTATTTTATATCAACTTCATAAAATTTTCAATATGGAGGACAAAGTAATATTGACATATATTTTGAGATATATTGTAAAAACAAAACATTTTAATGTGGATGATGTGGTTTATATATAAGATATTTTAGTGTTGATGTTAAGTAAAATATTTCAATCCCAATTACATGGTTTGAAAAATTATATATATTATATAAAGTAATTCAAAAAATAATTATGGTGAAAATATATGAAGTAGTTTCACTCTATTACATTTTGGCTTTTGTTTATGTATATTTTTCGTCAATTCTTTATGGAATACAATAAAGATTTATTGGAATTACAAATTTAAGTTGTGTAATCTAAACAATAAATGAAGATTTTCAATCCATTAAATTCCTTTATGCATTCAAAAATTTAATTTAAACAATGAAAAATTACACATGGAGCATCTATTGGTTCTCTCTCTCTCTCTCTCTCTCTCTCTCTCTCTCTCTCTCTCTCTATATATATATATATATATATATATATATATATATATATATATATATATATATAGATATATATATTATATTTATTATTAATGAATCTAAGAGATTTGACCTATATAAATATTGCTCAATAGATGGTTAAGATGGATCTATATTGGTTTTAATACTATATTGCAATGTGAATTCTTTTTATAATACTTATTTCATTGTGTCAAAAGCTTGCTAGATAGACAGTTAAGATGGATCTATATTGGTTTTAATACTATATTGCAATGTGAATTCTTTTTACAATACTTATTTCATTGTGTCAATGAAATCGTACTCACATTCTGATGAAGTAGTAATTATGCCCATAAACATGTTTATTTTGGAATGCGGCATCCAGAATTTTAATTTAATTATCTATAATTATTAGGTGGATGGTAGAGATTTAAAATCCATAGAATATTCTAGGATATTTTTAGTAGTCTTCACAAATCAAAAGATGATAATTATTTAAGTAGTTATGTCATTTTAATTAAAGTCATTAATTAGAAAGAATTTCATATGAACAAGTGCCATATAAAATTAGTTATGGTATTTTGAGTGTGTGGTATTGATAAGTCATGATATTGTAACAAATCCTCACATATTAAGAATATTGTTACATGCTTTTTTAAAATATATATATATTTTCAATTTATATACTGACTATTATTATTATTATTATTATTTTAAATAAACTTATAATTTGGTTATTTCTTAGGAATTATGATTGAATGATAAATAAACAAAGAAAGTGTTATATATATATATATATATATATATATATATATATATATATATATATATATATATATATATATATATATATATATATACATACATACATATATATATACATACATACATACATACATACATATATATATATATATATATATATATATATATATATATATGCACTATTTGATCCCTCTGAATGCTTGATAGATTCAAGGTTAAGATGGATCTACCTTGCTGTGTGATTCATTTTATGTTAAATTAACATCCAAAATTTAAAATAAAAATATACTAATAAAACATGTTTTAGTGCAGGCCATAGATAAAATATTTCAATGTCCATATTAAATAACATAATATGATATATAGAAAATAAGGCAATTTAAATTGAAATTTTTCTTAAAAAATGTGTAATTTATTTTAGTTGTAACATAATGTTGATATATAACATTAAAAAATATTAATAACAAAAAAAAAATAATGTGAATTATAAATCAAATATTTGAATATGCATGTTTGGAATTGTTTTTTAACATCATATACAAGAGTGAGATATCTTATTCAATTAATAAGTTCTTTTTCATTCAACCTTTGATGGAGAATTGTAATTCCTTCAATGTGCAAAAATTGAAGAAATATTTGCACCTTTATACATTTGATCACTCTATAGATCAAGGGTTAACATGGATTTATGCTACTTAGTTACATATATGTCATGTGTGTAACTTCATTCTAGCCATGAAAAAAGATACACATAGCCTTACCTCAATGATCACACTATCAAAATGTTTTAACTACAAATTTTCTTTTCATTTGATTTAAATAATGTAGACATATACTCTCTCTATAAATAAATAGACAATTACATGATTTTTTTGTTATTAATGTTCTTTTTAAATGTTGCATATCAATCTATTTAAAAAGACGTATGAATAAAAGGAATTAAAATTTCATTCATCTTGAACAACACCCTATAACCATCATTTATTTTCTAGGATTTGGAATGTATTCCTTGTTGATGGGTGCTTTTGATATTCTTTCTCCTACTGCTCATATTAATGCCATTTCATCCTCTAGGATCACTCCTCGAAAAGGTTCATTTAGAACTCATTATTTTTCTGATCCTTGGCCCCTGCCCCCCTCTACTACCACACTAGTAGAGGGGAAAGTAGGTGGAATGGCATATCCTATATCTGCAATAGAATTCATGTACCAATCTATTATGAATTCTGCATATTATGACCCTGTTGTACCTGTTTCCTGTAGGCAGTCCTTGGTTGCAAAAACTACGCCAGGAAACCAACTCAACCAACCTTTAGGTTCAAGATGGCCCTTGAACCAGAGGGGGATCCCTCAATGGTTGCGAGGCTTTGTTTAACATTGTTCACTTGTCACTAAACAATAGCCTTTTAAGCACAATGGCCATATTTATGGTTTTAATTGGGGGTGGTTAGCAATCAATGACAATCCCTATCCATGATTAAAGGCCTCTCTCGCAGGTTCCCTTCAGAATGTGTCAGCTTCTAACCTAACAGAATAACTTAGCCTTTCAAGGATTATGATAGAAGAATATAAGGAGATTCCTAATAATTGAGGAGTCAGATAGACTACTTAACAACTAGGGAAATTTGGATGTGTGTAGAAGATTTCTACAGCCCAACAAAACATATTCAGGGAAGATAGAAGTACAAACAATAAAATTAGTTCAAAGAGGGGCTAACTTAGACAGATAGTCCAATATACTAATATCTTTAAACGATTATTAATTTGAAGGGGATTTCAAGAAGATTGAAACTCAATCTATCTTTACCCAGATCTTCTATAATGCTTGGAACATGTGCAGAAATAAGATATGAAACACTAGAAAGACATACTAGAAAACACAAAATTCTATCATAAACTGGAGCCGGAAGGCTTTCATTAGAAATCCTATAATAGAAGCTATTACAAAGTGAAGAGCCTTGGCATCAAAAGCCCACACATATTACTTCAATTGATGAAGTATTTATACAATTTCCTCACAAAATATCTTGATAAAAATATCAAGAGCTATCACAAATATTCGAAAACTGTATTACAAAAATAGAACACAAATAAAGGTAACTAAAACTATTTGAAGAGTTCTAGTACTATCCTTGAGGATTTTTGTTGATAAAGAAGAGAAATTCGAATTTTCTTGCAAGTCATATTTGATGAGGTGGCCTCCAAGTCACTAACTAGTTGTCTTTGAGCTTTTTCATCCCGAAATTCTGAAAAATAGGGTCCTGTAATACATTGTGTCTCCCAAACCGTACTATATGTTAGAAAAATGAGTGGGGTTTTTGTAAATGATGATGTTAGCAACAACAACCGCTTTCTATTTTTGAAAATTTGTTTCCACTGGCTCGAAAACCGCATTTGAAAACATTGGCTAAAAACAAGAAAATTTAGGAAAACATGCCTGAAAACATTCATATCAATATCCAAAACCATAACCTCTGTTACAAAACTAAGAGAGGTTTTCGTAGATTAGGATCTGAGGAACAAAGAAATCCTCTAGTTTCCTAATATTTATCGTTTTCTGGCCACAATATTCTCTGTAAAAAGGTGATTAAAACAGGAAGTTTCTAGAAAACATGCCTTCAAAAATGCATTTGCATCTCCAAAACCATAACAACTATTAGAAAAATGAAAGTGGTTTTTGTACATGAGGATGTTGGAAACAAAAACATCTTTTTGTTTTTGAAAATTCGTTCTGATATGTTTGTAAACCACGTTCAAATTTAAAATATTACTTCATTTAATCATGTTTAAATGCATGATTAATTAAATCAATGAGCTAATGAAACTTAAATTTACATTTTGAGGGCGCATTTACTCTTGCAGACCTATTTATTATTTCTAAACTACTTAAACATATTATATCAGAAAATTTAAATTATCAAAACTAATCATGTTACAACAGACCCCATTCCTTCCCCATTATAGGATTTGGATGGTGATGTGGCTCTGGTTTGGATTGTTGACTCTACTTCGGCTATGGATTGCCTTGAAATTGTCTTACCTTCTGAGGAGGAAATCTTAGAAGAAATGACTGGTGCAAAAATACCGTGGGATGATTTTCATCATCGGTCATATTTTCTCCCTGATTTGCATGAAGTTGAATCAAAATTTTCCTGTCTTTCTTCAACTGGAAGTGTTCATAAAATTCTAAATAATTTGGCCCCATCACATACTTTTGTCAAAGGTAATATGTCTACTATCTTAGAAACCATTTCAGTAAACATTTCCAAGAATCCCAATATCATCGAGAATATCTTCATCAGAGCTACATGTTCCCCTGAAGAACTCAAGATTTATACTGACCTCTTTAAGGAATTTTGATATGTGTTTGCTTAGTATTATGAAGAAATGCCTCAAATTGATCCATCGATAGTTCAACATGAGATCAAGGCATACAAAAACGCTAAGCCTGTAAGGAAAAAGCTTCGACTAGTAAATCTTAGTAAAGAAACAACCGTTAAAGCTGAGGTTGAAAATATGCTTAAGGCAGGTTTCATATACCCTTTTCCTCTAACTAAATGGGCCTCGAATCTAGTCCCTATTGATAAAAGGAAAGGAACGATCCAGGTATGCATCACCTTTAGGGATTTGAATAAGGCTTGTCCTAAAGATAATTTTTCCACTCCATTTATTGATTAGATCATTGATGAGTATGCTGGAAATGAGGTGTTTTCCTTCATGGACAATTTTTCAGGATATAATCAAAATAGATCCATCTTAACTCCGGATCTATCAAGCGCTGAGAGGGATCAAATATCTCAAGGTGTAAACCTCTTTTTTGAATGGTTGGTGTCAGTCATGTGCGGCCAAAGAAAATCTAACGAACATATGATTTATTTTATCAATAATATGTAAAATCATTTAATATTAAATATAATCATTTTAAATATGCTAAATATGTCTCAGATTAATCTGGTCATTTTAATTTTAAATTTTCTTAGTTAACTCAGTTTGTTGAGATGATAAATATTGTGAATAACTTTAATGATAAAAAATGATGAAATAAAAATTTTGAATGTAAAGTGATAATGTAATAGTGTTGAATGATAGAAAATGTGAATAATAAGAATATAGTAAATTACAAACAGTTTTCCATTGTGATTAATCTCAAACTATTTTCTTCTGCTATTTTTATTGTCACCCTTGTTACTTTTGTCGTCTTTTCATATCGATTATATGAAAAGGATAGGTTAAATCGTAAACCATTTAAATATTTAGCTCGAGATATTGTAGTAAAAATCATAACTTGTCTCTCTGTTTCTCTAATATTAATAGGTTGAATTACTATAACACAAAAATCAATGTACATTGTCAATAATTTTTTATTCTTACACTAAAATTAATGCACAATATTAATTCGATCACTTTAAAATCAATGTACCATCATACATCCAATTACATCAAATCAGAAATCAGCATCTACACTGACATCAATGCATCTAATGCAATAAATCAAATAAGACTAGAAAACAACATTTACATTGAAATCAATGCATCTAACGCAAGCAGTCAAATATGATTAGAAATAAACATTTACACTCAAATCAATGTATCTACTGAAAGTAAGCAAATAGGTTTATAAACCGACATCTAACTAAAATCAATGCATCTAGTTCAAGTAAGCAGATAGGATTATAAACCAACATCTACACTGCAATCAATGCATCTAGTGCAATCAATCAAATAGGATTAGAAATCACCATCTACACTGAAATCAATGCATTTAGTGCAAACAATAAAATAGGATTAGAAATCATCTACATTGAAATCAATGCATCTAGTGTAAGCAACCAAATATTATTAGAAACCAACACCTACATTGAAATCAATGCATCTAGTGCAAGCAGTCAAATAGGATTAGAAACCACCATCTACACTGAAATCAGTGCATCTAGTGCAATAAATATTCTTCCCTCTCTCCCCCTCCATATATATATATATATATATATATATATATATATATATATATATATATATATATATATATATATAATATATATATATATATATATATATATCTCCCTCCATCTCTCCATCTTTGTCTCTCTATCTCAACCCCCCAAACATACATGCTCTCTCACTCCATATATATCAATCTCTCTGTCCCTCTCTCTCTCTCTCCATCTCTCTCTTCTTCCCTCTCTTCACTTTCCATCTATATATCTATCTCCCTTTGTCTCTCTATATCACCCCCAAAGCATACACTCTCTTTCTCCAATCTATCTATATATCTCTCCCTACTCCTCTCCCTCCCTATCGCTCTCTTCCCCTTCTCTCCCTCTCCCCCGCTTCTATCTCTCTTCTCTCTTGTTATCCTCGCTCCCTCTCTCTCCATATCTCTTATCAATCCCTCTCTCTCTCTCTCAGCCTTTCTCTCTGTATTTATTTATTCTTACCACCCTCGCTCCCCCCTACAACTTCATCTCTCTTTTCCTCCCTCTCTCCACTCTCTCACATCCTCTCTCTCTCTCTCTCTTCACCCTCCAATTATGTTACTATATCCTTCCCTCTCTCCTCCCTCCTTCTCTCCCCCATTCTCTCCATCTCTCCTTCTTTGTCTCTTTATCTCACCCCCAAACATACACACTCTCTCTCCACTTCTCACTCTCTATCATTTCTTCTTCCCTCCCTCTCTCCTCCTCTCTCTCAAGTCAACTCTCTCGTACTTCCTCTCTCTCTCTCTTTCTCTCCTACCTCCCTCTATCTCCCCCCATCTCTCTCTCTCTCTCTCTCTCTCTCTCTCTCTCTCTCTCTCTCTCTCTCTCTCTCTCTCTCTCTCTCTCTCTCTCTATATATATATATATATATATATATATATATATATATATATATATATATATATATCTCCAATTATGTTACTATATCCTTCCCTCTCTCCCTCTCTACCCCGTTCTCTCTATCTCTCTTTCTTTGTCTCTTTCTCTCACCCTTAAACATATTGTCTCTCTCTCCATTTCTCCCTTGTCACCCACTCTCTCTCCACTTCTCACTCTCTATGTCTTTCTTCTTCCCTCCCTCTCTCCCCCTCTCTTGAAATTCCTCTCTCTCATCATTCCTCTCCTACCTTCCTCTCTCTTCCACCATCTCTCTCTCTCTCTCTCTCTCTCTTTGCCCTCCAATCCTCTCACCATCTCCCTCCCTCTCTCCTTCTCTCTCTCCCCCTCCATCTTTGTGTCTCCCTCTCACTCTCTTACCCTTCTCACATCTCTCACTCATATCCCTCTCTCTATTTTCGTTCCTCCTCTCCCCTATCATTAAGTTTATCTCGACCTTTCCCTTGTCAGTCCCCCTATCTCTCCACCTCTATCACTCTATGTATTTGTTCTTCCCTCTCATATATATCTAGAGTTAATACATATCATGGTATATTAATATATATTATAATATAACAAATTTAATATTGTATTAATGGAAAGTTATTAAATTTAATAATATTAATATTATAATATATTAATATGAATATTATATTTAATAATAATAATAATAATAACCTTTGAATATTAATTCTAGGGCTAATAATACTTTTTTTGTATAGTATTAATAATAATTTGGCCCATGGTATTAACAATTATTTGTCCCATGGTATTTGGCTCATAGGCTTCACCTAAATAAAATATAATTTTTGAGTTTCATAAATATAAAGAGGTTTATGGAATAAATATAAAAGGAGGTTTTATTTATTTATTGTACCTCTAGTTTATTTATATTTTTATTTATTTACCATACCTTTGGAGTAAATATAAAAAAAGTTTTATTTATTTACCATACCTCTAGTTTATTTATATTTTTATTTATTTACTATATTTTTATTTTGAGTGTTCGTAAACCTCTTTATATTTTAAATGTATATTGTGTTTATACATACTAATAATTAGATTGATTTTTAAATAGTTCGACATTAGATTAAAAATGTTAAATGTTAAACATTACGTTTACATTTACATTTACATTTATGTTTACGTTTACATTTACTTTTACATTTAAATTTACGTTTTTATGTGAGATATACCCCCATACTGGGTTGTAGAGTGCCAGGCGCAATAACTATCTGTCCTGAAGATCAACATAAGACAACATTTATTTTCCCTCGGGGTATGTTTGCGTACAAAAAGATTCCTTGTGGCCTAAAAAATGTTGGAGCTACTTTTCAGCGGGCCATGTCTTATGCTTTCCATGACATCAAGCACATAATAGAAGCATATTTGGATGACTTAGCTGCTCATTCTCCACAGAGAATTGATCATCCAAAACACCTTTGTTTTCTTTTTGAAAGATGTTGTCACTATAAGATCAGGTTGAACCCTAATAAATGTGTTTTCACTGTAACATCCGATCGGTTATTGGGATTCATTATGTCCAATGAAGGGATTCATGTTGATCCCTTTAAGGTTGATGCAATAATTTAGTTGCCTCCCATATCGACGGTTCGTTAACTTCAACGTCTCCAAGGAAAAACCCATTTCTTTAGGTGATTTATTGTAAATTATGTCGAGATTAAGAAAGGATTTATGTGATTACTAAATAAAGGAGTTCCATTTGTTTGGGATGATTTCGCTTAGCTCTCCTTTGATGCTTTGAAAAAGGCATTAACCTTTGCTCCTCTTTTGAGTCCACCCGATTGTAGTAGGGGTTTTCTCTTGCTGTGACAGAATCAACCATTGGTATGGTTCTGGTTCAGAAAGATGATGCTCTTAGGGAGCATGTAATTTATTATCTGAGTTGAGGCTTAGTCGGTCTTGAGCTTAGGTATTCTCATATAAAGAAATTGGCTTTCGTAGTAGTTCATGCTGTCCAACATCTCCGTCAATATATCTTGCTTAGAATTACTTTTTTTTTTTCTGCTCACGTCAACCCATTTCAGTTTGTCCTCACTAGGCAAGTGATTAGAGGAAATTAGATTAAATGGATTTTCATATTACAGGAATTCGATCTCGAATTTATGTCAGCCAAGTTTAAAAAATATTTAGTATTCGCGGAATTGATTTTAGAGTTGCCTTGTGAAGAAGGTATTGTTTATGAAGAGTCATTTCCTGATGAACATATATTCCTAATATCTTCATATGATCCTTGATATGGGGACATCATAGTATATCTCTAGACTTCGAATTTCCCTCAGAAATTTTCGAAAGATGAATGTAGAAAGTTGCATCACCTAGTTAAATATTATTATTATCGGTGACACTTTGTATCGTCGCGGGATTGACTCAATCATTAGGAATTGTTTAACCTAAGAGGAAGTTGAGTCTATTCTTATGACAGCCACAATGGAGCTTGTGGAGGTCATCTATATAGGCTTGCTACAATCCAAAAGATATTTCATCCAGGCTATTGTTGGCCATCGATTTTTAAAGATTGCATGGAAGCAGTCAAGAAGTTCCATCCTTGTCAGATATATACTCGAAAAATACACACTCATCTGGCTCTTATTTTCCTCGTCATCACTATTGGTCCTTTCACAAAGTGGGGTATTTATTTTACGACTTGTAACCCAAATTCAGCTAAGGGTCACAAGTACATTATCGTAGCATTAGACTACTTTACGTAGTGTTTCGAAGCTATGCCTACTTTCAATAATGATGGTGATACAACAACTCTTTTCATATTCAACCTAATCATTTCACGTTTCAATATTCTAAGGGAGATTGTCACTGATCATGGAATCCATTTTCAGAATAAGATGATGTTTGAGTCAGCCTTAAAACTGGGAGTTCGACAGGAGAATTCATCTCTGTACTATCCTAAAGCTAATGGGCAAGTTGAAGCCACGAAAAATTCCTTCAAAACTATCCTACAAAGGAGAATCAATAAATTTAAATCCAACTGGAACATCGTGCTAGATCTTGCACTTTGCCATAGGTTTTACTCCTTTTCAACCAGTTTATGGTTTGGAATCGATATTCCTTGTAGAATGTGAGATCCCATCTCTTAAATTAGTGGTTGAACTTCTTCCATACACATATAATCTTGAAGAACACCTTATTCATTTGGAACATCTCGATGAGAAACATCGAGATGCAGCTACAATGAATGAAGCTCATAAAAAGAGGGTAAAGGCCCAATATGACAAGACTATGCATCCTAGGGTTTTCTTTCAAGATGACCTTGTCCTGGTCTATGACCAAGATAAGCACACCTTGGGGGTAGGCAAATTCAAACACATGTGGTACGGTCCTTTTATCATCAAAAAGTTCTTGAAGTAAGGTGCATATAAGTTGGTTGAATTTGATGGAAACATGTTGTCAGAGCCCAAAAATGGGCTCTATGTTAAGAAGTATTATGCCTAGGCTGTTGCTTATAATTTTCTTTGTTTTGTAAATATTTTACATATTTGTTTTTTTCTACCTATGGGTCTCATGGTGATGTTGGTATTTATTTATTTTATTTTGTAGGTTTTGATGGGTGATCTGGTGTATCTAGGATTCACCGATGGTGCTAGTAGACATACTTGGAACTTAGCTTCCACTGATTGGGTAATATATTATCCAACTGGTCAGTTGTTGGTCTCAAGAGGCATATGTATGGGTCCTGCATCCATCAATATGGCTGAATACAATGTTGTCAGTAATTTACTATCTCAAGCAATACCTATTGGTATTAAATCATCAGTGGTTTATTTGGATTCACAGGTAGTGGTGTCTCAATTAAATAACATATATCATGTGAAATATCCTTTATTACATTGCCAATTTCAGAGAGTGAGATTATTACAGAGATAATTTAATTTTATTACTTTTATTCATATTCCATGATCTGAAAATTCATTTGTTGATTCTATAGCTAATCAAGCATTATATTGTCACATTAATCATTCATATCATTAAAATAAAAAAATATCATAAAAGCATCTATATATATGATCAAATCATCGTGAAAACATCCCTATATAGATAAGAATAATATGTCCAAAATATTACAAAACATGGAAAAATGTCCTACAATATTAGGGCTTAAGCCCGATCTTGTCCATAAAAGGATCACTAATTTAATATAAGTTTGTGAGCGTTGCCCTAGATGAACATCATGGAAGAAGAAGATGGAATTTGCCACCCGTCAGGAGAGCTACACCCACTCTTAGGGTACTCCTTCCAATCGCCTCTGAATGGCCTCAAGTAGATCCTTTATGGCTACCATTGGAACCTGGCTAGTCAAACTCTCCAAGTTCCTCTGAACTGTATGGACTCTCTCGGTCTCTGATGTTGCTCTCTCCATGTCTCTGCTGCAACACCTACACCTAGGTAGACCCTCAGGTCTCACTGGGTCCAACATCTACATCATGATCAAATAATCTTATAAGATTTTTGTTTCAGAGAAAAAATAATTCTAACTTCTTAAGATCATATATAAAATCCAAAAAAAATGAAATAACATTAAAATTTTAATTTTTTTTACCCATGTTGGCCCATGTAGCGCCCTCAAGAAGTTCCAGATCTAGGTCTTCTTAATATCTATGCTAGCATAGGGGTAGTCATCTACTACTATGACTTGTTCCTCCTACTAGAGGAACAAATTGTCATTAAATGCTGCTCGAGTGACTTTGTCTCTGCCAAGTCGCTTGATCAAGTCTACCATCTAGCCATCCTCGGATCCTTGGGACTAATAATGGTTGTAGACACTCTGGGTCAATGTGTTGGTACTCTGTCAAAGAAAAAGGAACAAAGTATGCTTCCATAGCCAAAATTCTTTGTTTTCCCTCGTCTCACTGAAGAAAATTTCTTCTTCATGTAAGCCAAGATCCCTGTTCACCAATCAAAGAATTTCGGATGAAGGAACAATACTTCCAAGAACATGGCAGGTCGAGAGGCCTGATGTAATGATGTCGAACCTGCTACCCTAACAATGGTAAAGAGGATAATTTTAATTGGCAGCGTCCTTATATTTTTTCTATGATCCAACTTTGTCTGTGCCTAGTGTGCAGTAGAGATCTATGTAATCTGAGACATTTAGGCCTCCCCGGGCCCTCTCTTTTAGATCCACTATGTCCCCTCTTCAGGAAAGTCCTGTGATGAAGTAAATATCTTCCACATCAATTTGTAAGGGAAGTTGATCAGTCATAAAGACCTCTTTCTCTAGATCCCAGTAATTAACAATCGATTTTGGGTTTCATATTTGGCACCATGAAAACTTGAGAAATACACATCCTCTCAATGTATTTAATGCCATTGGATCATTTAAAACCTCATTGTCAACATCATTGTGCTCCCTCTCTTTCTAAACAATTGACATCCTACAAATTTAAGATAATTAATCCATTATAAATTAGAATTTTCAAACTTCTTTGTGCATATGCGACTTTATTAAATGATAGTCGTGTATGCATGCAACTTTTCCTTTGGAAACCCATGTATAGGGCTTTCTATATGCGGTTTCCAAAGAGATGACTTGCGTACACGTAGAGGAAAATTTTAAAAACAAAATGCCTATGGTAAAAATCAGTTGAATTCATTCAAAATGCAATAAAATGGATGACGTTATGGATTTGGAATTACCTGGAAGCCTTTAGTTGACAAATCGGCTGAGGAAATTGTGAGATGAGGTTGTCCAAGTTTTCTCCCAAGCTCTCAAGCTCTTAACACTTGCAAGTTAAAATTAATTTTTGGTGAGTTGAAATGTATTTTTATATTAAAACTTTAAAACTCACTTTTATAAAGTTCGTAATTTTTAACTTTATTATTTCATCAACTTTTAAATTTTTTTCTTGAAGTGTTAGTGGAGGTTGTTTTCCATGGTAAATAAAGACTTTGGGAAATTTTTCAACACTTCGACTCCACGATCACAGACCTATCGTGGCAGGTATAATTTTCATCACTGGAGTATAGGTTAGGACATATCACTTTTTCGGCTACATTATGCATCTTAAACTCATACTGCGATATTTTTCCACAGGGTCGACCCCATGATGTTGCAAGTTTCGAACCACTATCACTCGTTGTCTTATAAAATCATGACATAGTGGTAGATCCATTCCTTACATGGGCTTCCTAGTTAGATCGTCGCTTGCATATGATTCCCATGATGCACGAATTGTTTAGGTTTATGAGTCCTGTTTACTCCCGCCATGACTTTGCGATGAAGCCTCATTCCTCTTCTTCTTCGCTATCATTCTTGGTTTATACCCTAGAGGCTCCCATGTGTTAGTTTGTACTTCTAAATTGCATATTGACTACTTGTACCCTTTTGGCATTCAACCGGCTTCATTTGGACTCATGTATAAGCCACTTTTGACCATCACCTTTCTTCAAGTTCAAACCATGCATTCATTAGCCTATGTGACTTGACACCTTTCATCCGTGGAAAAAAAATTATATATTCCAAAAAGAGCAGGAATGGTACACTTACTCCAATATTTAATGGCAACAAGAGTCAGTTATGTCTCCCTTGAACAAAGCACTCAAAATAAATCTTTCCTCCATTGGGATGGGACTTAGTTTGAATTTAGGAGAGACATAACCTTGTTCTTGAGTTAGTCCTCCTCTGGTTGGTTATCTCTTCCAATCATATGGAGAGTTTGTTAATACCTCCTTCGTTTTAAACTTATATAAATTTATTTTATGTTGCCATAGAGTCACATATGAGTCACGCTTTTGTTCAAGGGAAGTCAACTTGTGTCGGCTATTCTATGATGTCTCTTCACTCATTTTCAATTGGCCATACCTTGTCTGTCCTGTTATCTTTAGTATCACATCAATTATTTGGTCCTTTGCTCGTGTTGGTTAAGAATGTCACCATTTAGTTCTTGCTGGTGGATCTGCTCTTATCGACTCCCATAAATTTCTCTGAGAGTAGGCCTAGACCTACACCCTTTCCCTATTTACATAATTTATTGGTGACCTTGTGCTCATCATCGATAAATATCATGGGTCTTTAACTAAGTGGTTTCCCTTGTGTTTTAAGTCATATTACATTATCACACATTGGGATTCGTGAAATACCTTAGTTTCCATTTGACCCCATTGGTGGATTCCTCACCTCTATGTCAGATCTCATTATTGGTTGGCTTAGAGGGTTTCCGTCGTGCACTAGCTACATCTTGTGTACATCTTAAATGTACTTCAAAATCGTTACTTCATATTTTTCAGTTTGAGTTCTTCCAACTCATTGGTCTACTAGTTACACTCGTGCTCGTTGATGTGGGATGCCTTAATGCCTTCCTTCAAACACATGAGTACTTTTCTTCATTACCTTAGGGTTTGGAGTCATTAGTGGTAAACTCCTTCACTATCAACAGTGAGAATACATCAATGTCTCTTAATTGATATATTATCTCAAGTGTTTGACTCCAACACATTTATTCAAACTTGTTATATTATACTGAGGTACCTTGACTCTCATCATCATTATCGGTGAGTTGTCTTGCATTTGTTAATGATATACATCAATGATCAGTAATAAAATGATTTCTCATATGGTGAACTTAAACTTATTTATTCCCATAATGTAGAAATGTACTATCTTCGGTCAGTGAAGACCTTCGGTTGTGTCATCTTCTTGGTTCACTTGTCAACTCCTTCAGTTTTCTGCCAGTGTTACTAGCCATCCTTATATGTTATAGTTCATCACAACAAAATTTTGTATGTTGATACCCGAGTTTATGCAGTACGACTATTCCACCTAAGTGCCTTGGTACTATTATGAGGATCAGTCAGTGATATTGAGACATAGCTCCACTATGTTCCATTGTGGCTATGATTAGATGATCCACTATTTATTCTTAAGCCTTATTTGTACACCTATGTATACATGATGGATCCACTTTGTACTTGATCAATGAACATGCTTTACTATCTCTGAGAATGGGTATGCCCGCCTCAGACATGAGTCTTCTTTCTAATTCCTTTTACATATATTCAGTGGATTGGATTCTGGTGATCTCCTCTCAGGTCCTTAAATGATCTCTCTTTATACTTAATACATTTCAGCCATCATGTATCCCTTCTGACCTCAAATATTAGGGGGCATATGTTATAGCATCATTCAACACTCCTGTAGTTTTGATGCTCTGATAGGGCCTTGGGAAGCCCTTTCCTATTCAAACTTGATCATTTATTAAAATATAATATTTTCAATTCCATACACGACTCCACCCTTTAAAAAGCATGTACACACGTGAGAACCATAATAGAGAACCCGAGTATATGATTTAAAATATGAAAAAATAAAAATATATCACATTTTTTGGATAGAGACCGAAAGCGCACCTATAGAGCCCATGGCTTAACTGAATCATCTAATTTATGGTGGTATTTATACACCTCATGGCAAGGCCTAATCATAGAAGGAGATAGGATATCGACATTATAGTCCTTTTTGTCCCCAAATAAAGTATGATGTTTTGTGTGCCTCCTTCACTCCCTGACATAGGAAACCCTTGTTTCTTTGTATAGATGCCCATCCTTCATTATATGGCATCCCTTTTCACATGCTTGAGAGGTGATATTTGAGGCTTGGGCTGGACGGATCTAGAGGAAGGTTTCATTTGTGTCGTGGTCATATCATGTTGTATATATCCACTACTATCAATAAAGAATCTTTGTCTTGTTCCTAATATGTTATGATCTCATGTTTTTTATGATTTATGTGTAATATATCATGATTTATATGTTTATGCTTGATGATTTAACATGTTTATTATGCACGCACTTTGAACTACTTGATATGTATATGCTTCTCTGAATTGTGTTGCAAGTCTGATCACTTTGGAGGAAGCAGGGGGTTTGGACCCTATGGGATCGACATCAAACGTATAACCGACGGGTGCTCCTATCAATCCCAACTTTGGTATTTTATATAGGTTTCTTTCTTTAATGTATGCTTCTTTTTCATAGTCTTTCTTTGATCTTTTGAGGTTGTCAATCCTTACCTTAGGGAAGTTTTTCTTGCCAAAACTAACTTTGCATAACTTTTGTACAATTGTAGCCATTCAAAGGTTTCATGGCCACAAGAGTTGAGAACAATAGTTAGTGATACAAATGGGGGTCGACTGAGGCAATATGAAATATGATGAGTGTTTCACTTCTTTATTTAATGTTCAAGTGGAATTAGTGCAGATATGTAGTCCATTTCTAATGCCAATCGTTCTACAACTTCCCTTGTGTCTAGCTAAACTAAAGAGGTCAGTGATCTGTGTGGATGACTGTCTCCTTCTCCAGAATGTAATTTTTCCACTGTTAGCATGTCTGCATGATGGAATACATCCCTTTATCATGGGGGGGTATTTTTGAATTGTATCATAAAGTGTCTCACTATGAAAGTGTCTCAATCCTTAAAATTTTCACTATGGTCCAACACGAACCTTCGATAAAAATTAGTAAGGCCCAAAAAATTAAGAAGATCTATTAGAGATGTCAATGTTGGGCAATCTTGAATGAATTGGATCTTAGCTAAATCCACGTGCACACTTTTCTCATAAATGATGTAGCCTAGATATTGGACCTAACCCATGCCAAATGTGAATTTCTCCAAGTTGGCACATTGTTTGTGTTGTCACAGAGTTTGAAGGACCTGCCAAATGTATTGTAGGTTCTCTTCCACACTCTTGATGAAGATGAGGATGTGATCTAGATATATAACCAAAAATGAGTTGATGAAGGGTCACAAGATGTCATCCAACAAACTCATAAAAGTTGCAGGGGAATTTGTCAACCCGAAAGGCATGACCAACCACTTGAAAAGGATGTCCTTGGATTTGAAGGTGGTTTTCCATAAAAATGTGGATTCTATTGGCACATGGTGATAGTTGGAATTCAATTGATCTTGCTGAAATACTTGGGCCCCTTGAGATGGTAAAGAAACTCATCAATTTATGGGATTGGATACCTATTCCTTGCAATGATTTTGTTTAGTGCCTGATAATCAATGTAGAGTCTCCAGGTTCCATCTTTCTTCTGTACAAGTATAATCGGGCTCCCATAGGGTGAGGAACCTCATCATATGTTCCATTTTTGCATTAAATCCAAGATTTATTGCTTTATTTCTTCATTTTCTAGAATGGGACAATGATATATCGACACATTGGGTAGAGGTGCTCTGTGGGGGAACCCTTCATGGGAGCCATGGATGTGGCCACTATATTCCACTTGCTTTGAGAGAAAATTATAAAAAGACAAATTTCCTGGTCTAGCAGATGATCTTGCTACATTTCTTAGCAGAGATCAAAGAGATGGTGGTATGTGGGCTAACTATGGTATCTAGTATAAATTATTTCCCAAAGTAATAATAACAGTACGAGGCATGGAATCAGACATAGGATGATGCTTCCAAAAGTATTGTTGGCCTAATAACACATCACAAACTTCAAGAGGAGAAACATCACATAGTACCTCATATGTGAAGGGCTTCATGCTATAAGGAAGGCAACACTGCTGAATGACACAAAGATCTCATCCTTGCAGAAGCCACCCAATGGTGTACGACTACAGGTGTGGTGTGGGTGGTAAGCCTAGCTGCTTCACACCCTCTGCTGAAATGGGATGCTTTTAACTCCAGCTATCGATAATGAACTGTAGCGGAGAACCCTTCACC